>CM060407.1:105591669-106234623 GCA_030545235.1 Helianthus tuberosus
ACATTATAATTTTTTTAAAGAAAACGTTTATATAACAATTAAAAAATAATATGTTTATAAAATTTCATGAAATAAGCAAATTTTTTTAATTATATTAGAAACTTTTAATTAATTCTTCTTATATAACATATTTTAAAAGGAAATTATTTTTATTCAATAAAATTAGGATAGAGAAAATGTAACTATTTTAAAACACCCATTTTGGTAAATATTTTTTAAAGTACCTATTTTGGTAATAAGTTTTTCCACAACACCCTTTTGAGAAAAAAAAAAACTCTGGTTCATAAGACATTCCCCGCCTTTTAAATCACCAACGTGTTTTGGGCTTAGTTGGCTGTGGAGCACATGAAAACTCTACAGTTAAGTGTGCTTAGGTGGTTAAGCGTGCTTAGGTGGTTAAGCGTGCTCAGGTGGGAGCATGGTTGCAAAAGTCGCTAGGCGCTCCCTAGTCGGTCGACCGGGGAGTTGAGAGTACTTGACATAGGCGGAGAGTACACGGGGAGTACTTGGATATGCCAAATTTTAAAGAAATTAGTTTTCGGTGGTTAAATATGTTTCAAATAACATAAATTTACTAATATTTATAACAAAATACGTGAAATTGATATTCATTCTTTAATATGATAGGAATAGAAATTGTGATTTATTTTATTTTAAGTCAAAATCGGCCAAAGTTGACCTATTAGATCCGATTTTGGCCGATGTTGACCGCATTTGATCGATACCGAGTAATTAATCGGAGTTGTAGAAAGTCGCCTCGGCAGCCTACCTTGTAGCGACTACTCGAGGAGTACTCGGCCTTGGCGACCATGTTTTACAACCATGGGTGGGAGTAGTACCAGGATGGGTGACCTCCTGGGAAGTCTCCACTGAGGGCAACCAAAAACAAAGCCGTGAGTTCTTGGATGGGCAACCCATTGGGGGCAAAGCGAACAATATTGGTGGTGTGAGGGGCCGGATGTTACACATGCAATCACGTGAACATAAACCTCTATACTTATGCATTCCTAAACATGCTCACCTACGAGTTCCATCCACTTGCATACAATCAAACCCATTCCTACATGTATACCTGCTTATTTTATCCCTATACATACTCACAAGCAAGTTCCCTTTTCACCCACCTTTCATAAAAACTCTTTAGTAAGATAGGGTTACATTTCGGGAGCTTAAAATACACGCACTATACTCATCCGTACCTCACACAACTATTTGGTAAGGTTAGGGTGCATATCAGGGGTCTAACATGGCTTAGGAATGGGTTTACGGGGGCGTAGCCTACGCCCATGCTATAGGCTACACCCCAGCCAGCTTGGCCTACGCCCCAAATGGGGTCTACAACACCATGAGCTTCCAATCTCTTGTTCCTTTTTTTTCTTTGACCATCGCACCTCATTGCTCCTTCATATAAGCCTCCAAAACACATGTTTAACCCGACTCCCATGTTAACCACCTTAAGGGTCAATTTACATTGTTGTTGACCCAATTATACCAACTACCATGTTAGACGTTCTACTAAGTTATTTTCTTATTTGTGACTCGTTTCTCCCACCATATGGATTCAAGCCTAATTAAACTATGTTGACCCATTACAACATTTCTTACCTTGGCACCAATATTAATAATCCATCCCTTTGTGATTCCCAAATCTTCTTGCACATAAAAGTTCAATTACATAAACATAAATTATGCTTGGGAATCACTTACCTTGAGCGCCCGTGTTCGTGTTTGCTTCCTTGCCTCCTCTTGGCCCGTTGGCCTTTCACGCTTAAGTCCATGCTAATGTGATTCATACATCATATCCACAACATTTTTCGTATGCATGTTCATTCACATCAACATTCATTTCCAACTCTTAGCTACATTGACTTTCATTGGTCAAATTATTAACATGCATAAGACATGAATTGGCAATCACATTTTTCAACATCCACACAATTCAATTCAATTCATCATCATACGTAACACATAATTGGTCTAACGGATATAACATGATTTTCCTAAATCTTACAATCATATTCATAAATCTAACCATGCTACCCTCATATTCGTTGACATTTAAAAAAGTCAACGGTCTAGAATACAAACTTTCAACTTAGGAACATATGCTCAAATTGATGTAGTAGACCATTCTAATGACACCATATACATTTCACATCCACGTTGTAAGGCACACACAGCCACATAATTACTTAGTTACATACACATGCTAATGTCTTCATGATCCTACAATTGACAGCCACATTTCAAAGTTAGCCAGTTTAACATAATCCTAACATCATCATTTGCTAGTATGTCCACATGCTATACATTTAGTACACATTCACTTCTAAATCACCATTAAGAAATTTGTCCAACACATGGCATGCACCACAACGTTGAAACATAGAGTACAATCTCCTAAAGCATACTTCTACTAAATCATATCATCAGCTTCATCCCCACTTAGATTTCATCAATGACACAGTCCTCGTGTTAATTACTAACAATTTCACATGTTTTCATTATCTAGACATTTCATCAAACATTTGGTGTGCATACTACCATCTAAGCATAATGTATAACTCATTCATGCTTAATTACCTAACTCATGCAATCAAACATCAATTTTCTTACTAAACAACAAATATCAATCATACATCAACATCAAACATAACAAATTCTCTAGTTCTTCCAACTCATTCATATTAAGCCATGAACAATCAAAAACCTCAATTTCTTGAACATGGATTCTCACATCAAAACTCCCAATTGAGATGATTAAATCGGTATTGACACTAGATTAGTGAATTTAAACATGAATTCAACATCTTATACTTCCAATTTACCCAGTTGGGGGTAATTTATCAAAACCCATCAAGAGCTCTAACTAAGGAGGTTCAAGAAACTCTATTTGTACTTACTTGATGCTTATAGGATGATGAACATTCTTAAAATCATAGATCTTCCATGCAATTTCACCTCCTTCCTTCTCCTTCTTGATTTGATTCACACAAGAACTCCAACTCACTCATATTAAGCCATAACATGGATTCTCACATTAAAACTCCCAATTGAGATGATTAAATCATTATTGACACTAGATTAGTGGATTTAAACAAGAATTCAACCATCTCATACTTTCAATTTAGCCAATTGGGGGTAATTTATCAAAACCCATCAAGAGCTCTAACTAAGGAGGTTCAAGAAATGTTATTGGTACTTACTTGATGCTTATAAGATGATGAACATTCTTAAAATCATAGATCTTCCATGCAATTTCACATCCTTCCTTCTCCTTCTTGATTTGACTCACACAAGAACTAACACCCACACACTAGTGTGTGTGTATGTCGACATATACACCTTCCCACACATAATATGCATATTTTTTAAGATTGCACATTTGTCACTTTTGGTCCATCTACTTGGGTTTTTGGTTAATTGTAACCATTACCTCCACCATCATCCATGTTTAACCCTTTAACTCACACCATGAGACAAACTCCTCCCTTAAATATAAACTCTTAGGAACTTAATTAAGTTTGGCATAATTACAACTTTAGTCCCCGTAGTTGGGTATTTTCCACCATTAGCCATAACTTTCAACAAAACAGAAGAAGCTAATATGTATGATCTTCATAGGAACCATGTGGCAATTGTGAAAAAATAGAAATAAAAGGATTTCAATGACAACAATATCACAGTGAGCAAAACGGTTAAGCTAATCAAATGCAATACATTTTATAGCTAAAAGGAAGAACTAAATATGAGAGTGTAAGTTAGGGAACGATGGGTGGAGTTTAATGTAAGAGAGGAAATAACGTAGCAAACAATCATCTTGTAAGTTTTTTTGTTCCTTTGTTTTTTGTGTCTCTTGTACTTGTTGGGTTTTACAACCTTGTTGCCCCTGTTCTATAATCATAAAATCGTTTGCTGTAAAAAAAATAACTGGTCATTAATCAAATGCACATAACAATTATTAATAAGAATAGCAATAATAATTTATGACATACAAATAATATTGTTTTCACTTATATTAAATAAAATTATATTTAAAATATACATAATAATGAAAATAATATTACTTATATACATTATTATATGTAATGTAATACGCAGTTTTAATCAAAGAATATATAAGTTTATGTATCGTGTTTTTTACACTAGTATACTATTTTATGTAATTACTCAACTAAAGTAAATGCATGATTTTTTTTCTTCTACATTTTATAATTAAACATCATACTTAAGTAGATGAAAAAAAAAACTTTTTTCATTTCTCATGTTACTGTCATTTTGTATTTTAAGACCCATTTGTATTTGATCATTACACTACATATTTTCAATATTCAACCCGTATAATACACGTCTTATTATGGTATTTCAGTGTTACTTATTAATATAGGCCGGTTTTGTGATAAATTCAAGTTAGCTGTATGAGATGTCATATGTTAAAAAAATACGTTAGCCATATAGTCTTTTTTTTACAGATGATATAACTATATCGCTTATTTTATACAACCATGTGTAATACATAGGTCTATAACTTAGTTAAATAATAAAAGTATTAGTAACATATTAAAATAAATTAATTATGACAAAATGTTAAATATTAAGTTAAAAATGTATAGTAACATCAAATTGAATATTTTCCTTTTATAAGTTCCACGCCAAAGAATTCTTTACTTTCATCTTGTCAATAATTTTAGAAAAACTTCCTGATTTAGTTCCAAAATTAACTTTAATTCCAAAATTAACCCTTCTAATTTTTAACGAAACATATCATTTCATGTGATTTCAAAATCCAAATCATACCAAATATTAAGAATCAAACACCCTCTAATTAAGTTAAAAAGATAGATTGAACTTTTAAAAAGTGTTAAAAACCATTAACTTTTGTTACCAATCTATATATATACTTTTGATTATGTTGTTTATGTACTTTTGATTATTAAAAATTAAATTTTCCTATATGTAAACTAGTTATCATTTTGAGAAATTCATGAGTTATCATTTTTTAAACAAGAAACTAAAAAGGTTCAAAATGTTGTTTATGTACTTTTGATTATTAAAAATTAAATTTTCCTAGCCCGGGATGTTCCCGGGTGATAGCCTAGTCATAGATATAAACATTAACATTCAATAACAGAAAAGATATAAACACTAACATTAACATTCAATAATAGAAAAAAATTAATAATGTTGAAAATACGATAATAATAAAGGGTGTTTAAGAGTGCATAGCTCCTGTTACTTACCCTGTTCATTCAAAAGCAAATATCGCTTTGAAATATTTTGATTTTTGTTGATTTTTTAATTTATTTACACATTATGTGTATATTTTAAAGATTATTTGGATAGAATTGCACAAAATTTATAAAACACCACACTAAAATTTTGACAACTTATCCACCTCCACGCTAAATAAACACCCAAACACTAAAAAATGTTTTTTTAGCAATACAATAAAATAACAATGTATTTGATGTAATGGTTTAAGAACAAAAAACAAAAAAATATAAAAAATGATAAAATGATGTTAGTATTAGGGTGTCCGGAGTGGGGGCGGTAAACCCACTCGGCACCGCATATCACCCACCGCCAACATGTTTACCGAAAATATATTGCCGAAAAGGGGGACAAAATCGGTGAGGGTATACCGAATCGGGGAGAGGGAGGGAAGGGGAGAGAGTGGGGTTGTGTGGTGGGGTCCATGCCATCTCAACCAATCACACATTTTTCCTTTTTTTTTAAATAGTTTACCACTTCACCAAGTGTTTAACCATTGCCAACATTTTGAGGATAGTTTACCACTTTGACATGACACACTCTCATTGGTTAATTTTTTAGTTTGCCATTCTCGAGTGTCTAACCACTCCCTACACCCTTAAGAAAATAACCCTTCTGACACCATGATATGATAGACACCCATTTTGTGTGGGGTTTCCCCTACTCTCTTTTTAGACCAAGCGTACTGGGGCGTGTTCCCCCCTGATACCGCCCGAAAACGCCGGAAAACGCCCTGCCCCCCACTACGTTAGGCGTTTTGGGGCGTTTTTTTTTGAAAAAAAATGAGTTTGGCGTTTTATTTAAAACGCTGTGCACCCATTTCACCATCCAATCAGATGGAGACACCTGGAAATTATGCCGGAAGGAGACTATTGTGCCGGAAATGACTGTGTGGTTAGCCGGAAAATGTTGCCGGAAAACCTGCAACTTTGGTCCCTGTAGCCGTGAAGAAGAAGATGGGGTTTAAAAGGTTTGGTTTTGACAACTTTGGTCCCTGTAGTTTAGATATGGTTTTAAAGATGGATATAACTTTTGAATTATTTTTTAAGAAATTATGTGAAATGAAATTAGAAAAAACGAAAACTAGGGTTTTTTTTTAATTTAATCGGATTTTAATTTTTTTATTTATAGTATTGTATTTTTTTTTAATTTAATGAAGTATTTAAAGTTTAAAAAAATAATAATTGGGAAATGATTGCATGGGCGTTATTGGAATAATGCCCCACTACACCACTTTATGCTATAATGCCCCATGCTAACTGGGATGACACGTGTCGAATAATGCCCCATGATGGGGGGATTATAACAATTTACCACTACACATGGTCTTACTAATAACCAATTTTCTTTTAACAACAGGTTTCTTTTAACCCTTATTGTGTGTGAGACTTTAGTCTAAAATTTTCCTCTTTTAAATTTACGTATTTAAAGACTTTGTTTTTGTCAATAAATTACTACAGCATTGGTATTAATAAATTTAATCCCAAACATTAGGATCAAATAACAACCACATGAAGATTTGCGAACCAAGTTAACCTCTATCAACCAAGCAAATTTTTTCTTACATTTATTTATATGTTACTATTTTTTTCCTAAATAAAAGAAAATTTGAAAAAAATATATATGTAGATCGATGGATTAAATACACTTACATCGTAAACTATATATATATATACACACACATATGTACATTTGTATGCTACATATATTTAGGTTTTTTTATATTTTTACAGTGATAAAGTTTTAATAAAAAAATTAAAATTTTGTTTTTAAAAAATTAATTGATTGATAATGGTTCTCTCAAATTCTCAAATAACTTGTGATTCTCTCAAGATTTTCACCCTATATAAATATAGGGTCAAAATTTAGAGAAAACGATGAAAAGTGTGAGAACGGTGAGAACGCTTATGGATCGTCCGATCAAAACAATCTATGGACTAGATTGGCACGGTGGCGTTTTCGTAAATAACACGAATCCTATTGAGTCGACACGCTTCATTAAGGGTAAAAAGGTCTTTACACTTCTATACCAAAAACGCCAACTAATGAATAAAACGCCATTATTGACCAAAACGCATCCCTATATAAACAAAACATTCTCATACATAAGAACACAGCTCCCCCAACCTGAAAACGCCATATTTCTACTATATAACATTCATCTTACAACGCCAAAAAATCCAAAACATCAAACACACCTACTCAAAAACGCCATATTTTACTATATACCAATCATCTTAGAAAACGCCAAATCTCTCAAATATCAAAAATTTCCACAAAATGGACTTTTCTTTCAGATACACTATTTCCTCAGAAGAATGCCAAAAATGCCAAAAATCGTTTATTGTATATTCAATATTGTTCTACACGAAGTTTCGGAAAATGCATTCTTTCCTGAGGTGCTGCGAATCAAATAACATTTTGTTGAATGAGATGGACAAAACTTCAAGAAAAAGATACTGGAGTTAGACTTATGTCAGTTTTTGTGTTTTGTTATTGATGAATATTATAATGGCAAGAATTAGACGAATGACACTGATGAGTGGTTTGAAGATACATATTCAAACAAAAAACTCATATCATATTGCCTTTCCAAACGACCAAAAAAACACAAGCATGACAAAGCCAAACCGCCAGTGAATATGTTTCAAAGAAGAAAGAGACTGACGACAGTAAAGATTTGAAAGATGAATTGTTTCTATTTTTCTTTTTTTAATTTTCTTTTTCTGTTGTTTGTTATGTATTTTTCAACTTAGAATAAAAAATAACATTATATTAATAAAACACCAAAAGTCTTAATTATTGTGAAACGCCATAATGAAGTAAAACGCCAAAAACTCTCAACCTATAATAAAAGTAATTTAGAGAAGAATTATTAAAAGCTAAAAATGGAAACAGACGCCAAAAACTACTTAAAGCCATTAAAAAACGTCAAACTTGGAAGATGGAATGTCTAAGACCATAAAAACTCATAAAAACCTGAACAAAACCAGTAAAAAATACACACAGTAACTGAAAAGACCGATACTTTATTAATATCATTTATTATAAATAAAAATCCCGCCTAAACTACGCGCCAAAAACATCCTATAAGAGAGACGTATCTGCACAATCAGCTGATCACACCACCAAAAAAATAAACGTCATCTTTCCAACACTTTAAACGCCAAAAAAAATACTTTAAAAAGCCACAGATGCGGAACGTCGTTTCTTCTTTATTGAGTATTGTTCTGCATGAAGTCTCACTGAATGGATTCTAATATGAGGTGGGTATATCTATAACCTTTTGCTGAATGAGATGGACAAAATTTCATGAAAAAACGAAGAAAAAAGACTTTTACCCCTTAATGAAGACGGGCATTATGTAGGAAAAATGATCTACATAAGGTATTCAAAAATAGGTTCAAAACGCCAAAAATGTTAAAGCAGAAGAGGCTGATGACAGTGAAGATTTGGAAGAGAAATTAGATTATAATTTTTAATTTTTTTCAGTTTCTATTGTTTGTTATCTAATTCTCTGATTTTATTATCTAATTCTCGACTAAATTTTTTTAATATAAAACGACAAAAACAACAAAACGACTGATAGTGTGAAAACTGAGAGAACGGATGCTAGCAAAGCACAATGTTGCTATAAAACGCCAAAAAACGCCAAACAAGGTATTAATGAAAAATCAACACTAATTCACCGATGAAATTGAACGAAACAGTGATTGCTAAACAGTAAAATGAAGAGACGGTAACATTATTACCAAACATTAATTAAATTAAATGCCAATACATGGATAACTGAATTTATTTATCTTTTCAAAACGTCATAATTGTCTGTCAAATTATAGACCTGTATCCTACTTTGATATAATAAACATCAAGAAAATTACTGATGTTTTTTACATCATACACATGCATCCTCATTAAAAAAAAACAATAAAAACGCCAAAACATAATTAAAACGCCAAAAATATTAACTGTGATCCTGATCTACAAACAATAAAACGCGGTGTATTTATTAAACGCCAAAAAAATGGAAACGGGATGTGACACGCGTTTAAAAAAAGAAATATGAAAGGACAAAAAAGTCCCTCTGCCCTTTTCTAGGCCGTGTGACACGTGTTAGGCCAGGAAGCGTTCTCACCGTTCTCACACTTTTGAGCGTTTTCTCCTGATCCCGTTTCTATAAATATAAATAACTTTTAAATACACATAACACATTAGTCTTTTCATAATTCTTTCACATAAGTACTCATTATTACTATTTTACAATCTAAACAACACATAAAATTCAAAAACTTCAAACCATTTTATTAATTTTACAATTTCCCCACATTTAAAAACTAGAAAACAATAAACAAATAAAATAATTAGAGCTGAGTCAAGATGATTCGACTCGGAGATGCCATTATGCTGCGCCGTTAATCATATTTAAAAAATTTTAAAATACATAATTATGTATCTATATAAAGAGATAAAAAGTTCAGAAAGTATGTGAGTTCTATAGAGAGAGAGAGAGAGACTTCTAGAGAGAGAAACAAGAACAAGATAGGAAGATTCAGATTTTAGAGCATGATGCATTAGAATTGTGCTTTCAGAAGCCTAATACTGCAAAATTGTTGAATCCACAAACAATATTTCACCATTTTCTGCAACTTTTTGTGATCGATTCGTGTTTCCGGTGATAAATATCTGCAAGTCGGTGATTGTGATGGTGATGGAAGGTAACGAGAGTTGTAGTAGTAGGAGCATGTCGCCGTCGCCGTCTCCGTCGCGTACGGCGGCGAATAACAGCAGCGGTCACCGGCATCAGATGAAGAAGCTTGAGGTTTATAATGAGGTGCTTAACCGACTCAAAGAGTCTAATAATGAAGAGGCTAATGAACCTGGATTTGACGATGAACTTCTCGCTCATTTCAATCGGTTACCGACTAGGTATACACGTAATTAAACTTTACTGTTGAACCTGATAGTTGTTAGATGCGTTAGGTTGTGTTTGTGTGTGTAATTCAGGTGTGTACAATGTAGGTTTTGTGTTTTTTGTTGAGCGATTGGTTGAATTAGGGTTGAGATTTTATTGTTTTTGATCGGAATAGCCGGTTTTTAGTGTACTTTATACCTCCACTTGATATTAACTATTGACTTCATATGTGTATAATGAGTTTTTTTTTTTTCTGCCTCGTTAAGATCGATCTTCTAGGTTAAAGAATAATTGAAAATTTATTAATTCAACAATATAATTTTAAATACAATTATATAACAGAAGAGGATTGGAGCTGAAACAGTCAATAATGCGGGCCATGGTTGAGTCTGAGATTTATTAGCTTGAATATATAGAGGTAGACACTACATGAATATATATATATATTTTATTTGAATTTTTAATGAATTATGGTCTCTTTGGATTTATAAACGTGAAACGATAATCAACCAAAGGTTTTAGTTCGTATAATGGTTGTTGTGGCGTCCTTATCTCAGGCTACACAAGGATTAAATAATTCAATTGCCTTATCCACCATAATCATATGCTGCGTCTGAGTGACGGGCTGATCTTAGGGCAAATTTGTTGCTATGGGTGATTATGAATGCTCATTTTTCTTTTTGTTAATCTTTGCTCAAATTTAGGATTAAAATGTCAAATCATTTGGTAGCTATATTTTGTATAGTATCCTTATCAAACACACACAGACAAACTAAATATTGGATAATGCAGTCATGGTTTAATCTTTTTCGCTGTGTTGAAGGTATGCACTTGATGTAAATGTGGAAAGGGCTGAAGATGTACTCATGCACAAACGGTTACTGCATCTAGCTCACGATCCTGCTAATAGGCCTGCATTTGAGGTCCGGCTAGTACAGGTTAGCTAATGCACCCTGAAATATAACAAAGTTTTATTGGGAATATATGAGCTTCCATTAGTTGATACCTATCTTCTGTTTAATTCTTATGCCCATGGTTTAGCTGGTTTGCTCTTGCTTAAAATCACCGTCTGGTCAAAGTTACCTTTTACATTGTTAACTAAACATAACCATTGTTTATATGCAGGTTTCTGCAACAACTGATGGCAGCTCTGATGATGTAGTTTATTCAAGCTCTCCTACACAGCAACCAGCCAATAGGTAAATTTTTTATTGAAAATATCCAGCAGTTTTGTTTCTTTAGCTCGTCAAACTTCAATGAGGTTGGAACTCCTATGGTCTTCTTATGCTACTTTCAGTCCATTACAAACGGCTCCGTTAGGCCATTTACTAATCAGTTTTCTTGTGTCCTTAGGTCCTACTTTCTTTACCATTTGATTTTTTATGTCATTACTAAAATGTATGTATTATGACAGCATTCATCATCCACCACCTGCGTTTGGGTCATCTCCTAATCTTGAAGCCCTTGCACTTGAAGCAAATGAGTCTCAAGTTCGGAATGGGGATAGTGCTGTAAATAGCTATTCAACACTGCCCAGGTGCTTCTTCAAGAATCACTATAGTTTCATGCATTAGCATGCAATAAATTTACCTGAAAATCACTTTGAAACTTCTCACTTTGGTATATTGCACTATTTTCTTCAAAAGCTTCACATATTTACATATTTCTAAGCTAAATGCAGTTTCTCTCCATTACATTTTATCTGGTGACACTCTTTTCTGTCATTAACTCCCATACAGGCCCATGCATGAGATTACGTTTTCAACAGACGACAAACCAAAGCTTCTATGTCAGGTGCTTATTTGTTTCTCTAAAAACAAACGTCAAAGTGAAGGGATTTGCATCTATATGAACTTTCTTTTGAGTAGGCTTTATCAGTTCACATACACTAACATGTTTAAGATTCCAGTTGACAGCATTGCTGGCTGAAGTTGGACTGAACATCCAAGAAGCACATGCTTTTTCCACAGTGGATCGCTACTCATTAGACGTCTTTGTTGTTGATGGTTGGCCATATGAGGTATTTTTGTGAACTCCTAAAGTTATGTTATATATGAAGTCTACTGTTTTAGTTTGACTTTGTCTTTCAGATTGAAAAATTGTTGCACCTATTTTCAGGAAACTGAGCAGCTCCGAACTGCCCTCGAAAAAAAACTTTTTAAGCTTGAGGTATGAACCTGCTAATCAAGATTTTAGTTAAATATAATGTACTGCTAGTTAATCTGTGTATGTTACAAGCACTTTTGTCACTATTGGAGTTTAGTTTCGTTGTATAAATGGCCATTGAAATCTGTGCAGAAACAGTCTTGGCCAAGTCAAAGTTCATCATCCCCTTTAAGTGAGCTGGACCAACCAAGTGGGCCAAGCCAAAATCGCCTAACGATACCTAATGATGGGACCGATGTATGGGAAATTGATTCCCGGTTTCTGATACTTGACCACAAAGTTGCATCTGGGTCGTATGGTGATCTGTAAGTGTTTTTAAATGTGAATTTTTGGTGACATCCATGAATTTTGCAATTGGTGCACATATAAGGCTGAACTATATTAATTGATGCAGATACAAAGGTACATACCGTAGTCAAGAAGTGGCTATCAAGATACTTAAAACTGAGCGCGTAAACACAGATTTGCAGAAAGAATTTGCCCAGGAAGTTTACATCTTGAGGTCAGTCAATATTTATTTTTGCATATTTGCACTGTTTAACTGCATTTCCTTCTTGAGTTGTATCTGTGTTTCTTCCATACATATGAAATTCAGTAAGATTTATCGTGTGCAGGAAAGTCCGGCATAAGAATGTAGTGCAGTTTATAGGAGCATGTACCAAGCCTCCAAGCTTGTGCATTGTAACAGGTAATACTCATAGAATCCATATTTTAGTTTTTAAATTCTTACTGTTTCACAGTTAGTTAAATGTAGTCTGGTTATACTTTTGTGGAACACAGAATTCATGAGTGGGGGAAGTGTGTATGACTATTTACACAAACAAAAGGGTACATTTAAGCTTCCAACATTACTAAAGATCTCAATTGATATATCAAAGGGTATGAATTACCTGCACCAGAATAACATAATCCACAGGGACTTGAAGGCTGCTAATCTTTTGATGGATGAACATGAGGTAAGATTCTGTCTTTCTATTGTATTGACATTTCTCTGCTATCGTATTATGTGTTAGTGGCTTGTAATAATCATGATTAGTTACTACTTAGGTTCTTATGAGTTATCACATTCTGTTGAACCTTAAAGCATGAAAGGATACTTACTAGACTTGGCAATATGGGCGGGCTAACAGGATGAGGGTCAGAATGACCAACCTTTTGGTATGGGTCCAGAGGGATTAAGTTGACCCGTAACACTTTTTGTCCAAAATATTTTTTTATTAATATACTGCCGGATTACCAGATTTGATTATAGATGGTATGTTACTTCAGTCATGGTGTAATTTTTTTTCTATTTTTGAAAAAAGAATTTTTTTTACGTGTTTTGCTTTAAAAATCAAAATTTAGCCTCTTTTTTTCTATCTTAATTTACTCAATAGAGATAAAATATAACCCAGCTCGGCCTATTTAATAGTAAATGGTTTGAATTTGACATCTCTACTTTTACCATAAGGATCTCTAGTAAATGGTTGGTACATATCTTTGTACAAACCACTTTTTTTTCTGTTATATGCTTAGATTTGTTATTGACATCAGTACATATATCGATCTATGTGATTTTTTAAAGATTTTTTTTAGTTCTTTACCATGATTCTAATCCCAAAATCTTACATGGCACTTTGGTTTCAGGTTGTTAAGGTAGCTGATTTTGGTGTTGCGAGAGTAAAGGCTCAGACTGGTGTCATGACAGCCGAAACGGGGACATATCGATGGATGGCTCCAGAGGTACCTCTTTTATATAAAAAATTCAGAAAAAAAGTAACAGTTGTACTAAAATTATGATACAGGCATGTATGCCTATGATATGATGCACAGGGTATACTTGTTATGTTTGGTTAAAGACTTAAAGTCGAGTCTTGAGGCCGAATTGTGAAGAACATAGTTTGGAAAAAAAATAGAAAAATGAGGCTAAACAAGGAATCTGAACTAGTTTCAGTGACAGTAATGGAACTATAAAGAAGAATGAGGGTAAAAAAGGAATCTGAACTAGTTTGAAAAATATAGAAGAATGAGGGTAAAATGGAACTTGTTACAATAATGATCTAGTTTTTAATTTTGCTGTTAGCTGTTTAGAAGGTTGTATGCATTAGAATTACACTTTGCACTGCTGGTTTGCCTGTTTGACCCATAGTTACCTAAATCGCTCATGTTGCCACGATCCACGTATTGGATCGTGGTGTACCGAATCGCAATTCGCTAGCGTACCGGAACGATGTGGTACGGCGTTCCCGATTGAACTGGTTCGAAGTTCCAAATCGGTTGGGTACAGCGATCCGTTTCTGGTTCATTTGCGATCCGAATTGAACTGGTACGACGATCTAAATCGTTTTAGGTACGGCGATCCATGATGAATTTTAGGCGGGAATCTGCTGACTGTTGGCGTTCCCAGTGTTACTGTCTTTTTTTGAACAACCCAATAAGACATCAGCTGCTTTCTACTTTCCCAGATAAGTGTTACAGACAAGTAATTAAAAACTATAGGCTACAACATGTATAAATAACCTCTAATTCTATAAACTTTCATCAGTTTCTTATCCTCTTCTCCTAAACTTCTACACTAAAATGGTGTTTGGCAAAAATAATTCTCAAGGAGATAGTGAAACACATACAACTGAAACACAAAATTATATTGATATAGAAGATGACTATGTTTTGGTTTTATTTGAATATGTTTCTTTTTCCTTAATTGATAATATTTTATAATTTAATATGGTACACTGTACCGGTTATACATGGTACACCGTACCCGTTCGTACCGAAATGAACCTACCCCCGCTCGTACCGAATACACCAAATCTAGCGAATCGCGTACCCGGTCCGCGTACCCGTACCGGACCGTACCACGATTTAGGTAACTATGGTTTGACCCATTTTACCTGCAAGAGAGTAATTGGATCAAATTGCCGCCAACCAACCGTTTAACAAAACGGATTGTATTATGAAGTTCCATTTATAAATCAATGTTTGTCTTTTGTCTTTGATTTTATTTTAATAACTTACTTTTTTTTGTATTGAAGGTTATTGAACACAAACCCTATGATCATAAGGCTGATGTTTTCAGTTTTGGGGTTGTATTATGGGAGTTACTAACTGGGAAGGTATATATATATATTGGCAATGGATCATTTGTTTGGGTTATTATTATTTACGTTAAAGTTGATGCATATATTTTTTTTGTCTAGCTTCCATATGAGTACTTAACCCCCCTTCAGGCAGCTGTTGGCGTCGTTCAAAAGGTGAAGCATTAATCACTACTTTATACATACGAAGTGTTGCTCTAGGTTAACCATCCTGACCCGGCTCGTTTCAGTGCATACCATAAACGATACGTTTTGACTACTGATGGCTAAAAAAACCCAAGCCCGGAACATTCAGGACGGGTATACGAGTATGGGTTTAGAAATTTTCATGTGTTTGGGATGGGTGTGGTATTAGGTGATAGCCGCCCAATTATACGAATGTATTAATATATTATAAAATCTTAAAGAAAAATAATAATAAGTAGTATGTTGAAGTTGTTAGCAACTTGCAATTGTAAAAATTATAGAAATGTGTTACAAGTGTAGTTGTGTATTTCATACTTCAAGTCAGTTGTTAAGTTGTGTTTAAGATTGGGTTTTGAATAATGGGAATCCCAACGCGTAATTTTCAACCACATAAGATCATAAATGGGTATACGCATGAACCCGGTGAGTATTGAGTAACTAGTATTGGGTGTCGACATGTATAGGAGTATAGGCCTCGGTTTTATAATTGGGGACGGATAGACTATATTTATATTTATTTTTTTGTCTAGTTTACACTAAAGTTTCTTATCACATGACGTTTTTGCTGCTTTCAGGGGTTACGACCTACTATTCCGAAGAACACTCCCCCAAAACTTGCTGAACTGCTTGAGAAATGCTGGCAACAAGACCCGAGTTTGAGACCTGACTTTACAGAAGTCATCGAGATTCTCAAGGAGATTGCTAAAGAGGTACACCGTCTAATTTATAAACCATGTCTGCTATAGCCCGTTAAATCTTGATTACAACTTAAAAGTAAACATTATCATGTTTTTGTTTTTCTTTTCCAACAATAAAAAATAATAAATAAAGTTATATAATAAATTAAAATTAAAAACTTATAATAAATAAAACAAAAAGGGAAAAGGGAGCCCAATGGGTCAACATAGGGCTGCTTAACGAACGAGCCAACTTCAACCTGGGCTCTAGCTCGAGGTTAAACAAGCCAGCTTGTCTCGGCTTACAAGCTAAAACTTGAGCTCAAGCTCAGCTTGTACATAGCCTGAGCTAGCTTGTGGCTCGACATGCCTACTTAATTTCAAAATTATATTTAATATTTAAGTACCAATTAACATTAGGTGGCCTCGGCTGAGCTTGGCTCGTTTAATATTTATAAATGGCTCAGCTCGTTTAGATTTTAAACGAGCTTTGTGGGGGCCACAAGTCACGAGATTTTTCAGGAGCCCTAGGTCAACCTGTCCCAATCAACACATGACCTTGTTTTGACATGTTACACAACCCTCATGTTTTGTCACCTCGATTATCGCCTTATCCGGAAGTCTAAATACTCATCCACGATTTATTCAAATGGGTTGGACGGGTAAATCTGAATTTATTCAAATGCATACAATCATCTAAATTTTCCTATTAAAGAAGTTAAATTATCATTTAAATATCATACAACTTTCATGAACACATTAATTATAAACCAAAATGAATAGTATATAAAACTAGTAAATTGCCCGGCGCGATGCCATAGCGTTCCGAAATTTTTTTGTGTTAAGTTAGAACTGAAAATGTACATAAATGTAGGCACGGAAACGTATTATATTTGACCCGATGTATTTCTGGAAAAAAATAAAATTTACGTTAAACGTAGACCAACCGAAAACGTACATAATAATAAACATAAAAACATATCATATTTGACCTGACTCATTTCCTGGAAAAATTTACGTCAAAACGTAAGTCAACTTAAATTTGTACCCACATGTACATACAAACAAACACGTAAAATTCGATTACCAAGTCTTTAGAAAGTTAATGGGTTATAAGTGTCAATGCTAAAAGTTGAAGGGTAAAAGTATGAAAAATATAAAAAGACAAAAAAAAAAAAAAACTGAAAGTCACTATTAACGCTAGTTGATAATTGTATTATATAATAATAATAATAATAATAAAATAAAATAAAATAACAATAAGAACAACAACAACAATATATAACTAGTTGGTAATTAGGTAAATTCGTCACAACTTAGATTTAAATATTTTTAAATCTATATAGTCATTTTTATAACTAGATGATCAAGAGTAATTTCGTATATTTCAGGTTGGAGAAGAAGTAGATGATCGACGAAAAGACAAAGGCTTCCTATCCGTGCTAAGACGGGGGCATCAATGAAACTTTAGAACCAAACAGCAATCATTTAAAATATATAGCATTCTTGTTTCTAACAACCAGATTCATAGTGTCTTGTACATTATGCATTTAAACTTGTGTCTTATATTGAGTGGACTCAATACAGTCGAGGGGGATTTCCTTTGGGAAATAGCTTTATACAACTATACTTGAACGATGAAGACTTTTGAGTTGGATGTTTTTTTCATCGCTTATTTAACTTAGTATTTATAGAATAATACAAAATTTATCAACTTAGTATTTATTTATAGAATTATGGGGTGAGATAATCATTTGGGACCAATAGGTTCTGGGTTCGATTTCTACAAGGGGGTTTCCCATATTTATTGGGTTTCCTTCTAAATTGGTGTATAGACATTACGCCTAGTGGAGAGGGATATGATCGGGTGGTTCTGCTGGTGGCACGATGATACTACAGTGGTCCGTTAGTGATCTAAATTTGCCGTTCAGAAAAAAAAAAAAAATCAATTGATTGTCTATTTATGTTATTACAATAGTTAGAAAGAAATCATAAATAAATTGTAAGTTGTAAAAATGATGTTGAGCGTTATGAAGTATAAGCTCGTGACGGAATAATACTTGCTAAAAGAGGGTTTCTATTCATGTTAACTTAAATAGGACCCGGAAACAAGGTCGAAAATGCAAAACATTGTGTGGGAGAGATGGGTGGATTTCAATATAAAAGACGTAGTAAGATAGATGTAATGTAAAAGGCGTGTTAGTTTTTCTTTTCTTGTATTGTACTGTTATTGGGTTTTTACAGCATATGCTGGCCCTGTTCTATCTATCATAGAATCTTACCGTTCAAAAAAAAAAAAAAAGTAAATAAGAGTTAATAATAAAAAAAAGAATAATATATGATTTGAAATTAGGGTTAACTAGACAATAATAGTTAACTAGGGTTATTCCTTCGCGCGCGTTGCGCTGGGTAACCTGGGTTAAAAAGATAAAAACGAATACAGAAATGGTATCAATAAGAACTGGTATCAATATTGTTTAGAGTTTAGACTGTATAAGCATGGATCGTCACGGTACCGGTGCAACAAAAAGAACCTCAATGCAACCCAACTTTAAACGAAACTTAATTCAGAGTCTCTTGGGTACAATAACAAAGATAAGCATGAGTAGATGAAAAAAGCTTGGCCAAGAGTGGCTACATGTTGTCACAGTCAAGTACCTAAAAAACATCATCAGCTTAGGCTAAAAATCAAAACTAAACAAATAGCAGCTTAAATAATCAAAACTAAACAAATAGCAGCTTACATATTCAAGTACCTGACTTAAGGTTATACATTAGCTAATATTGGTTTAAGCATTGCATATGGAATATTAATTTGAAAGAAAAATATAGAAAAACAACAATTTCTCAATTACATATGGGTCAAGTTTGATATAGTCATAAAGCTTTGGGTTTTGAGACCAATACATGGTAAATAAAGAAAGGTCAAAAAGAAATTAAAATTAATATATATATATATATATGGATCCCATGTCATGCTATGTGGGGACATCACACATGCCACTAAGCACTTGTATGTTAGTAAAAAACCTGCAGACGAAAGCCTCAATTTTATTGAAAAAGATTCACCATCTGCGTCAGCAAAAGTATACCAAAATAAGATTTTAACCACTGATTAAGGTTATGTATATGTTCAGACACTTAACTCTACCAAGCAATTAGTTGACATGTGTCGATATACATACCCCTAGCTACCGGCGCGGGTAGTAACCCTAAATCCTATATTGCTGCATATGTATTATATTGGTTTCAAAACATCCCACAATGTAACCAACTACATTCAAGCATAAATTCAACAGTCAAATTGCTATAGAACAATTAAAACCAATCAAGCTAAGACCAAAAATATTAAGCATGTTAACCTGTTTCCGAGTGCGTGATTTAGCCGCTAAGCCCACAACTTCATTCCTGATCACAGACTCATTACCGTCAATATAGCCATAGGTGGATCTCCATAAGCCAAGAAGTATAATCAAAGACTAATTACTGTCTGGCGACCACCTCCTTTTGTTCATTACCGTCTTGAATTAGAATATTCCGTTTCTATCGACTCTCAAATCCTTCAAAAAAGTTCAGAAATATGTTCATAAACAGAAAGTCCAATTACCTATTAAAGATTAGGAAACCCAAAGAGCGATTATATTACAAAATTACCAAATCCCAAACCTATACCATAGAGCGTAAAGGCTGAATTCTGAGTTCATTGGCTGCATTCAATTCCACCAAACGCAAATAAAAACTTAATACCTTCATAGACGTTGAAAAAAGTGTGAACAACGTAAATAAATCTCAATTATAGATAACACAGGTGCTCAAACGTACTCAATAGCAAAATTAAGCATACACATATGTAATATGTATCTGTTCAATAGATCAGTTTAGCGGCTATTTTGCAATCCGATTCTAGACTTGAAAACACACATCAGTGGTTAAATTAAAGAAAAAACATGCCAGCCCCATAACTTTTTACTGCTTAGTGCTTACCATGAATTTAAGGTAAACTTTTTAGTGTTATATGTTTCGTATTCTACTGTTTCATCAATTTACCCCTTTGCAAGACATGTTTATATAAGTAAACAACATCCTATCATAAAAACGAATACACATAAAAATGCACAAAAGAAATTTCATCACCAGTAGTGTCTCTAGTCAGTCGTCTTCAATCATCATCCTCACGGCGTTGGTTAGTAGCTAACAAACTCATCAAGCTTGTAAACAATGAGCGATCAATTTTTTTTAACCAGAACTGAAATATGAGAGAGAACAAATATGAGGCTCAAATCTGTAAATAATTGAACAAAGAGAATACATCTGTCATGGCTGCATACTTACTGGTTGCCATGTGAAAGCAGAGTCAAATCAGATTTTCAGTTTTTCACATGACTGGCCCGGTTGCCCCGGAAAGATGGCGCAAAATCTCATATTTGCTCATATTGACTCAGGAGCGTTGAAACTCATCATCACAGCCCCTTTCAAAATGGATCATATTTTCATCTTCAAGAGACATCATGTGATAATCTATCTGGAACTTAATCCATGATTTTTATCTGCCACAGTAGGCACAACAACAGCAACCACTTATTTAACCGAAAGATTCCGAAAAACAACCGTACGCGTTCCAGAGATGGGACCAATCAGTAACTAAAATTTGGGAAAACGATTATGAGACTCAGATGTGTAAACAATCGAGCAAAGAGGATAAATCTGACATGGCTGCATACTTACCGGTTGCCATGTGAAAACAGAGATGAATCACATAACCATCCGGTTGCCCCGCCAAGATGCGGAAAATCTCACATTTGCTAGAATTAACTCAGACGCACTGAAACTCATCATCATAGCCTCTTTCAAAATGAATATTATTTCCATCTTCAGCAGACAAAATATAATAATCTTGAACTTAACCCATGTAATTTATTCTAATACATTTTTATAAGTTCAAGATAATTATTTAAAAGACTAAAATGCCCTCATGTGCATTGCACATGATCAGTTTTAACCAAAAAATCTAACTGGGTTTGGCCTAAAGGACATTACATGCAAGATTTGCAAACATTAAGGACAAAACTCATCAATTTTAAAGACAAAGGACAGCGCCTGCAATTTGGGACATACATAAAGGACAAAACTTGTAATTTACTCTTTTAAATAGTTACATGATTAAAATTTAAATGAAACCAATACATCGTTCCAAGTACGACACTAACACATATTATTATTATATATATATACTATATAACACATTGTTCCATGTATGAGAACCACAAAATTAACCATGATACAATGTGGAAGGACATGAGAAGTATTATTGCATGACATTATTTCTAGCACAAGTATATTGTAAGGTCTGTACAAGACTTATGTACAAGGCTTATATACGCCGTGTATAGCTTTATATGCGGTGTACATCTGTCAGATTTGACATCGATATGATATTGTCTGGACACGTGAATAAAAGTATACGCCGAGTACAGAGCTATACGAGGCGTATACTTGTGAATTTGAAACATTTATATATAGAATTTCATCTTTTTTATTCACGACATACGAATCAAGCTTCATTTTATCTGCATTCTTCCTCGGTTTATTAATTGTCGGACGAGTGTTGGGTTAATAAGTCATAGTTTTGGGACGATAACTATTTCTTTGGACAGTACTCTAACGGCTTGTGGGGGTGCCTGAAACCGATCTGGTATCGTTTACTAACTTAACTTCCTTCATTGCTGTTTTTGAGATTAATAAATATTTATCATACCATTGTTTTAGGAGGAATTAGGCATTCCAGATTCTAACAAAGAGGAGGAGGTTGCGTCTGGCGTCCCTGTTGATCAAAACAAACTGTTTCTATACTTGAACGAGGCCCTGTTGATGAGCCATATTATCCGGTGCATTAAGTTTATCTGAATTACGGATACAGGGGTGAATCTTCGTACGTGCAACAAAGCAATCCGGATGGATAGGTAGGATACAGTGCTAAGCCTGCCTTTATTGATGAACCATATTATCGGCATAACAAGGGTATCCGTATTACGGATATGGGTGTGAATCTTCTTACGTGCAACAAGACAATTAGGTTGGATACTATGGATACGATGGTGAGCCTCCATTCACACCACCGTATTATGGTGAGCAACCTCCTAACCCGAGTAATCCGTACGAAAGTAAGCAAGTATCACATTCTTTGTACATGCAAGCAGGCCATCCGGATGGCGGAGGATATGGTGGTGAGCCTTCGGACACACCACCGTATGATGATGATCAACCCACTAATCTGGGCAATATGTATCAAACTAAGCAGGTATCACATTAATTTAGTTAAATGTTATATATTTAAATTAGTATATACAATAAAAACAATTAATTAAGATCAATAAATATTAAATGTAACTTAAACGTATCTGTGTTATAGCTTTTCATGTCTCTAATTGAACTGAAGAAATGGGTACAACAAAGGGCAAACGAAATGGCTTGTGTGCAACCGTGGTGGTGAGCACCCTAGTAGCAACGGTTAGGAAAGCTGGCAGCAAAAAGAATCAGTTGCCCATTTTCACTACTCGTGGTGCGGGTTGTGACGCATGACACCTAGGAGATAATAGTGGAAAACCCGGAACATAACCACGAACCTGCGCAGAATCTGTTGGGCCACGCGTTTGTGCGAAGATTTACTGAATGCGAATACAAGCTGGTGGAGCAACTGACAACTCATTACATGGAGCCACACAACATTTTCCAAACCGTTAGAAAACAGTACCCTGATAGCCTCTATGTTTAGAAAGACGTGTTAAATGCGGTTTAGAAGATTAAAGCATCACAGATGGACGGAAAAACTCCCATGCAGACACTGAAACCATACTGTATAAAAATCACTTCATTTATGAAACTCGAAAAGAACCCGGAACAGATGTCGTACCAGAGATTTTCTTTGTTCATCCCCCAATCGAGTACTATGTGGCATGTATTCCCGCATGTGCTGTTGATCGACGCGACATACAAAACAAACATCTACAACATATCATTTGTCCAGGTTGTGGGTTTGACGTCGACCAACAAATATTTTTGCATCACGGATGCTGTTATTTGTAAAGAACGCAGTGATAACTTCGTATGGGTGCTTGAAAGGATCAAGTCAATGCTGAATGAATGTATGGAGCCACGTGTGATTGTAACGGATAGAGGGCTAGCCCTAATGAACAGATGTGCTAAAGTATTCCCGAACGCCTCCAGGTATCTATGCAGGTTTCACATCTAACAGAATACCTGTAAAAATTGCAAGAAAGCCTTCAATAACAAAGATTGGGAGAAATTTCTGTCATTCCGGGGGACATTGTGCGAGTCTCCTTTAGAACCGATATACAATTATAACTTGTGCATGCTGTATAAGCGACTTGTGGCTTGCAACCGTTTAAGTAAGTTTGTCTTCAACAAATGACTCACACCTTCCATTATATTTACACACATGTACATTTAATTTATTATTTTACTTTTTGTAGGGGTCTTTAACTATGTGTACAATAACTAGCTCAAAGACTATAAAGTAATGCTCGTTTTTGTGTGGACTAATAAGAGTTGCAACTTTGGTCAGCGTATCATCGACAAAGTTGAGAGCCAGCACGCTAATTTGAAGAGATACGTTCAAGATATGAGCTCGTTGGACCGAATAGTGGGATGTGTCATGGATATAGTTCCAACACAGTTCAGAGGAATACAATAAAGTTTCCAAGAAAGCATCGAAAAAATGATGAACCACCATAGACTACCACTGTTTGACAACCTACATGGAAAGGTTTCCCATAAACACTTGACTTGCTGTATGGAGATCTATATAGGAAGCTAGAGGTGTTGAAGAAACTTCATACATCATGTGGTTACCAAATGTAGATTAGTTGTTGGTTTTCGTGTGCTTGTCGACTGCAAAAGTACACACGTACAAGTAATAAATCTTAAATCTACAACCCTTTTGTGATTTAGAACGATTTGTGTAGCTTAAACACTGCATTGATTTAACTGTGCAAACCGTAAGATACAACTCTAAGACGTAGATGTATTCTAGTGTAAGCTTAACTTACTACCGTGTAAACTGATGGATGAGGAGGTCGATGTGGCAGAAGAACTCAATATTGTGTAGCAACAGTACCCCCTGCTCAGAAAAAAAAAGCTTGATTTCAAAGATAAAAGCGGACTTGACCCTAACCAAATCTACTAAGAAACCACCGGTTGTCCAATAAGATACTCGCGGTCGCCCAACATCAAAGAAAGTACAACAAAGGTTAGAAGAAGCTGCGAGGATAGACAAAGCTACAGAAAATAACTCATTTGGTGAGGCAAGCAGCTCCTTTGCAGGTTCCCGACAAAATAGGTACGATGCTCCCCGACATAGCTCATACGTACCATCATAGGGCTCTCGTGGAACTGGTTCGGTTGTAAAGTCTCACAAACCCAAACCGCAACGAAGCCGTTCAACGACTTCTAAAAAGAAGGAGACACAGGATGATCATGGGTTTCCATTAATTGTGGGGGACGAGAACTTGTTAAGCATCGAAAGGTTTAAGCCAAAGATTCCACCAGTGTTACACCGTTACATCTCGTGTATACAAGATGTGAGTCCAGACGGTCATTGTGGGTTTCGATTTTGTAACGCTTCGCATTTTCATACTTTCCTTATTTAGAAAGTTGTAATTATATTCTATTTTTAGAAACTTGTAACCTTATCGTATTCGTATTTCATTTCCAATCTTGTAATCCGAGACTTTGATCATAATGGAAACTCGTTTTTTATACATATACATGTTAAATACTTGTGTTATACGCTACTATCTTGAATACATGTTTATACGCCAAAACCGACACTTGAAATACTTGGATTTATCAATCATGCATGCATTACACTCATACCATACTTTGATACACTTGGAATACCTAAAAACGGGCTAAAATATGAGAAAATGGCATAAAATAACCCAAACTCCACTACCTTTGGGCTGAAGGCACACGAAGGCAGCCTTCGTGGCCTTCCTGCCACACAAAGGAGGCCTTCACCCTCCCACACACACACGAAAGACACATGAAGGTGTGCCTTCGTGCCACGCAAAGGTGGTCTTCGTGTACACTGGCCTTCGCGTGGGATGTTGTGGACGGGAAATTTCAGCGCAACTTTCACAAATTCTGTTTGAAACTCTCTTTTCACCTTTTTCCAACTCCCAACTACCACCAACTTCATTAACTACCTAAACCCTAATCCTATATTATAAATAAGAGCCTCCATACACTCCTAAACACTTTCCACACATTAAATCTTCTCTCAAACTCTCTCATTCTCTCAAATCTTCCAAGCAAGGCAAGAAACACTTAGGTATTCTAAGTGAGTTTTCACTCACTGTTCTTCTCATTTCCTCTTCCCTTCTTTTTCTAAACTACTTGGATAACCTCTAGGAAGGTTTCCACAACCTTTCCATAGCAGACTAGGGTGGAACCTCACCACATTTGAGGTCCAAAGTAGTATTAAAATTCTTATTTGATATATCCTTTTAATACTTGCATATTTTACTTGAAACTTAGTGGAATCTTGTACCCACCTTGCTCCCAACTAAGCTCATAGTAGTGGGTTTGTATTGTGGTTGATTTCCACAAGAGACAAG
The DNA here is from genome assembly GCA_030545235.1 of Helianthus tuberosus. Classification (NCBI taxonomy): domain Eukaryota; kingdom Viridiplantae; phylum Streptophyta; class Magnoliopsida; order Asterales; family Asteraceae; genus Helianthus; species Helianthus tuberosus. The sequence continues at coordinate 105,617,594 of CM060407.1, forward strand.
GCTTAAAACCTCTTTAACATTCTGCCCAAAAAGTTCCCTGTAACTTTAAAAGTGTTGAAACTATCCAAGCCTTCAACCTTCAATTTTGAAAGACTTGTGCTTTGGTGAAGGTGTGAATCATGGAAGCCTTGGCTATCCAATCCTGTTCCAGCACCTCACTTGTTAAACTTTAGTTTAGATTCATACCCTACGTCTCAAACAACTTCCAACAAAGGGACAAGGCTACACCACATCCCCAAACACTCTCCATGTTTGGGATGCACACATCTAGCTAGCTCACTTGGCTGTTTAGGTGACTTAGATGAATACTAAGTAGCTTTCAAGAATCAAAGTAGGATAGCCCCGCCTCGCCTCTAACATTTTCCATGTTGGGTAGGATACACCCGGGTTGTTCTTACTTGGCTACTTAGCAACATAGTTAGCTATTTACATTTATGTACTTATTCATGACCAACCGAAATCATCAACTAAGTTGATGATTTTGTGCTTTGATGAATCATATAATGAGGTTAAATGGATGGAATTCATCATATCGCCTTGCATGACCATTCTCAAGGTACTTTACTTTTCACTAATTCTTTGTTATACGTTAACTTTAAATCCGAATCCAACCCATTAATCAATGTGACAACCTGCAAAATTTCATGGTAATTTCGTACAACTTAATCACTATTATTACATTTAAATTTCATATATTAGACTTGATTGTGAATCACTGAGTCGTACAAGTCTAACAATGATAGGACATGTTAAAACATTTCAACTTATAATGCCGTTTTCGCCGTATCACGAAAGCAAACAACTATGTCCTAATACGTTGGTAAACATTGCAAACACACTATTCATGCCAAGAGAGTCTGGTACTCCCTAAAACCACTATCGGATGATATGAAAGCTATCATGCTAAACACTTATACAAAATCCCTAATTAGGGGAAACACTTGTAATAATATATAAACTTTCCGTAAAAATGCCTAAACACCTAAATTGTCCGATCCGAATTATAAACTAACAAATTCAGCACTTCACAGCAAAATTCAGCGTTCCGTAGCATTGATAGAATCCATATATAATGTTAATTATCTTACACAACATCAAAGATATTAAAGATATCTCCAAGATACTATTACCGGTATTACCACGCACCTTACATATTTCATCCGGTAATGACCCGACAACGAAACTAGTAGCAAAATTTATATCCTAACAACTAAATAACTAGTCTAGTGAACTAGTTAAAGTTACTTAACACTCTAAATCATCATTAACACCTTAATGATGCAAGAACATCACTAATCCTCTAAATATTTAACATGAGAATTAAACACATGTCTATATGGATTTTAAATTAAAAATGCCATAACCTACCCACCTCCTAAATTCGTCCCATGTGGGCCCCCTCACACACATTACCTAGAATGGATGATGATGAAAGAAAATGGTGCAAGACCTTATTTTCTTCATCTTCATCTCACTATTCATCCATAGCCTTAGAGCTAGTTGTAAGATCTCTAAAACCCATTTTCATGTTTGTTATCTTTAGTAGATTGTAGATGTAACACCCCAACCCGGGTAGGGCTGACGTGTCACTCTTACAGATATCAAATACAAACCCCGATCCATAACATTAAATAAAAAGAACCCTAATTACATTTAATTACATTACAAAATAAACAACTATCAACTGATCTTCAACTTCTTTTAACGCTCCTCACTGATTCCCAAAAATCCCCAGATTACTTGTAAAAAAAAAAACAAACAGAAAAAGAAAGTACGGCTGAGCCAAAAATTGCTCAGTAGAGATCAAAAGTACAAGTAAAGTCAAATCAATAATAAGCAAAACATAACATAACAGAACCGAGACTAAACTGGAACGATTACTGACACTGATACTGAAAACATATGTGGACACACGACTGATATTGAAACTAATACAAGAACCGATCAGAGACTATAACAGAAACTGATAAGGAAACAAAAATCATTCAGATACATAACCAATACAGAACCCAACACAAAACCGATGTAGAGACGTCCATGATGACTAAACCATTTTTTTCTTATGTAAACAGACTCATTTAATAATATTAATATTTTTAATATGAGATATTTGACTAAACCAATGGACTAAAATAGTTGAAGTTAACCCAGTGGACTAAAATGACCACATCAGATTGTCCATTCTAATCACTTCTAACCATGTAAAATGACCGAATTGCCCTTCTCGTTAACAGGAAAAATGGATGAAGTTAACCCAGTGGACTAACATGGCAACGTTTGAAACTATTTGGACTAAAATGACAACGTTTCGAACCTTTAGACTGAACTGGCAAAATGACCAAACCATAGGGACTAAAATCGCATTTAACTCTTTCTTTTTATATTGATATTCATTGTAACCGCGAAACAATAGGACATGCATGGCTTAACCAGTGGTTTATAACCACCACTTCCAAATAAAAACTTCTGGTTATTTTTCCCAAATCTTTCAAACATCATTCTATATATCTAAAATCCAAAACCAAATCCTTTTGACCTGAAAACCATTTCCAGAATGGTTGAATCCAGAGCAATATCAATTGTATGATTGTATATTTCATGTAATAAGAAATATATATATTGCTCTGGATTTGTCCGTTCTAATCACTTCTAACCACAATTTCTTAAAAAAAAAACAATCATCAGATTGTATATAAACTCCAACAACTCTCTTCAAATTTGTCTTCCAAGTGATTTTTAAGGTAATACAATGGACAATTCTACGCCAATGAAGCAATCATCGGAATCTAGTAGCCACAACGACGTCATCGTCAAGATTGACAACCAAGAGAAGGGTAAAGAAGATCCCACGATTACACGCGGATTTAGTTTCTCGAATATGAATTCAGATAGTCCGGTTCGAGGTGTAGTCGATAGGGTTTTGGATTCAAAACAATCTTTTGAAAATGATGATTTTGCTGCCAACAAGTACGGCAAAGACGCGTCTTCAGACGATGACGACTACGACGATGATGAAGATGAATACCGGTTAATGAATCAGCAACGCCAGAGACGAGTACCAAGCAATTTAAGCTATGTTCCGGAAAATGATGCTGGCGGGGAGGTTTTGAAATGCACGTCGTATCAACGGCGAGCAAGTTTGGTAATACTATTAGGTTTCTTTTATTTTCTATTTTTGTATTTTTCTGCTATACTTCCAGTTGGTATAAAAAAACTCGTGGCTCGGGGCAAGGTAAAAAAAAAGCTAGCTCGTTAGCTTGGATCGGGCTCAAGTTTTATTTATCGAGCCTAAGCTGGCTCACGATTTTAAACAAGTTTGTTATTTAGTAATTTTTATTTAACATATTAAATTAAATATATAATACTATAATAGTTATTATATTAACATATTATGATAAAAATAACTAATAATATATATATATATATATATATATAGGGGCTGGTTAACGTACAAATGCGCTTATCGTACATTACGTACGCTACAATCTCAGCCGTCAGATCATCTTCCCGCATTGAAAATCGCATGTGAAATTGAATTACCACATGCGAAATTGTTACCAAAATTATCACATGCGAAATTGAATTAACACATGCGAAATTGTTACAAAAAAACAACCTGTTATTTCATCAAAATTATCACATGCGAAATTGAATTAACACATGCGAAATTGTTACAAAAAAACAACCTGTTATTTCATCAAAATTATCACATGCGAAATTGAATTACCACATGCGAAATTGTTACAAAAAAACAACCTTCTATTTCATCAAAATTATCACATGCGAAATTGAATTACCACATGCGAAATTGTTAAAAAAAACACCTGCTATTTCATCAAAATTATCACATGCGAAATTATTACAAAAAAAAAAACAACATGCGATTTTCATTGCGGGAAGATGATTAGACGGCTGAGATTGTAGCGTACGTAATGTACGATAAGGGAATTTGTACAGTACCCTTTACCTATATATATATATATATATATATATATATATATATATATATATATATATAACTAATTAAAATGTTTTAAAAATGATTTAATAGATAATTAATGACCCGAGCCCGAGCTTTTTGAAATAGGGCTTGAAAAAAGTCGAGCTCGAGCATTGGATTCTAGCAAGTAAAACGAGCCGAGCTTGGTCTCTGGCTTGTCTACACCCCTAAGTTACACACACTTAAAATTGTCTTGTATTTGGAATCCAAGCCAAGCCTAGCCTAGCCAGACCTCGCTCTGACTCGAATCATGAACAACCCTAGTTGCAGATCAGTTGTAGTAGATTCTGTTATAGTTTGCTATTCAAGGAATACAAGACACATATATCCTTCACTTACAGGTAAGAACTAAAACTCAACAATCAAGACTGATTGATCCCCCGGAGGTTCCGTTTTCCAGCCCATATTATAGGACCGGTGGCCACACGCCTCCTAACGGTGGGATGGCACGCTCAGGGAGGATGGACAACGACGATGAGGATGAATCTTTGTTTGATGATGATAATCCTGATGATCTGAAGAACAATAAGCTTGATGCAATGACAATTATTCAATGGATAAGCTTTGTTTTAATCATAGCATCTTTAATTTGCACCATTAGATTTCCAAATTGGACACGTAGATCTTTCCGGGGTCTGTTCCTGTGGCAATGGGAGCTTTTGATCCTGGTTTTGATATGCGGGAGATTGGTCTCCGGTTGGTTTGTTCGGATCGCGGTGTTTTTCATCGAAAGGAACTTCCTTTTGAGGAAACGGCTTTTGTATTTTGTGTATGGAGTACGAACACCGGTGCAGAATTGTATCTGGTTATGTTGGGTTTTGATTGCATGGAATTCTATATTTGATGAAACAGTTGAAGCCCTTCATATCCCACTTTTGGAGGTTCTAAACAAGTTCATGGTTTGCATGCTGATTGCAACCTCATTGTGGCTGATCAAGACTTTGATAGTTAAAGTTCTTGCATCTACATTTCATGTTAACAAGTTCTTTGATCGAATCCAAGATGCTTTGTTTAACCAGTATGTAATCGAGACATTATCCGGGCCGCCTTTGGTGGAGATTCATAACCATCATTTGGGAGATAAGAGTTTGTCTAGGGTTTCAGAAATTGGCGGTTATTCGTTTAAAGGAAAGGGTAGTAGTGCGGGAATGGCGAGTGGAAGGTTGCATAGGAACTTGGGGGGCTCGAAGAAACACGACGGGAAAGATCAAGGGATAACGATTGATCATTTGCATAGGTTGAACCATGAGAATGTTTCGGCGTGGAACATGAAGAGGTTGATGAAGATTATCCGACACGGATCGTTGACAACTTTGGATGAGCACTTGCAAGGTACATACTATGATGAGCCTGGGACGGAAATCAGAAGCGAGATTGAAGCGAAACGTGCTGCGAGGAACATATTCATGAATGTTACGCGACGTCGATCCAAGTAATTTTCTTAACCCTCGAAGGTTACTCGAACAATATAAGTTGTGCTTTAACTGATTAATAGTGTATTGGTGGCCTTGCGGGGTTGTGAGTTTTCCCTAACGGGTTCTGATGGACTATAACAAAAAGATTTTGTTTTGTTTTGTAGGTACATTTATTTGGATGATTTAATGAGGTTTTTGAGAGAAGATGAAGCTGTGAAGACCTTGTCTTTGATAGTAGCATCACCTGAGGACGAAAGAATAGGGAAGAATGCCTTGAAGAATTGGGTGGTAAGAGTTAGACACATACGATTTATTTTTTATGAAAGTGTTACAAGTTTAGAAGGATGTACATACCATTAGTTTTGGCTCTTGCAGGTTAGTGTTTTCCGAGAACGAAAAGCACTTGCCTTGACACTAAACGATACAAAAACCGCAGTCAACAAACTACACCGGATGGTGAACGTGTTGGTTTCCCTCGTCATTTTGGCCATTTGCCTTGTGATCCTAAACATCGCGACTACAAAAGTTCTAGTCCTCATTAGCTCTCAACTTGTTTTGGTGGCGTTTATATTCGGAAATACTTGCAAAACCATATTCGAGTCCATCATCTTCTTGTTTGTGATTCATCCTTTTGATGTCGGGGATCGTTGTGAGATTGATGGAGTTCAGGTATCAAATATATTTGGAGAGATTATTGATATTTATCTATCTTAAGCTAGTGTCTACATTTTATATATAACCTTTTGAATATTCATATTTGATTTCAGTTGATCGTAGAGGAGATGAATATCATGAACACTATATTTCTTAGAGGAGACAATCAAAAAGTTTATTTTCCTAACAACACTCTAGCGACAAGATCCATCGGCAACTATTATCGAAGTCCAGATATGGTCGATACAATCGACTTCTTAATTCATGTCGGCACCCCAGCAGACAAGCTCTCCATCATTAAACAACGAATACTCAGGTATGAATGACTGTTTCACCTAATATTTTTTAATTTCCAATTTCTAGTTAGAGGGTTGGGTAAGATCAAAACTAGGGTTGTTCATGAGCCGAGCTCAGGCAAGCTCGGGTTCGTTATAAACTAGACCTGGCAAACGGGTCGGGTCGGGTTGGGTCATGGGTCAAAACGGGTTCGGGTTGAAACGGGTTCGGGTCAAAACGGGTCAATTAAAAAAGGGTTGTTTCGGTTCGGGTCGAAACGGGTTCGGGTCAAAACGGGTTCGGGTCGGAACGGGTTCGGGTCAGAACGGGTTTCGGGTTGGGTCGGGTCAGGTTGGTTAAAAAATGTTTTATTAACTGTCATATTTATTTTAATAGTAACTGTTAAGCTTATTATTTGAATCTTGAAATTATTAGCAAGAGATTAGTATGTTATAGTTGACGATCGAGTTGTGCAATATCTGTGTGTGTTTAAGTTGAAGATTGAGTAACTCAAGGTTTATTAAATTTTAAACTTTCAGTTCTGTAAACATTTTATTACCATTTACTTATCTCTCATACACTTGTGCTTGGTATGCCATTTAAGGTGAGGGCTCTTATGAAACGGTACGGGTCGAAACGGTACGCGTCAAAAAGGTTCGCGTCGAAACGGTACGCGTCGAAACGGTACGCGTCGAAACGGTACGCGTCGAAACGGTACGAAACTCGTCCCGACCCGAAACTCGTCTCGTGCGGAAACTCGTGTCGGCCCAAAACCCGTGGCGATCCGATACCCGTCCCATGCAGAGACCCGTGTCGGCCCGAAACTCAATTTGAACTGAACCCGTTCCGATCCAAAACCCTTTTCGTGCCGTAACCCGTCTCGTGCGGATACTTGTGCCGGCTCGAAACCCATTCCGACCCGAAACCTACCCCGTTTCTTTAAGACACTAACCCACATTGACCCAATTCTTTAATGTTGTCGACCCGCTTTGACCCGAAAATAACAAGATGGAATTTCAAGTGACCCATTGTGACTCATTTAGTTAAAATATCTTACCCAAACCAACCCATATAATTTTAAAAGTAACCCAAACTGACCCACTTGGAAGACTTTGGGTCAAGATTGCCCCCTCTATTATAAACCGTGCTGGCTCGACTTTGATTTGAAACTAAGCTGAAAATCTAAGCTCGGGCTTGGCTTGGTTTGGCTCGATTTTAAAAAGAAAAATTAATACATAGCTCTCAAAATTCAGTAGTCTAAAATATTATTCAATACTTTAAAGAAACATATACAAAATAAGTTGAACATAATACATTACAACCCAAACTCAAGTTCAACAACGCAAAATAAGTTTTAAATTTCAAATAAAATACAATGTTAGTTAATTATCATGGTAATCAACCTTCAAATATGCCATAGATATCAAATGACACTTCAAAATACATGTAAATAATAATTGGTGTTTTGTAATATATTATAACGTATATAAAAATAAAATATATTAGAAGTAAAATAATCCGAGTTAAGCCGAGCCGAGCTACCAAGCGAGCCAATCCGGCCCGTTACGAGCCGAGCCGAGCTACGTAGCAAGCCAATACGGCACGATACGATACGAGGCGAGCCGAGCCGAGCTAGACTCACTCTCTAACCGAGCTGAGCCGACTCGGCTTAGTTTCAAACCGAGCCATATCAAGCGAGTTTTTTCGAGCCAAATCCGAACGATCTTCTAGCGAACAAGCTCCAAACACAAGCTTTTTTAACAACCCTAATCAAAACAAGTAACTTTTACGTTGGGTTGGGATACAATTACTTTTTCCACTTAACTTGATTTTATAAACTATAGTACTAAAATTATAAGTTGAACCATTTATAGATTGTTATTACATCTACCTAGTGTTATGATTTGATGTTTTGGGTAGAACTAATTTCATGATCGATGCTATGTAGCTATATCGAGAGCAACAAGGATCATTGGTACCCCGACCCGATCGTGCTACCGATGGATATGTATGATCTAAATACGCAAAAGTTATCGGTTTGGGTGCAACACAAAATGAATCATCAAGATATAACAGAAAGATTTTTGAGGAGAGGCAAGATTGTTGAAGAGATGAATCGAATCTTTAAAGAACTAGACATCGAATACCGAACGTATCCACTTGATATCAACATCCGAAGCATGCCTATGCCTGTTGGTCCGGAACGTATTCCTTCCACATGGGGTGCTCCTAACTGAGTTGAGAAAGGGAACCATAGACCTACATCACCGGTAGCTACGACATGAGCTAGCTCATTCAATTCATCGACCCAAAATGTTGTTTGGTTCGGTAAAACAAGTTTTTGACATCAATGCTCCCATGTTCCACCAAAGTTTTTCCATTGTTTCACTTTAGTTGAAGACAAAGTGAATACACATAATTTAATTGGAACATAAGAAGGAATGGAGGCTTGGCCGATACTTATGAGGATTTGCGGATGATTTGGTTGAGGTTTCTGTAAGATGGAATGGTTATGCATTCATGGACTTAGTGTAGATCACTTGTTTACAAACTCTTTGATCCATTGTTTTTACCTTATTTCTTCTTGTTCTCTTATTGCAATCTCTCTAAAAATGTGATCAAGACGTAAGGTTCCTTTTGCATTTTAGAAATTTTAATGGACCATTGATCACTCCTTTGTTCCTAGTGAATTTAATGCATCTGTTGTAAAATTATTTTATAGACACGTAATCGATGCATGGTCCGTTAATGGTTTTTCACCAAGAACGCCCACCATAATCTAGTTGCAAGAAGATAAAACCGTAAACACAATCATATGTTGTTTAGAATACTTTGTAGGTTTTATATGTCAGGGTAACAATATTCGACAACACCACTATCCAAGTAAGATTCAAAGGGTTACACAAAAAACGACTATAGTAAAGGTTGTTTAATTGTTAAACACGAAATAAGTGGCTAATGATTATTAGAGAATAATCAAGTCTAGGGAATTAGTTATTATTATGTATGAAATAATAATAATTAATATATAAACATTTGGAATTAAATAATAGTTATTAAATTGATGTTTATAAAACACGTTTTGATTAAGGCTCAATCTATTTGGACACCCTCCCTGCCTATTTGGACACTTTTTGTGCCCTAGACGCCTCGTATAGGGCTATACGAGGCGTCTAATCACTGAATTCAAGGGGGTCTCAGAGGGTGTCAGGCACAAAGTTTAAGAAACCCTATACGAAGAGTACAGCCCTATACGAGACGTCTTAGGCTTGGGTTTTTTATTGGTTGAAATAAGGGGTGTTTTGGTGGGTTTTGGTATGGTTTTTTTTATAGTTTTTGAAGATGTGTTTTTTGGTTGAAAATTTTTTTGGTTTTAAAAAAAGTTTTGTTTTTTTTTTTGTTTTTTACACTATAAAAAATTTATTGTTTTTTAAAAATCAACTATTTTAAAAATCGGATATTTAAATATATTATATCGATTAAATGTTATAATGTTTTTAACATTTTACTTTTTTTAAATATTATTCTTCCGATTAAAATTTTATCTCGTTCAAATATTGTTTCCGTATTATATTCAGGGGATATATTGTTTCCGTATTATATTCAAAACATATTTTGTTTCCGTATTATCTAAATTTAAGACAACAATCACTAAGTAACCGAATAACTGAAAACAAACATAAATATGACATATATAAGATAACTTTGTACATCCATAACAAAAATATATAAGATAAATTTGTACATCCATAATAAAAATAAAAACAACAACAGGTCTATGCATCCAAATCCGAATCCGAATCCTGATGCTGCTGCTGCTGCGGCTGCTGCTGCTGATGTGATGCTCGAGCCGGTGGAAGCGGTATCGGGGGTAATCCCTCTCTCTCTCGTCTATCCTGCTCGGCCCGTACCAGCCAACCTACCAAATCGTTGAGCCTGTCAAACTCGGCTCGTACATCCGGATGTAGTGCAGCTCCTGGGGCATGACCTGGAATAACGTGACGTGGAAACTGAGGCGCTCCGGGAGGTGGCGGTGGCTGTGGCACCGCTGCACCGTCTACATCCTCCGGAGGGTCCTCCACGGGCACTGCATCAGCAGGATCTGGCGGAGGATAGACGGGCTTGAACTGCTCTGGTAGGGCCTCCTCTCTCCATATGCCCCCGTCACGGTTTTTAAACCGCGGGCCTTCGGGGAACCTCTTGAGCAGCTTCATCCCCCACAGCGACTGAAAACCCATCCGCGTCGGCATGACTGGCGGCGTCCGTAGATGTGGGTCCTGGTGCAGTACGAGGCCCAATGAACGGGCAATGACGGTCATGTACGCCCCCGCCATACAAAAATCCGCGCTCCTGCCGGTGATGGGAGGAGGCGTAGTACTGGGCTAGACCGTGTGCTAGTGCGCACGACCTCCTGTACAACAAACCATAAAAGAAAAAAAGATATGTGGTCGTACACCACTCACGGCTGTAGCCACGCGCTAAAATAGAAGTAGCGAGCAAATGGTGCATATACCTGCAGATAGTGTTAGCGAAATACAGAAACAAAGATTAATAAACAATGCACATAATCACAATAATTGCCGTAATAAACGTACGTACCTGTACAGTGGGTCCCTAATAAACGACACCCTCCCCTTCGACTTGTCGTGCTCCCAATGATTTGCCCCCGCAATCACCTTCCAAAACCCTAAAAGAGTGGGTTTGTCAACCACCACTAGCCCCGCTGTGTAAACCTCAGTCTCGATCTCCCCCTGCATGTATAAACCACAATGCACCGGAAACTCTGCTAGCGTCATTGAACGCAAAACGCCAGCGAGCCTGAAAGAAACCTCAGGCTGAGGGGGAGCATCTGGGTGCGGAAGCGGCACTGGAACCCCAGGAGGGTGAAATGTGAATGACGAAAGGAACTCGACCAGCAGCTCCCTGTAGCTCGGCGTGTGCGCCAAATCAAAAAGACGATGGCACGGCGAATCGACAGGTATAAACCGACGCACTCTAGCCGTCTCAGAAATCCCATCTATCGCATCCCAGTCGATCGCTACATGCGATCCAATGTGCATCCTCCTAAGCTTCTGGCAGTGACGGGCGGCATCGGTGCCGTCGGGAAACTCTAGATACGGGTGACCCTGCAGCGTATCCAGAGGCGGTAGCCGTCTCCGTCGTGGACCCTGCTGAACCGGCTGACCCCCCGGCGGTGCCCCATCAAGCTCTACCTGAATGTCATCGCCCTGAATCGGATCGTCCTCCATAATCAATCTGCAAATAAATATCGTATACGTATAAAAACAATAATAAATAATAATAATAATAACAATAATAATAATAATAAATAATAATAATAACAATAATAATAATAATATTAATAATAATAATATTAATAATAATAATAATAAATAATAATAACAATAATAATATTAACAATAATAATAATAAATAATAATAACAATAATAATAATAATATTAATAATAATAATAATAATAAATAATAATTATAACAATAATAATAATAATAAATAATAATAAAAATATTAAATAATAATAAAAATAATAATAATAACAATAACAATAATAATAATAATAAATAATAATAATAATAACAATAAATAATAATAATAACAATAATAATAATAATAATAATAATAATAATAATAAATAAATAATAACAATAACAATAATAATAATAATAATAATAATAATAACAATAACAATAACAATAACAATAATAATAATAATAACAATAACAATAATAATAAATAATAATAATAATAATAATAATAATAATAATAATTAAAAAAAAATACAGTGCCTCGTATAGAGGTATACGGGGCGTCCTGTTCTACCATCTTCATCTTCAACCTCAACCTAAAAACCTCAAACCCAACAAAACCTAAACTACGGGCAAACCTACGGTCTAAAGGCAAAAACGAGGCTAAAATACTAAACTACGGGAAGAAATACGTACCAGGGATGCCTCAAATCTTCGAAAATACGGTCCAAATACGTATCCGGGACGTATAAACCTCTGTGCACCGTATACGTGTGTGTTTTATGTTTTGGGTGATAATGTGGGTCGTCTAGGTCTTCCCCCTTATACGAGGCATAGACGCCTCGTGTAGAGCTAGACGACCCGTCTGCCCTTTTTGTTAAATGACCATTTTGCCCCTATAATGCCCCTAGTATAGGCTTTAATCAGGGGCAAAATGGTAATTAACCAACCCAGAAATATATTTCTGGAATGGTTAATTACCATTTTACCCCTGACTAAGGCCTATATGGAGGGCTTTACAGGGGTAAAATGGTAATTTAATAAACTTTTTTTTTAATAATTAAAAAAGAAAAAGTGAAACAGTTGCCGCCCAACATGTATTGGTCGTATAGACCTATACGCGTCGTCTATTTGGAATGGTTAATTACCATTTTACCCCTGACTAAGGCCTATACGGAGGGCTTTACAGGGGTAAAATGGTAATTTAATAAACTTTTTTTAATAATTAAAAAAGAAAAAGTGAAACAGTTGCCGCCCAACATGTATTGGTCGTATAGACCTATATGCGTCGTCTATTTGTTTAAATTACCTTTATGCCCCTGTTTATGGCCTATACTAGGGACTTTCAGGGGTATATTAGTAATTAAAATAAAATTTTTCAAAATTCAAATTTAAAAAAAAAAAGAAATGTTGCCACCCCTATAGACTACCCGTACAGGTCTATACGAGGCGTCCTTTTTTAATAAAATCAAATTTTGATATTCAAATTTTCAAAATTCAAATTTTCAAAAACCCGCTCTAACAAACGACCAATCTAGATCTATACGAGGCGTCTGGTTTTGGTAAAATGACCTTTTAGCCCCTGATTTATGCCTAGATTGGGTGCATATCAGGGGCAAAATGGTCTTTTGACCAATCATATACGACACGTCTAGCTCTATACGAGACGTATATTTGTAAATTTTTTATAAAAATGTTATTAAACTGTTTTAATCAATTCTAATTATAAAAAAATTATATTAATTTTTATAAAAATGTTATTAACCTGTTTTAATCATTTCTAATTATAGAAAAATGATAGAAATTATAATTTTTTTTTATAGAAATTGTAGAAAATTATAGGAATTAATACAAAAAATACTATTAATTTCAAAAATCATTCTTCCGTATCACTGTCGATGTAATTAAGACTGGGGTTTGATCTTGGCGGAGGATTCATTATCGATGTATACCATTCTAGACGTGGCAAGTACATATCTTCCCATTGTTCCGTATGGGGTCTTCGGTGGGTCAACCATAGCCCGTGTGCTGGTGGCATTGGATAATCCCCTTCCAGCTTAACATGTATGAAGTGGTTCTCGTTAACATGTGTAAGCGTTATGAATAATGGTTGTTGATTAGCCGGAGGACTTAGTATCGGGAAGAAAGTGGAACTCGCACCCATGGTTGTCGTTAACAGGTGCACCCCGATACCGTACGTTTGTGCAATAAGAAGTCCTACTAAGGGGAAGTCCATCCAGTGATCCTCCCCACAACCGGACACTGAATCCCAAATTAGGCCCTGACGATGCATGTAAAAATAACCTTTATCCCATGCTTCAAATATTGGGAACCAGATCGATTCGTTCTGATCCATTTCTTGGACAAGGTCCCTTCGAATGAGCCCCCATGAACTCTGATCCATACCTAAGCCCACAGCCACAGACCGAAACCCACAATGACCGTCCGGCATCACATCTCGTATGCACGAGACGTACGGATGGAACACTAGCGGAATGGCATACTTATACTGTTTGATGATTCCCACGTACTCGTCCCCAATGATTAAAGGAAAACCGTGAGCATCTCTTGTCTCTTTCTTCTTAGAACTCTTTGAACGGCTTAGGCTCGCTTTGGGTTTTTGGGACCTTATAACCGACTGTTGAGAGGCCTGTGACGGAACGTACGAGCTGTGGCGAGGTTTATCGTACTTACTTTGTCGGGAACCTTCAAAGCACGTGTTTGCATCACCGAAGGAGCTTCTCCTCAATTCTTCATCTATATGAGAGGCCTCGTCCAACCTTTGTTGTACCTGCTTTGTTGTTGGTCGGCCGCGAGTATTTTGTTGGACAACCGGTGGTTTCTTGGTAGATTTCTTTGGAGTCAACACCGCTTTAATCTTTGACATCAGGCTTTTTTGCTGAGCTGGGGGGTGCGACTCTAATTGTTGTCTAACAATATTTAGCTCTTCGACCACGTCCACGTCATCGTCTATCAATTTAAAACTTTGGAAGTTAAGTTTCCGCAAGAAGACGTCTATGTCTTCGAGTTGAATCGGACCCTCTGCACGGTTAAAAACAACATTGTTTAAGTAACATGATTAACGGAAATATATCACACAAGTGTTGTACGTTTAACAATTATTACCTTCACGCATGTACTTTTCTATCCTACAAGCACAGGGCAACCCACAGCTGTGCCACATTTGGCAACCACATGATGAATGAAAGCGCTCCAAGACATCTAGCTTCCTAATTGCCTCTCCACGCAACAAGTCAAGGGTTGTATGGGATACTTTTCCAAGTAGGTGTTGAAACATCGGGTGTTTGTGGTGGTTCATTGTTTTTTCGATGCTTTCTCGAAAAGTCTTCCTTATTTCACCGAACTGTGTCTCAACTATATCCTGGACACAACCAACTACACGGTCCAGCGAGCTCCTATCTAGGACGTATCTCTTTAAGTTGGCGTGTTGGCTCTCAACTCTGTTTGTGGTACGATTACCAAAGTTGCGCCTCTTATCACTCCACGCAAAGACGAACATCTCCTTATAGTCTTTTAGCCAGTTATCGTACACGTACTTGAAGACTCCTAAAAGTAAAAATAATTTAATAAAATTTGCATAGGTGAGTCGTATGTTATTAGAAAAACTTACTAGAACGTTTGCACTCCACAAGTCGTATGTTATTAAATGACCATTTTGCCCCTGTAATGCCCCCAATATAGGCTTTAATCAGGGGCAAAATGGTAATTAACCAACCCAGAAAGTTATTTCTGGAATGGTTAATTACCATTTTACCCCTGGCTAAGGCCTATACGGAGGGCTTTACAGGGGTAAAATGGTAATTTAATAAACTTTTTTTTAATAATTAAAAAAGAAAAAGTGAAACAGTTGCCGCCCAACATGTATTGGTCGTATAGACCTATACGCGTCGTCTATTTGGAATGGTTAATTACCATTTTACCCCTGACTAAGGCCTATACGGAGGGCTTTACAGGGGTAAAATGGTAATTTAATAAACTTTTTTTAATAATTAAAAAAGAAAAAGTGAAACAGTTGCCGCCCAACATGTATTGGTCGTATAGACCTATACGCGTCGTCTATTTGTTTAAATTACCTTTATGCCCCTGTTTATGGCCTATACTGGGGACTTTCAGGGGTATATTAGTAATTAAAATAAAATATTTTCAAAATTCAAATTAAAAAAAAAAGAAATGTTGCCGCCCCTATAGACTACCCGTACAGGTCTATACGAGGCGTCCTTTTTTAATAAAATCAAATTTTGATATTCAAATTTTCAAAATTCAAATTTTCAAAAATCCGCTCTAACAGACGACCAATCTAGATCTATACGAGGCGTCTGGTTTTGGTAAAATGACCTTTTAGCCCCTGATTTATGCCTAGATTGGGTGCATATCAGGGGCAAAATGGTCTTTTGACCAATCACACGTGGCTCCATACATTCATCCAACATTGACTTGACCCTCTCAAGCACCCACACAAACTTATCACCCCGTTCTTTACTAACAACGGCATGCGCGATAATAAACGATTTGTTGGTAGGCGTCACACCAACAATCTGGATAAATGGCATATTGTATATGTTTGTCTTGTACGTCGCATCGATCAGCATGACGTGGGGGAATGCACGCCACATGTCTCTCGAGTACCGATGAAGAAAGAAGATCTCTGTTACGATCTCTGTTCCGGGTTCCTCCCGTGTCTCGTAAATAAAGTCGTTGTTTATCAGCATGCTTTCTAGTGACTGCATGGGAGTCAATCCTTGTCTTTGTTCGGCTCTAATCTTCGCCACAACGTTTTGAACGTCTTTCTGAACATGAAACCTGTCGGGGTCCTGCTTCCTTATCGTTTGAAATATTTTGCGCGGCTCCATGTTTTGAGCTATCAGCTGCTCGATCAGTTTCATTTCGCTTGGAGTAAACCTTCGCACAAACGCGTGGGACGACAGGTCCTCACAAAGTTCGTGGTTATGTTCAATTGTTCCGTCTTTTATCTCCCAGGTTTCATACGGGTGGTTTCGCACAGCCAGCAGGTAAAACGGGCAACCGGTTTTTTTGCTTCCGGCTTTTCTAAGTGTTGCTGTAGTCTGGTGCTCACCACCACAATCACATTCAAGCCATACTCTCCCGGTTCTTCCCCCGGTTTTCTTTGATCGACGGGTGACAATAACGAAACCATCCGCGTTTGCTATTTCTTGTATCCGATTCTTTAGTTCATCTAAAGAGTTGAAAACCTGTAACATCGACAATAATAATAATAAATAATAATAATAATAATAAAAATAATAATAAATAAATAATAATAATAATAGTAATAATAATAATAATAATTAAATAATAATAAAAAATAGTAATTAATACCTGCTTTTTTAAGTACAGACTGTCCGGGATGGGAGGTGTCTCACCACCATATCTACCATATCCACCATAACCACCATGTCCACCATATCCTCCAACGTCCGGATTGTTTTGATGAACGTAAGGAGTGGCCGGGGAAATGAATTGCTAATGACCACCGTATCCACCGTCTCCTCCGTAAGAATATTCACACCCGTATCTATAATCCGGATACCCTTGTTGCGTCGGATAACTTGGTTGACCAGCATGGTATGAGTCATCTACAGGGGCTGTTTCATCAACAGGGGGATGCTTGTTCAAATCTAGAAATGGTCTGTTTTGTTCTCCTTGTATACTAGACACAACCTCCTCTTGCTCATTAGAATCGGGAACGCCAGACTCCTCCAAAATAAACAACCGTATCATCATTAGTAAATAATAAACTAAAACAACAACTAATTAAAACAATTAAGCTAATAACTGTTACCGGAAAGCTTTCGGGCACCCAGTTATCTCTAGAATACTGGCCGAAGACATAGTTGCCGTCCTAGTATGATGACATTTCAACACTTCGGGATGATAAGAACACAAATGCAAACAACAATTCTTTCGAAGAAATACAAGAAGAAGCAGAATGAAAGAATGCACTGTATGTTGAATGATCGGGTGGACAAAGAATGCACTGTATGTTGCACTTTATATGAGACATAGACGCCTCGTATAGCTCTAGACTACCCGTATAGCTTTAAGTCACATGTCAGTCATGTAGTCAAATCAGTCACTAAGACGCCTCGTATAGGCCTATACGAGGCGTCTTAGTACCCTCGTATCCGTCCCTCGTACAGGCCTAGACTCCCCGTCTGATGTGACTGATGTGACGTTGTACTTGGTGCAGAAGCTGGTCAGAAAAGCAACCCTATACGCCTCGTATAGCTCTATACGAGGCGTCTTGAAAGGTGTGGAAATAGGCATTAAGGTGTGTAAATATGTAGACCCTTTGATTAATTAATTAGTCTCTAAGTAACTAATTTGTAAGATTTTGTTGCATTAGGGTGCTGTACATCCTGTTATTTTTTTCTGTCTCATTGTGTCGCACTTAGGTATTGTTTTGTTGTACATTGGTTAGGTATAAAACCCCAACCCCTTATCTGTTCATTGTCGCTCATCTCTCCCACCGCCTCACCTAACTCTTACTTGCCATTGTAGTCATCGCACAGTGAGGTTATCTGACATACTAGTTAACCCTTTAGGGGTTTCAGGTTTGATTTTGTTTTGGGCTTTGGTATGCATTCAGGCTATTTTTTGCATACATATTTAATCTCTGGTAGGAATTCGTTAATCGCTTGACTTTTCATTGATATGTCATCGGATTTAGTACGTCTTACATCTTTGACATGCTTCTTATTTATGTTTTGTGGGTTGCTTGCTTTGATAATGACGATGGGAGTATTCTCATCCTAGAACCGATTTGCATGTCTTGATGTTTGATGTTTTGTGATAGTTTTGTTCCATGCTTACTTTTATGATGTTGGTAAGTACAAGGATGGTCTGACCCAGAGGTTTGGGTTTTGGATGTTTTTGGTTATCTCGGATTGTTTACCATCTTCGGCATGCCTTTTTTTATGTTTTGTGGCTTGCTTGCTTTGATGACTACGAGAATACTTGATGTGTGTAAAATGAAACATATAAATTATATCAAATGAGGTATAAAACTAACCCTTTTTAGTACTAATGTTGGAAAAAGTGTCCTTTTGTCTTCCTTTTGTATTTTCAGGGTTAAATGAGCTTAAATGAACAAAAGAAGCAAAAATGCAGCCAAATCTAACAATAATACAAGAAAAGGAATAAACGTGGCATGCCCGACCCCTCGACAACATCTTCCCAAGCAAAAAACAAGACATCAGAAGGCTGAACACGCCCCGTGCTCACCCAACACGGGGGCGTGCCCAAGTGTCTGCAGAAAAGACAAAGCTGTAGAAGCTTCTATTTCCCAACACGGGGGCGTGCCCATTGGACATGGGGCCGTGGTCAACGCTAAGATTTGCAAAATCCAGGCAAATCTTGATAGTACAGATACGCTTCTACTCACGGGGCCGTGCCCAGCGGACACGGGGGCGCGGTCAACTAATGCAGACAAACTGCATTTAATGAAGAGAGAAAAGATGGGTGGACATGGGGCCGTGCCCAGCGGGCACGGGGCCGTGTCCGGGCTTCTGTGCAGGCTATAAATAGGGGTGCTTGGTTCATTGCAAAGGCATCCATTGACAAACCACCTCTCTCCCACTTCACCCACACTCCACCACCATCACAACACCCACTTCCACCACCATCATCCATCATCCATCATCCATCATCCATCATCCATCATCCATCATCCATCATAGAGTGTGTGTAGTAGTCTCGGGATCCAAGATTGATAGTAAGAGTTCTTGACAATCAAAGGCCATGTTTGCCTAAGTCTCTTACATCACTTGGTGAAGACAAGCATTTAGTGTAATACTTTTGTTTTTTAATCTTTTCGCACTTTTTATTTGGTTTTGTATTAATGACTTTAATAACTAGTTTCTTATGTTGAAGGTGAAACTTCCTTATCATTTGTCCGTGGTGTCTTGGCGTTATTTTACTGTCTATATAAAATAAAAGATTTACACCATTCATATCTCCACGGTCTATATGGAGATATGTTGGCTACTTGGTCGGGGGTTAAGGGAATGGTTTGGTAAGATTCTTGCCTTTTTCAGTGTATAGATCCTGCAAGGACCTGGGTCAAGTTTAGTAGGACCTCTCTCAATACCCACTGGTATTGGATGGCGGGGGTCCGAACTCCTTGATCCCCTCATATGTAAACTACTATTAATACATTAACCCGACTACTTAGGATTGTATCCCTGCTGACTCAAACTACTTAGCCGAGGGTAACATCACCTTCAAAAGAGGGGCCTACCACATTACGCATTAATAACTTAATTAATTATCTTCCAATAATCCAACCCTTTAGGATTGTATCCTTGCTGACTCAAACTACTGGGTTGAGGGTAATGTCACCTTCAAAAGAGAGGCCTACTACTATAACTAAGATAATCTCTTAAAAAGTGCAAAAGTGCGGAAACCATCAAAGGTTACACTAAAGGCGAGTCGGATCTAAGTGATTCATCATGTCTATCTGGTTTTCTTTTTATTTTTATTTTCATTTTTATTTTCGGAAATTTTTAGTTAGTTTTATTTTCTTGTTTAAAAACCTTTTTCTAAATTTTTGCTTTGGTTAGACGTTGAGGATAAACCGGTACTAAAAGCTATTGTGTCCTTGGACGACCTCGGTATCTTACCAACGCTATACTACGCTCACGATGGGTGCACTTGCCCATATGTGTATTTAGTGTTAGTGAAATATCGTGTTTTATAAATTTAAAAATTGACTAAAGTGTTAAAAAGGTCTTAAAATATACTTAAATATATATACACACCGACACACATCAATACTCTTCTCCGAGAACCGATTTGCATGTCTTGATGTTTGTTTTTTGTAATGCTTCTGTTTGATGGTTTTTTTTCTTTTTTTTTTTCTCTTTCTGATGTTGGTGCTTACGTGAGAGCTTTCAGGACTGAATGTTTGATTTACTGTAATGGTTGACGAGGTTTGGTATTTGTGGCTTGCTGAGGGTAATTTCGGGTCTCTATGAAGATGGTTATGGTTTCATCTGAGAGACCCGAAAGCTTTATGAAGATTATTAGATGCTCATCCTACAGTTTGGCCACTACATGTCTATAACAACTACGATGGTGTTTGTCATAAGGCATGGCAATTTTGTTGTAACCATGGTAGAATTCTGAGTTGTTACCCTCAGAACGGTATTGGGTATTGCTTTGTCAATGAGGCTGTGATGATGTTCATTATTCTGAACCTATGGTTTCTTCTTATAAACCACAATGAATTGTATATTGTTGATTAGTAAGTTTGGGATGCAGTAGGGTGTTGTACATTGTGTTGTTTGGTATTTTGGTGGTTAATAGTGCTATACTTTGGTATTGTTTTATTGCGCATTATTTGGGTATATACGCTTTGCTTTGTGAACAGACCTGTGATTCTTAGGTTCGTTATTTTGAACATATGGTGCTCACCTTTAAAACGCGACTTGTTCTATATTGTTTATATGTAAGTTTTCTATGCATTAGGGGTGTTGTACATAATCGTGTTTGGTTTGTCTATGGTTAATGGTGTTTCTTTTTGGTATTATTATATTGTATATTAGGTTATAACCCGGAAACTTCATGGGCAGGAAAAAGTAAATAATATTAATCGAATTATCTCGTTAAATTAAATAAAGAGACATGTTTTCAAACGTTATATTGTTTTATAATTGTTTTGAAATGACAGTTGCAGTTGAGATAAGTTTTAACGGAATTGACAAAGTATGTAAAAACATGTATTAAATAACCTTTAATTTACAAAGTAAAACTGAACTATACAGATGAGTTCTATAACAGTACATATAGAAACATAAAGAGCGTATGACACTATTATGAGTGTATGAGAGACATGTATGAACGTTTGAGCGTATGAGATACAATAGCGTATGACACTAATATGAGCGTATGGGACACACGTATGAACGTTTGAGCACATGAAGTTTATACGCTTTGACTTTTATTGACCGGTTATTATGTTCATTCGCATAAGTTATACGCGCGTATGACTCATGCGTTTGAACAAGATATCAGTTTTTATCCAAATTCAAACTCATCCAATCTCATTGTTTTATCATCGATTCAAGGTTCATTATCATTCAGATACTTCTACTTCTGAAAAAACATAACCCCTATATCAATTTTTTCATCAATCAGCACAATCATATCAAAATTTCAAAGTAGGGTTTCAGTTTAAACATTCAATCCATTTATATGATTTAGCCACAGATAATGCTCATATGATATACCAATACTTTGTTTTAACTTTGTGAATACCATACTTCTATTTATTTTCTCATGTAATGACTAAAACATAACATATCAACTATTGACGATTTAATCGTATTTCGAATATATTGTTTTACCTTGAAATAAGTAGTTGTTGTGCTTGCCAACAAAAACTTATGATTTTAGTTTCAGATTCAAAAGAGTGGCCTCATATTTTGTGTTTTTAAAATTGCTCCAACAGTGATAAGGAATATGAACGCAGAACCAGTTTTGAATTTTATATCTAGCGTTTAGGACATACGCGCAGATGACTCCTGCACATGGGATGTCTCTTGCGTTTGAAGACCAGTTTCTCTGATTTTTCAGTTTTATCAACTTGCACACACGTTCGTTTAACCAAGTCCAAGTTAATGACCGTGGTTTAACGTTTCAGTCTCCAACAATCTTATCATTTCAAAATTTTGTTTAAACAAGTCCAACTTAATGACCTTGATTTCCCATTTGTGATGAAATTCAGTTTTAACAACACATTCAATCCAAAATCAATGTAGCATAATTCTTGTTAAACATGGTCTAGAATCATAAATATGTTGAAAATTTAGTGTCAAACAAACAAAATATAGAATGATAACACTAAAATTGATTATAAACATGTTGGAAATTTGCTTTTAAACGGGTTGACTAACCCATGGGCAATACCCTAAACCCTAAAATTAACCATAAATAAACGATCGTTAATACTATCTTAACCCTTCGGTTTGATGGTAAATTAACAAAAATGATATGTTTGTATTGTAGCTATAGTAGAACATGTCGTTGTAGGTTAAACACTTCCCTAGTAAAACAAATTGCTTGCATCCACACCTTATAGAACCAAAACTGTATTGTAGTAGAAAATGCCCAAGGAACTCGAGTTCTTCGTTTCGGGTGAAAGCTCAATTATATGAAATTTGAGAAAATTTTAACAAAGCTAAACATCTAAACTATATTTGAGTCCTAAATTTATTAATAGCTTAATTTTCACTCCTTTAAGAGAACACATAAACGTACTTATTTCACATTGACAAATTTCGTATTAAAATTTATCCTTCTTGTCAAATTCTCCTTTGTATAATTTTGCACATACCCTGGTAGATTATTAAAAAAAAAACCTAAAATAAATAGACTTTGGAACCAAATACAATATATATCAAATCTATAGATAAAGATTTTTGAAATTACCAAAATTCATAAAGAATTTTCAAAATGGCTAATATTACATAAGAAATTTGACATATTAGATCTCAAATCCAAAATGTAGCTCTTGAATAATCAATGGAAACAAATCAAAGGAAACAATTGTATAATCATGAGCTTTGATAGATAATAGTAAAAAGCTTTAAAATCTCATCCAAAATCGCAATGAGAAACTGAGAAACAAAATTAGAAGAGTGAGAAATGGAGCTTAAAATTTTGGGAATCATGAAAATGATTCGTTATTCTGTTCTGATCCTTCAACCGACGACGTCAACTTTAAACAATAACATTCATCGTTAAAAATTGTGATTCCAGTGAGTTATCGATGAATCTGAATGATTTGATGGAGATCAATTCGATCTTTGACTGTATTGATAGGGAGATTGAAATGATGGTGTGGGTAAGGATCTGCTATAGAAAAATTGACGCCGAATTGAATGAAGGAAGAAGGAAAAGAATCAGAGAAGAGAGAAGAAGAGAAACCCTAGTTCGGCAGAGAAGAACGCCAGAGCGAATATTGTGAAACCCTAGTTTGGGATATGAAAAGTGATCATGGTCCGGGTCATAAGGCTTTTATACCAACTCCTATTTGACCTAAATTTCGTAAATCGGGTCTGCCATTTATTTTAAACCTAGAAAGTGGATTGATGATCGGGAATGGGAAAACGACCATAATAATGCCATGTGTCATATATAAGCCTAAAAAATTTGCCGTGTGTGAAATGGAGGCTAGAAAAAGGATATGTGGCACCCTAGGTATGTCTTTTATTAGGATGTATAGATTCTTAGAGCAACACCATTTTGGTAAATACTTTTACCCATAACACTCTTTTGGGAAAAAAAACTCAAAAAATATCGTTGCACAACTATCATCCTCACTTCTTCTTCTTCTTCTTCAAATTACCATAGGTTATCCCTGACTCTACACCGACATTGGCAACAAAAGCCAGAGGTTATCTCTATTTCCATTTCTATATCTATTTATATAGATTTGTGTATGCGTTTATACAAATAGTTTGATGTTTATATGCGATTGGATCTACGTTTGTTGATTTGAATCTATTTCTTTGTTTGTGTGATTGAAGATCTTCTGTACAGAGATTATCAAGGAGGCCATAAGTTCACCATCACGATGTATTCGCCTACTAGAGTTGTGAGTTATTTCTTTTCGTATGTGTTGGTTTGTTTGTGTTTTGATATTGCTAGATGAAGGTTGAGATATTATTGTGTGTGATTGTGGTTGTTTTGTTGTGGTTTTGGAGTGGGTTAGGGCTTATGTGAGTTTGAAGGTTGAGTTTGTTAGTTTATTGCGCTTTACCGGCATTGAGTTTGTAAATGATATTTGTTATTGTTGTAGGTGATTTGTTAATGTTTTATGTATTCTGATGATAAATAAAGTTGTAAAACTAAAGATGCCTATTAGAAAGCTAGCTTTAGTTTTCACCTTCTTGGAAGGTGGTTGATGAATATAATGGATTTAGTAATTAGTAATGTTATGGTCTTAAAGTATATAGGTCTGAGGTTTTAATCATATTGTTTGTTTGTCTTTTTAGTATGTATTTGATTCCACATTCTATGTTAAACAGATCATAATATTACCATGTCTTAAAATTTAAATGTCTTTGGGTCTTTGGCTCTTTGCATGTTTTATCTACACTCACTTTTAAAGGTTTTTTTCGGTTCGTGCATGCTGGAATATTTGACTGAATTGAGCAAATGATGTATGCTTATGTTTTTTATATGTATGTTTGGAGTTTGACATTGAGAGTTTTGGTCTTTTTAAAATGCATCTACTCATGTGAGTTTGATTGCTGTTTTCAATTGTCGGTTTTGATTAATTATAAATTTTCATTTTGGTTTCTCTACTGGTGGTAAACTCTGAATATCCTTTTCATTGGATTAACTTTCTAGTTCGATTTTAAGTGAAAGTTTGTGTACTATTGTACTTACACGGCTTTGATAATTTAAGGAATTATGCTTGAGCTGTGCCCATCATAGTGCATTTGGGTCACAAACCAATTGAAGTTAAATTGGTCCGAGCCCATTAGAGAGTTATCGGTCCAAGTACAATAAAATGTAATTGGGTCAAGCCCATAACTATGTTTGGTGTTTTAGCCTTCGACTTTTTTTAGTTGTTGGTCTCGATTGTAAGTCTCGTAAACCGGATCTTTCAATGATATCAAACGTGATCTTGTGTGAGTGCGGAAAACAAACACAAGATGCTTCAAGAACAATAATAACCAAAACAAGATATAATAAAAAACAAACCAGAATCTTGCATTCAACGATTACCGAAGACTGATACAAGACTTGTTCTTGGTTTCGGCCGGCTTAGGTCTTCACAAATTGATCAACCTCAAACAAGTAAATGAGGTTTACGTATATACTAACCAAGTGGGCCGAAACCCCTTAGAAGCCCAGCCGAAACCCCTTGACCCAATACAATAGATATCGACCCAAAACATAAACAAAACAAAGTTTACATAATCAACCCTGATCTATTAGTAACCCTCTATGTATAAACCTCCAGGTTCCAATAATCTCCCCCTAGGTTTATAGCATAGAGGTCCTCCAGTCTTCAACTACCTCCACTACTATCCAATTTATCCTTGTAGCCACGAAACCCTTTCTTACTAATTTGTAGAACCCCAGCAACAGCTGCAGTCCAACTCTTAGCAATTTCTTCATACTTCTCTATAGATCTAATCTGATTTTGAGCGAGCGCCTCCAAATTCTCTCAATCCATATTCAGCAAATCTATCGGATCAGTTAAACGGAAGCTCACATCATCAGCACACATAATTACACCTTGCCCTAGTGTTTCATCGTAAGCCCAGAAATGCATGGTCTTTAGTATACCAT
Source organism: Helianthus tuberosus (assembly GCA_030545235.1). Taxonomy (NCBI): domain Eukaryota; kingdom Viridiplantae; phylum Streptophyta; class Magnoliopsida; order Asterales; family Asteraceae; genus Helianthus; species Helianthus tuberosus. The sequence goes on from CM060407.1 coordinate 105,643,551, forward strand.
TGGGAATATTCTTGACCAAAGGAATTGTCTTCTCTTTGTCAGTCGGTGGCCACGAGACAATCTTCATTCTTTTGTTCGTACGCGGATCTCTAATACCTGGAACAGGTGTCACAATAGATTCAGCAGTATGCATGGAAGGAAATCCACGGGCAACCTCTCTCTGCAGTCTCTCGAAAAACAGATATCCACATCCGCCAAGCTTATCATTCACATATGGTGAGTTCAACAGTATAGTCAAACCCACTTTAGTGAATTTCTGAAATTGAGTTGGGTTCTTGTACCAATCAACAGGTCCAACCTTCCTTTTGATCCACCACCTATGACGATCATGGTCAAAACCCCAGCTTATAATGCCAGAACGGTTCCCAACCTTATCATAATAAATTTCACCGACATCCATCAGATGATGAGTTACTTGAACATCTGGATCAACGGGATTGAGATTTTTATTCATCAGAATCACATATTCTCTTTTCTGCTTTAATGTTTTCGCCTTTGCGGTGACAACCGGTAATTAACGCCTCTTAATTACGCGATTAACAAACATTTAGGTAATAATAAATTGTGTTTAAGACACGAATTAACTTAATTAGGCTTATGGAATGCCTAGGAACGCTTATCTGACGTTACAGTGAACGTATGGTGATTTTCGGAAAAACTGCGGAATGATAAACGAAAACGAACTGACACCGTACAAAATACTGACCATGCCGACTAATACGAAGTTTATACATATAACTTATACTTATGAATGTGGTTTTGTGAAAATATTATGCTTTCGAATGACACAAAACGCAAACATGAACGAAAAACGCGACTGCAGGAACGCACCGGCAACGAAACAAAAGCATCAGACGTGTGAATTTCCCTCAAAACGGATATACTACGATATATTTAGCTTCTTTTTCGAATTTTAATGTTTGCAGTTGAAAACGGATTGAGAAACGGATTTAAAAACGACAAACTACGCAGTTTACGTGACCAACGCACGAACGCGTCAAACAATAGTTTTCGACGAAATTTTTAGCGTTATGACTCTAAAATGTTATTTTACGATATGTTACGACGACCGTGTTCAAAAAATGGGCTTTAGGAGTGTATCGAGCCTCTCAAAACATTGGTAACGGGCTTGGGGGCCTTGGGCCCAAGCCCACTTAACAACCAACTATAAATAACCAGCTTATAACTTCAAAACCCTAAATCAGTCCTTCTCATTTCGACGCACACAACTACAGTCCCTTCTACTCTCTTTCTAGAACATCAGAGATTCCGGTGAGACCACCGGTGGAACCGAAGGTGGTCGGTAACCTCCGGTGCCCCTACTCTTGCCGGCAGACAACCACACACCCTCACAATCCTCTGATTTCCCTCTCGATTAAACACCGGCGACCGGAGAGTCACCTCCGGAGAACCACCCCGACCACCCTTCTTCTCTGCAAACCCACTCGCACATCACACAACCCTAACCCCAAGTTATTTCATCTTCACACACATGCTTCTACATGATTCAGATAGGTGGGGAACCTGAGAGAGTGAGAGAGTGTCGAGAGGGAGAAGGAATGTGCCAACCACCACCACCGTCTGGTGGTGGCACACAGCGGCGTGGCAACATAGAAGTGAGAGAAAGAAAGAGCACAGCAAGATAGAGAGATCGAGGAGAGAGGGAGACGACAGTGGTATGACGGCGGAGGCAGTGGTGCGCAGGACACGACGCCGACGACGGTGGTACTTGTTCCGACGGGTCTTCAGTCAGGTAAACATATCTCCGCTCATCTCTGTTTCAGATTAGTAGATCTGTTATATTCCTTTAAAATTTTCCTTCTTGTTTTTCGGTAATTATGAACACGATGTTGACGATGTGAAGATGATGGAAATCTATCACACACGAACGAAGCATATCTTCAAGGGTACGAATCGTGCGTTCAGTCTGACCGTCGGTCTGGGGATGGAATGCGGTACTAAGATTAAGAGTAGTTCCGAGAGCATATTGAAACGTTTCCCAAAGACGCGAGATGAATCGACCATCGCGGTCAGAGATGATATCACGAGGTGTCCCGTGTCGACAAATAACTTCGTCGGTATAGATTCGAGCTAATCGTTCTACCTTGTAGTCTTCCCGTATCGGTAGAAAGTGAGCGGATTTGGTAAGACGGTCAACGATAACCCAGATGTTGTCTTGACCTGATGGCGTGCGCGGGAGTTTCGTTATAAAATCCATAGCTATACTCTCCCATTTCCGCACAGGGATCGCGGGTTGGACGAGTAAGCCAGAGGGGAGTTGATGCTCAGCCTTGACCTTCAAACAGGTCAGGCATTTCAAAACGTAGATAGCGATATCCCTGTTCATGCCCGGTCACCAGTACTTGTAGCGCATGTCCTGGTACATCTTATCAGCACCAGGATGAATGGAATATCGCGACTTGTGGGCTTCGTCTAGCAGAATCTGTTGTTAGTTGGTACGCTTGGGAATCCAAATTCGGTCAAGATAATGGAATATACCATTCGATTTATTCACCAGTTGATCGCCATTATTGATGATCCTTTCTTTCTTCAAAGTGCGTTCGGTAAAATTAGCATGTTGGGCGTCGCGGATGAGAGCTTCGAGATTATGCTTGGCTTGGGTATACGAACGCTATGCAAATAGCTTCATTGACTGAGAGCATCGGCAACGACGTTTGCTTTGCCTGGGTGGTAACAAATCTCACAGTCGTAATCGTTGAGGAGTTCAACCCATCGGCGTTGGCGCATATTCAGCTCTTTCTGGTTAAAGATGTGTTGTAGGCTCTTGTGGTCGGTGAAGACTGTACACTTGGTACCATAAAGGTAGTGTCGCCAAATCTTTAACGCAAAAATAACTGCACCTAGCTCGAGGTCATGGGTTGTATAATTCTTCTTGTGGATCTTGAGTTGTCAAGAGGCGTACGCGATAACCTTGTCTCGTTGCATAAGAACACAACCAAGATCAAGGTTAGCGGCATCGCAGTAGACTACGAAATCGTTGTTTCCATCGGGCAATGAGAGCACGGGAGTGTTACAAAGCATAGCTTTGAGAGTTTAAAAGGCCTCCTTTTTTTCGGTTCCCCAAACAGAAGGTTTGTCCTTATGCGTAAGCGAGGTAAGCGGTACAACGATCTCGAGAAGTCATCGATGAATCGGCGATAGTAACCCGCCAATCCGAGAAAAGAACAAACTTCGGACGGGTTCCTTGGTGTAACCCAACTCTTAACAGCTTTGATCTTCGCAGGATCGACATGAATTCCTTGACTATTGACGATGTGACCGAGGAATCAAACCTCTTCCAACCAAAATTCACACTTGGAGAACTTGGCATAGAGACGGTTTCCCTGGAGTAACTCAAGAACCAAACGTAGATGTTGCGAGTGTTCGGTTTTTTATTTGGAATAGATCAGGATATCATCGATGAACACGATGACGAAGCGGTCAAGAAAGGGTTTACACACGCGATTCATTAGATCCATAAAGACTGCGGGAGCGTTAGTCAAACCAAAAGGCATAACAAAAAAATCGTAATGACCGTATCGGGTTCAAAAAGCAGTTTTGGGTATATCTTCCTCCTGAATTCGTAATTGGTGATAGCCTGAGCGTAGATCGATCTTAGAGAAACACGTAGCACCTTGTAACTGATCAAATAAATCATCGATTCGGGGTAGAGGATAGCGATTCTTGATAGTCAGCTTGTTCAATTCCAGTAGTCGATGCACATCCGGAACGATCTGTCCTTCTTTTTGATGAAAATGTAACACCCCGTGTTTTGAAAGTCAAAGTCAAAGTCAAGATTGAAGTCAAAGGGAGAAAAGATTGCTAATTGCGATCTGTCATTCCTTGCTCCATTCCTGTTTTGACTTCTTTGACTTGTAATCAGTCTGATTTTATTATCGCTTTAGTTATATTATGTGGAGCATCCATTAATAATCGCATAGTCATCGCTATTTATCGCATGTTTAATCAATTTATCGCTTATCGCAATCACGCTCGCAACTCGAATTACACGTTCTGGATATTGTTATATGTGTGTGTGTTCCTTATGTGTTACTTGTGCATGTTTATTTATGTTTATGTTGTCGTGATCAATCGAAACGCAATCGAAACTCAATCGCAATCGAATTGCAAATGCTAAACGAATATGAAATAAGGATGCTTGTATGTTGATATAGTAGTAGTTGGGATTAAAAGTAATTTGACTAGGAAACTCTATCGCATCGCAACGCTCTTAATCGCAATTGAAACGTCAAAACTTGTCGTGCTGTGCACACCAATCGAGTGGCCAGCCGATCGAGCTGCCACCCGATCGGACAGCCATCCGATCGAGGTGCCACTCGATCGGGCTGCCACCCGACCAGGGGAGCCACTCGATCGACCAGCCCTCTTCACCCCTCTTTCCTCTTATGGTAAGCCTATAAATACCCCCTGTCAACATCAAACTTACCATTTTTGGCAACTCTCGTCCGACCAGCTCTTCTTGCCCACTTTTTTTCAGATTTCTCGCGATTCTTGTAAGTTTTCAACCTAAATCTTGTACTTTATTGATCTACACGCACTCCTACACCTTTCTATCTTTTGAATCTTAAATTTTAACCTTGAAATCACTAGATTTGAGGTGTTCTAGGATGATGTCATCATGGTGTTCTTATGAACTTCATGTTTTGGCTTCAATCCACCAAGAACAACTTAGATCTAAACGATTTCCACACAAATAAACGAAGATCTTGCATAGATCTGAACATAATCATGGTGAAAAAGGATTGAAAGATGGTTTCTAACTTTCTTTCAACTCTTTTACACTCAATGCCCTCAAAACCGATAGAATCGGAGTTTGTTCTAACCTTCTACCATTTCTTGTGGTTGTGTTGGTTCAAGATCTGGATTCTATCCACGAGATTACCGATTTCGGGTTAAATATGGAACACCGTCTCGAACAGTTAACTGGTCGGAATTGGGTGATTCCTGTCCGATCAGGTTACCAAGTATTCGTGGTTTCTGTTGTTCAGCACGTTATCAAAACGTCTCGATAAAAGCTACAAACTATCAAAATGACCAAGGAAGAAGATGATCAGGTCGACCAGGTTGGAGTGTCACCCGATCGGACAGCAGTTCGATCGGATTGTCACCCGATCGGGTTGCCACCCGATCGACTTGCACCTTGGCCCCACACTTAATCTTCATTGCAAACTTCAAGAGTTTTGGAACACCGAACGGATTGCCGTCCGAACGGGTTACCACCCGATTGACCGACCATCCGACCATGTGATGTTTTGAAACTTCAATACTTAGACAAAATTTCAACATGTTCAATGCACATGTGTCGCCACCCGATCGAACTACCGCTCGATCGAGTGACAAATTGCTGTGAACTTGTTCTCGCCGAAGTGTCTAACCAATCGGACTGTCGCCCGATCGATCGACCTGAAAGGTAGAGATACTTCTAAGTTTTCAAAATGCTACAACGAAAAATTCAAAAGACAAGCCATCATACACAAACACATCCATCCCAAACGAGGTAACAGTCCACTCGAACGGTCACCCGATCGGACGACCGTCCGAACGGGTCCGAATGGACTGTCACCCGAACGAACGACCGACCACCCGATCGGACTGCCATCCGATCAGACTGCTGTTCGACCCATTGACACTTCACCCTATTTTACGCACCGACTCTCGCTTATGTTATCAATAACTGTTCAGGCTATTATCCGCTCTAAGCGCTCTCTTCAATCCATCACTTCAATCGCTGTGAGTATACTCGATCCCTTTTTGCTTTATGCACTTTTGGGTGTTACATACGTTACTTATACTAAATCACATCAAACATACTACACAATACTTTAACGCTAACTGTTACCGCATGTTATACATGACTTAATGAATGCTTGTTTGTTATGTTTACACATGGAATTCTGTCTACCTGCCTTAGCAACGATAGTACTATTTGTTTGGACTCAGCACCTGTTCACTTAGGGGTTGTTAAGGACAATTTGTTACATGGCTCACAGTGGTGAGTGTGTATTACGAATTTCCTTGGGCAGTCAACTCGCAATCATTGGTATCGATAGGTTCATGTCGATAACTAACATGCCTCATTTTACACTGTGTATGTGTTGGTTATGCGTTACGATTTCGAACTCTATATGCTATTATCAAACTTGTATGCTCACCTTTAGTCCTTTACACTATGTGTATTGACTTTTACTTTAACGTATATGGCATGTGCTTAGGATGCTTATTTGCTTAGCTAGCTATGAAATCGAGGCTAGGAAAGGTCTAGAAACCAATAAACAATTGTCTGTACTTGAAATCTGAGTTGTCGGAATATAACAATTTGACTAGATTTGTCTGTAATAATTATGTTATATTTTAAGACATGGTATGGGACGTGTTGCTTTAATTAATTGGTAATTATAGTTGTTATGGAAACTTCTAGAGAATCTTTTCGCTCAGTGCCATGCCCCGATGTTTCCACCATCGGTTGGGGTGTGACAGATTGGTATCAGAGCCATAACTATAGGGAATTAAGCAAGACTCGACCTAGTCCGGGTCGATGTCTTAGAAATGACCTAGTCTATAGTTAGGAACCAACAGACCGACTTGTGAATATCCTGTAGGGATTATGTACGAGCTTACCCGCTTTTTCTCGCTATTCTCTCCCACGCTACACTATCACTGCACTCTAGTTTTCAAAAATAAACGAGCGATTAAGTCGAGATTAGGTGTGAAAGCCGCAAACTCTCGATTAAATTGCTTGATTCGACCCGCATTTTATCTATAAACACGAGAATTTACGTTGAATCAGGAGTGAAATCCATACTTCGATGCATAATTCTCCTTTATTTTATCAAAACAGGAATGAAGTTGTTAAGTCAGGGGTGAAACCCGAACCTTGACGACTTGTTCCGATCTCTACATGGTTTTACAAACTCTCACCAAAGTCTCGACGAACTCCAATGACTTGAAGTCATGCTAAAACTGGAAGGATGCGTGCCATTTGCCCAGAATCGAGGCGAAAGCATAGTCCCGAAGGTCAAAGTGTGCTCAGAAAGTCCTTGTGAATAGTCGAATCACTTTGGGTAGTCAATGTCTATCGAGCCTGAGATAATCTATTTCTGGATTTTTATGTGTTTCGATTCTGAGCTCGCTACTGCCGACTCTGATGTGTGTCGTTTTGATGAAAATTTTATGTGTTTTGTATTGTTTTATGCTTATTTGTTAGTGTTTTGAGATATTATTGGTTTTGATCTAACGCTTCTTGCTCCGCTCATCACACAACACACTACACAACCACTGACAAATCGCTAAATTGTGGACGACCTTATGCTATGCTATTCACTTATACTATACTACTCGATATGTTAATCGCGATCGCTATTCTCGAACGCTCGCGGACTTTGAATGATAGGTTTCTGTGTTTTGACTGCTTTATGTGCTTATGTGATTCTGTGATTATGTGCCTTACGTGCTTATGTGCTTCTGTGATTATGTGCATACGTGGTTACATGAACGTATTCCTGAGCTTTAGTAGTATTAGACGTGTGAGGTGAGATTCAATTATGTCGTGTCTGAGACCCATGACGATGTCTGTTGCAGACAATGTCAACTGGACCATCATCTGGACCCCGTCACCCACGAATCACTCGCCAAGAACAGAGAGACAAACGTCTTGCTGCTATCGTCGCTAAGCAAGTGGCAAAAGTCGTTCCTCAGATCGTGAGTGAAATATACGAGATTGTGAGCAAATTGTCTGAAGAATCCAGAACCGAAGCTCCTAAAGCTACTCCCAAGACTGATTTCAGCTTCAAGCAGTTCAAAGCTTGTGGTCCAAAGGAATTTACTGGCGAAGATGGCCCAACGGCTATGTTTCAATGGTTTGATTCCGTCGAAGTCACTCTGCGCCAGAGTGGATGTCCTGAAAATCTCCATACTCTAAATGCTACCGGCGTCTTCCAGTCCCGCGCACTAGACTGGTGGACGGCCGAGAGGAACAAACACGGAAATGACGCAGCCTATGAGCTGACGTGGGAAGAGCTGAAGGCCATTATGATGGATGCATTTTGCCCTTCCCATGAACGCCAAAAGCTGGATGATGAATTCTGGCATATCAAGCAGAAGGATGGAGAGAACGCAACTCTGACTGATCGCTTTAAGCAGCTCAGTATCATCTGCCCCGATCAAGTGAAGACGCCTGACATGACAATCAAGAAGTACATTCGAGCTCTACCAGACTGTGTTGCGGATATTGTGCATGCTGCAAACCCAGCAACAATCGAAGAGACCTACCTGCTTGCCGCTGAAATCAACGACAAGAGAGTCAAAGCTGGTTTTTGGGATAAAACTTCGAAGAACCTGCATCAAGCCACCACCGCACCAACCGCCGAAACCGCCGCCACTCAGTCATCGAAAGTCTCCCGCCGCAAGAAAAAAGAACAATAACAGCAACTCCAGCAACAAGAACTGTGCTGTCACTACCAATGCTGCCCCGCTTCAAGCCGTACCAGCTCAGCAGTAATCTCAGCTGTGACACCCCAGGAAAACCAGGAAACCATGCAACCTAACTAGCTTCCTCAGTGACTGCTTGCTAAATTTCGGGACGAAATTTCTTTCAAGTTGGGGATGATGTGACAACCCGAACTTCCAAGGTCACGTGATCCTGTTTTCTTATTATTTCTCTTTCAGGTCCCTTGCGAGGATGCAAATTAATAAACACTTTTAACTATAATGTAATTTCTAAATGTATAAAGTGTTTGAGTATGTGTACGTGTGTTTGACTGATTTACTACAAGAAATCGTTAAAATATTTCTATGGGTCGAATAGCTAATCTTAGGAACTAACATTTGGGCCGCAAGTCATTGGGCCACATTAGTGAGCTAACACATTGTTAACACTTCAATCCAGCCCGAATTAACACAAACCGAGCCCAACCTATCTCATGTGTGTTTTGATTTAAACAAGTTATGCTAGCAAACAAGTTATGGGATCGGCCCACCTGGAAGCCCAATCGGCTAGTAGAACCAAAGTGGGATTTGGCAGCCCACTTTATCCTCCAATTTTATATATGTGATTGCTTCCATACATTATTTACGTATAACCTGAAACAAAACCCTAAGCACATTCCCTTGGTTTTGTAATTGGCGACTGGAGACCCCCCCCCCTGTCGAAGTCCTTTTCTTTGAAAGATAGTGCCTAGCTCTATAACCTGGTTAGTTTATAACATCTTAGTTTTCTAATATGCTTGTTAATGATTGACTTTTGGTTGCTGATGGCTTGTGTGGATTAAAGAATTAGATTTGCATGTTAAAGGGGTTGTATTGTGTGTATATGATAATGATTCATGGCTGACACAGAAACTTGGATATAAGATTTGTGTAATTAAGGTTGGTCGAGTAGGTGTGATCTTGGTTAGGGTTATGATAATAATTATCCGATTTAATTTTATTCAAGTGGTGGATTGCCATGATGAAACTAATTGTCTTGATTTATATGAGAAAAGTGTTATGTGATGATGTATGGGTTCGAGTATTGTGTATGTAATTGGCTGCATGTATTGCGATTTGATTTAAGGTGGTATATAAATGCTTGTTAATCTTAATTATAAGAAAGTCTAGATACATACACGAAAACCCAGTTCTTGGACTATAGACATGAAATTGTGGAATGATTTCAAACCTAGGTGGGAGTGCGTGATATTAATGGTTAGACAGGGTTTTATTTGCTATCGTGGCTGTGTTGTAGTTGTTGGTAATCAATGTGTGATTTATAACTAATGTTGATGTATCAGTAGGCTTTGATGATCCATTAAATTTGAGGTTAATAGTTTGATAAAAATTGGATAACCATGATAATCAAATGGCGGCCCATGTGATCCCATCAATATTGCCGATGATGGTTTCTAGTATTATGTGAATTGAAACAATTAAAGTTGCAAGTGTAGTGTCAGTGCATTTTTTTTTGCAGTCAAACAACTGAGTTGAATTTTTATAAAAAGGTGAACCATGTGAGTTGTATTGAACCATTAATAAACGATTGTCAAATGCTTTTGATGGTCTAATTACATAACAGGTTTTAATAAGGGTTGTCGGCCATTAGTCTTTTGATTCAATATTTTGGTATGTGACCTTATTGCTAGATGTAAAAGTGTAACATTACATGACTTACTGTGTGCAAAACACATGATTTGAATGACTATTGAAGGTTATGAGTTATTGTTAATACGTGCATGATAATTGAATGAGGGTTGAGCTGTTAATGTGAGTAGTGTGATATATGAACTGGTAATGTGAAGATACATATGACCCGAATATTTGTAACAACTTGTGTGATAATATGCGCTATACTTGCTTATCACTGGTGGATTATATATATGTGTGATTTTTGTGTAAACGAAACTGACTGTCATTGGAACCATATTAGGATTGGGGTATCCAACGATAAACAAGTAACAAATCTTACCGAGCAAACCAAGGTGAGTTCACACTTTCTACAAGGCATGGGATTCCCGGTGGTTTGGGAATGGGTTAATAAATTAAAACGGAACCTACATATCCTCCTTGGGTAGGATATGTACGGCCATCCTCCTTGGGTAGGATGCCACTATAAATCCTGCGTATTCTCCTTGGGTAGAACTACGTACGTTCGTCCTCCTTGGGTAGGACAACAACCTTAAACTTACTAGACAAAACTCTATCATGAAGTCCCTCATTCTTATATCGACTTAATCGCCGAGGCCGATGTCGAGCGGGTCAATAGTTAATAGCGCTATTAGGTTTGACAAACCTCACACCGTGTCGTTCGAACGGGCGTGTACTAATGGACTATGGCAAACTGTCAGTGATGATAGACACTGATGTAGGGCACAACTTATTTTCGTTAGTAGTCGATATGGTACGGTCTAGTGGTTCACATGGGGAAGCCCCCACTGGTTATGGACATGGTTTGGGAAACAAGGAAACGGATTAACTTATGGTTTACAAATGAACTCATGATTTTGAACAACTTTAAAATGAACACCAACTGTGAACTCGCTCAACTTTGTTGTTGACTCGTTGTTACATGCCTTGCAGGCCTTTAGGTGCATATTGTTGGAACTTGCTGTCTGGGATGCTGGAGTGGTCATGGGTCGAGATACATGGAAACGCGAGACCAATCTAATGGCTTTCACACACTTGGTTTATGAATTTCTTAATTAATGTATTATGCTTCCGCTGAATGTTAAATAATGTTTTGTAACACTTCTATCAATAATAAATGAAAGTTTTATTATATATAATTACGAGTTCAATGTGATTGGTGGCTAGATCCTGGTACGTCACACGCCCCGCGGGGGTTTTCCGCATGTGGTATTTTGGGGGTGGGACATCAGCACCGATCAGCACCAGTTATCTATGCACCGCCTGCAAAGCGTGCATACACTGGCCCCCACCCTTCTTGCCCAACATGTTCTTATCATCACCCGGTGGGTATCGCTTGCCGATTTTGCGTGCACTGCAACATGTACGACCATTTTACTACCAATTTCCGTACTGGTCCCAGATAAGCACCAACCCAAGCTACTGCTCATTAAGCTCTACTTCCAGCCCCACAAGGCCAACAAGCAGCTCAGGCACCCACGGTCAACACTAGAGTCTTCTTCGCGTGTGGTAATCCCAACAATGTCGATCGCCAATTGTATGGCACGAGATCGGTCACTCGCAATTAACCGGTCCTGAGCTATTGCAAGAAACGACTGACAAAGTCCTCCAAATTCGAGACAATTTGTTGAAAGCTCAGAGTCGTCAGAAAAGTTACGCCGATAGACGACGCAATCCCCTTGAATTTGACGTTGGCGACTACGTACTCCTAAAGGTATCACCTTGGAAGGGTGTGGTCAGATTCGGCAAGAAAGGGAAAGTAGCACCTCGATATGTTGGACCTTTTAAGATTCTGGAAAGGATCGGAAAAGTCGCCTACAGACTCGAACTACCGGAGGAACTTAGTAATGTCCACCCGACTTTCCATGTGTCGAACCTCCGAAAGTGCCTGGCTGAGCATGATTTAATTATCCCCCTTGATGACCTCCAAGTAAACGAAACACTACACTTCGTGGAGAAGCCTGTCGAAATCATGGATCGCCAAACCAAGCAGCTCAGATGATCGCGCATTCCTATTGTGAAAGTCCGATGGGAAGGAAAACGAGGCGCAGAGTTCACTTGGGAACTCGAAAGCGACATGAAGGCAAAGTACCCGCAGTTGTTTGTTACGGGTTCGGCCTAATTTCGGGACAAAATTTCCTCAACTAGGGGAGGCTGTACACCCCGTGTTTCGAAAGTCAAAGTCAAGATTGAAGTCAAAGGGAGAAAAGATTGCTAATTGCGATCTGTCATTCCTTGCTCCATTCCTGTTTTGACTTCTTTGACTTGTAATCAGTTTGATTTTATTATCGCTTTAGTTGTATTATGTGGAGTATCTATTAATAATCGCATAGTCATCGCTATTTATCGCATGTTTAATCAATTTATCTCTTATCACAATCGCGCTCGCAACTCGAATTACGCGTTCTAGATATTGTTATATGTGTGTGTGTGCCTTATGTGTTACTTGTGCATGTTTATTTATGTTTATGTTGTGGCGATCAATCGAAACTCAATCACAATCGAATCGCAAAAGCTAAACGAATATGAAATAAGGATGCTTGTATGTTGATATAGTAGTAGTTGGGATTAAAAGTAATTTGACTAGGAAACTCTATCGCATCGCAACGCTCGTAATCGCAATTGAAACGTCAAAACTCTTCGCGCTGTGCACACCAATCGAGTGGCCAGCCGATCGAGCTGCCACCCGATCGGACAGCCATCCGATCGAGGTGCCACTCGATCGGGCTGCCACCCAACCAGGGGAGCCACTCGATCGACCAGCCCTCTTCACCCCTCTTTCCTCTTATGGTATGCCTATAAATACCCCCTGTGAACATCAAACTTACCATTTTTGGCAAGTCTCGTCCGACCAGCTCTTCTTGCCCACTTTTCTTCAGATTTCTCATGATTCTTGTAAGTTTTCAACCTAAATCTTGTACTTTCTTGATCTACACGCACTCCTACACCTTTCTATCTTTTGAATCTTTAACCATGAAATCACTAGATTTGAGGTGTTATAGGATGATGTCATCATGGTATTCCTATGAACTTCATGTTTTGGCTTCAATCCACCAAGAACAACTTAGATCTGAATGATTTCCACACAGAAACGAAGATCTTGCATAGATTTGAACATAATCATGGTGAAAAAGGATTGAAAGATGGTTTCTAACTTTCTTTCAACTCTTTTACACTCAATGCCCTCAAAACCGATAGAATCGGAGCTTGTTCTAACCTTCTACCCTTTCTTGTGGTTGTGTTCGTTCAAGATCTGGATTCTATCCACGAGATTACCAATTTTGGGTTAAACATGGAACACCGTCTCGAATAGTTAACTGGTCCAATTGGGTGATTCCTGTCCGATCAGGTTACCAAGTATTGACGAGGTTTCTATTGTTCAGCACGTTATCAAAACGTCTCGATAAAAGCTACAAACTATCAAAATGACCAAGGAAGAAGATGATAAGGTCGACCAGGTTGGATTGTCGCCCGATCGGACGGTTGTTCGATCGGATTGTCACCCGATCGGGTTGCCACCCGATCGACTTGCACCTTGGCCCCACACTTAACCTTCATTGCAAACTTCAAGAGTTTTGGAACACCGAACGGATTGTCGTCCGAACGGGTTACCACCCGATCGACCAACCATCCGACCATGTGATGTTTTGAAACTTCAATACTTAGACAAATTTTCAACATGTTCAATGCACATGTGTTACCACCCGATCGAACTACCGCTCAATCGAGTGACAAACTGCTGTGAACTTGTTCTCGCCGAATGTCGAACCAATCGGACTGTCGCCCGATCGACCTGAAAGGTAGATATACTTTTAAGTTTTCAAAATGGTACAACGAAAACTTCAAAAGACAAGCCATAATACACAAACACATCCATCCCAAATGAGGTAACAGTCCACTCGAACGGTCACCCGATCGGACGACCGTCCGAACGGACTGTCACCCGAACGAATGGCCACCCGATCGGACTGCCATCCGATCGGACTGCTGTTCAAACCATTGACACTTCACCCTATTTTACACGCCGAATCTCGCTTATGTTATCAATAACTGTTCAGGCTATTATCCGCTCTAAGCGCTCCCTTCAATCCATCACTTCAATCACTGTGAGTATACTCGATCCCTTTTTGCTTTATGCACTTTTGGGTATTACATACGTTACTTATACTAAATCAAATCAAACACACTACGCAATACTTTAACGCTAATCGTTACCGCATTTTATACGTGACTTAATGAATGCTTGTTTGTTATGTTTACACATGGAATGCTGTCTAACTGCCTTAGCAACGATAGTACTATTTGTTTGGACTCAGCACCTGTTCACTCAGGGGTTGTTAAGGATAATTTGTTACATGGCTCACAGTGGTGAGTGTGTATTACGAACTGCCTTGGGCAGTCAACTCGCAGTCATTGGTATTGATAGGTTCATGTCGATAACTAACATGCCTCATTTTACACTGTGTACGTGCTGGTTATGGGTAACGATTTCAAACTCTATATGCTATTATCAAACTTGTATGCTCACCTTTACACTATATGTATTGACTTTTACTTTAACGTATGTGGCAGGTGCTTAGGATGCTTATTTGCTTAGCTTGCTGTGAAATCGAGGCTAGGAAAGGTCTAGAAACCAATAAGCAATTGTCTGTACTTGAAATCTGAGTTGTCGGAACAGAACAATTTGACTAGATTTGTCTGTAATAATTATGTTATCTTTTAAGACATGGTATGGGACGTGTTGCTTTAATTAATTGGTAATTATAGTTGTTATGGAAACTTCTGGAAAATCTGTTTCGCTCAGTGCCATGCCCCGATGTTTCCGCCATTGGTTGGGGTGTGACAGAAAAGGACTGGTGCGCCCCAAGGGGAGGTGCTAGGGTGAATGAAGCCTTTATCAAGCAGTTCCTGCAGCTGACTCGAGAGTTCGTGCATTTGAAGGAGCGAGACGATAAGATGCTCTAGCAACATGATTCGCTCCAGGAATGAGGTCGATTCGGAAATCGATATCACGAGTGGGAGGTAAACCAGGTAAATCATCAGAAAAGACGTTAGGAAACTCACGAACCACAGGCACCTTGTCTATTGCCTTAACTTCCTTTTCCTCCGCTACTAGGATATGCGCCAAGAAAGCTTGGTATTCCTTACGGAGATACTTGCTAGCTTGGACACACGACATGAGTTGTAACTTCTTCGAAGCGACTTCACCATAAACACACAATTGATCACCATATGCGAGAGATAAACGAATCATTTTATCGAAGTAAACAATTTCAGACATCAAAGCTACCAAGTTGCATTTGGATAAGATTGATCAAAAAAACGTGACCGTTGAGATCAAGAGTATAGTCACGCAGAACGGAACTAACAGTGACGGTTCTTCCAGTGGCAACTTCTACGTCGAGTGTTGATGGGAGGTTAACGCGATTACGATTTAGGAGCCTTTCGAATTCAAACGATACAAAATAGTTATCGGCTCTAGTATCAAACAAACACGAAGCATATATACCATTTACGAGAAACGTACCATTAACAACGTTGTTGTCTGTCTGAGCCTGGCGGGCATTGATGTTGAAGATCCGCCCGCGGGCTGCTTGCTGCTGCTGCTGTTGGTGTTGTTGCAGTGCTGGATGCTGCTGTGGCTCTTGTTTTACCACTCTGTTTGGGCAAACGTTTGCGAAGTGGTTGGGATCTGTTGGACCCAGTATGGCCTTAACAAATTCTTTTCACGTAATATGGCAAGTGATTTCAGTAGATGTGAAAAAGATGTGCGGAAATGGAAATCAGACTTTCAGAAACAAGACCTACAGAATTATCAAGTTTATATCACTTTGAAACAAAATGGTTTACAAGGTGATTGTAAGATTATTATCTAGTACAAATGAATCTTGAATTCTGTGGGTGAGAGGGCAATGGAGTTTTGATGTATGTGTGAATGCTAAGCTTCAAACTCAATTGTCTTCTGCTGGTTGGGCCTTCTATTTATAGAAGGCTGGGTGCATGAATAAACAATAGTTTATTCATGCAATAAGTCCTGCAAAAAGTGGCCAATTGACATATTCATTGAATCCAACGTTCAAGTTGCCTTTTTCATCATGATATCCAATAATGTCAACTTACGTCGGTAATTGTGGCAGGATAGAGCTGTTTTTAGACAAGTGGGGTACTTCATCAGAATTTCTGATAAACCACTTCATCAAAAATTCTGGTGAACAAATCATCAGAAAAATCCTGATGATCAGAATCGTCAGAAACTGATGATATTTCATCAGAAATATCATCAGATCCATCAGAAATGACCTTCTCTGGTAATCCAATTCAGCTCTTGATCAACTTGTGATTCTTTGAAGTAGATGCTGTGCATTTCAGTTGTCCTATCTAATCTTCTTTTTCTTGTTGTGATCTTCAGGACTGTGATCTCTTCATAGATCCAGTTGATTGTGATTTTCTTCAATACTTACAAATAAAGTTTCCTAACATTTCCCCCTAAGTATTGTAAGAAAATGAACTATCTTATGAACAGAAAATTTCCAAACAGTGGAAATATAATACTTGCAAATTTAAACCAGTTACTGATGTTTTTGAAAAATAAATTACATAAAAGAGGAAAATTCAAATGAACAAGTCCTTCAATTCAGCTTCACTCTCTTGTGCACGTCTCCTTTCTTTAACTGCTTTTTATAGGAGATATATTTGTTGCAGCTGACATACATGTCTTTGTACCATTCTCTTGCTTGGATCCATTCTTCAATCATTTGCTCAATTTCTTTCCTCTTTCCCTCCAAGTTCTTTCCTATCTTCTAAAGATGTTCTTGTCTTTTGTTCATGGTTTTCAAGATATACTTCAGAGTTTGATTTGAGTACTTACAGATGTCAACACTTCTGAACAGAGCTTTGTTATTATCATGATCTCTGAAGATTACACCATAGTTATGTTCTTCATTTTTACTTGTCAGCATAATGATGTCTCCAGATCTTGCATCTTCCAATATATCTGAGGGAACTTTTGCCTTTGGTGATCTGACATACACCTTTTTGTTGTGCACATGTTCATAGTTGATGCATAGATCAAAGTCTGAAAAAGCCATTCTTTCAAATAGCAATATTCCAGCCTTTGATATGCCATTTAATGCCCTTCTGACTTCTTGGTTATTTTTCTTTTCCTTTTCATAGTGATCCTTCATAAACAGAATGTCTAAAGGATGCAACTGGTTAGCTATTTCTTCATCAGTCACCTTTTGTTCTTCCCCATTTTCTCTCTGAAGTGTGTATCTGTTTTGCACATGAGTTCCTCCAACATCATCGGTTGCAACTTTCACTTCAACCACCTTTAAAATTCTTCTTATTGGATTCCCATTCTGTTTGTGAATGCTACCTGACCCTCTTTTTATCATTTCTTCTCTTAAAGCCAGTCTGGTAGGAGACAGTGATCTTGGTTGTTCATCCTCTTTTGTTAAATAATAACTCATCAGATTGTACTCAGGGAATATCATTACATCCCTGGCAATCTCTTTAACCATGACAGACTTGGTTTCAAAAATTTTTCTCTTAACAATCTTTGATTTTGTTGATGAATCACCTTCTTGTTCCCATTCATTCATTGTTTGTATATTCATATATTTACTTATGGCTGAGTCATCAGACACTGTTGGATTTGGGACAAATGTTAGCAATTTCAAATTTGTACTAACTTGAGGTTTTGCAGTTGCTAACCTTTTCAGCATTTCATCTCTTGGGACATTTGGAGGAGGACCCATCATTGTGGTTCTAGGTTTGGTGATTGGTGTGGTTGATGATTGTTGAGGAGTTGACTTTGGAGCTTCTTGTTGTGAGCTTTCAGCAGGAATTTCTTTCATGAGTTCTTGGGGACCCACTTTGGCCAATCTTGCTGTCACACCCCGACCGCGTAAAACAACAAATCACGGCGGAATCGTCGGGGAGTGTTGTAACAGAATCATTGTTTCAAAACACACGGAAATTTGAAGTTTCGTTTTATTAAACATTAAATATTTACATCATCTAGAAATCTAAATAAGCAAGTTAAACATAGTCTATCATTGTTATTAAGTCACTAAGGCCTCGTCCAGTCCTATGTGAGCATGCATCCTAGCAATCACATCATTCAACAACACCTGAAACATATGTGAAAACAAAGTCAGCAAAGAAATGCTGGCGAGTACATAGGTTTTTGCGAGTGTCGGATTCATGGCTAGTTTACATGTTGCAATACTTAATTAAAAACCTTGTTTTGAAAAGTATTGTATTGCGACATAATTAACCAACTCAAATCAAGTTGGTTATAACTTATAAAATCTCGTAGCCATGATTCTTAACCCAAAACATTTATTTAATAAAATTCTCGTTAATAATTCTCGTTAATAAAACTCGTTAATAAATCTTGTTAATAAAACTCGTTAATAAATCGTGTTAATAAAACTTGTTAATAAATCTCATTAATAAAACTCGTATGGTTTATATTATTTTGAAAACCTTGTTTGTGTGACATCGTTTCAAATCGTTTACCCAAGTGAACTAAATAACGCCACGGTATGTAATACGATGAAAACATATATATATATATATAGGAAGTACCAGCGGCGTATCCTCCATGCTTTCATCACATTACACCCGTCCCGTTATCTAAACACTAACCAAAAACCAATCGTTTACCCAAATTGTTTAATTCGTTAAAAATCGCTTTAGTCGTTTAAATCATTCTCATTTTAAATCGTGAAAACTACTTTTGATTGTCTCGCTAATAACATCCAAACCTTCGCAACTCGCCTATCGTTTCTCGCATTAATAAACCACCAAAGGGTAAATTAACAATCACAGATTCAGTCGTTACCCAGCTAACCCACCCATAACCATGGGTGCAGTCTGATAACGGGATTTGTCAGATCCTATGGTACCATAACCTAATACTGGTCGGTTCGGCCAAAACTAATGAATGTTATTCGTTATGTAATTACAACCAACAAGTTTATCCACATTATCGAAATCGTTATTAATTTAATATAAACCATTTTAATAATTTTCGAAATCATCGTTAAAAACATCGAAATCATTTAACACATATGAATCACCCCAAAACATTTGAAAACAGTAAAATAGGGGAACTATGTACTCACCTGAGAATGCTTAGAGGTCTTGAACAACAACCAAGCAAAGCTAGAGGGAGCACGAAATTAATCGGCAACCTAATAACTATATAAATAAACCGGACCTAAGTCGGAAGATCGGATAGGATGAGGTTTTGAAAACCAAATGAGTATTGGAACTCATATGGCATGGTTTAACAAAGCCTACATTCTAAATCGAAACCTAACCTAAGTGCTTTCGACCCATTGCGACCCATTAAGGTAGCTTACGCTACTTTAACGCGTCGTGCGCGCAAAGCGCGTTCGAGACGTCTAACTAGTCCTAAACATGTTGCATAATCGATTAAGTGACAAAAGTTTATGTTACATATGCTTAATTACCAATTATGCATGAAAAGAGCATTTTGGTCATTTACGTAAGGCATATAAACTACCTATCATACAACTAATTAAACCTAAGTGACCATAAGGTATAACCTTGGAAGGTTATTCCCTATGCAACTATGGTCACTAAACATGCTTGGTCGGATCCTAATGATCGACCAAACGGGTCAAGTTCGAAAGTCTAAGCGGGTGTTTAGTCCGCTTTGACTTACGACTCTACACAAGCACTAAACTAAAAGTGACGAGCTAAACATGCTAAAACATGTTTAGTTAAGTTAGAAAATAGGTTTGGTATCAAAACAAACGGTTTTGATACCCAAAAGTAGTTTGGTTACAAAATACGCAAGAATACGCATTTTGGCCGAAACTACGACTCGCACTACACCTAGATAACGTGGTAATCAGTAGGTATAGTCACTAGGGACTATAACCATCGTGATTACGCTCAGGTTATGAAGTTCAAACGAACTTCGCATTGACCATAAACTGGTCAAGGCAGAAAGTCAAACGCAGTTTGACTTTCAGACTCGAAAAGCGATAAAAGAACGAAAGAATACTTACAAAAGGTCCCCGCAAGCTATGATCTGATTTACTCTAAGGTATGAAGCATAAACTTCAACTTAGAGAGCCAAAATCAGATCATTGTGGGTTTTGCAAGTGAAAGGAGATGGGTATATATAGGAAAACTACAACCGTTAGGATCGTTCATCGTAAAAGAGCTTCGATCTCATCCATACACATGTGCCCATGGTTTTGTGAAACCATGGGAGCCCATAATTTCATAAAAACCATGTGAAAATGAGGGGAACATCTGGAACAAGCTGGAATTTAGATTTTTCATTTTGGTCCCTTCCTAAGATAACTATGGCAGAATGACAATTTTGGTCCCTTAACTTCAGAATCTTGCATTTCGGCTCATTTTTGCACGTTTAAGCCCCGTTAACCTCATTTCAAGGCTCTAAAATGAAGTTAAAGTATAGGGAACTCAAAACATGCTCAAAAATATCTCGGATGTCGGTTCGTATGGTCGTACGGTGGCGTTGTTCGGTTAATTACGACGGAAGTCGTAACGAACGCAAAAACGATCCAAATTACGCGACGAATGGAATTTTATCATGTCAATCACTAAAATAAAATATTTTAATGATTACATAAAGTTTTGGATGTCCAGATGTATTCAGAACGTAAGATATGCGCGAAAATGCAAACTTATGCACTTTTGACGCTTTTAGTCCTTGAATGACCAAAAAGTTTATTTTAGCACACCGAACCCCTCAAAGCCTATTTCTAAGCTATGTAAAGGATATTTAGGGTATGTTTAATTTAAGGTCATGTTTTGGAATGTTTGTTACAGTACAAATCAGCATACTTTCGCAGTTTGTCGAAATTAGTCCTTGTAAGCGAATAAACTTGATTTCGACACACCAAACCTTCCAAAACTTATTTCTAAGTTATGTAAAGGTTATTTAAGTTATGTTATGCCTATGTCACTATTCCAAAGTGTTCATCGCATTAAACTGATTACGTTTAAACACCAGTTCGCGTATAACTTTCCAGAAAGCGATTTAGAGCTCGAAATCGAACAAGAATTGATATGTGCAAATGATACACATATTTATACAAACCCCAAGTATGAAATACAATATTTCGTTGATTTGGTATTTGTTCGATGGCCGTGAAGGCACAGATGTCACAGTCTCCCCTACTTCAGGAAATTTCGTCCCGAAATTTAATTAGAGGAAACTTGTGAGAGCTCGAAACATGAAGTCGAAAAGATAAAACATTTCCGACATTTGACACTGGCATAGTGGTGAAGGTTACACTGATTGCACAAAGGAGCAGTTCCTAAGTATGGCTTCTTGGCTGGTGGTGCTGCCACCTGGCTAGGTTTTGCTTGATTTGGTGTAACGGCTACGAGATCCTTTGGAGCTTTACGCTTCTTTGACTTTTTCGATGGCTCGACTTCTGCTTCTTTCGATGCTTCTTGGGTGGCTTCATTATTGTCACACCCCGACCACGTGGAACATACAAAACGTGGCGGAAACATCGGGGAGTGTTGTAACAGAATTAATGTTTCACAACCATGGAAATTAAAGTTTCGTTTTATTCATTAGAAGTGTTACAATGTCTTAACAAACAAGGAAATACAACATAATTAACTAGTCTGCATCTTTTATTGTCACTAAGGCCCAAGTCTGCCTATGTGTATCTTGGTCATCTTATGCAACAGCTCCTGAAAAACACATGTGAAAATAGGTACGTCAGCATAAAAATGCCTGTGAGATACATAGGTTTTGTGAAAATAAGATTCATGACTTAAGTTTGAGAAAATGTTTAGTCATGAACCTTGTTATTTGCTTTGTCTTTTAAATCATTTGAAAAACGATAAGATCAGATGATAAGTATAAATAAATGTAAGGTTAAATGAATAACCAAGTAAAATGTGTTTGTATAAGATAAGTTGTTTATAAATCAATGTCTTGTGAAAAGTATGTTATTTGTATGAAATGTTCTATGTCTCAAACTGAAATGATTCAAATAACGTTACGACATGTAATACCATACAAACACTTATATATAGGAAGTACCAGCGGCGTATCCACCATGCTTGTATCATATTACACACGCATCGTTACTTAATCACTTAATCAAACCAAACCAAACAATCAAAGTGTTCATGTCAAGATGTAAATCATGTCAAAATGTCTATGTCAATTATCCATGTCAAATGTCTATGTCAAATATCCATGTCAAATGTCTATGTCAAATATCCATGTCAAATGTTTATAATCTAAAAGTAGTCAAGTAATGTATAACCAAAATGATATGTATGGTAAGTAAAATTAAGACTACTTAAACCATAAGTAAAAATGTACAAAACAAAGTATTGAAGTAAAACTTGGTTTAAATCAAAGTTATGTTTTGTAGAATAATGCATGCTTTACTGATATAAACACTTATGCAGTATGTTAAACGCAAACATTCAAGCCTTGAGACAGTCGGATAACCCTTTCAGTCAAGGTTATCAAAAGAATTGTATTCGGATTCAGTCATTCCTTACATCCAAACAAACCCGGGATGTCAGGAATGGGATTTGTCAAGTCCTATGGTACCACTACTTACTACCGAGCGGCGTAGCAAATGTTAATGAACGTTATATAGACCCGTTAAACAAACCAAATGTCATACCAAAATGTAAGCATGAGATGAAGATAATGTACCTAGTATGCTAGAGTAAACATACAAGGTAGAGTTGTAAAACAATGTGTCCATATGTTACTGGAACATATGCAACAGAGATGCAATGTAAAATGATGTACTAAGTATGCTAAGTTAACATACAAAGCAGAAAAGTCATGTAAATCAATGTGCTTAGCATGTTATCAGTCAACATACATAGCAGAAAAGTAATGAAATCATGTACTATAATGTACTAGCAAACATAGTCGGTATATGATGTGAAAACAGGAAAGCAGGAAAGTAACAAGTAGGCACATGTGTTCCACCCCAAAACAGTTTGGAAAACAGTAAAAGAGGGGTCTATGTACTCACTTGAGATTGCTCAGTTGTCTAAAGATAACCACCAAACAGTGCTAGAGATCTCGGAATCGAACGGCACCTAATATAGGTAACTATGTTAAATAACCGGACTTAAATCGGAAGACTGGGTAGCATTAGGGTTTGTAAACCAAACGAGTGTGGAGACTCATGTGATATGGTTTAACAAAGCCTACATACTAAATGAAACTTAACCTATCTGCTTACGACCCATTACGACCCGTTTAGGTAGCTTATGCTACTTTAACGCGTCGTTCGCGTGAAACGCGTTCGGACCGCCTAACTAGTCCTATGACAAGTGTTATATGCCTAAACATGTTACATAATCAGTTATGTGACAAAAGTTTAGGTTACATATGCTTAATTACCAATTATACATGAAAAGGGTATTCTGGTAATTTACCTAAGGCATATAAACTACCTATCATACAACTACTTAAACGATGTGACCATAGGGTATAACCTCGGAAGGTTATTCCCTACCTACTATGGTCACCTAATGTATTTGGTCGGATCCTAATGATCGACCAAACTGGGTCGGGTTCGAGGTATAAGCGATTTATCAGATCGCTTACCCTACGACCCTAGACAACGTGGTAATCAGTGGGCATAGTCCCAAGGGACTATGACCAACGTGATTACACTCACGTTGCGAAGTTCAAAAGAACTTCGCATTGACCATTACTGGTCAATGCTGAAAGTCAAACAAAGTTTGACTTTCTGACTCGAAAAGCAGTAAAATAAGGAAAAGAACGAAAGAATACTTACGAAGGGTCCCCGAATGCTAAACTTGATTCGAAAATCTCAGGTATGAAACAAATGTTTCAACTTAGAGTTTCTCAATTCAAGTTTCTAGTGATTATGAACAAAGGGGTGTTGGGGTATTTATAGTTTTCGGTGAACCGTTGAGATCGTTTCTTGGAAAAGGGGAAAAGATCTAGTCCGTACACTTGTCACAACCTTATGGTGGCTACATATGCTCCTTATCTTAGTGACTAAGCAATTGAGAACATGTGGTTGTGGTTAAATCTGCTGGAAACAGGCTGTTTAAACATTGCACCTGGTCTGGAGACCCCATACGCATCGTATGGTATATATACCATACGCATCGTATGGGTTAACTTTGGCAGAATTACAGTTTTGGTCCCTGAACTGTATTTAGGCCATTTTTGACACGTTTAAGGCCCGTTAACCCCATTTCAAAGCTCTAAAATGAAGTTAAAGTATAGGGAACTTAAAACATACTCAAAAATATGCCGGATGATGGTTCGTTTGGTCGTACGAACGCGATGTTCGCTTAATTACGACGGAATGCGCATAAGCGCGAAAAACGATCCAAATGACGAAACGAATGGATTTTTCTTAAGGCGAACACTAAAATATAATGTAGTCATGCTTACATAAATTTTTGGATGTCTGGATGTATTCAGAACGTAAGTTATGCGCGAAAATGCAAACTTGTGCACTTTTTGACACTTTTAGTCCCTGAATGACCCAAAAGTTTATTTTAGCACACCGAACCCCTCAAAGCCTATTTCTAAGCTATGTGAAGGATATTTATGGTATGTTTAACTTATGGTCATGCTCCGGAAGGTCTGTTACAGTTCAAATTGGCATACTTTCGCAGTTTGTCAACTTAAGTCCCTGTAAGCGATTTAACTTTGATTTCACCACACCAAACCTTCCAAAACTTATATCTAAGTTATGTAAAGGTTATTTAAGGTATGTTAAGCCTATTTCACTATTCCGGAGTGTTTGTTGCATTAAACTGGCTATATTTACGCATTGGTGCGCGTATAACCTTCCAGAAAGCGATTTAGAGTTTGAAATCGAATAAGAATCGATATGTGCAAATGATACACATATTTTTACAAATCCCAAGTATGAAATATAATATTTCATTGGTTTGGTACTTGTTTGATGGCCGTGAAGGCACAGGTGTTACAGTCTCCCCTACTTTAGGAAATTTCGTCCCGAAATTTATTTAGAGGAAACTTGTAAGAGTTTAAAACATGAAGTTGAAAAGATCGAACAACATTTGCTAGGTTTCTGAACTTCTAGTAACTTTAATAATCATCATGATTTCAACGTAAGAGGGATACTTATATACAAGTATATAAAGCATCATTGGTGCGTCCACCGTACCTCCATTACATCGTCCTCATTTTGTTATTTGTTGTCGCTATCGGTTCTTACACATAATAAACCTTGCTGGTTTTCTGTGCACTAAATTTCTTAATTATGTACGCGTCCATAATTAGACAATTCCTTGCACAGTTCACACAGTCTATTTTATAATGCGTAGGGTAAAACCAAATGAACAATCCTGTGATGAGTGTGACTAGACCGCCATAGAGTCCCGTAGACTAGATCAATAAATGATCTAAATAGACTATCAAGGAGTCTGTCCAGCTCCATCACTAGATGTCATTTTTTTTAACCAAATTGTGAATCAATCCTTTAGACTAGACCACTAAAAAGGGTCTGGAGTGGTACTATATAATCCAAGGGTCTTAACTATTACATAGAAGCCCATTAAGGATTTAAGGTAGTACCTTTGAATATCCTGCTACGAATCTCTCATATGAAGATATGAAAGATCCTGCGAGGATTTGGATAACGAATTATCCAGAGTATAAAAACACAAAAATACTTAAATGAAAACTCAAGATGCATAAACACATAGTCATATAACCACAAAGATTGTTTGTTAATTTGTCTTGTTACTTGCGTACATGCATTTAAAGCACACTAGGAATCCATTCAACGGATTTCATTTGGTACTTTAAACGTTATCAAGAATCTAACTATAAAGATAGAAAGAATATTGAAGAGAAAATTCGATTTCGATTATAAAGAACCGAAATACTCGAATTAAGGTACATAAGGAATCCAATTAAGGACTCTGATTTGAATGATGATCGTCCACAAGGATCTAAATATGAAGATAAAAAGATCCCATATGAATTTTAGAAGTTGAAGATGTTTTGAAATCTTGCACTGGATGTGCTTAAGTCAAAACATAAGTAAAATGCTTATGAGGTTGAGATGCTAGATATGTCAAGGCGACATATGAAGCAGAATTTGAAGGTTAAGTAAATGTGTGAGGAAAAAAAAATATTTGGAAAACTATGCATGGGAAAAATGTTTTTGAAACCTTATATATAATATTTTGAAATCATAAAGTAGGTGTACTAGGTAAGTATATTTATAAAAATGTTTTAAAATCATGCGAGATGAATTTTGAAATTATGTATAAGGTTTTTGAAAAAAATTAAATGATGATTTTCGAAATCATGCACTTGATAAGAAAATGTATTGTGTTAATATTGTCTTCAGACTATATGAAATATTTTGAAATTTGAAAGGTTGGTTTTGATAACATGGCCAATGTTTTTGAAATAACATAGACAATATATCTTGAAAAAAATTGTTTTCAAACTATATGAAATGTTTTGAGATCATGAAGATTGTTTTGAAATACTTGTACTGTGTAAAAAAAAAAATCAAAATATAATGGGTATGAGATTTGGAAATACCCTTAGTTATTTAACCAAGAATTTAAAGGTACTGATGTGCAAAAAGCATGATTACTCATAATGTCACTTTATTTTCTGTACTTCGTATCTTAGAATGAAACGAGTACTTAAAATTTTCAAAGGAATCATGAGCGATCATTTGAAAGAGAGAATCACAAGAGTAGTTTGTAAGGAACATAGTTCCTTAATGCAGGTATCATAGGAAAACAAACACACATGTAAATATACTTGTATATCAGAATTTGTGAACAACGATTTATTTATAAACAAAACAGATTGTTTCACATTACAAGGAAACAAAAGAACAAAAGCATAAGACAGCAACATCTTCTACTCTGTCAACTGCTCATCCTTGGGTCAGATTTGCATTAGCAAGCTTTGGGCAATTTCTTCGGAAATGTCCCATCTCGCCACACTTGTAGCAATAACCTGGTGGAAAGCGAGTTTGAGTAGGGTTGACTTGGAGTTGATTTGGACTACTTTGGTTTGGGGTAAATCGACAAACATTTGCCCGGTGACCGAGTCGCCCACATGATGCACACAAACGACACTGTAGGTGAGCTAAGTGGTGTGCATTACATTTGTCGCATATTGGGGCTGTTCCCTTGTATTGCTTCCTAACAGGTGGTGTTGCCACCCGATTGGGGCCTATTTGATTTGGTACTGCTGCTACGCAAACCTTTGCTGTATGACCTTTAAGTCCACAGATTTGGCATTTGCGGCACTTCACATTAGGGTGATGATGAAGGGTACATTGGTTGCACAAGGGTTCAATTCCGTTGTATGGCTTCCTAGCTGGTGGCCTTGCCACATGGCTAGGTCCCGCTTGATTAGGTGTAACCGTTGCGGGTTTCCTTGAAGCCTTACGCTTCCTTCAGTGGCTCTTGGGTGGCTTCATTGTCGAGACGAGAGGCTTCATTGTTGAGACGAGCCATGGAAATGCCTAAATCCACAGTCCTCTGAATCACTTCGCCAATTTGCTGGACAAATTTGGCTGTTCGCTCGGGCATTTGACCAGTGATGAGAGGAATAGACATTCTAAAAGAAAATGAAAGACAGAGGAAGAAGCAAGTGAAAGGTTATTGGAAAATTAATGCAGAATGTTAACGAATGAAAATTGTGATCATTTGTTTGTTACCTAAGGCAAACAAATGAGACGGTGACTAATCAAGGTAAACAGGTCTTATTAATGTATCACTGAAGACATGCTCGCCTATAAGTGAACACTCATCCCGAGAATTCCCAGGTAAGCACAACTGGTCTCGCGTCTGATGAGATGTATACGAAGTGCTTGCCTAGACAGAAAACCCAGAATACAGGCATTCACCCTTCCAGTTTGCACGTGTTCACATTATTTAAAACCCAAAACCTTGACGAGATTTTGAAAATTCAAAGGGATTCAAAACCTTATAACTGAGAGTTCAAAACCTTACAATAGAGGGTTCAAAACCTAGTAATCAATCATCCTAGAACAGATGATTAGTTTTCAAAGCGGTTTTGAAATTTATGTTCTTGTTGTGGTTGTCGCCTAAGGATAGGCGACAGTATTGTTTTATGACTAAACGCAAGTAAACTCGCGTTAGGGCCCTAAGAAGGTTATAGACTAGGTCAAAGCATTACTAATAACCTAATTCCCTATAACCATTGGCTCTGATACCATCTTTACTGTCACACCCCGACCACGTGGAACATACAAAACGTGGCGGAAACATCGGGGAGTGTTGTAACAGAATTAATGTTTCACAACCATGGAAATTAAAGTTTCGTTTTATTCATTAGAAGTGTTACAATGTCTTAACAAACAAGGAAATACAACATAATTAACTAGTCTGCATCTTTTATTGTCACTAAGGCCCAAGTCTGCCTATGTGTATCTTGGTCATCTTATGCAACAGCTCCTGAAAAACACATGTGAAAATAGGTACGTCAGCATAAAAATGCCTGTGAGATACATAGGTTTTGTGAAAATAAGATTCATGACTTAAGTTTGAGAAAATGTTTAGTCATGAACCTTGTTATTTGCTTTGTCTTTTAAATCATTTGAAAAACGATAAGATCAGATGATAAGTATAAATAAATGTAAGGTTAAATGAATAACCAAGTAAAATGTGTTTGTATAAGATAAGTTGTTTATAAATCAATGTCTTGTGAAAAGTATGTTATTTGTATGAAATG
Organism: Helianthus tuberosus; assembly: GCA_030545235.1. Lineage (NCBI taxonomy): Eukaryota > Viridiplantae > Streptophyta > Magnoliopsida > Asterales > Asteraceae > Helianthus > Helianthus tuberosus. The sequence continues at coordinate 105,672,445 of CM060407.1, forward strand.
TTCTATGTCTCAAACTGAAATGATTCAAATAACGTTACGACATGTAATACCATACAAACACTTATATATAGGAAGTACCAGCGGCGTATCCACCATGCTTGTATCATATTACACACGCATCGTTACTTAATCACTTAATCAAACCAAACCAAACAATCAAAGTGTTCATGTCAAGATGTAAATCATGTCAAAATGTCTATGTCAATTATCCATGTCAAATGTCTATGTCAAATATCCATGTCAAATGTCTATGTCAAATATCCATGTCAAATGTTTATAATCTAAAAGTAGTCAAGTAATGTATAACCAAAATGATATGTATGGTAAGTAAAATTAAGACTACTTAAACCATAAGTAAAAATGTACAAAACAAAGTATTGAAGTAAAACTTGGTTTAAATCAAAGTTATGTTTTGTAGAATAATGCATGCTTTACTGATATAAACACTTATGCAGTATGTTAAACGCAAACATTCAAGCCTTGAGACAGTCGGATAACCCTTTCAGTCAAGGTTATCAAAAGAATTGTATTCGGATTCAGTCATTCCTTACATCCAAACAAACCCGGGATGTCAGGAATGGGATTTGTCAAGTCCTATGGTACCACTACTTACTACCGAGCGGCGTAGCAAATGTTAATGAACGTTATATAGACCCGTTAAACAAACCAAATGTCATACCAAAATGTAAGCATGAGATGAAGATAATGTACCTAGTATGCTAGAGTAAACATACAAGGTAGAGTTGTAAAACAATGTGTCCATATGTTACTGGAACATATGCAACAGAGATGCAATGTAAAATGATGTACTAAGTATGCTAAGTTAACATACAAAGCAGAAAAGTCATGTAAATCAATGTGCTTAGCATGTTATCAGTCAACATACATAGCAGAAAAGTAATGAAATCATGTACTATAATGTACTAGCAAACATAGTCGGTATATGATGTGAAAACAGGAAAGCAGGAAAGTAACAAGTAGGCACATGTGTTCCACCCCAAAACAGTTTGGAAAACAGTAAAAGAGGGGTCTATGTACTCACTTGAGATTGCTCAGTTGTCTAAAGATAACCACCAAACAGTGCTAGAGATCTCGGAATCGAACGGCACCTAATATAGGTAACTATGTTAAATAACCGGACTTAAATCGGAAGACTGGGTAGCATTAGGGTTTGTAAACCAAACGAGTGTGGAGACTCATGTGATATGGTTTAACAAAGCCTACATACTAAATGAAACTTAACCTATCTGCTTACGACCCATTACGACCCGTTTAGGTAGCTTATGCTACTTTAACGCGTCGTTCGCGTGAAACGCGTTCGGACCGCCTAACTAGTCCTATGACAAGTGTTATATGCCTAAACATGTTACATAATCAGTTATGTGACAAAAGTTTAGGTTACATATGCTTAATTACCAATTATACATGAAAAGGGTATTCTGGTAATTTACCTAAGGCATATAAACTACCTATCATACAACTACTTAAACGATGTGACCATAGGGTATAACCTCGGAAGGTTATTCCCTACCTACTATGGTCACCTAATGTATTTGGTCGGATCCTAATGATCGACCAAACTGGGTCGGGTTCGAGGTATAAGCGATTTATCAGATCGCTTACCCTACGACCCTAGACAACGTGGTAATCAGTGGGCATAGTCCCAAGGGACTATGACCAACGTGATTACACTCACGTTGCGAAGTTCAAACGAACTTCGCATTGACCATTACTGGTCAATGCTGAAAGTCAAACAAAGTTTGACTTTCTGACTCGAAAAGCAGTAAAATAAGGAAAAGAACGAAAGAATACTTACGAAGGGTCCCCGAATGCTAAACTTGATTCGAAAATCTCAGGTATGAAACAAATGTTTCAACTTAGAGTTTCTCAATTCAAGTTTCTAGTGATTATGAACAAAGGGGTGTTGGGGTATTTATAGTTTTCGGTGAACCGTTGAGATCGTTTCTTGGAAAAGGGGAAAAGATCTAGTCCGTACACTTGTCACAACCTTATGGTGGCTACATATGCTCCTTATCTTAGTGACTAAGCAATTGAGAACATGTGGTTGTGGTTAAATCTGCTGGAAACAGGCTGTTTAAACATTGCACCTAGTCTGGAGACCCCATACGCATCGTATGGTATATATACCATACGCATCGTATGGGTTAACTTTGGCAGAATTACAGTTTTGGTCCCTGAACTGTATTTAGGCCATTTTTGACACGTTTAAGGCCCGTTAACCCCATTTCAAAGCTCTAAAATGAAGTTAAAGTATAGGGAACTTAAAACATACTCAAAAATATGCCGGATGATGGTTCGTTTGGTCGTACGAACGCGATGTTCGCTTAATTACGACGGAATGCGCATAAGCGCGAAAAACGATCCAAATGACGAAACGAATGGATTTTTCTTAAGGCGAACACTAAAATATAATGTAGTCATGCTTACATAAATTTTTGGATGTCTGGATGTATTCAGAACGTAAGTTATGCGCGAAAATGCAAACTTGTGCACTTTTTGACACTTTTAGTCCCTGAATGACCCAAAAGTTTATTTTAGCACACCGAACCCCTCAAAGCCTATTTCTAAGCTATGTGAAGGATATTTATGGTATGTTTAACTTATGGTCATGCTCCGGAAGGTCTGTTACAGTTCAAATTGGCATACTTTCGCAGTTTGTCAACTTAAGTCCCTGTAAGCGATTTAACTTTGATTTCACCACACCAAACCTTCCAAAACTTATATCTAAGTTATGTAAAGGTTATTTAAGGTATGTTAAGCCTATTTCACTATTCCGGAGTGTTTGTTGCATTAAACTGGCTATATTTACGCATTGGTGCGCGTATAACCTTCCAGAAAGCGATTTAGAGTTTGAAATCGAATAAGAATCGATATGTGCAAATGATACACATATTTTTACAAATCCCAAGTATGAAATATAATATTTCATTGGTTTGGTACTTGTTTGATGGCCGTGAAGGCACAGGTGTTACAGTCTCCCCTACTTTAGGAAATTTCGTCCCGAAATTTATTTAGAGGAAACTTGTAAGAGTTTAAAACATGAAGTTGAAAAGATCGAACAACATTTGCTAGGTTTCTGAACTTCTAGTAACTTTAATAATCATCATGATTTCAACGTAAGAGGGATACTTATATACAAGTATATAAAGCATCATTGGTGCGTCCACCGTACCTCCATTACATCGTCCTCATTTTGTTATTTGTTGTCGCTATCGGTTCTTACACATAATAAACCTTGCTGGTTTTCTGTGCACTAAATTTCTTAATTATGTACGCGTCCATAATTAGACAATTCCTTGCACAGTTCACACAGTCTATTTTATAATGCGTAGGGTAAAACCAAATGAACAATCCTGTGATGAGTGTGACTAGACCGCCATAGAGTCCCGTAGACTAGATCAATAAATGATCTAAATAGACTATCAAGGAGTCTGTCCAGCTCCATCACTAGATGTCATTTTTTTTAACCAAATTGTGAATCAATCCTTTAGACTAGACCACTAAAAAGGGTCTGGAGTGGTACTATATAATCCAAGGGTCTTAACTATTACATAGAAGCCCATTAAGGATTTAAGGTAGTACCTTTGAATATCCTGCTACGAATCTCTCATATGAAGATATGAAAGATCCTGCGAGGATTTGGATAACGAATTATCCAGAGTATAAAAACACAAAAATACTTAAATGAAAACTCAAGATGCATAAACACATAGTCATATAACCACAAAGATTGTTTGTTAATTTGTCTTGTTACTTGCGTACATGCATTTAAAGCACACTAGGAATCCATTCAACGGATTTCATTTGGTACTTTAAACGTTATCAAGAATCTAACTATAAAGATAGAAAGAATATTGAAGAGAAAATTCGATTTCGATTATAAAGAACCGAAATACTCGAATTAAGGTACATAAGGAATCCAATTAAGGACTCTGATTTGAATGATGATCGTCCACAAGGATCTAAATATGAAGATAAAAAGATCCCATATGAATTTTAGAAGTTGAAGATGTTTTGAAATCTTGCACTGGATGTGCTTAAGTCAAAACATAAGTAAAATGCTTATGAGGTTGAGATGCTAGATATGTCAAGGCGACATATGAAGCAGAATTTGAAGGTTAAGTAAATGTGTGAGGAAAAAAAAATATTTGGAAAACTATGCATGGGAAAAATGTTTTTGAAACCTTATATATAATATTTTGAAATCATAAAGTAGGTGTACTAGGTAAGTATATTTATAAAAATGTTTTAAAATCATGCGAGATGAATTTTGAAATTATGTATAAGGTTTTTGAAAAAAATTAAATGATGATTTTCGAAATCATGCACTTGATAAGAAAATGTATTGTGTTAATATTGTCTTCAGACTATATGAAATATTTTGAAATTTGAAAGGTTGGTTTTGATAACATGGCCAATGTTTTTGAAATAACATAGACAATATATCTTGAAAAAAATTGTTTTCAAACTATATGAAATGTTTTGAGATCATGAAGATTGTTTTGAAATACTTGTACTGTGTAAAAAAAAAAAATCAAAATATAATGGGTATGAGATTTGGAAATACCCTTAGTTATTTAACCAAGAATTTAAAGGTACTGATGTGCAAAAAGCATGATTACTCATAATGTCACTTTATTTTCTGTACTTCGTATCTTAGAATGAAACGAGTACTTAAAATTTTCAAAGGAATCATGAGCGATCATTTGAAAGAGAGAATCACAAGAGTAGTTTGTAAGGAACATAGTTCCTTAATGCAGGTATCATAGGAAAACAAACACACATGTAAATATACTTGTATATCAGAATTTGTGAACAACGATTTATTTATAAACAAAACAGATTGTTTCACATTACAAGGAAACAAAAGAACAAAAGCATAAGACAGCAACATCTTCTACTCTGTCAACTGCTCATCCTTGGGTCAGATTTGCATTAGCAAGCTTTGGGCAATTTCTTCGGAAATGTCCCATCTCGCCACACTTGTAGCAATAACCTGGTGGAAAGCGAGTTTGAGTAGGGTTGACTTGGAGTTGATTTGGACTACTTTGGTTTGGGGTAAATCGACAAACATTTGCCCGGTGACCGAGTCGCCCACATGATGCACACAAACGACACTGTAGGTGAGCTAAGTGGTGTGCATTACATTTGTCGCATATTGGGGCTGTTCCCTTGTATTGCTTCCTAACAGGTGGTGTTGCCACCCGATTGGGGCCTATTTGATTTGGTACTGCTGCTACGCAAACCTTTGCTGTATGACCTTTAAGTCCACAGATTTGGCATTTGCGGCACTTCACATTAGGGTGATGATGAAGGGTACATTGGTTGCACAAGGGTTCAATTCCGTTGTATGGCTTCCTAGCTGGTGGCCTTGCCACATGGCTAGGTCCCGCTTGATTAGGTGTAACCGTTGCGGGTTTCCTTGAAGCCTTACGCTTCCTTCAGTGGCTCTTGGGTGGCTTCATTGTCGAGACGAGAGGCTTCATTGTTGAGACGAGCCATGGAAATGCCTAAATCCACAGTCCTCTGAATCACTTCGCCAATTTGCTGGACAAATTTGGCTGTTCGCTCGGGCATTTGACCAGTGATGAGAGGAATAGACATTCTAAAAGAAAATGAAAGACAGAGGAAGAAGCAAGTGAAAGGTTATTGGAAAATTAATGCAGAATGTTAACGAATGAAAATTGTGATCATTTGTTTGTTACCTAAGGCAAACAAATGAGACGGTGACTAATCAAGGTAAACAGGTCTTATTAATGTATCACTGAAGACATGCTCGCCTATAAGTGAACACTCATCCCGAGAATTCCCAGGTAAGCACAACTGGTCTCGCGTCTGATGAGATGTATACGAAGTGCTTGCCTAGACAGAAAACCCAGAATACAGGCATTCACCCTTCCAGTTTGCACGTGTTCACATTATTTAAAACCCAAAACCTTGACGAGATTTTGAAAATTCAAAGGGATTCAAAACCTTATAACTGAGAGTTCAAAACCTTACAATAGAGGGTTCAAAACCTAGTAATCAATCATCCTAGAACAGATGATTAGTTTTCAAAGCGGTTTTGAAATTTATGTTCTTGTTGTGGTTGTCGCCTAAGGATAGGCGACAGTATTGTTTTATGACTAAACGCAAGTAAACTCGCGTTAGGGCCCTAAGAAGGTTATAGACTAGGTCAAAGCATTACTAATAACCTAATTCCCTATAACCATTGGCTCTGATACCATCTTTACTGTCACACCCCGACCACGTGGAACATACAAAACGTGGCGGAAACATCGGGGAGTGTTGTAACAGAATTAATGTTTCACAACCATGGAAATTAAAGTTTCGTTTTATTCATTAGAAGTGTTACAATGTCTTAACAAACAAGGAAATACAACATAATTAACTAGTCTGCATCTTTTATTGTCACTAAGGCCCAAGTCTGCCTATGTGTATCTTGGTCATCTTATGCAACAGCTCCTGAAAAACACATGTGAAAATAGGTACGTCAGCATAAAAATGCCTGTGAGATACATAGGTTTTGTGAAAATAAGATTCATGACTTAAGTTTGAGAAAATGTTTAGTCATGAACCTTGTTATTTGCTTTGTCTTTTAAATCATTTGAAAAACGATAAGATCAGATGATAAGTATAAATAAATGTAAGGTTAAATGAATAACCAAGTAAAATGTGTTTGTATAAGATAAGTTGTTTATAAATCAATGTCTTGTGAAAAGTATGTTATTTGTATGAAATGTTCTATGTCTCAAACTGAAATGATTCAAATAACGTTACGACATGTAATACCATACAAACACTTATATATAGGAAGTACCAGCGGCGTATCCACCATGCTTGTATCATATTACACACGCATCGTTACTTAATCACTTAATCAAACCAAACCAAACAATCAAAGTGTTCATGTCAAGATGTAAATCATGTCAAAATGTCTATGTCAATTATCCATGTCAAATGTCTATGTCAAATATCCATGTCAAATGTCTATGTCAAATATCCATGTCAAATGTTTATAATCTAAAAGTAGTCAAGTAATGTATAACCAAAATGATATGTATGGTAAGTAAAATTAAGACTACTTAAACCATAAGTAAAAATGTACAAAACAAAGTATTGAAGTAAAACTTGGTTTAAATCAAAGTTATGTTTTGTAGAATAATGCATGCTTTACTGATATAAACACTTATGCAGTATGTTAAACGCAAACATTCAAGCCTTGAGACAGTCGGATAACCCTTTCAGTCAAGGTTATCAAAAGAATTGTATTCGGATTCAGTCATTCCTTACATCCAAACAAACCCGGGATGTCAGGAATGGGATTTGTCAAGTCCTATGGTACCACTACTTACTACCGAGCGGCGTAGCAAATGTTAATGAACGTTATATAGACCCGTTAAACAAACCAAATGTCATACCAAAATGTAAGCATGAGATGAAGATAATGTACCTAGTATGCTAGAGTAAACATACAAGGTAGAGTTGTAAAACAATGTGTCCATATGTTACTGGAACATATGCAACAGAGATGCAATGTAAAATGATGTACTAAGTATGCTAAGTTAACATACAAAGCAGAAAAGTCATGTAAATCAATGTGCTTAGCATGTTATCAGTCAACATACATAGCAGAAAAGTAATGAAATCATGTACTATAATGTACTAGCAAACATAGTCGGTATATGATGTGAAAACAGGAAAGCAGGAAAGTAACAAGTAGGCACATGTGTTCCACCCCAAAACAGTTTGGAAAACAGTAAAAGAGGGGTCTATGTACTCACTTGAGATTGCTCAGTTGTCTAAAGATAACCACCAAACAGTGCTAGAGATCTCGGAATCGAACGGCACCTAATATAGGTAACTATGTTAAATAACCGGACTTAAATCGGAAGACTGGGTAGCATTAGGGTTTGTAAACCAAACGAGTGTGGAGACTCATGTGATATGGTTTAACAAAGCCTACATACTAAATGAAACTTAACCTATCTGCTTACGACCCATTACGACCCGTTTAGGTAGCTTATGCTACTTTAACGCGTCGTTCGCGTGAAACGCGTTCGGACCGCCTAACTAGTCCTATGACAAGTGTTATATGCCTAAACATGTTACATAATCAGTTATGTGACAAAAGTTTAGGTTACATATGCTTAATTACCAATTATACATGAAAAGGGTATTCTGGTAATTTACCTAAGGCATATAAACTACCTATCATACAACTACTTAAACGATGTGACCATAGGGTATAACCTCGGAAGGTTATTCCCTACCTACTATGGTCACCTAATGTATTTGGTCGGATCCTAATGATCGACCAAACTGGGTCGGGTTCGAGGTATAAGCGATTTATCAGATCGCTTACCCTACGACCCTAGACAACGCGGTAATCAGTGGGCATAGTCCCAAGGGACTATGACCAACGTGATTACACTCACGTTGCGAAGTTCAAACGAACTTCGCATTGACCATTACTGGTAAATGCTGAAAGTCAAACAAAGTTTGACTTTCTGACTCGAAAAGCAGTAAAATAAGGAAAAGAACGAAAGAATACTTACGAAGGGTCCCCGAATGCTAAACTTGATTCGAAAATCTCAGGTATGAAACAAATGTTTCAACTTAGAGTTTCTCAATTCAAGTTTCTAGTGATTATGAACAAAGGGGTGTTGGGGTATTTATAGTTTTCGGTGAACCGTTGAGATCGTTTCTTGGAAAAGGGGAAAAGATCTAGTCCGTACACTTGTCACAACCTTATGGTGGCTACATATGCTCCTTATCTTAGTGACTAAGCAATTGAGAACATGTGGTTGTGGTTAAATCTGCTGGAAACAGGCTGTTTAAACATTGCACCTGGTCTGGAGACCCCATACGCATCGTATGGTATATATACCATACGCATCGTATGGGTTAACTTTGGCAGAATTACAGTTTTGGTCCCTGAACTGTATTTAGGCCATTTTTGACACGTTTAAGGCCCGTTAACCCCATTTCAAAGCTCTAAAATGAAGTTAAAGTATAGGGAACTTAAAACATACTCAAAAATATGCCGGATGATGGTTTGTTTGGTCGTACGAACGCGATGTTCGCTTAATTACGACGGAATGCGCATAAGCGCGAAAAACGATCCAAATGACGAAACGAATGGATTTTTCTTAAGGCGAACACTAAAATATAATGTAGTCATGCTTACATAAATTTTTGGATGTCTGGATGTATTCAGAACGTAAGTTATGCGCGAAAATGCAAACTTGTGCACTTTTTGACACTTTTAGTCCCTGAATGACCCAAAAGTTTATTTTAGCACACCGAACCCCTCAAAGCCTATTTCTAAGCTATGTGAAGGATATTTATGGTATGTTTAACTTATGGTCATGCTCCGGAAGGTCTGTTACAGTTCAAATTGGCATACTTTCGCAGTTTGTCAACTTAAGTCCCTGTAAGCGATTTAACTTTGATTTCACCACACCAAACCTTCCAAAACTTATATCTAAGTTATGTAAAGGTTATTTAAGGTATGTTAAGCCTATTTCACTATTCCGGAGTGTTTGTTGCATTAAACTGGCTATATTTACGCATTGGTGCGCGTATAACCTTCCAGAAAGCGATTTAGAGTTTGAAATCGAATAAGAATCGATATGTGCAAATGATACACATATTTTTACAAATCCCAAGTATGAAATATAATATTTCATTGGTTTGGTACTTGTTTGATGGCCGTGAAGGCACAGGTGTTACAATTATTGAGACGAGACATGGCGATACCTAAATCCACAGTCTTCAGGATTACTTCGCCTATTCGCTGGGCAAATTTGGCAGTTTGCTCGGAAATTTGAGTGTCGTTGCGATGAAGAGACATTCTAGAGGAAATGAAAGACATAGGAGAACACAAATGAAATGTTATCGGATAATTAAAATAGAATGACAACGCATAGAAATTGCGATCAATTGTTTGTTACCTAAGGCAAACAAATGAGACGGTGATTAATCAAAGTAAACGGGTCATATTAATGTATCACTGAAGACATGCTCGCCTATAAGTGAACACTCACCCCAAGAGTTCCCAGGTAAGAGTGACTGGTCCGATACTGCGGATTTGTACGAACACTCTAGCCTTAGACAGAAAACTCAGGGTACAGGCATTCATCCTTCCAGTTTGCACGTGTTCAATTATAAGACCCAAACTTTGACGAGACTTTGAAAACTTAAAGGGTTCAAAACCTTACAATAAATCATCCTAGAACAGATGATTGGTTTTCAAAGCAGATTCGAAATTTGTGCTATTGTTGTGGTTGTCGCCTAAGGATAGGTGACGGTATTGTTTTATGGCTAAACGCAAGTAAACTCGCGTTAGGGTCCTAGGAAGGTTATATACTAGGTCAAAGCATTACTAATAACTTAATTCCCTATAACCATGAGCTCTGATACCAACTTTTCTGTCACACCCCGACTGCGTAAAACAACAAATCGCGGTGGAATTGTCGGGGAGTGTTGTAACAGAATCATTGTTTCAAAACACACGGAAATTTGAAGTTTCGTTTTATTAAACATTAAATATTTACATCATCTGGAAATCTAAATAAACAAGTTAAACATAGTCTATCATTGTTATTAAGTCACTAAGGCCTCGTCCAGCAGTCCTATGTGAACATGCATCCTAGCAATCACATCATTCAACAACTCCTGAAACATATGTGAAAACAAAGTCAGCAAAGAAATGCTGGCGAGTACATAGGTTTTTGAGAGTGTCGGATTCATGGCTAGTTTACATGTTGCAATACTTAATTAAAAACCTTGTTTTGAAAAGTATTGTATTGCGACATAGTTAACCAACTCAAATCAAGTTGGTTATAATTTATAAAATCTCGTAGCCATGATTCTTAACCCAAAACATTTATTTAATAAAATTCTCGTTAATAATTCTCGTTAATAAAACTCGTTAATAAATCTTGTTAATAAAACTCGTTAATAAATCTCGTTAATAAAACTTGTTAATAAATCTCGTTAATAAAACTCGTATGGTTTATATCATTTCGAAAACCTCATTTGTGTGACATCGTTTCAAATCGTTTACCCAAGTGAACTAAATAACGCCACGGTATGTAATACGATGAAAACATATATATATATATATATATATATATATATATATATATGAAGTACCAGCGGCGTATCCACAATGCTTTCATCACATTACACCCGTCCCGTTATCTAAACACTAACCAAAAACCAATCGTTTACCCAAATCGTTTAATTCGTTAAAAATCGCTTTAGTCGTTTAAATCATTCTCGTTTTAAATCGTGAAAACTACTTTTGATTGTCTCGCTAATAACATCCAAACCTTCGCAACTCGCCTATCGCTTCTCACATTAATAAACCACCAAAGGGTAAATTAACAATCACAGATTCAGGCGTTACCCAGCTAACCCACACATAACCATGGGTGCAGTCTGATAACGGGATTTGTCATATCCTATGGTACCATAACCTAATACCGGTCGATTCGGCCAAAACTAATGAATGTTATTCGTTATGTAATTACAACTGATATGTCTAAAATCATACACATTTTATACATCGAATTCCTTATAATTTAATCTGTTTGGATGCGGTTTTCTCGTGATTTAGATACTTATTTGGATAAATTATGGATTTGCAGGATTTGATGAAGAACCTGTTGATTTTGCGATGAAAATGAAGGGAATAATCACAGCGAAGAAAGCACGGAAAAGACGTGTCGGAAAACAAGAAAAATTAAATCAATTTGCTGATCAAGACCACTTACGGAGCGTAAGACCTAGTCTTTACGGTCCGCAAAGGATTAGGTGAACTCAAAGTGACCAAACCGCTTACGGACCGCAAGGCTTGACCTTTACGGTCCGTAAGTAGATAGTGCGCAGACAAGCAGACAAACAGAAAAGCAGAAAAGTAACCTAACTGCTTACGGATCGCAAAGCATGACCCTTACGGTCCGTAAGGGGTTCGGTTTTGGCAAAAAATCACAATAAATAGAGCTAGTCTGATCCTCACAATTCATCACACAAAACCTTCGGGTGTGGATCATTTTGGACGACTTTGGGGCACCTTGGAGCTATACAAGAGTCTAGGAAGCTTCCGGTTCGAGTTCTAAGCTTCCGGGTTCGGTAAATATTCGTTTTTCAAGTTTCTATAAGTGTTGTATTATGTTTTCAGTAGTTTTCAAGCTTTGTTCAGTTACGTTATTGTATAATATGTGTAGCTAAACTTATAAACTACCTGGGTTATGATGAACTGATGATTGTAATGTATATTTAACGTAATTTCGGTTATTTGATGTGATTTACATAACTATGTCTTGTAATTAATATTGGTATTGCATGTTGGTGTATTTTGATTAATTATTTATCGATAAATTAAGCGGTTTAAACATGAAGAAATTCCCCTTAAACTTAGAATTTAATTTGATTCGTTTATCTTTTGATTTTCGGGTTAAATATTGTGTTGAGAAATTGACCAAGTCTATTAATAATAAAATCAATCTACTAAAACTTGCATCCTCATCTTATGACTTGAAAGACGATTAGGGTGAGCTAGGTTATTAGCTAATCATTGGTGGCTAAATTGGGTGACCGATAGCTCGGGCTCGCTTATTACATCGTGGTTAAGGTTTCCTAGGGTTTTAATTTTCAAAGATTTGTTTGCTTTGCGAGTTTTAAAAGATCTTCTCACAACTTAGTCTCTGAGGTCCCAAAGGTCGGATACTCGTGGGATTTGGTATCGATAGCTCGAGCCGGTTCGTTCTAGCACTTCACATTTCGTCTTAATCTTTTGTTTAATACATCTCTAACGGGGGGTTAATCGAGGGAAAAAGATATTTAACCGTTATTATTGTCAAATTAGCATTGCATGATTCTAGGGATTCAAGACCCAGGTAGTCCTTTTTATTCGTATTTGATTACACTTTATTTCTGTATTTGTTACACTTTGTTTGTTTAATTGTTATACTTTATTTCTATATTTGTTTCACTGTGCTTGTTTATTTGTTTCACTTTTCTTGTTTGCTTTCTTCATTCCCGTAATTAATTAAGTTATTATTTAAAAAATCAAAAATCAATTTAAATCAAACTTTAAAAATTTAACTTTATATTCGATAGAGGTTCATTATCTAAAGTTTGCATATAGTGTCCACGGATTGATATCCGGTCTTGCCATCTACACTACATTATGACCGGTGCACTTGCCGATTATGTGTGGTTTTGTTAGCAATTCCATTTTTAAAACTTGTAAACAATTTATAAACGCATAAGCAACATCCACATCAAGCTTTTACACACCAAGGCTTTTGAACAACACGATTCATATAATATTAAAAGTCTTTGAACATAAAAGAAGGTTGCTAGCGACACATCAAGTTTTTGGCGCCGTTGCCGGGGACACTGGCACTTTAGAGAACGACCCGAGTCGTCTATTTAGTTGTTTACTTGCTTTCTTAGATTTTCATTGCCTTTAGGTGCCTTTTGCTTGCAATTTGTGCCTTTAGAGTTAGATTCGCTTTAACAATTCTTTTCGTTGTATGTACCACACTCATTCACAAGGGTTACCTTTAATTGTTGTTTCGTCTGAGCCCGAGCGAGATTTTCACGAGCGCCTTCACATTTTCCGAGATAGTCAGGCACACATGGCTGAAAACGATCCCCCACCTAGGAGAGTCGTAGCAGACTACACCCGACCAAGCGCGGAAAACGGTCGATCCAGTATCTCTCGACCCGCTATTGAAGCTAATAGGTGGCAGATTCCACCTCAGATCATCTCGATGGTTACAAATACTATCCAGTTCCATGGGTTACCTTCTGAGGACCCTAATGTCCATCTTTCTCGCTTCTCAGCCATCTGCGATACGTTTCAGGAGCAAGGTGTCAGCGAGGACGCATGTAAACTGCGTCTTTTCCCATTTTCACTTGCTGATAGAGCCCATGTGTGGTTAGAATCCCTTCCTGCGGGATCCATCACCACCTGGGCCGGTATGAAAGAAAATTTCTTAGGCAAATACTTTCCTCCTTCGAAAACCGCTCGTCTGAGGAGCATGATTCAAGAGTTTCGCCAAAAAGAAGGAGAGTCTTTCTACGAGACATGGGAGCGTTTCAAGGAGCTGTTACTCAAGTGTCCGCATCATGGATTCGAGGATTGGGCTTTAGTCGAGAAGTTTTATCATGGATTGACGCCCGCCACAAGGAATATGCTGAACACTACAGCTGGTGGTAATCTGATGACCGCCAAAACACTAGAGGAATGCACTGAGATGTTCGAGGACATAGCAATGAGTAGTTACGAGTTTCCTGATTCTAGAAATTTGTCCGCTACACATAGAGGAGTGCATAAGGTGGATGATACCACTTTGATGCAATCGCAGATTGACGCCCTGAAGAAAAAGCTGAATGATATGGAGTTGAAGAAGGAACAGTTGTGCGAGATATGCACTAGGAGGCATGACACGACCGTGTGTCCTATTGCCCCTGTGGAGTCACCAGAGCAGGTAGAGTTCATAGGCAACCAAAATCAGAACAATTTCGAAGGTGGTTACAATTCAAATTGGAGGAACCACCCGAACTTCAGCTGGAGGAACAACAACCCACCAGGGTTTCAGCCACGTCAAAGTTTGTTTCAAGACGCAGGAGCAGGACCGAGTTCAGGAACGAAGAACACGACCATAGAGGAGATGTTGAAGCAAAGTCAGGAGACATTATCCAAGCAGACGTAGTTACTTACACAGTTCGTCATGCAACAGGATACTCGACATCAAGAAACACAGTCGAGGTTCATGGAGCATGAGGCCTTCATGAAAAATCAGAGCACTGCACTGCAGAACTTGGAGAGGATAGTTGGTTCGCTGGCCGATCAGCTAAACCAGAGACCTCAAGGTAGTCTCCCTAGTAACACTATCGGAAATCCAAACGCCACTGCAAAGGCTGTTACCACTAGGAGCGGACGAGGAGCTGTTAAGATTGAACAAGTAGATGATGAAGATCCAGAGGTCGATGAGGAAATTGAGATGGAGACTCCTGCTGGCAATGTGCAACCTAGGCTGCGCCCAGCAAGTACAGCACAGCCCAGCGGATCTCCTGGAGAGAAGAAAGAACCAGAAAAGGAACTAGAGAAGGAACCAATGAGGGTATATAAACCAACACCCCCTTATCCTGGTAGGTTACTGAGAGGAAAGGATGCAGAGCAGTATGGTCAATTCATAGAAATGCTGAAGAAACTGCATGTGAATATTCCGTTCGTTGAGGCTTTGGCAAAGATGCCAAAGTATGCGAAATTTTTGAAGGATCTTCTTACAAATAAAAAGAAATTAGAGGATCTTTCTACTGTCACCCTGAGTGAGGAGTGTTCTGCTGTCTTGTAGAACAAGCTGCCAAAGAAAATGACAGATCCTGGTAGCTTTACCATCCCATGTCTGATTGGGAATCTTATTGTCAGTAATGCGCTCGCAGACCTAGGTGCTAGCATAAATCTCATGCCATATTCCATATTTGCTAAACTCAACCTAGGAGAACCTTCCCCTACGCACATGAGTATTCAACTGGCCGATAGATCAGTAAAGTATCCGAGGGGAATTGTGGAGAACATGTTGGTGAAAGTCGACAAGTTTGTATTTCCAGTCGACTTTGTCATTCTCGACATGGATGAAGACTCTGAAGTCCCGTTGATTTTAGGTCGTCCATTCCTTGCCACTGCACGAGCAGTCATTGACGTATATGATGGCAAGTTGACTCTTCGTGTCGATAAGGATGAAATCACTTTTGATATCCAACAATCTATGAAGCACACCCATAAGCATGATGACACTCTCTACTTTGTTGACACTCTTATGTCACAAGTAGGTAGCATTCTCAGCGAGATTTGTGGGAAAGACAAGTCTGATACACAGGCTGTGACTATGGATGATCAGAAGAGTGGTATCACTGAATTGGATGTTGAGCAGGACCCTTTACCACAGGCCACTTCTAGAAATGAGGTGTTTGAAGTTATCAAGGAGGAGGAAATCACAAAGGAGAGACCGTCTGTTGAGGTACCTCCGCCCCTAGAATTGAAAGAATTACCGTCTCATCTGGAGTACGCATTCTTCGGTGAAGGATCTCAGTTACCCGTCATCATTTCTGCTGGATTGACGGAGGAGGAGAAGGAGAAGCTGATGAGTGTCCTGAAAGATCATAGGCAGGCAATAGCGTGGAAGCTGATGGATATCAAGGGTATTAACCCTTCGTTTTGTACGCACAAGATCTTGATGGAAGAAGAGTTCAAGCCTGTGGTTCAGCCTCAGAGAAGGTTAAACCCTAATATGCAGGATGTAGTGAAAAAAGAGGTAATCAAGTTGCTGGATGCAGGACTGATTTACCCAATTTCGGACTCTGCATGGGTGAGTCCCATCCAGGTTGTCCCCAAGAAGGGGGGTATGACAGTAATCGTCAATAACAAGAATGAATTGATACCCACCAGGACCGTCACCGGCTGGAGAGTTTGCATAGATTATCGTAAACTAAACGATGCCACACGCAAGGATCACTTTCCTTTGCCATTCATTGATCAGATGTTGGAGCGACTGTCAGGACAGCAATTCTATTGCTTTCTTGATGGATTCTCAGGTTATTTCCAGATCCCAATTGCACCAGAAGATCAGGAAAAGACCACATTTACATGTCCTTTCGGCACCTTCGCGTATCGACGCATGCCATTTGGGTTGTGTAACGCTCCAGCCACATTTCAGCGATGTATGGTGGCAATCTTTCATGAGTTGATCGAGAATTCCATGGAGGTGTTTATGGATGACTTTTCTGTGTTTGGAAGTTCTTTCGATCAATGTCTGCGTAATCTTGAGCGTGTACTTACTCGATGTGAGGAGACGAACCTGATGCTTAACTGGGAAAAGTGTCATTTCATGGTTCGAGAAGGAATTGTGCTAGGGCACAAGATTTCACAAGCGGGGCTTGAGGTTGATCAAGCCAAAATCGATGTTATTTCCAAGCTCCCGCCGCCTACTTCTGTGAAATCAATTAGGAGTTTCTTGGGTCATGCGGGATTCTACCGCCGTTTCATCCGCGACTTTTCAAAGATTGCTCGCCCGATGACCCAACTGTTAGAGAAGGATAGGCCTTTCGTATTCGACGATAAATGTCTACAAGCCTTCGAGTTGATTAAAGAGAGGTTAGTGAGTGCTCCCATTCTAATTTCTCCAGATTGGAGCCTCCCTTTTGAGATCATGTGCGATGCCAGCGACTTTGCCGTTGGGGCCGTTTTAGGGCAGCGTAGTGAAAAACACTTTCATCCCATTTACTACGCTAGCAAAACCCTAAACGACGCCCAATAAAATTATACCACAACAGAAAAGGAGTTGCTAGCAGTCGTATTCGCGTGTGATAAATTCCGTTCTTATCTCGTACTGTCAAAAACCATTATTTTCACGGATCACGCGACTCTTAGGTACTTGTTTGCGAAAAAGGACGCGAAGCCTAGGCTTATTCGATGGATTTTGCTGCTTCAAGAGTTTGATCTAGAGATTAAGGACAAGAAGGGGGCTGAAAATGTTGCAGCAGATCATCTGTCATGATTGGAAAACCCCGAGTTAGAGAGAACTCGGAAGGAGAGAATAGGGGATGACTTTCCCCATGAGGTGTTGATGTTCTTAAAAGCCACCGATGAAGGTTTTCCCTGGTTCGCTGATCTTGCGAATTACTTGTCTACAGGTGACCTTGTGCAGGGCATGACATACCAGCAAAAGAAGAAATTCTTTGCGGATGTCAAGCACTACATTTGGGAGGATCCGTACTTGTTTCGGATAGGTGCAGACTAGGTTATTAGGAGATGTGTGTATGGCTCCGAGTCTCGTAATATTCTACGACATTGTCATGAAGGACCGACTGGAGGCCATTATGGTGCGGCTTACACCGCCAAACGAGTGTTTGACGCTGGTTTTTATTGGCCGACCATCTTCAGAGACACACATGAGTTTGTGCGAAGTTGTGATGCCTGTCAGAGGACAGGAAGAATCTCATCTCGTAATCAGATGCCTCAGAACCCCATTCAGGTGGTCGAAATCTTCGATATTTGGGGCATCGATTTTATGGGCCCGTTTCCTATGTCAAGAGGAAACCGATACATCCTAGTAGCAGTAGATTATGTTTCTAAATGGTTAGAGGCAGAGGCTTTGCCTAAAAACGACGCTAGGGTTGTTGTGAGATTCTTGAAGAAATTGTTTGCTAGGTTCAGAACACCAAAATCCTTGATATCTGATCGAGGCACCCACTTCTGCAATGCACAGATGGAGAAGGTTTTAAAACGCTATGGGGTAACCCATCGGCTTTCAACGGCTTATCATCCACAAACAAGTGGGCAAGTGGAAAATTCGAACAGAGGAATTAAGAGAATTTTGGAGAAAACTGTCGGAAACAGTCGCATTGATTGGTCCGAGAAGTTGGATGATGCACTGTGGGCTTTCCGTACTGCATACCGGACACCTATTGGGACCACACCCTTTAGGTTGGTTTATGGGAAAGCATGTCATCTACCGGTCGAGCTAGAGCATCGTGCATACTGGGCACTGAAGGCAGTCAATCTGGACCTGCCATCTGCAGGTAAAAACCGGTTTCTTCAGATTCACGAGTTAGAGGAATTACGCGATGAGGCGTATGAAAAGTCATGGGCATATAAAGAACGAACTAAGGCGTTGCATGACAAACACTTGAAACAGGTGAAAGAGTTCAAGTGTGGGGAAAAGGTATTGCTATACAATTCCCGGTTGAAGTTGTTCCCTGGAAAGTTGAGATCACGTTGGAGTGGACCGTATGTGGTTACACAGGTGTTTCCATATGGAACAATTGAGGTTGAAAACGAAGACGGTCAGAGGTTTAAAGTAAATGGACATCGTTTGAAACATTTCGTCGAAGGACTGACCGAGGACAGAGAGGAGGAGGTGATGGACCTCCCCGTTATGAGCACGTAAAACGAGGTAAGAGGTAGTGTAAATAATAATAATAATATTAATAATAATATTATAAATAATAATAATAAACAATAAATATATATTTACATTAAACTATAAATAAAATAAATAATTGTGATTTAAAAAAAAAATTCTGATTTTGAAACCTGTTACGGACCGCAAGGCCTGACACTTACGGTCCGTAAGTGTTTTGCAGATCGAAAAAAATAAAACCCCCTTTCGGGGGTCTTCTTCCTCATTCACACCATCACCTCCAAAACCACCCCCACCTCTGAAAATCGCCACCCCCATCCACTGCTCACCACCACCGCTCACCGCTCACCATTGACACCACCCTTCACCTCCGACCTACACCTCCGGTTCACCACCATCTCCACCACTCAGCCACTGCCCTAAACCCACCATCATCCGCCACTTGTCTCAGCCGCCCCTCCACCTCCGATTGGCCACCTTAGCCACCGTCTCCACCACCTGCGTTCACCTCAGCCACCTTAGCCACCGTCTCCACCACCTGCGTTCACCTCAGCCACCTTAGCCACCGTCTCCACCACCTGCGTTCACCTCAGCCACCTTCACCAACCCACTCCGACCGAATCACTCAACCGCCGCCCCACTCAAGCATTCATCCGCCACACCACTGCCATCAAACCACCGTCGGTACCCGTATTCCGCCGCTGCCACCGTCACTGCCTGCCATCCAACCACCGTCCCTCGGTTTCACCACTACGCACTAACCGACTTTCAGGTATAAATTTCGAATTTTAGAGTCGAGTCTTAATTTTGTGAAGTCGTGTCCGTGTCGTGTCGATTAAATTTTAGGCGTAAATATTGTTATTTTTTGTTACGTTTCGAGTCGTTATAAAAGTAGTCAAGTCGAGTTGTATAAAGTGGTTTTAGCGCTTGAATTTTTAGTAAATATTTATGGTTCGTTTTGATTTTTAGGTTGTAAAGTATAGAGTTAGTGTGCATTGTTCCGTTTGCTTTTTATGTTGTTCTGCGTCGAATTGACATTAGTCTTAAAGTGTTGATTAAGTCGTGTCGTGTTTGTCGTTTAGTTTTAAATTTAAGTATTGATATTGTAAATATTGTTATATTTCATTTTGTTTACTTTCGAGTCAAGTAGAGTCGTTTTGTAAAGAAGTGTCGTTTTAAAACTTTAGGTGACTTAATGTTTTGTTTAAAAGTTATAGTCTTTTGTATAAAGTAGTTTAATATTTATTTTCGTTTTGAGTCATCTAATTATAAATGTCAAATTGTAGTTATCAAGTCGAGTCGTAATTAAAGTCGTTTTTTTAGTAGTTTTGTTTAGTTTAGGTTAAATAGAATTCAGTTTCGGCCGCCTTGAATTTTTTAGCGTGAATTGCTTGATTTGTATCAAATATATATTTGCGCTTTATTTGCAGGTTTCGCCTCCTCGCCCGTACTCAATCTCCATTCGGGCGAGGATGGTTGGTTTTTCTTGTAAATACGTCGGGGTCATGCCAAAATTTTGAATTTTTATTGTTGTTATTTCATTGCGACCGCGAATGAAATGCTATACGGTCGCAATCACCACCCCCAGCACACCAAAAATATATCTTTTTGTTTTCATTTTAATTTTATTATAAAACAATAATAAAATAATAAAAAAATATTAGAAAATGCATCGTAAAACGTGTTTAGGGGGCGGTGACTTGTATAATTATTTTATATTTCTGATTTTTTTAAATAATTGCAGATATGGATTCTTCGTCCCAGTCAGGACGAAAGAGAGGACGTCCATCGCGTACAGCAGCAGCATAGCCGCCACCCGAGCGTCCTGCTCGGGTTATTCGATATTCAGAGGACGCGGTGATGCCTGATCCGACTGCAGCTCCACCACCACAGGCCGACCTTCCACCAGAGGAGGAGCACACCCTGCTGCAGTTTGACATACATTCACCCGAGTATACCGCTTTACAGAGGTATCTCGGTCTACGATTCCTGCGAGCGAGGGTTTTTGACTGGGATTTGATGGAGACTATGGGAGTGCGCGAAAGACTACTGGGATTGATATCACCTCGATGGAGGAGGTTATTAGACGAGAGGCGAGCATTTCATAGGGAGCTAGTATTGGAGTTTCACTCGACATTTATGTTTCATCATGCTCGCCTCACTGAGCCCGCTGTGGTCAGTTTCGCTTTAGGACAGCGGACACACATATTGTCCATCGCTCAGTTCGCCGTCCTCGCGGGACTGTACACATTGGAGGAGACTACACAGCCTACTTTTACAGAGAGTTTGATGGGCTGGACAGATTTGGATTTACCTCAGTGTGTCACTACGACACAGCTGACGGCTTTTTGGTCCACCATAGGAGATGGTGCTTGGTCTTCAGGGATTCCAGCCTCACAGATCAGAGATCCGGTGATACGCTTTATTCACCGTATTCTTACATGCACCGTCCTTTCTCGACACATGAGTCTCGAGAAAGTGACGTATCATGATCTGTTTGCGCTATATTGTATGATAGAGGGCTGAGAGGCCAATCTGGCAGCGTTTCTACTTCATGCATTCGACAGAGATCGAGGATGCGGTACAGATTCCAGGATTTGCATGGGCTCATATGTCGCTGTACTCGCAGAGAGCTTGGAGGTGTATCAGGATTTTCCGCCAGCTTGGCTGCATGAGGAGCGTACCAGGACGTTATTCAGGATCAGTGATATGAGGCAGATGACCCAGCTATTAGCACAGGGCGATCCACCGAGGTTTCTTGAGCCGAGGGCACCTCAGATAGTTCTTGGGCCTGCACAGGAGGATGCCCCAGTTGTTGGGCCACGTCATAGGCATGACGGTCGGCAGAGAGCTCGGGTTAGGGTACCTGTAGCTCCCGGTGCAGCGAGGACGGTGGATGAGAGGTTGGATAGTTTAGAGCAGGCTGTGCAGGAGCTTAGGCAGGCTGTACAGGAGGTTAGAGATACACAGGCAGAGATGAGGACGATGCTTCAGAGTATCGTGGATCATTTTCACATTCCTCCACAGGTTCAGCAGCATCCACCAGATCTGTAGTGATTGTTCGGTTTATTTAGTACTTTCAGTTTATTTCTTTTGTTTTATGACTATGGTGTGTATTGATACATATATTACTTCTTTATGTTTATTGTATATTATGGTTGTGTTTGATATATTGCTTCTAGCTGTGCAGTTTCATTTTACAGGTTATATAATGATTGCGGAATCGCGTAAGCTGATTGTCTACGAGCAATTTGTCAAACATATCAGGGGAGTTTCTATTTCACCTCTCCTGTTTGTTGTTTGTGTGGTGTGAATTTATTTCCTTTTCGTTCACATTGAGGACAATGTGTCTTTCAAGTGTGGGGATGGGGAAAATTGTAAATAAAGTCTGATTTTACATAAAATTAAAAAAAAATATAAATAAAGTCTGATTTTACATAAAATTTAAAAAAAAATTAAAATAAAAATAATAATAATAAAAAAAATATATGAAAAATTGTATAATTATTGTTTTAATTTTGTGCATATTTGAGTTATTTTTATCTAATAATTATACATATGAGAAAATTTAAAGTGTTTTTCATAAATAGAATTTTTTTTTAATTATTCATAAATTTGCAACTTAAATACACACCCAATTTTAGTGAGTTTTGAGCCTTTCTAAAAGCATTCATCATATGCTTAAAGACTTCATTTGATTGAGTGTGCCGCATAATAGTATACATTTCAGAACTTGTCTTGAATATACTTGTTGAATTCATTAACTATAAAATTTTATAAAAATGATAGAGGCATTAGGATACAACCATGTGTTTACCCTTTCTTGTTAAAACTTAAAAACAAAAAATATTATCCAATAGAAAACCAAGTTGAGCCTTTCTCCTTTTTCGTTTGTTGTAAACCCACCATATTAAACCATATAAGCCTTTTTGTTTTACCTTTTCAACCCATGTGTGAATTCCGGTTTAGTATAATTTTCCTTTCATAGGAATTTAGTTTGGTCTTTTACCGGCAGACCTTTAAAGAACTGGAGATGCATTCATTCGATTTAAATTTGCTTTGTTGTCTACAATTCGCGAAACCAAGATTACCTACGGAGATTAGAAAAAGAATATTTCATTCAAGTAAAGAAGTTAGAAAAAATTGGAGACAACAAGAACAAACGCCACCATTTTGTGGGATATCCAAAAGTGCTATGAAAAGAAGAGCAAAACGATACGACAAATGCATGGGATGTGGAAACTGGTCTCACACAGGAAGATGTAGAAAAAGTCAAACTGAATCCCAACATGAATACACGCTTCTAATGAGGGTGGGGGCTATTAGGCTCGATGCCGAATGATCCATTAGAGTTGGAAGTAATGTTCACTACAGGATTAAGGAAGATTTGATTCACATCTTGGATAAAATCGGTCTTGATGATCTGACCTTAAAAGAGTCACTTGGTTTGTGAATACGTGATTAAAAAAAATTGTGAGGTTAGTTAGGATAATTTGCTAGACCGGATTGAAACACTTCACCCAGTAAATAGCCATATTTTCCTACCTTTAAACCCTAGCCAAGTAACAACCCACAATAAAAGTCCTCTTGATTTAGATGATTTTTATATGTTAATTGGTAAAGATGAGATTTCATTACAAGCTTACGATAATGTTACTATATGGCCTGGCTTTTGAGTGATCACAGAAAATTACTAGTGCACCATTCACTAGTTTACACAAGTGAGCCGAGGAAAGTAAAGCAAAGATGCAAGTAAGTGAGTAATTGATGATAAAACTCTATTTTTGAAAAATCACATTTAGTTTTCTCATCTCTATCACTATTAGCTAATTTTAATCATTTATGTACATTAATGTGTGTTTAATTTTCCATTGTTAAATAACCATTTAAATGTCAGTATGTACAGTTGTTTGGAATTTTGCTTAGGGACAAGCAAAAGGTTAAGTGTGGGGATGTTTGATGTGTCTAAAATCATACACATTTTATACATCGAATTCCTTATAATTTAATCTGTTTGGATGTGGTTTTCTCGCGATTTAGATTCTTATTTGGATAAATTATGGATTTGCAGGATTTGATGAAGAACCTGTTGATTTCGCGATGAAAACGAAGGGAATAATCACAGCGAAGAAAGCACGGAAAAGACGTGTCGGAAAACAAGAAAAATTAAATCAATTTGCTGATCAAGACCACTTACGGACCGTAAGACCTAGTCTTTACGGTCCGCAAAGGATTAGGTGAACTCAAAGTGACCAAACCGCTTATGGACCGCAAGGCTTGACCTTTACGGTCCGTAAGTAAATAGTGCGCAGACAAGCAGACAAACAGAAAAGCAGAAAAGTAACCTAACTGCTTACGGACCGCAAAGCATGACCCTTACGGTCCGTAAGGGGTTCGGTTTTGGCAAAAATTCACTATAAATAGAGCTAGTCCGATCCTCACAATTCATCACACAAAACCTTCGGGTGTGGATCATTTTGGACGACTTTGGAGCACCTTGGAGCTATACAAGAGTCTAGGAAGCTTCCGGTTCGAGTTCTAAGCTTCCGGGTTCGGTAAATATTCGTTTTTCAAGTTTCTATAAGTGTTGTATTATGTTTTCAGTAGTTTTCAAGCTTTGTTCAGTTATGTTATTGTATAATATGTGTAGCTAAACTTATAAACTACCTGGGTTATGATGAACTGATGATTGTAATGTATATTTGACGTAATTTCGGTTATTTGATGTGATTTACATAACTATGTCTTGTAATCAATCTTGGTATTGCATGTTGGTGTATTTTGATTAATTATTTGTCGATAAATTCAGCGGTTTAAACATGAAGAAATTCCCCTTAAACTTAGAATTTAATTTGATTCGTTTATCTTTTGATTTTCGGGTTAAATATTGTGTTGAGAAATTGACCAAGTCTATTAATAATAAAATCAATCTACTAAAACTTGCATCCTCATCTTATGACTCGAAAGACGATTAGGGTGAGCTAGGTTATTAGCTAATCATTGGTGGGTAAATTGGGTGACCGATAGCTCAGGCTCGCTTATTACATCGTGGTTAAGGTTTCCTAGGATTTTAATTTTCAAAGATTTGTTTGCTTTGCGAGTTTTAAAAGATCTTCTCACAACTTAGTCTTTGAGGTCCCAAAGGTCGGATACTCGTGGGATTTGGTATCGATAGCTCGAGCCGGTTCGTTCTAGCACTTCACATTTCGTCTTAATCTTTTGTTTAATACATCTCTAACGGGGGGTTAATCGAGGGAAAAAGATATTTAACCGTTATTATTGTCAAATTAGCATTGCATGATTCTAGGGATTCAAGACCCAGGTAGTCCTTTTTATTCGTATTTGATTACACTTTATTTCTGTATTTGTCACACTTTGTTTGTTTAATTGTTATACTTTATTTCTATATTTGTTTCACTGTGCTTGTTTATTTGTTTCACTTTTCTTGTTTGCTTTCTTCATTCTCGTAATTAATTAAGTTATTATTTAAAAAATCAAAAATCAATTAAAATCAAACTTTAAAATTTTAACTTTATATTTGATAGAGGTTCATTATCTAAAGTTTGCGTATAGTGTCCACGGATTGATATCCGGTCTTGCCATCTACACTACATTATGACCGGTGCACTTGCCGATTATGTGTGGTTTAGTTAGCAATTCCATTTTTAAAACTTGTAAACAATTTATAAACGCATAAGCAACATCCACATCAAGCTTTTACACACCAAGGCTTTTGAACAACACGATTCATATAATATTAAAATTCTTTGAACATAAAAGAAGGTTGCTAGCGACACATCAACAACCAACAAGTTTATCCACATTACCGAAATCGTTATTAATTTAATATAAACCATTTTAATCATTTTCAAAACCATCGTTAAAAACATCGAAATCATTTAACACATATGAATCACCCCAAAACATTTGAAAACAGTAAAATAGGGGAACTATGTACTCACCTGAGAATGCTTAGAGGTCTTGAACAACAACCAAGCAAAGCTAGAGGGAGCATGGAATTAATCGGCAACCTAATAACTATACAAAATAAACCGGACCTAAGTCGGAAGATCGGTTAGGATGAGGTTTTGTAAACCAAATGAGTATTGGAACTCATATGGCATGGTTTAACAAAGCCTACATTCTAAATCGAAACCTAACCTAAGTGCTTTCGACCCATTGCGACCCATTAAGGTAGCTTACGCTAATTTAACGCGTCATGCGCGCAAAGCGCGTTTGAGACGTCTAACTATTCCTATGACAAGTATTATATGCCTAAACATGTTGCATAATCGATTAAGTGACAAAAGTTTATGTTACATATGCTTAATTACCAATTATGCATGAAAAGGGCATTTTGGTCATTTACCTAAGGCTTATAAACTACCTATCATACAACTAATTAAACTTAAGTGACCATAAGGTATAACCTCGGAAGGTTATTCCCTATGCAACTATGGTCACTAAACATGCTTGGTCGGATCCTAATGATCGACCAAACGGGTCTAGTTCGAAAGTCTAAGCGGGTGTTTAGTCCGCTTTGACTTACGACTCTACACAAGCACTAAACTAAAAGTGACGAGCTAAACATGCTAAAACATGTTTAGTTAAGTTATAAAATAGGTTTGGTATCAAAACAAACGGTTTTGATACCCAAAAGTAGTTTGGTTACAAAATACGCAAGAATACGCATTTTGGCCGAAACTACGACTCGTCACTACACCTAGATAACGTGGTAATCAGTAGGTATAGTCACTAGAGACTATAACCATCGTGATTACGCTCACGTTATGAAGTTCAAACGAACTTCGCATTGACCATAAACTAGTCAAGGCAGAAAGTCAAACGCAGTTTGACTTTCAGACTCGAAAAGCGATAAAAGAACGAAAGAATACTTACAAAAGGTCCCCGCTAGCTATGATCCGATTTACTCTCAGGTATGAAGCATAAACTTCAACTTAGAGAGCCAAAATCAGATCATTGTGGGTTTTGCAAGTGAAAGAAGATGGGTATATATGGGAAAACTAGAACCGTTGGGATCGTTCATCGTAAAACGAGCTTCGATCTCATCCGTACACATGTGCCCATGGTTTTGTGAAACCATGGGAGCCCATAATTTCATTAAAACCATGTGCAAATGAGGGGAACAGCTGGAACAAGCTGGAATTTATATTTTTCATTTTGGTCCCTTCCTAAGATAACTATGGCAGAATGACAATTTTGGTCCCTGAACTTCAGAATCTTGCATTTTGGCTCATTTTTGACACATTTAAGCCCTGTTAACCTCATTTCAAGGCTCTAAAATGAAGTTAAAGTATAGGGAACTCAAAAAATGCTAAAAAATATCTCGGATGTCGGTTCGTTTGGTCGTACGGTTGCGTTGTTCGGTTAATTACGACGGAAGTCGTAACGAACGCAAAAACGATCCAAATTACGCGACGAATGGAATTTTATCATGCCAATCACTAATATAAAATATTTTAATGATTACATAAAGTTTTGGATGTCCGGATATATTCAGAACGTAAGATATGCGCGAAAATGCAAACTTATGCACTTTTGACGCTTTTAGTCCCTGAATGACCAAAAAGTTTATTTTAGCACACCGAACCCCTCAAAGCCTATTTATAAGCTATGTAAAGGATATTTAGGGTATGTTTAACTTATGGTCATGTTCCGGAATGTTCGTTATAGTACAAATCGGCATACTTTTGTAGTTTGTTGAAATTAGTCCCTGTAAGCGAATAAACTTGATTTCGACACACCAAACCTTCCAAAACTTATTTCTAAGTTATGTAAAGGTTATTTAAGGTATGTTAAGCCTATGTCACTATTACGGAGTGTTCATCGCATTAAACTGATTACGTTTACGCACCAGTTCGCGTATAACTTTCCAGAAAGAGATTTAGAGCTCGAAATCGAACAAGAATTGATATGTGCAAATGATACACATATTTATACAAATACCAAGTATGAAATACAATATTTTGTTGATTTGGTATTTGTTCGATGGCCATGAAGGCACAGATGTCACACTTGCAATGTTGAATTGCATCTTCTCCATTAGTTGTTGCACCTCTTTTACCTGTTTTGAGTTGCTGGTTATGTTTTTCTGAACATTTGTGAATTCGGTTTGAGCTTTCGTCTGAATTACAGCCCATTCTTTTGACATCTTCTCAAGGGCATCTGTGATACTGTTATTGCTTGCCCTTAGCATGGTAACTTCCTCCAAAACTCTGTTTGAACTGCTTGATTGCCTTGATTCTACCGCATTTGCAACTTATGCCTTGATCTTTTCAATTTCTGTGAGAATCTTCTAGATTTCTGATGCAGAGATGTTGGATTCTTGTGCCTTTTCTTTCATCTTTTGAAGAGACTTTAGTGCTTCAGTTTTTTCTTCAGTTTGTTTCTTTATTGCCTCCACTGATTCTGACAAAGTCTTTATATCAGCCCTTTGACCTTGTATTTCTGACAACAGCATGTCAAGTTTTTCTTCGACTGGATTTCTTTTGCAGACTTTGTAACATTTTCCAACACTGTTTCTAAATTTTCTTGATTCATGGGTGTTTCAGGGATATTGGGAACAACAGATGTTCCTTGTAACATTCCAGCTGCAAACACATTGGTTGCTGTTTTGGAAATGATAGGGTCACTTTTGGCTTTACCAGATTTTGGTGCAGCTTTAAGTTTACCAGAATAATCTCCACCAGTGATGAAAAACTCATTTTCACCCTGGATTTCCTTGTGTCCTTGAACCATATCAACATGTGATTCTCCACAAGTTTTTGAGGTAAACGGATTACCTTTAGCCAGATTTCCTTGATCAGTTTCCTGATCTCTATCTGTTGGGATCTCATCCTCTTCCTCATTTTCTGATTCTGAGTTGAGATTAATGGAACTAGTAACCTCCTCATCAACCTTAGTTGTTCTGTATTCTATCTTGTAGGATACATTAACTGAGCTTTCTGATTTTGTTTCTTCTCTGTGAGACTCAACTAAAACAGTGTTTAAAAGAGATGTACCAGCAATGTGAGATTCATCATAATGTATGACTTCAATGGCTTCAATTTCAGCAGCATGCGTTTCTCCTGCATAATGTTCTTGATGAATTTCAAATTCATGATGAGTTCCTGCTTCATGTATCTGTTGACTTTCAGCATGTTCTTTCTTGTTTTCTGGTGAGTTAGCTATCTCCAGAATTCTTTTTCCTTCTGCACCCTCCTTTTCTGATGGCGAGGACTTCTCATCATCTCCTTTTTCTGTTGATGAAGAACAGTTCACAACTTCTCTGGTGGGCTCTTTTGTTGGAGAATCTGATTTGGTCAGAAGTTCTTCATGTATTCTGTATTGTGAGTCTGGTGTAATGAGGCATATCATGCTTTCTGGTAACACAGGGATATCTTTGTCTGATTCCCATCCATGATTGGAACTCCAGGCCTTCATGGTATTTGAACTCCAAACATCTTCCAAAATTGGAATTTCCATGTTCCTTGTAGCAAATGTTTCAGAGATGAAAATAGAGATTAACCTTGGATATGGCAGATGTGAGATTATTCTTCCATTTCTGGTGATGATTGACCTTTTGGGTAGGTTGAAAATTTCTGACCCATAATCAATTTTGAACCTAGTTATGAGTCCATACATGATTGTCAGAATAGATTGACTGATTTGATCAGTTCCCCCTATCTTTGAAGTGAGACATTTGTTTAGCACTTCCATCATCACTTGCCAGATGACTGGCAATTCACTTCTTCTAATTGCTCCAATTTTGTTGATATCCTTTTTCTTGTAGCCAAGCCCAATGATGAAGCTTATTAATTCTTCTCTGCTTGGAGCTTCAATGTAATTATCAAGAATAGGCAGTTCAAGCCATTCTCTTACTCTTGCAGGGGTTAATGTTACATAAACACTTCCCCATACATGAGCAGAGACCTGATTTTCTTCAACTTCACTAAAAGTGCGAATAAATTGCTGTAGTAGCCTTTCTGGTACCTCTCTTCCTTTTGTTAGTGCTCCTGAGATTGGACATTTTGTGAGATATTCTACCAGAAGTTGACATCTTATATCATACTCTGAGTGCTCTGTATTCATCAGTAGATTGTTATCCTTCATTGGTAGAAATTCTGCATCTTCAACAAAAGGTACTTCATGTTGAACAATTGGGATGTTGAGGTTTACTTCTGCCATTGTTGATCTTTGTGAGTTAGGGTTTGAAATTTAGGGATTTTTTTTTTGAATTATGAGTGAGAAACAGGGGATTTTCAAAGTTGAAGTTTTTGTGAGGAAGGTGAGTGATTTTTGAATTTCTGCTAAGTGTGTGTTATATAGGAGTGTTTCAGCAGAGGATTGTTGGTGTATGGAGTTGAGGGGGTTTCGAACGTGGCATGTAATGGTGGTTAAGAGCTCATTAAATGTCTTTATAACCGTTAGATCGTGTAACGTGAGTTTTTGGTTCAGAATGTAACCGTTGGATCGTGGGTATCAAGACATTAATGAGATGGTTTATAATGTAATCGTGGTTATGCCTTTTCAACTTATCCCTTCAATTTGTAGTTTCTTCAATCATTTCTTCATGAAAGTATTGAACTGATTTTTTATTGGAGAAAACTATCGGTTCTATGACACATTTTCATCTTTGTGGACCCCATTAGATAGAAGGTCCAATTACCTTCCTTCATATGCATCCTCTTTAGTTTGTAAGTCAAAAAGTCCCATTCTGATGACGTCATCAGAAATTTAACATAAATTCTGTTGAACATATGTATTGCCTTTTGTTCTGACTTCTGTTGACCTTTTAGATGTGGTCAACAGAATTTCTTGGTTAAGTTTT
The DNA here is from genome assembly GCA_030545235.1 of Helianthus tuberosus. NCBI lineage: Eukaryota > Viridiplantae > Streptophyta > Magnoliopsida > Asterales > Asteraceae > Helianthus > Helianthus tuberosus. The sequence goes on from CM060407.1 coordinate 105,703,243, forward strand.
CCCCCGAAACTTTTGATCCTTTTCAACATATTTTTTTTAGATGAGAGGGAATGAGATAAGATCAGAAGACTCACATTTGTTTTTTCTGGTAGTATCCATGTCTTCTTGGCGTTTTTTGATATTTTCTAAAACATTTTATTATTGAAGTTTTACCATAAAAAATTTAGATTTATTTTCGAATTACCAGATTTTGTCTCCTGTCATTAGAAACTTAGAATTTTGAGTCAAAGCAATTAAGCAAGCACCTAATATAAACATATTAACAAAAATTTTTTTACACAAACAACACAAAAAAAACTCAATCAATATCTATGCCTTCCCCGTGTTCCATCTCAAGGAGCAACAACAGGTCAGTTATCACCCCATAGTTCTGGTTGGTGGGTACAAGCATGCTGAGACCCATGTTTTCTTGAAGTCTCATATCTGCTCTTGGGTAACTTGCAGGGATACCTACAAAGTCCAGCTGGCTCATGATTATCTTCGTCAGAAAACGAGGATACATCAGGAACGGCTTGCCAACCCACATGTTGCTTGCAAAATCTCTCATTAGATAATAAGAGAAGTTGTAAGGTACTTTGAGTACAAGTGCACGTATAGGCTCCATCAATCTAAGAGATATTTTATGATGATTGATGACTTTCTTTGAAAAGCATGCACCCATCTGTGTAACCAGATATTGCCATGGCTTGATAAAGCCATGCTTGTTGATTGCTCGTTGTTGGGTTTGCGTATGGTAACCCATTTGCCTCAGGACATAATCCTTTTGAGACCTTGAGAACATGAGGACATCATTATCATCATCGAGTTGAAGAGCCGTCCTGATGGTGGCTTCATTTAACAGAATTTTTTGATTTAGCACCGTACTCTCGATGGCCATTTGTTCTCTGTTCTCATACTCAGATAATGTTGCCTTTTTCCAGAAGATTTGAAGAATCTTTGGATGAACAGTTATATGAGCAGTGAGGACATAACTCAAGTTACTACTCATGAGCATTTTGAGCACAACTTGACACCCTTCCCATTGAGGACATTCCAGATTGGTCCTCAATCTTAGATTGTGATATGGATGAAGAACAAGTGGGAAGCATTCATCTTTGATGGTGTTCATTTTGTGTGTGGGGGGGAGTATGAGGTGAAGGTGAAGAAGAAGGTTTAGAGTGCCCTTTCTTTTTGTGTGTGTGAGGATGACAGATTTTCAACACAAAGTGGTGAATATTTATAGTAGACTTAATATTTGCCATAAATGGAATGTACCTACTCGTAGATTTTCTTCACCGCAATCTCTGTTTATTTAATTGATTATCAGGGGATAGAAAATATAACAGAGATAAGCTTCTTCTCCACTTCCCTTGTATTAAATGTTTTAGGCGGCCAATTTCTGGTAATGAATCATGATAGCCTACCAATATGTCACTTCAATCTTCTTAATACATGATGGGGTGTAATTAATGAAGGAGAGAGAAAGTTCCATATTAACGAGTTCCCAGAAATTTTCTGTTAGATGACGTTACCAGCACTAAAAATTTTTTATTATACATTTTTTTTTTAAAAATGCCAATGTGCAGTTTATGAATATGCTTGTTAAGAGATATGAACAAGGATGATGACATGCAAGAATTTGTTTTAATGATCTATGATAATTCTGATTTTCAAATTTTTTTTTTGATGATTCACCAGAATTTCTGATGATTTATCAGGTGTTCTGATGTTGTATCAGATTTTCTGATGTTCTCATCAAATTTTTTGATAACTTATTAGATTTTCTGGTGATTTATCAGATATATGATGAAATTTTTTTTTGATTACCACTAAAGCAATTTATCAAGCATTTTTCTGGTGATAAGATTATCTGAGAGATTTTTATCACAGAACTGACCATATCTTATCAGATTATACGTTAAGCCTTCAACATAGGCTACTTTCTCTATGGTCAAACATCCATACCTTATGCATCCATATCCCATGATCCTTCCTTTCACTCCATTTCCGAAATTTACCATTCTACCCAGCTTTGAAACAAAGTTGCTGAGTAAGCTCCTGTCCCAGACATGTGCTTGGAGCTTCCTGAATCACAGTACCAGATCTGCTGCACATGATGGTCCTGAAATGGAATGATTAGAGGGTTTTTGGTACCCAGGCATGCTTGGGTACTGTTTCTGATGGAATCCTAATCAATTTATTTTTTCTTCTTGGTTTTGCATCAGAAATTCTGTTATATGTTGAGCCATAAAATTGTTGGACCCAGTATGGCCTTAACAACTTCTTTTCATGTAATATGGCAAGTGATTTCAGTAGATGTGAAAAAAGATGTGCGGAAATGGAATCAGACTTTCAGAAACAAGACCTACAGAATTATCAAGTTTATATCACTTTGAAACAACATGGTTTACAAGGTGATTGTAAGATTATTATCTAGTACAAATGAATCTTGAATTCTGTGGGTGAGAGGGCAATGGAGTTTTGATGTATGTGTGAATGCTAAGCTTCAAACTCAATTGTCTTCTGCTGGTTGGGCCTTCTATTTATAGAAGGTTGGGTGCATGAATAAACAATAGTTTATTCATGCAATAAGTCCTGCAAAAAGTGGCCAATTGACATATTCATTGAATCCAACGTTCAAGTTGCCTTTTTCATCATGATATCCAATAATGTCAACTTGCTTCGGTAATTGTGGCAGGATAGAGCTGTTTTCAGACAAGTGGGGTACTTCATCAGAATTTCTGATAAACCACTTCATCAGAAATTCTGGTGAACAAATCATCAGAAAAATCCCGATGATCAGAATCGTCAGAATCTGATTATATTTCATTAGAAATATCATCAGATCCATCAGAAATGACCTTCTCTGGTAATCCAATTCAGCTCTTGATCAACTTGTGATTCTTTGAAGTAGATGTTGTGCATTTCAGTTGTCCTATCTGATCTTCTTTTTCTTATTGTGATCTTCAGGACTGTGATCTCTTCATAGATCCAGTTGATTGTGATTTTCTTCAATACTTACAAATAAAGTTTCCTAACAGGATCACCACATGCAAAGCAAGCTCTTGCGTGAGCAGCGGGTGCAAGAGCTGCTTGCTGTCCTTGCGGAGCTGGTAGAGCAGGAGCTTGAGCTTGAACTGGGGCTTGGCGAGGACCGGTGCGGCAGTTAGCGGTGAAATGGCGGTACAGGTTGCAGTGAACACAAAACCGGCATGGGATTCCAACCGGGTGATGATAGGTACAAGTAGGGCAGAGCGGCTGTGGTCCAGTGTATGCACGCTTGGCAGGTGGTGCATTGACAACAGGCGCCGCTACTTGGCGGTTTTGGGGTTGCGGTTGAGCCGGTACAGCTTGAAGTGGAGCGGCAGTTACTGCACAATTCTTGTTGCTGGAGTTGCTGTTCTTTCTCTTGCGGCAGGAGGACTTTGAAGATTGCGATGCGGCGGGTTCAGCGGTGGGAGCAGCGGTAACTTGGTGCAGATTCTTGGAGGCTTTATCAACGTAACCAGCCCTGACTCGCTTGTCGTTAATCTCAGCAGCGAGCAGGTAGGTTTCCTCAATAGTTCTCGTCTTTGCAGCTTGCACAAAGTCAGTGACACAATCCGCCAGAGCACGGATATACTTCTTGATCGTAATCTCAGGGGTAGTAACTTGACATGGGCAGATGATACTTAGCTGCTTGAAGCGAGCAGTTAAACCAGTGTTGTCTCCGCCATCCTGCTTGATATACCAGAACTCGTCCTCCAGCTTTTAGAGTTCATGGGGAGGGCAGAACTCTTGCATCATGATGTCCTTCAACTCGTCCCACGTCAGCCCAAAAGCTGCATCGTTCCCGCGTTTGTTTCTCTCGACTGTCCACCAATCCAGAGCCAGGGATTGGAAGACGCCGGTGGCGTTAACAGTGCGAAGGTTTTCCGGACAGCCACTCTGGCGCAGGGTGACTTCGATCGAATCAAACCATTGAAATATGGCTGTAGGCCCATCTTCGCCGGTAAATTCTTTGGGTTTGCATGCTTTGAACTGCTTGAAGCTAAAAGTTGCTTTAGGAGTATCAGTCCTGGACTCCTCCGAAGACTTGCTAGCGTTTTCATTTAGCTCGCTAACAATTTGCGGGATGACTTTCGCCATTTGCTTGGCGACAAGTGCAGCGATGCGTTTGTCTTCGTGATTACGTCGAGCGGAGCGAGCAATGTGTGATCCAAATGACGACATTGTCTGCAACAGACATCGTCACAGGACTCATACATAATTTCTATTAATCCTTGTATAGTCTAGCGATTCCCCAAAAGCCACTTTATATAAAGCACAGGAATACATCAAAGCACAAAATCACATAGGTACATAATTCACAGAATCACATAAGCATAAAAACACATAAGCACGTAGTCCACATAGGCACGAAAGCATATATTCAACTATATTTTACACGTATTGACCTAGATATATTGCACGTATTCACCTATCTTTCACAGCAGCGTAAAGCGGTCGAGAGCTGCGAGTGCGATTAGCGAGTAGCGATTGCGAATAACATAAGTGATTTGTTAGCGTGTTGAGATAAATGTGTAGTGCGAGTTGTGTGTGTTGATCAAAGCGAACAGCAAAAAGCGTATAAATCACCAAAATCAAAACATGTAAACACATAAAATCACATAAAATTCACATAAAATCGATAAATCACAGAGTCAGCGGCGGCGAAATCCAGAATCTAAACACATAAAATTGAAGAGAGATTGTCTCGGCTTGATACACGTCGACTACCCAAAGTGATTCGACTGCTCTCAAGGACTTTGGGTGCACATTTTGGCTTAGTAGACTGTGCTCTTGCCTCAATCCGGGTGATCGGCACGCATCCATTTGGCCATTATGTGACAACCCTAGTCGTTGGAACCCATCGAGACTTTGGTGAGAGTTTTGTAAAAACCGAAGTAGAGAGTGGAACGAGTCATCAAGGTTCGAGTTTCACCCCTAACTTAGCGACTTCATTCCTGTTTGTGTGATAGGATCACGAGATAGATAAGCAGAATTTTTTCGAAGTATAGATTTCACTCCTGATTCAACGCAAATTCTCGTGTTGATAGTAAAAATAGCGTGTCGAAAGAGTGATTTGGTCGAGAGTTTGCGGTTTTCACACCTAGTCTCAACCAGATCGCCCGTTTGTGTGTGTCCAGCCTTAGGAAAGGCTGATCTTGCGCAGAACTGTAGTATGCGATGTTCGCGCGAGAGTGTAGTCTACAGCGAGTGCGAAGCGAGGATATCAAGTAAGCCCGTGCAAAACCCCTACCGGGTATGCACAAATCGGTCTGTTGGTACTTAGACTATAGACTAGGTCGATTCTAAGACATCGACCCGGACTAGGTTGAGTCTTGACTAATTCCCTATAGTTATGGCTCTGATACCAATTTGTCACACCCCAACCGATGGCGGAAACATCGGGGCGCGGCACTGAGCGAAACAGATTGTCCAATAGAAATCCATAACACTAAAATTACCGGATATTTTAACATCATGTCCCATACCACAATATATCAGATAAAAATAGTTAATACAGACATTGTTTCCTCAAAGACAAATATAAGGTTGTTCCGACAACTCAGTTTTTATAATGTTCGTTTCTAGACTCTCCTAAGCTCAATTCCATGAAAGCAAGCAAAGCATCCTAAGCATTCAAACACCTATCACATACGTTAAAATAGAGGTCAATACACATAGTGTAAAGGTGAGCATACAAGTTTAATAGTATAATAGTAGCGAAAGCGAGTTTACGCATAACCAGCATGTAACATGTATAATGTGAAGCAAGTAGGTTATCGACAATGAGATATGCATAGACGTGACTGCGAGTTGTAGAATGCGCAGCACATATCACCACCGTGACATGTGAGAAAAGCCCTTAACAACCCCTGTCCATGACAGGTGGTGAGTCCAAACTATAGTACTATCATTGCTAAGGTGTCAGGCACTTGTAAACATAACATAGAAGCACTCATCGAGTAACACGTATAACATGCAGTATCGGTTAGTGTATAAAATGTGTTTGCGTTGTGTGATCGATGTGATTTGATATAGGTAACGTATGTAACACCCAAAAGTGCTTAAAGCAAAAAGGGATCAAGTATACTCACAGATCATGTTAAGTAAATAAACACTCTCTTGGATTGAAGGGAGCGCTGAGAAATTAGCCTGAAGAGTTAACGATAGCGTAAGCGAATGAGCGGCGCGTTAAATGGTGAGGAGTGAACCAAGAGACGAATGGTCATCTGATCGGATGACAATCCAAACGGATGCTCATTCGATCGAATTAACATTCGTTTGGGATGGATGTGTTGTGTATGATGTGACTTAGAAGTTTTCGTTGTAGCATTTTAAAACCAGAGAAGTATCTCTAACTTTCAGGTCGTCGATCGAACTGTCGTTCGATCGGAGAGCGATCCGTCCAATGAGACATTCTAGTGAGAACAAGTTCACAGCAGGATTGTCATTCGATCGGATGGTATTCCGGTCGGATGGCAATCCGTCAGAAACTGATGATCTTTGAAAATTGATAAAAAGTTTAAGTGTCGATGATCAGGTGCAATCCGATCGGATTGTCGTTCGATTGGATGGCAATCCGATCGGACGACAATCCATCCAACAATATGATTGTTTGAAAACTTGAATATTTTGTTAAGTTTGAAAAGTTTGTGGTTTGATCGAGACAGTATGACGACGTATTGAACAATAGGAAACCCCACCAAGTCCAGACTATCTGATCGGATAAGAATCACCCCAGTCCGATCAGTTAACTGTTCATGATGGTTTGTTCATGTTCAACCCGGAATCGGTTGTCTCTTTGATAGGAATCAGATCTCAGACCGATAATTCACTAGTAAACGAGTAATAGGGCCTGAATGAGTTCCGATTCTATCGATTTTGAGTTCATTGAGTGTAAAAGAATGTGGAGAAAAGTTAAGTAGGTATCTTTCAACTCTTTTACATTTGAAAATGTTTAGATCTATGCAGAAACAGTGTTGAATCATGTTGAAATACTTTAGATCTGAGTCGTTCTTGGTGGAATGAGGCCAAATCTTGAAGTTCATAAGAACCCCATGATGACATCATCCTAGAACATCTCAAATCCACTGATTTCACGGTTAAAGGTGAAGATTCAAAGGTGAAAATGTTGAATAAGTGCGTGTAGATGATAGATGTACAAGATTTGGATTAAAAACTTACAAGAATCGCGAGAAATCGAAGGAAAAGTGGGCTGGAAGCACTAGTCGAGCGAGAGGGCTGTCACATCACTGTTGGTGATGTGACAGGGGGTATTTATAGGTTGCCAAAAGAGGAAAGGTGTGCGCAGGTAACGGATCAGATGGCCATCCGATCGGATGGTCATCCGTATGGATGACCATTCGATCGAACGGTCATTCGATTGAAAGGCTGCCGCGAGTTGGTTTTCGATGTTTCGTTTTGTGCGTTGAGCATTGCGATGCGTTTCGAGTGAGCGATGTGATAGTATTACCCATTAGTTACACATATAACCTAACTACTAAATACCATAAATATAAACCTTAAATCTAGAGTTTGCGATGAGATTGCGTTGCGATAGAGTTGCGATTGCGATTGCGATTAATCACTTCAACATAAACATAACATGTACAAGTAACACATAATAGCACACACACGTAAAACAATACCCATAACCTATAATTCGAGTTGTGATGCGATAGCGATGCGATTAGCGATTAAACAGCGATTAAATAGTGATTTATTAATAAGAACTCCACATAATACAACTAAAGCGAAAATAAAATAATGTATCGATTACAAGTCAAGAAGTACAATCAGTAAGTAAGCAAGGAGTGATAGATCGCAATTAGCAATCCTTTCTTCCCTTGACTTTGACTTTGACTTGTACTTTGACTTCAAAAAGTCGGGTTGTTACATCTTCTTCTTCATTCTCAACATTATCACCGTCAACGTCTTCTTCATTAACAACCTGCATTTTTTCTGCTTTCTTGGGTGTGGCTTCCTTAGCCTTTATACCAGTTTTCTTTTTTATTTCTTTGCCATCATGGCGTTTTTTGCCAGTGCACCCTCAAACAAGTCAATAGTTTTTTTTGTAACCCACTCAATTGGGTATCCTTCTTTTCGTTCCAATCTTTTTCTATTGCAAGCATCATTCACCAAGACAGGCTGTAACAAAATACGTTTTCAATTTTTAAACTGTTATTTTGTGCAAACTGTTATATAGGGAAATTTTTTTCTTACCGCAAGTATGGTCAAGGGCCCTGTGTAATGCTTTGTTGGAGACCATGCGGTTCTAGCATGTTGCAATCATTGGATGATATAACCACACCAGTTCAGTTGGTTTATTTGAAAGTTGTGCAAGAACTATTGGTTGACGACCGCATTATCACTTGCATGCCCAATTATAGTGAAGAATGCTACAAGGAAATTTAGGCAGAAGTTTCTCCCGAAGCTATCCATCTCAGGTAAGATGTCATCAAAGTAGAGCTTCACACTTGGTCTACCAGTCCAGGCAGTCCCTTGGAACTGTGCTCTCCACTGAACCACTACTTGGTCATTAGTTGTTGACCTTTTTTTCCCATGCACCGACACTTCTCCATTTGGTATACATGTTAAAGAGTTTATCAATTCTTCATTGATATGTATTGTATGGTTGCCAACATTTAGGTTGTTTGTTCTTTCATTGTAATTTTCAACCAACCAGTACCCAAGCATTGTTGGTATGCTGTCTATTTTCATCTATAGTGCAGCACCAAACCCCATGTGTTCTACTGCCTGTCTTTGATTTTGGTTTAGATTTATAAACCAACCAGTCAAGTTTGAGGTTTTACTCTTGACAAAACCCTAGCCCCACTGAACTCATAAAATGGTTCTTCCTCAACCTCAACATCTTGACTTAAGGCCTTCCTCTTATTGGCGTTCTAGGCCTTGCCTGTGTGCATATTTATTCTCACTCTCAACCCCTCTTCGCCTATAAAACATGATTAATTTTCATGTCATTTTATTTTATGGCATTTAATAACATAAATGATACATGGCATTTTAATAACACACACAAATGATATATGTCGTTCAATAAGACAATCACAGATGATACATGGCGTTTAATAAGACAAATGATACAAGTTTTGGCGTTTAGTAACAAATCTATCAAATGATACATGTTTTGGCATTTAATAAAACACACAAATGATAGAAGTTTTTCAATAAGACAGTCAAAGATGATACATGGCGTTTAATAACACAAATGATATATGTAAAATTGTGTTCTCATACATTTAAACAATATTAAACAAATGATACATGTTTTGGCGTTTAGTAACAAACTATCAAAGTATATTATATGATATATGGAGTTTTACAAACAAACATCATAAAAAGTAACAATCGGTACCATGTTTTCTTGTTGTCTTCTTTCGTTGCTTGATGGTTTTTTGGCATTTTGGAGCAGATGACCCTTCCTCTTCCACACCCATAGAAAATGCAAATTTATTGTTACAATTAGAACGCCAAAAACATAATAAAACTAGCACAATGTAAATCGAAGTTAACTCTCTATTTTTTTGCCTCTGGATCTGGTTTGATCTTTCGACGCCATAATATTTGTTGTTTCGCGTTTTCTAGGGTTTTTGTGTTTTTCGTTGGAGTTGAGGAGGTTTCTCTGGGAAGTATATATGTTTCGGTCACGTTTGATGTGTTTTGTAGATGAACATTTACCTTTTTGCCCTTATTGAAGCACGTCCACTTTAAAATGTTTATGTTATTTACGAAAACGCTACCGTGCAATCTTAGCCATACATTGTTTTGATCTGGCGATCCATAAGCGTTCTCATCGTTCTCACACTTTTCACCGTTTTCCCTAAATCCTGACCCTATATATAGGGGTTGGTTAACGTGCAATGTTCCTTAACGTACGATGTGTACGCTGGGAAATTACGCTAAAACTCAAAAACCCTAATCACGCATGTTGAAACCCATAATCACGCATGAACATAATCACGCACGTACAAAATCAGAAATCACGCATGGGGTAAAAACCCTAATCACGCATTTTATAAAACTAATTACGCATGTTATATTTCCCCAGCGTACGCAACGTACGTTAACTCAGATTATACAATACACTTTCTCCAAGTATGTATATAGGGGTTGGTTAACGTACAATATTACTTAACGTACGATGCGTACGAGATGAAATATGCACGTTATAAAACTCAAAACTCAAAACCCTAATCATGCATGTTGAGAAAACATAATCACGCATGTTGAAAACCATAATCATGCATGAACATAATCACGCATGTACAAAATTAGAAATCACGCATGGGGTAAAACACTAATCACGCATGTTATTATTTCATCTCATACATATTGTACGTTAAGGGAAATTGTATTTTACACTTTCACTATACATATATATAGGGAGAGGATCATGAGAAAACTACATATAAACGAGAAAACTAGAAAACTAACTAAAAAAACCTAAAAAAAAGCTAAAAACATACCAAATTTTTTTTTTTACAATTTTTTATAAAAAAATCGCTAGTTTTTATATATAAAAAAACTAGTAAGAGTGATTTTGAGAGGAGAAATGAATTATTTGATGTTGTGAATTCATTTGTGATGTTGTATTTTAATTAGAATGAGGTTTGTATTTAAAAAAAATTCGGTTTTGATTGGTTTTTTCATTCGTTCTCACGGTTCTCGCAATATTTAGCGTTTTCAAGATAATCCTCCCCTATATATATATATATATATATATATATATATAGGATCAAGATCATTTCAGAACTCTTAAATCTTTCAGAAGTTACAGAACTTATCATAACCGTTAGATCATTCGATCAATGGTTTAAAATAATAATGGAATTATTGTAATTAAAGAAACTTTGAGTGACATTTTAATAGATTAAAAAGGGTACTTTAGGAAACTTAAAACAAATCAGTTCCTAATTTTTCTCAGCTCTCTCTAAATTAAATTAAAATTCATACTCGGTTTGGCAATTTCTTCTCTCTCAATCACATAATAACATCAATAAGGGATCTGAGAACCCTTCCTACAAATCACAGATAAAGCATGATCTAATCGGCCCCTCATGATAGCCCTCTCGCAACTCTCAGGTGTTGTTTTTTCACATATTCTTTGATGCCGACAAGTCTTTAATTTGTTGATGGTATTGTACCTTTTTTGTATGTGTAATCAGTTCTTTTATATTGGTTTAACATAAGGTTTTTCAATGGTTTATCACTCCGCTTTTAAATAGATACAGATTGAACTCTATTTATTTCTTTTAATTATGATATTGAACCAATTAAGGTTTGGGTTTTCTTTTTAATTATTTCTCAACTTACTTGATTGTATATCTGATTTGATATTTTTTTATTTTTTCTTTCATTAACGAATGTGAAATCGTGAAAGTAGTTAATTATACTTTTCTATGTTATTTTTAGTTATGGTATTCTTTCAATAGTTACATGTATGTATGTAAATAGTTTAGTTATACATATATAATTACATATGTGTTAATCGTTAACTTACACATATGTAAGTACTTAACTTACATATGTTTAATATTGGGTTATATACGGAAATGGTAATTGTTTCAGTTTTAGTTTACTTATATTATATCTATATTTATATTCTAATTTACATATTAGTTAACAATGTAATCTGCATGTTTAAATATCAAAGTTATTTTAATTTATCAAGTATTTATTTTGCATTCATGACACTATGACAGGCTTTGAGAGATTATCATGCTTTTGACCATTTGAGGTGTTTGCTTTGGAAATACATCTAAGCTCAATGGAGAAGAAAGAGACGAGTGAAAATGCATGTGTAGGTTGATAAATGTATATAACGAGTTGACGTTAGTGTATATAATTTTGAACAATTTCAACATGCACATGTGTACACATTTTTTATCCTACACATGAGGGAAACATCTATGCACATATGTGTAATTGTAGATTTGAATTATGTCTGTGAGCATTTCCACCCGTTTTTGTTATACTCACGATCAATTTAGAATTTGGATGATTGTATAAAGATTTACATATATGTAAATAAATGATTATTTTTAAAATCAAGTAATCATTATCAAGTTTGCATATATGTAAATAGCATATTTACATATATGTAAGTAGTTGTTTTTTTTTTTTTGAAAATTAAACTTCAATAAAAAGAAACGACACGCTTGATCCCCAAGGCGGAGACCAAGCGGCCCAAAAACCTTACATCATATCACATTTACACCATTCTTCCCATGTACATGTTCTATTTCTATTCCTATGTTTGTACCATAAAAAGCCGTACGTCTTCACATCCGAAATGATCTCCGCAATTTTTGTATTCTTGTTATTAAATATGCAATCATTCCGAGCCTTCCATATTCTCCAACACCCTATAATCATCAAACCTTGAACCATATTCTTTGTCGCCGCATTGAGTCTCATGTTTTTATAAAGACCTGTGAGATCCTTTAAGTCGCAAATATATAGAACCGGAAACCTGCACCACTTTGCTATAAACTGCCACAATAAAGTTGAAAACATGCAACTTGTAAAAATGTGCTCTGCAGTCTGCTCGCTATCTTCACAAAAGATGCACAAATTATTCTCCACTTGGATGTTCCTCTTAATCAAAGCTGCTTTGGTCGGTAGTCTTTCAAGCGTCGCTCTCCACATAAAAACATTGCATTTCAAAGGTAACCACTTACACCAGTCAAATTGAGCCGCCGTAACTGATATGTTAGTCGAAGTACTCCAATCTTTTACATTTGCCACTGTGAACTCTGAGCCGGTACCATGCCACAACCATGAATCTTACTTTTCAGAAAGCTTCACGGTCATAAGCATATTAATACAATCCGTCAATTCCAAAGTTTCTTCTAAAGATGTTGGATTGCGCCGCCATTTCCACCCAAAACTCCTAGCGCCTCCCGCCTTCAATACCCGATCCGACACCTTACAATGTTTGTCAGTTTCAACTCTATAAAGATTAGGAAAACGCACCTTTAATGGTTGCCTGCATAACCAAGGATCCATCCAAAATCTAATCAAATCACCATTTCCAATATCAGCTCTAATAAGGCTATTAAAGCTAACATCAGCCACCTTCGATGGCTTTCCCCATTTCACAATATTATACCAACCCCCTTTGTACCTTGTTTGAACCGGATAAAGATCCCAATTGTGAGCCGATGAGTGGACCGCATCTACAACCTTTTTCCATAAAGCATTACTCTCGCTCCTATACCTCCACAACCATTTTAACACAAGAGCTTGATTCAAATTTTCTAGCCTATTAACACCCAGACGGCCTTTACCTTTCGCCACCGTGACCTTATCCCATCCAACCCAATGTAACTTTTTAACCCTGTCACTACCCCCTCCCCCCCCACAAGAACTTCTTCATCATCGCCTCTAAATCATTGATAATTTTTTTCGGTGCTTTATAGAGGGAAAAATAATAAGTGGGAAGACTTTCTAAATCCGAACGGATTAGAGTTAGTCTTCCACCAATTGAGAGAACTTGTGATTTCCATTTGGATAACCGCGCCTGGAAAACCTCCTTAACCGGTTGCCAACTAAGAACTCGGTTCATATTGGCGCCAACTTTTATGCCTAAATATACAAAAGGGATATTACCCGCAGCCATAGTTTGAGTAACATCCAACCCCACCCCCATACCATATAAGATGGATTTATGAATATTAATTCGAAGACCCGAGCCTATATGAAATAATCGCAACATTCTCTTCTAATTGTTGAAGTTATAAATCGACCACTCTCCTAGGATCATCGCATCATCTGCATATAAAAAATGATTTACCTCGGGGCCACCATTAGGAAGCCGAATACCATAAAAAACCCCAATGTCTTTAGCTTTCCTGAACAAGCTAGAGAACACCTCCATGACAATGACAAACAAGAAAGGCGATAACGGATCACCTTGTCGAATTCCTTTCTTACAGTCAAACTCAAATGTAGGAGCTCCATTAACAAGCACTGACGACCTCGCCGACATCAAGATACCCTCCACCCATAAACACCATCGAATCGAGAACCCCAACTGACGAAGCATATCTAATTAAAACCCCCAATGCATATTATCATATGCATTTTCACAATCAATTTTAAATATAACACATCTCCTTGCCCATCTGCCTCGCCCAAGCCAATATCTCATTAATCATCATCGGCCGTCTAAAATAAATCTACCACTCAAGAAAGCAGATTGCGTTTCTGAAGTGATATTCCCCATAACCTTTCGGAGCCTATTCGCTAAGATCTTATAAATCACCTTGCTAATCACCCCAATGAGAGTTATTGGCCTATAATCTCCTAATCCCGAAGGGGCCGAATTTTTAGGAATTAAAGTTATAAATGAAGAGCCAACACCTCGACTTATGGGCCCGGTTTCATAAAACTTATTCATAATATTCATAAAATCTGCTGAAAGAACGTTCCAAAACCTCTTTATGAACATAAAATTAAATCCGTCCGGTCCCGGTGCCTTATCATTACCACAACCAAATACCGCCTCCTTGACTTCTGTCTCTAAAAAAGGTGCAACCACCAAGCTCGCTTCATCATCAGACAATCGTTTCAACTCATGACCTACCAGTTTCGGTCTAACTTTCATTTCCTCAATGAACTTCTTCTTGAAAAATTGAAAAACTTCTTTTTTTAATTTTAGACGCCTTTGTCTCCCAATTCCCATTAACCATCAACCCCGGAATACTGTTTGACGCCTTTCTTTTGTTAATGAGACCATGAAAATACCGCGTGTTATCATCCCCATCTGTTGCCCATTTACATCTAGATTTCTGTTGCAGATCTTTATATTTGAACTCTTCTATTTCTCTAATTCGTCTTCGACTCTCCTCCCAAACCCATTCTTCCTCTTCATTCAAATCCCTTTGTTCCCGAATTATATCAAGGTCTTCAACCACATTATTTAAAATCAATTCTTCCTCAATATCTTTTTGTTTAATAATTTCCTTCCACTCTGTGATGTATTTTCAAAACCATTTGAGCTTTTGTAATAACACCACATCAGGACACCCATGTCCACGAAATTCATTATTTTCCTTCAACACCACCCCCTCGAAATCGTCCCTTTGTAACCAAGAGTTGAAAAACCAAAATGGTTTTGGCCCGAAGTTACTTGAAAACGTCTTAAGGATGACCGGACAATGATCGGGACGACCTTTTGGCAAAACCCTGTATTCAGCAGACGCCCATCTACAAAAAAAAAAGTCCCAACAAACGAATAATCTATCAATTCGGCTTAATTTATTACCTGCCGAAAAAGTAAACTTGCGCCCCCTGAGCATAAATTCATGTAACCACGCGTCTTCAATGAAAGTGTTGAACTCTCTAGCCGCTGTCACATTAAAGTTGGAATTTCGCCTTTCATCCGCATACCGAACTGAGTTAAAATCCCTTCCCACTACCCATAAACCATTTCTAGCTGTGATAATATCAACAGTATTCATCCATAATTGCCGTTTATCAACCTCGTTTTGTGGCGTGTACACATTCAACACATTAATCAAGTCTCCACTTCCTTTAATCGAATTAGAACATAACAAATAATTCTGATTCCTCTCCTTGACCAGCAAATCAAAAACGTTTGTATCCCATATTGTCACCAGACCACCAGATCGTCGTTTGACTTCCACAAAACCGAATTCAAACCCTCCATTACCCCAAAAACCCTCAAGATCCCTTTCAACCAAACTATGACACAAAGTCTCTTGCATTAAAACACACCCTATCTGTTGCTCCTTACGTATATCCCGAAACCAAGCCTTCTTTGCTTGGACCCCCAACCCACAGACGTTTAAAGTTAAAAAAATTCATAAAGGAACCGATTAAAAGCCTTCATGATGAATCGAATCCATTACCTGTTTCTTGAATTCCCCAATGTTCTCGACACCAAGTCTCTGACCCAGTTCAATCGTCTTTGCAACCTCTTCAGTATGCCGAAACTGTTGTTCATCGTCCGCGTCAGTATTAGCAGCCTCAGTATGAAGCTTCTGGTTCAGGTCTGGTGTTAAATATTCTTCTACATCTCTATTTTCCTCAGCCAACAAAACAGTCTTCTCCTCACTTGGCCCACTTGAATCATCATTAATACCCAATAAGGGATTTAACCCAAATGGGTCATCACTTCTTGGTCTTTTCTTAGGCCTACATTTGTCTTGTGGTGAAACAGATTGGGCCATTATTCTCCTATCCACCTTTTTGTATTTCTTAAGGCCCACCTTATCACCATTAGAAATGTGCCCAAAAGAATAACACAAGAAATTGTCCTTTTTAATCTGCAAATTCGAATCCTTGCCATCCAAAGACGGCAGATTATTAGTGCCAGATTTGACACTATTACGACTTTCCATATTACTACTGTTTACCAAATTTACGTTACCAGAATTAGCCATGCCGTCAACCTTCGCATCTTCACTGGGATCTCCTTTGCCATTGTCTACCTATTCGTCGACCATGTTAACATTGATGCCATCGTTCATTGAAAGTGCCTCATCTACAATCTCCTCCTCCAAATAATCTGGTAACCATTCCCTTTGTTCCTCTTCGACCCACACCCGAGTTGTCTTGTCTTCCCATTTAAGCGACATTGAACGAATGATCCTACTACCTTCCCCGGTTAGAATGCCAACGCATACATACGAAAGATCATCGTCTTCCTCAGTTAATTGTGCCGGTTGAACAACTGCACCAATCCTCCCACCAATAGCATTGAACACGGGATTAATAACAAGATTTAATGGTACACCAAAAATTTTAATCCATGCGATCCTTTCATAAGCAAGCATTTGACCTTTCCATACATCAATTCTCAAGAACCAATCCTTCCAAATCCCACTATTACTAGCAAAATGCTCAGCCGCTTCCGCACAATAAAAAACAAGCATAACTGAAATACCTCCAATATACTTAATCATGACGTCTTTATATCCCTTCTCCCTTAGCCACTTCCTTAATGTCACAAGCTTTTGAAAGTCCAACACCCTGCCAACAACTCCTTTACCCTGCCATTGAACAAATGCTTCAATATTAGGTGCTAATATAATCGTATCTACGTCTTTGACCGGAATATTCTTCGCAAGAGTATCTCGATACGACGACCCGGCACCATGTTCCGTACGTTCCTTGTTCACTGTCTTCTTGAGTTCGTGTTCTTTCCCCACATGTTCAACTGGTATTTCCTTTCTGTTATCAGTTTGTTTTTTGTTTTTTGTTGATAAAACTTGTGTATTCCCCATCCACAAACTTGGCAATACTAACGAAAATTTTGTTATCCCCAATCTTTATCTTCCCCAGCCTATTTTCCAGATCAAACTTGTCTATCACCTTAGCAAAGGTCACAAACGTGAATCTTTGTCCCATCTTGTTTCTCTTCTGTGCGACATAAACTCTGTCAATGTCACACCCTGACTTTTGCGGAAGCGTATGATGTGTGACTGGTTTAATATCATTGCATTCAATCATAATAAACAACTACATGATCAAAACGATGTTCATCCATTCATAAAATTTGAGTATTACAAACACCAGTTACTTAAGTTTTAAAACACAACCTTCGACTAGGTTACAAACCAACAAAAGTGGACGACATCTATACTTGAAGTCTACTTCTAGAAACAACACACGCGCCCAAGATCCAACTTGTCACCTGAAATACATGTAATTTTGGAAAACATCAACAAAAGTTGAGCGAGTTCATGCGTTTTGTGTGAGTTCTGGCAAACTTGTAAACCTTTGAGAGACTCCTTTGAAAACAGGTATGAAAAGTGTGTATGAACATTCCAAATCAATGTTTTGCAAGGACATTAAGGCATGTGAGGACATAGGGAGCACTCAAAATGAGTAGGCTTATACCCTTGTCGATTTCCCTCGACTATGTCGATTTCCCTCGACTATGTCAATTCACCTTGACTATGTCAATTCACCTTGACTATTGTCGATTTACCTCAACTAGGACACCGAAGCACTCAAGTGGTCACAGGTACCATGAGTGGGGCTCGGCCGTACCCGTTAGATCTAACCTTCGTCCCTAATTATGAATTAATGGCATTTCAATTTTCATCTATGCTCACATGATCTAATAGTTCATTTCATGGTCAATTCATACCGTTTAAGCATTCGTAACATGTATTCCACTCTCGAGAGTTATAAAACCGAAAACAGTTAAAGAAAAGGGGGAGCATGAACTCACAGTTTTGCGTCTTCGGTACTCGTAACTCAAATCTCCTTAGCAAACACGACTCCCTACAATGTACTAGGGTCTATTAGACAAACGGGCCGTGCCTTGCCTTATTACTTACGTTTTTTAGTTACGTTTCTTTTATGCCTCCAATGTTATTCCAAGTTATAATTCCATGTTAAAATAATAATTATTTTAACTTTAAATTATATTTAATTTTGGAATAATTGTTAAACAATATTTTTGTATTAATACTTCTCAAGTATTTATTTTCGTATTTCCTTCCCAAGGATGGGGGTATTTCATACATGTATCCTCGTATTCTTGTATTTGTAGTTCCGAAATAATATATTTTCAAGTCTCACTTTAGAAAATATATAATAACTTATTTTGTCCCAAAAATAGTGTATTTCAAGAAAATATATATTTTTCCCAAAAATCATATATCTTCTAAATATTCCAAGAAAATATATTTTAGCTTCCCAAAAATAATATATTTTCTCCTTGTTGAAAATATGATATAACTTGGTAATATTTACAAAAATCATATCTTCATTTCTTGTATCCAAAATATCATTTCCCAAAAATATATCTATAACGGTATTTTCTGGAATATTTTGTAAGTTATGTTCTTGCGTTCGGTTCCACAATAATATATGTGTAACTTATATATTTATTCCTTGATATTTTTGGTAACATTTTGGATTGTAAATTTCATGGTATTTGTTAAGTCATATTATTTTAACCCTAAAATAATATAACTATTTCACAAAGTATACAAATATCCACACAAGTGTCTTTTATATATATATTCTAAATATATATTTACCCATTTTTATTTATAAAAACCAACCTTCAATGTTTGTATTTTTGTTACAAAAATTATGGCAAAGTTTATATTGAAAGTTCGTGATCAAAATACACTTGTAAACACTTGTTTGAAAATATTTTTCTAAGTGTTTATATATTTAGAAAATTTTGCCATAGTTTCCCTTAAAAATGGAGGTGTCCATGCTATCAAAGCATATCATTTTCTTTTCAAAATCATCACAAACATTCAACAATCAATCTACACTTACCAAGTGCCAAAACAATGCTACTTACATAGTAATCATGAACTTGAACTTTCATAAAAACTTGTAGTAACTTGGTAGTGTGTTTAGTAGGTTTAGTTACCCCTTTAAAGTGTGTTCACTTCTTTAAAAATCTCATTCTTGGAAGATTTAGGTGTTTACAACTTACTAGATGATTTTTCCAAAAATCATTCTCTTGGGTTTTTCTTGTAAACAATGTATTCTTATACTTGTTTCACCACTAGAAACATGGTTAGTTTCTTTAAAAACAATGTTTATGTAAATCTTGTGATTTAACTTGGTTTCTTTGGAAAACTGTTTTAGAAACCATCCACTTACAAGACTTGTATTTTGTTTAATTCATCATCATATGAAAATAACTTTTATTATTCAAGTTCATGAAAGACATAAAGTATGTTGATCTTGGTCTTTCACAAGATCATCATTTTAACTCACTAGATCATGTGTTTAATCACAATCTAGTAGGTTTCTTATGATGTCTAACATCACTAACACAAATAATCAATCATCAAGAGGCAAATCATCACTAATAAACAAGTATTCATATGTTAAATAGCTTATGTTAAAGTTTCATGATCAAGTTCCTTAGTGTTCATCAAGATTAACAATGTGTATCATCTTTTATTCATCAAAATATGAAGTAACAAAGGGTTATGAGGGCCTTACTACTAGCACAACGCTAGGGAAGAACACTTGATGTTGTAGATGACAAATGTGGAGGATGAAAGCTAATGGGAGATGTCCTTCAAGATCCAAGACCACCAAGCTTCATTAAACACCTTCTAACACCTTTGAATGAACTTGGAAATGGATGGAACTTGATGAATGATGATGATGATGATGTTGTTGTTGCTCACGGCCGTGGGGTAGAAGAAGGGAGGGAGAAAGATGAGTGGGGTGAAGTGTGAGAGTTCTAATCCATCTTATAACCATCTTAATGCATTATCCAATGGGTCTTGTGTTTCTATAGCACACAACATTATCTAAACAAATCTTAGTAAGATCAAATGAAATCTAGGAGATCAAGGGAAGATTTGGGGTAATCTTGTAAGATCTTGGAGGTGGGGCCACCCTCATAACCGTCCATATGGATGGGGGGGGGGGGGGTCTTGGTTGATTTTGAATGATAAGTTAGAGATCTAGTTAGAAGTTAAGTATAATGTTTAGTGTTTATGTGTAACATGTGTTATATAGTGTGTTAGGGTCTTCGGGGATCATAACTAGCTTAGAAACATTAAAACCATGTTTCTAGTAAAATTTTGGTGTTTTGGGTAGTGTCCGGTTGTTCGGTTAGATACCGGTTCGTTAATGTTAGTGCACTATGTGCTTGGACATAGCTAGAAATATGTGATGTTTAGTCTTGAACTGCCTTGGATAACATCTTCAAGTGAAACCACAGTCTCCCCCTTGAATGATGCCCCGAATTTCTTAGATTTGACGTTTAATCTTGCTCCCCTTTACATTTAGCTTCCTGTCAAAACTTATCATTATTCAAACGTTCAGATTTGACTTTTAAGCATGATCAAAATCAGTAACCCTCACAGATGATCAACTTCAAATTAATGACCTTGATTATCCAACTTATCGATTTTTTAAATTTTCATTTTGAAATTCAAATTTCAAAATCATTTCTCATCACAAACAAACTCTCCCAACCCACTATCGTTCATCATGTTTAGCACTTGGAATTTTGAAAATCAGCTTTTCAACATCAGTTGTCGAAAATCTTTTTGTATTTTCAAATATTTATGCTAAAAACACAATATTTTTGGATTTTTGTTTTTAAAGAAAAGCAGTAAAGAGATATTTACAGTCAATATTTTTGTGAGTTTGCATTAGAGGATCATATCAGTTTATTGAGACAAATCAGCTGCACCGTTGATCTCAACATTATCACTTAAAGCTTTTAAACAATTCACCTTAGATCATCGATATTGTGATCCACTTAAACTCCTCTAAGATGTTCGTAATGCTTACTGATACAATTAAGGTATATTTAGATAGCACTAAAGTCTTATGTACCCCATGATCTTAGCATATCCCCTCATCATGCAATACACTAACTCACGTAATGCCTTTAAACTTTCATCAACTGTGATTTGTGTAAAAATAAAGCAGAATGTTTAAACATTA
This sequence comes from Helianthus tuberosus, assembly GCA_030545235.1. Classification (NCBI taxonomy): domain Eukaryota; kingdom Viridiplantae; phylum Streptophyta; class Magnoliopsida; order Asterales; family Asteraceae; genus Helianthus; species Helianthus tuberosus. Next base: position 105,724,690 of record CM060407.1, read on the forward strand.
ACAATCAGGTCGATACTTCCGTATACGCAGAGAAAGTCCAATGTTTAAACAAAATAAGAAATAAAAACAAGTTGAAATTGTTTAGGCTTTAACCACTAGGTCGATACTCCCGTATACGCAGAGGTGATCCAAAGCTTAAACGAAACACCAAAGAAAATAAATCAGAATGTTTAGGCAATAACATCCAGGTCGATACTCACGTATACGCAGAGGATGTCCAATGCTTAAACAAAATAAAGAAATAAAACAAGTTTAAATCTTTGCAAAATGAAAACACAGAATCACAGTGACTTTTCAGCAAAATTGTGAAAGCTCACAAATTTAACCGGTTTTATATCTTTAGACAATCAGCAATTACCGAGCAGGCACACAGTCAAGAAGGACAAAACTAAGTACTATACGTTCGACCGTGTTTCCCACCAGACTTAGGCTTTTTGCTTTATGTTTGTATCATTTTCGCAAAACTACTAGTCTTAGCTGAGCCTATCGACACATCCCTAGTGAGACTGTTTAAAACTTTATAAAACTTTTCATTTCTTTAGCATGTTGTGATAGTCCAACTGATTTACTATCATTTCCTCTTTTTACATAAACTCATTTTTAATTTTTTCAATGTTTTTGGATTTTGAAATTTTATCATGTTTTTGTATTTTTCAAATTTTCAAAATTTCTGAAATTTTCTACTCCCCCTAAAATCAAAATATGTTTCAATTTTGATTTTCTGGGAAAATTTGAAAACAATAAACTGTACAAACAAAGTGACAAACTGATGAGAATTGCTTCAATTCGCCATCCACTTGGCATAAACAATCAGAACTCCCCCTGACAACAAACTATTTTCCCATTATGATTTCAAAACACTTAAGTTTATTTTAATCAAAATGGTTTTTCCGGAAAATTAGTTTATCTGTCATTTCACAAACACGGGGTTTTAGTCATCATCTTGTTTTCTACACCACTTGTTGGTTTATCACAAAAACAATTTCCAATAATCATACCAATTGAAAGATAATTAAATCAAGTACAACTTAATGTCCTTGATTAACCACTTGTAAGTCGAAATATCACAGTTACCAACCTGTGAATTTCTCAAGAAAGATGCCGATTCCTACTCCCCAATTACCAACCTGGGAGTTCCGGCAAGTCAGGATTTTAAGCAACAAATACAGGCACCCAAGCCTGACCAGTCTTGGGTGTGACCTTTTCAATTTCACTCGGGGTTTGAACATATCTTTTAGATTCATAAAATTCTTTAACCCCTTTTACCTTACCATCAACCATCTTTCCAAAGATATGTTTTACTTTGCTATTAAAAGCCTTTTCGACATCGAATTCTTTCTTTTCAGAATAGAATTGATTCGAACTTTTCACTTTACCAACTTTTTGTTTAACATTTTCAGCCCGCAATGGTGGAAAATTGACATCATCCATTGGCGGAACTGACGTTTCAATTTTTAGCTCAACTTGTGGCTCTTCTGACTTTGACGAATCAGATTCATCGCCAAGACATGGCTCCTTTGCTTCCGAAGAAACAAATTCATCATCAGAAAGTGGCTCCTTTGTTTTCAAAGAAACAAATTCATCGCCGACTTTTATTGGAACCCAATCCACACTAGATTTAGGTTTTCCAAATTCATCAACTTGTGACATAAATGACTTTTCACAGTTTCTTTTATATTCAAAAACTTTGATAAATGTTTTGTCTGAAAAATTAACTTTCTTTGATTGTTTATCAATTTGATTAGTCAATTTTTCTTTCTTTACCCTCTCTTTTGTCCTCAGATTTGTATCTGATGAATTCATTTTGCTTGACTTATCATTCTTTGGAGAGCAAGACGATTCACCAGAACTTTTATCTGTTTTACCAGTTGTATCCGAGGACAAAATCCTTTCAAGATATTCTCGAGCTTTCTTTCTTTTCTTTCTCAGTCGGTCTTTCTGCCCTTGTGAAAGCTTCACTTTCTGTTCTTTCACCTTCTGTTCTTTGGGCTTTTCTTCGACCTTGACTGATTTCTTCATCTTTTTTCTGAGATTCAGCCCTCGATCTTTCCATTGATCTCATTGGGCAATCTCTGGCAATATGACCTTTGATTTGGCATTCAAAGCATCTCCTCGTCTCAAATCTCCAACTTTGGCAGTTAACAGCAATGTGTCCTCGAACACCACAAGAGTAACACACTCTGTTATCATACCATTCACCACTTTCACACCAAACACTCAGATCATAGCATTGTCTGGCTTTGTGGTAATCATCACTCTTCCTGAAATCTGGATTTGGCTTTGAAGCACTGTGGTTAAACCTGCACCACTTATTACCAACTTTTTGTGAGTTTTGATTTTCAATTTTTTTTGGTTTTTTATAACAATTAGATGATTGAACTGATGATCTTTTATTGTTGTTTTGAAAATTTTTCGAAGTTTTAACATTTTGTTTTTGTTCCACATTCTTCTTTACAGGTTTTTGCGTTGAGCATTCACCTTTCTCAGTAGAATGTAAAACAATTTCTTGAAATTTTTCTTTTAATTTCAAAAATATTTTCTGTTTTTCATTTTCATCATCAGTCTTATCATCACAATCCTCAATTATGACTTTGTCATATTGACGATCTAGTGAGTCAATCAGAGTCAAAATACCACTGTTTATGCGGCGGAATCACACAAACAGTTTGAATCAAAGAGAATGGAGTAGAAATAGACAGAATATCACTTTAAACACAGTTTCTCATTAATTGATCACAGAAAACTTTGGCAGCAGTTCGGCTACAACTTGGACATTCGGTCCCAAATGAGAAACTAACACACATATATATAGTGGGTCTAATTCCGCTCGAAATGACACGTTGTCATTTGGAGCGAAATCAGAAGTGGTGATTCCGCCCGAAATGACAAGGTGTCATTTGGAGCGGAATTAGACACACTATATATATGTGTGTTAGTTTCTCATTTGGGACCGAATGTCCAAGTTGTAGCCGAACTGCTGCCAAAGTTTTCTGTGATCAATTAATGAGAAACTGTGTTTAAAGTGATATTCTGTCTATTTCTACTCCATTCTCTTTGATTCAAACTGTTTGTGTGATTCCGCCGCATAAACAGTGGTATTTTGACTCTGATTGACTCACTAGATCGTCAATATCGATCCTACAATTGTTATCAGAGCCAGTTATGAGCTAAAATACCTGAATCAAAGCCTTTTTACTACATTTTTTGGATTTCTGGACATTGCCACGGGCAAAATGGACTGAATTTTTGACATATTGTGTAAAAGTGACTTTTAAGAAACCCTAGAGAGTATCAGCTTAAATTTCGGCTTAAAATTGGTAAAAAATGGCTCGAAACCTGATTCCGCTTGAATCAGCATTTGGTTGATTCCGCTTGTATTCTGAGCGAAATCAGGTTCTTCATCTGAAAAAGTCTTATTCCGCTCGAACATTTGGAGCGAAATCAGTGTTTTAGATTGTTTCGGTGATTCCGCTTGTGGAAGTAAACCGATTCCGCTTGAATCAGTTTGGTTTTTGATTCCGCTCGAGTGAATCATCTTGATTCCACTCAAAACTTACAAAGTTGATTTCGCCTGAAATTTTAACCTTGATTCCGCTTGTAATTCATACTTCACTTGAAAATCTTGTTTTGAGAGTATAAGTCCATTTCGTTCGCGATACTTCGTCTGAAATTCAGTTTGTGTAGCAAGTGTTTTCAGTAAAAGTCATTTGTCTTCTTAAAAAAAAAAATTCCAGTAATTGTCACCTAACATGGAAAATCAAAATTTCTACAACTTTTTCGCGGGCAGTGGTATGACAGCCGGACAGAGTCCAGCAAGTATCGTTCAAAACATCAATATGGAAAACGAATTGGGAACGATGCAAAAGCCTCCCAAGCTGATGAACATAGACGAATATGCAGGTTGGTCAGACAGATTTAAGAACTCGGTTCAGGCTAATCATTTCGATTGCTGGATGAAGATAGAAGTGAAGTACGATCCACCGGTTGATGGGATAGGTATGGTAAAGCTTATTGGAAGTCTGACAGAGACAGAACAGAATGATTTCAAAGCCGAGAAAAAGATGATTAGTATCCTTCAGCAGGCTATCAAAGAGGACATTTTAGTGTTGTTGCAACATGAGGACAATGCTCAATCTATTTGGAATTCATTAAAAGTGAAATTTCAAGGTAGTGTGTCCATGATCAAGAGCAAGAAGGCTTTGTTAAAGAAGGAGTTTGATATTTTTACCGGCATGAAGGGTGAAACTACAAAGCAACTGATCGAAAGATATTGCCATTTAGTACTTGAGATGAAGAGATTAGACATTGAAAAGAACAATGAAGAACATTCCAGTGCCCAAGATGGAACAGGAATTCTACAAAGGTTTCATGGGCTGGGTGTATAGTTGTATCTCTACTGAGGCAGTGATTACTTATCGAGCTGGGAAAGAGATTAGAGAGATTTTTATCTATGACCCGATGTTGTTGGTTAACTGCTCAGCAAAGGATATTGAATGTTTATTCATCAACAAAATCCATTTTCAAGCTGAAGCCAGAGAGCAAGCGATGCAGTTTCAACAAGTTGTAACTATTTGCTTTCAGAAAGGCATTAATTCTGGAAGTAAATGGAATTCTAAATGGTGGTCGCTTGAAGAGAAAGAAAGAAAGCTGAAAAGAACGTAAGAAGTTGGAAGAAAACAAAGGAAAATGGATGAAGATACAGGCTGAAGAAGAAAAGAAAAAGAAGAAAGAAAATGAAAGGCTGAGGAACTTGCTGAGAAAGAAGCCAAAGCCAAGAGAAGAAAGTTTTAAGTCAATGTGAAGAGCTAAAGACCCTAAGACAAGACTGAAGACTCCGGCTGTATCCAAGGGGGAGTTTGTTGATGCACGAATGTCTAAAGCCTACGTCTTAGTCTTAATCATGTTTGTATAGGGTCTAGGGATCAAATATGTCAATTATGTATAATGTAGGGGTCGAAATGTAAATGTTATGTGTTAATGTTGTGATTCCGCTCGAAATGACACGTTGTCATTTGGAGCGAAATCAAAAGTGGTGATTCCGCCTGAAATGACAAGGTGTCATTTGGAGCGGAATTAGACCCACTATATATATGTGTGTTAGTTTCTCATTTGGGACCGAATGTCCAAGTTGTAGCCGAACTGCTGCCAAAGTTTTATGTGATCAATTAATGAGAAACTGTGTTTAAAGTGATATTCTGTCTATTTCTACTCCATTCTCTTTGATTCAAACTGTTTGTGTGATTCCGCCGCATAAACAGTGGTATTTTGACTCTGATTGACTCACTAGATCGTCAATATCGATCCTACAGTTAAAGTGTCAAATTATACCGTTTAGTGTTCTTTATGTACCCTTTTGTGACACTTTTAATTCCCGACACTTAGAAAAGCATTCAGGACCATTTTGTCATATTTTTGCATGTAACAAATTTGTTTAAATGCTGAGATTTGCTGATTTATGCATAATTCTACACTTTATGTGGGTTTTAAGCACTTTCCGGCACTTAAACTATCACCTAGTGAAGTAGTTTTGTGGTCCTTACTTCCCTACACACTATACAGGTGTAGTACCTTGGTTACTGGCTCATACTGGGTCTCAAAACACTGTCTGTCTATGTACTGAACTTTGTCAGCATTTTAGTTTGTCTGATAATGGTGCCAATTCTGTTTTGTGCATTATTAGAACTATATCGTGTTGCATGTAGTAATGATAAAAGTATTGCAACATGAAATGCCATTGTATGTATATAACAGTAATCAGAAACTCATTTGTCTTGTAAACTATACCATGCACAGTTCTTAAACACAGATTACTGTTCAATTAGTGTACGGAATGTATGGAAAAGTGACAGTTGTCACATTCTCCCCCCATTAAAAGAATTTCGTCCCGAAATTCAAGCGATGCCATCGGTCGCAGGGGAGTTGTGAATCAAATGTGGTCACTTAGGTTTTAAATTGGTCTTCATGTTCCCAAGTAACTCTGGGCCATGATATGAATTCCAACGTACTCAAATAAATCAATTACGTCTTCTTCATGTTTTGTGGACTCTCAGTCCGCAACCTTAACTGGTTCTATAGTAAATTGGAGTTTGTCGTTGACGTGAATCTTGTTTGTGGGAATAACGACTGTTCCTTGAGTAGACTCCTCTAAAGACTAGACACGTGAAATGTGTCGCGATCACTACTGATCTTTCCTGGGAGTTTCAGCTTGTGAGCAATGGTCCCGATCCCTACCAGGATCTCAGAAGGTCTAATATACCGGGGGTCCAACCTTTCACGTTTTTCCATATCACACCACACCTTTCCAAGGCGAGGCTCCCATTAAAGCCATACTTCTTATCTCAATTTCCTACGATTCCCGCCGCTCGTCAGCGCAATCTTTATGTATTCCGCGGGCTGTCTTGATATGATCATACAACAGAACGATCTTGCCTCAAATTTTTCCTGAACCAACTCGGGCCAGTAGATTGTTTATCTCCGGTCTCCATTCAACACAATGGGGATCGACTTATTATGTTCCATCTAAAGCTTCACACGAAGCGGTTTAAATAGCGGTGTGATAAACACTGTTGTAGGAAAACTCCACTAAGGGCAAGTGAGGGTTCCAACTTTTCATCAAAGTTTACCACACAAGCACGTAACATGTCCATACAGTCTGCATCGTTCAGTAGCTCAGTTTATCTTCGTTAATATTTAAGCTCTTACGATCAATAGTGTGCTGCAACCCTTGTGATCAGTAAAGGTCGTGCAATGTTTTCTTACAGGTAATAACGTCAGATTTGCGGCGCGCAATTACTGTATCTAGATCAAGGTTTCTTCTCATGATCCCTTAATCAACGTGACGTGTATGCAATGTCGTGGTCTCGTTGCATCGAGGCGTAATCGAGACATTGTCGAGAAGCATCACATAATTGCAATTCTAACTCCTTATCTCTTGATTGCAGGGTTGGCATGAATCTCATTCTTATCCACCATGTATCCTAAAGTTCTTACCTCGTGAATTCGAAATCTGCCCTTCGACATCCTAGCACATAACTGTTCTTTCTCTAAGAGTCGCAAGGTAAATTGCAGATGTTGCTCACGACCTTCGTTGGTCGTTGGGCATATAAGAATGTAGTCAATAAATATAATCAAGATCTAGCCAGGCATGGCTTACACATTCGATTCATGAGGTCCATGAATACTGTCGATGCATGTGTTAAGCCAAATGGTACGACAAGGAACTCGTAATGCTCGAAGCGAGTCCTAAAGGTCATTTTAGAGATATTTCCTTCTTGTATTCACAGTTGAGGATGTGACAACTGGCAAATAACCGGCAGTTCCGTACAAACTAATCACTATTTTATTTACATAATCTCATGCATTTAGCGTAATTTAATTACGTGACTGTGTCGTTTATTAGACAACAGTGTTAGGACAAAAAAACAATGCTAAAACATATGTTTGTTTTCGTCGTATTTCAAAACTAATCAAACAATGTCTTAAAAGTGTTGTTAGAAAGTGTTGCGCGCACTATTCACGGTTACACTATTCATGCCAGCAAACCGTGAAAACAAAACAATGAAAAACGACACACGAACAACATGACTGAGTATCCATATACATAAGAAAACACTAATATGAAAACATATCTTGCAAAAATATAAGACTTTCCGGTACAACGCCTTGATCACTAAATCGTCCGTTTTGCTAAAAATTTAAACAATTTTAACTCGCCCGAACTAACAATTTAGCATTTCCGAGACTCCGGAATTATGACAAATGATAACAAACATATGAAAACAACATGAGGATAATAATGGGGTGCCCGAAACATAAGCTTTCGGTGCCGCGTTGCAACCCCCACAGCTTGTCTGTTTTTTAACCGACAAGCTAATAAATAATATTTCCGACGCCACAACAACTAAACGGAAGACGTGGCGAGCTAGTTAAGCTTATTTTGGGACTCGAAATCACTTCATGCATCGCTTGACGGCGGAATAACAACTTGCGGGAAACCTTCGTCGGTGCAAAATAAAAGTGTCGTTAACTAGCCGATGCCTAAACGGAAAGCAATTAAGGTATCAAAATACAACTTACACTAGTCTAGCGAACTAGTTAACCATATTTTGGCATCGTAAACACCTTACATAAACGCCATAGCAACAATGGTAAACTAAAACCATCGCTCCCGGTACTATATTTCACCTTTCGTATATCACCCGATATCCAACCGACGAGCAAACTAGTGGTATTTTTACCGTCCGAAACTAATACTAACTAGTCAAGGGAACTAGTTAATATTGCTTAACATCTTAAACCCCTAACTACCCCCCTTAATGATGCTAGACCATTCCTAAAGAATATACTTAATTAATCACCTAAAATATCTATATAATTAACACATTCAAAAAATATATAACATGTTACCACTCCATAACCATTCACGGTCAACGAGTGGGTCCCCACCCACTTGTTTCAAGACTTGATGTTGGAAAGAATTGTAGAGAATGAGGTATGGGCATGACATATGATATTTGGTATTCACAAAAGGAAGCTATACAATCTTCAAGATCACCATTCCTTATTAATTATCAACTTTTTGAAACACCAAAATTCATCTCATTTCCCTTACAACTTTCGGCAGCCTTCATCCCCACCTAAACCCACCAAAAAAATCCCATAAACACCCTAATTTACTCAAGTTCTAGCCATTACACGATCATATATGCATGGATTAAACATGGAGGATCATTAGGAGCTTGGTTGGAGCTTAAATCTCTTCTTAATATTCTTATTTGGCTTGTGCAAATTTGTAAGCTCTCAAACCATCACATTTAAGCTTCTTATTACTGGTATTTACTAGATGTACAAGTTGATGATCTTGAAATTAAAGATAAACATAACCAAAAACCCTAATCTCAAACATAATAAACACTAAATATAACTATATTATGTGTTGATTTATTAGATTTGTGATAGCTAGTTAGCATAACTATGTTGATTATGTTAAAGTAAGTTGTTTAAGTGGGTGATCTTGTATGATTAAGAATATAAATGATGATTTAAACATGGTAATGTTTAGATCTAAGCAAGATCATCACCTTCATAATCCATGAACTTCAACTATAAACTTGAAAGTAATTTTTAATAAATATAACTTTTACAAGTTATTAAGGACATGATTTGTGATATAAATATTTTTAAAAGTCACATAAGCAAGTTTATGTGCATGGGTGAACTAGTTAAAAAGCATGAGGAAATGTGTTGATTTATTGACCATGTAAAAATACATAAAGTGTCATTATTTTTTTAGAAGCATGGTAAAATATATATAAGTTCATGTGTGTGTGGGGGGGGGGGGGGGAGGAAATGAAGGTGTTATGAGTTAATGTATATATGCAAATTTGGTTATTAAAAAAACTTAATTTGCAATAGGTGGTGATTTTAGAAAATTGATTGATGATTTAAACGCGTTTTGAAAACGTAGGAAACGACATAGTTTAGGGGAAACTATGGCGAATTTTTCTAAAAATCTAATCGCGATTAAAAATGGGGTTAAAGGGGGATTAACAAAGTTAAACGCCATTAGTGGTCTTAAACGTCATTATGGAAGCTTTGATGAAAATGGTTAAGTCCTAAATATTCAAGAGTTCTTATGAACTTGAATATATATTTTCACAAAAATAAATGGGTGAAAATAATAACCATATCTAATAATAATTTTTGACAAAATTTATATATTTTGGAAACTCATCAAGTATATGTATTTTGTGCTATGTGTATGTACTTAGATACCTTTAGGGTGATCAAAATAATACACTCATAATTACAAGAAATACTTGTATGTGACAAGTATAAAAAGACACCAAAAATACATATACATGTTCCTACATGTTCTAATGAAATGCTATTAAACGGACGAATAAAGGAAATGGTCGGAACAGTAATACATAACACTCGACGACGACAATTGGGCGTATCGACATCGCGAGGAAAATTACTGCGATGTCGAGTCTAAAAATAACACATTTTTAGACACTTAAAAAACACAAATCTATGAGGCCGATAACAAGAATCCGGAAAGTCAAAAACTATAAAAATTACCAAGTATTTTCATATAAAAATGAACATTTTAAAAGTTTACATACTTGGTAAATTTTTGAGTAAAATGCAAGATTATTTCTAATGGGCTCACAAAAAATAGATTTGGGCCAAGCCCCAATAACAAAACATTTGGGGGTAGGCCCAAATTACTAAAATACATGGGCTAGAGCCAAATGATAAATTATTTGGGGTAGGCCCTAATTACTAAAATACATGGGCCAAGGTCCAATGACAAGAAACATTGGCTAGGCCCAATGACATAAAAGACATGGGCTCGGCCCAATAACATTAAAACATGGGTTAGGCCCAATAACATGAAAGACATGGGCTCGGCCCAATAACATTAAAACATGGGTTAGGCCCAATAACATAGATGACATGGGCTCGGCCCAATGACATGAGCAAAGGCTCAATGACATGCGTGCGCGGCACGAGGACATGTGAAGGGCGAAGCCCGTTCACACATAATTCAATACACATAGAATACATGTATACACTTATGAATTCAATATACATAACAAGTGAACGAACAAACTACCAACACTCTAAAATTCAAAGTTGTTCCAAAATGAAAAATGAAAACACAATAAGAATTCAAGATGAACAACTTGTACGAGGTCCGAAAGACCTAGTGCCTAATAAAGTTAGTACACATGTAGGTTAATCACACGTACGGACGCTCACTGCGGTATTACATACAATGAACGCAAACTTGTGAGTTTATGTCCCTACTTTCAATGATTTCAATGTTTTACTTTAAAACATTCGAGGGGAAATACATGTCAAAACTATGGGTATGTTAGCTATGGGTTTAGATGATAACATGATCAATGTACATAAGTAGGATGATGACATAGTAACCATTAATCACTTAGTGACCAAGGTGCAAAAGGTGTAGATCTATTGAGCTTGAGACACGCTCCACTCCTGGTTGGTATACCCTGGAGTGCTTTTGTGATCCCAAAGATGTCAAAGTTTTCTCGGGTTGGTTACGTACTTATGGTACATAATGTCAGGGGCTCGCTACCCACTGATAGATCCTTAAACTCCATAAATGCTATTAACATACCGGGATTTCATTACAAGAATACAAAGATTTCATATGATAACAATGACTGCATGAACTCGCTCAACTTTTGTTGACTTTTTAAAACTACATGTATTTCAGGAAACAAGTCTTGAGCCAGTGATACACTACGGGGAACGGGAAAGTCTAAGACAACGATAGCCGCTTTTGGAGGGTTTGTCTTTTATATCCCAACTTCGTATGGGTATATAGGGGACAAAACCTCACTATGTTTTATGTCAAAAACTATCTTTTGTGTTGTGTAATATAACTATGTTTTGGTTAACGCTTGTAAACGTTATGGAAACTAGAAAACTATGTTGAAAACTGGAAAACTTTGTTCGAAAACAATGTATCTATGGCATCGTTGTGGTTTATTATGTTTACTCATTTGGATGCAATGATTACCTTTCTTACGTCACACACAATACGCTTCCGCTACTAGCAAGGTGTAACAGAGGACATCCTGTCCTCAAGTCGATCTTCGAGTGGTAACTAGAACCTTACGATTGGTCTGTTCATGTCATCAATCCTTGGCATAGGATACCGATCCTTGATATCCAATTCTCTGGAATTGATGCAAAGTGGAAACTGTCAACTTTCTTCTTATGTCCTTAACTAAGGATGTCATGTCCTTAATTCCATCTTAGAATAGTAGCTGGGACATTGTAGTTGGTTGACAAGCCATCAGTTCTCGGTATGGGGTACCGATTCTTTTTGGTTAGTTGCCTATCTCCCTGTAACCCATGCGTAATACTTTTCTCCCTCATTATTCCCTCTGAGTTCCTCTCAGATTATGTACGCGTGTAAAAACTGTTGTTCTGTTTCCTAACGAATAACACTGGGGCTTCCCAGGGTGAGAAACTCGGCCTGGTAGATTTCCTCTGTCTAGCAGCTCTTACAGCTGCATCAGAGGCTCTTGTATCTCGGACGAAACTAGTTGGTAAGGCATTATCTTGTCACTGGTGCTGCTCCTGGCACGAGGTTTATCCTAAACTTCTCTCGTCGTTGAGGGGGTATTCTTGGCAAGTTTCAGAAAAGGCTTCTGGAGATTCTTCCACCACAGGGATGTCTTCAGGCTCTGGCTCCTTGGTCTCCTTATTGACAACCATGAGCAGGGAAGGCTATGCAGCCTATTCGGAGGCGCTCATGTGTCTCTACAACCAATGTAAAAATGTCATAATTCCAGTGCCTTATGGGGTCTAGTACCCTTTTACCTATTGCAAGAAGGTTGTGTACTGTAAGTGTTTCATTATTCGCAAGAGGGATGCGACTGATTTTCCTTATATCGAACAACTTCAGCTCTATACTTGGATATCCAATCCATGCTGACTACTACAACATGACTTCCCAAGTCATTGGTAATAGAAGGCTCCGGCCTTCTGAGTTCCCAAAATATAATCCTTAATAGCCTCGTCTGCTTTAACTAACCTTCTATATGCCCATTTCTAAGGAATTCAGGATGTCTATTCTACTCGAAACTAGGCCAACTAGTTTCTTAAGTTCTAAGCATACAAGGTTAAAGTTGGTGCCAGTATTAATAAAAAATAGATGCATAAGGTTGGTTAATAGGGAACGTACCCGTAACCGCACCTGGATCCTGGCGTGCTTCACGAGCTCCGATCATGAAGACCCTTCCTTGCTTGGTTCTTCCTAGGGCAATCTTTCCTAAAGTGCCCTACTTCACCACGCCTGTAGCAGACTGGAATTTTCCCATTATCTCCTTCGTCTGGATCCTTCGCCCAACAGGAATCCTTGTTGTGCCCTTCCTTTCCACACTTTCCACACTTAGGCCTCAGACATCGACCTTCATGGTAAAAATTGTATTCCTCGCACCTCGGCTTAGTCCCCAAGTAAACCTTACCACCAGCCTTATTAGTGGCTCCATAAACCTTCCTACCACGCAGCGGGTTCACTTCCTTTCTTTTGTTTGCTTTAGAGCTTCCATAGCTGACTTGGGTGCCTATCTTTAGGTTTGAAGACTTCCTCTTCTTGTTGCCTGATGACTCCACATGAGTCTCTTTTTTGTTATTGTCACACCCCCAAAATCCACACGCGGAGTATCACCGCTTGGAGGCGTGACTGACCAGGATCAAGCCACCAATCATATCAAACATAATGAGTGATAGAGTAATTTAAACCAAAAGATATGATAGGTGTCCAACAAAACATGTTAAGTGTATAGCGGAAGCATAAAATGTAAACCCAACGTAAGTAATAAGTTCAAATGTTTAATGTTTCAACATAAGATCCACAATCCGTGCCCACAACGACCGCGCCTCCCGTGCAAGCTCTAAATGTACCTAAGGTCCTGCAAGGCATGTAACAGAGAGTCAACAACTAGTTGAGCGAGTTCACAGTTGGTTATTCAGTTATAGTGTTCGTATTGTAATTCATAAGCTCGTTTAGTAATCATGTAATGTATGTAATGGTATCGCGGCCCTCCAGGCATGTTTGCGAAGTTTAGTGGGGGTTTCCCATGTTTTCTAGACTAGGTATATTTGTATCGCGGCCGCCCGGCATGTTTGCGAAGGTTGAGTATAGTTCGAGGCCATTCTAGGCATGTTTGCAAGGATCGTTCTAGTATCGCGGCCAATCCCGGCGTGTTTGCGAAGAGAGAGTGTATGTATCACTAGTCTAGCAGTATCTACTAATAACCTTCCCCTCCCGAGGAATAATTCCATCAATCATGTAAGTATAAGAAACATTCAACCCATTCCCAACCCCGGGAATCCCATGCCTTGGTAAGAGTGTGAACTCACCTTGGGTTTGCTCGGTATGCTAAGTATGTGCTCAAAGTAAATCAATCACGTCCTAAAGTACGCACGTTTACATAATCAGTTTGTATTCACGAAGTTCACGTATAAGCATGTAGTACGTATTCACAATCATACAAGTCATGTTTATTATTTAATAGCAGTTAGTTAACTGGGTTAAGTCTTAACAGAATCAGATTACCAAACAGTTTACCCAGTCGGCGAAACACAATTTTTGGCGAAACACATATTGACGAAACGCATTCTGTTTCGTCGTTCAGAGTCTCGGCGAAACACTTATGTTTCGCCATGTTCGTTTCGTCAAGTTTGGTCTCGGCGAAACACGTCAGTTTCGCCGCCACCTGTGTTTCGTCAGTAAGTATCAGTTATGTCGTATAACAGTTAATTACCCAGAAACCTAACTATCATTCTCAGCCGTTACATGTTATCATCAACCATTGTCATACAGATCAATGGCCGACAATTTTAATCACCTCAAGAGGTGATTGGACCACCTTATGACATGTTATATTTATTAAAACAATATATCTATTATCATCACATCAGCCAAAATCCCTAGTTTTAAAATGTGTGCACATAATCATGTTTCTGACAAAGCCATGTGATGGTCTTTCATCTTAGATTCACTTTAGTTGGTTTAACATGGTTATCATGTATCACATATATATCGGAATTAACATTAATCATAACATTCAATACATGCAGATTTATCACTTGGTATTACAATTCCAAACAAATCAAATCACAGTTAACACGTGATAATCAAACATAGCACATGATGAAACAAAACAAATAACTAATCAACATCGATACGTGACATCCGATTTTGCAAACCCTAGTATAGACGAAAACAATATAATCACCATGCGGATCGATCGAAAGAACGAGATACACATCTAACACATAACAATCAGAAAATAAACAATCGATTAGAACTAACCGGAAGTATAGACGATGATCAGTTCGGTTACAAATCTCCAATGGATGTTAGGTTGCCGTCACAAAGCCTCTAGGGTTTCGAAAATTGCTAACATGTCTGATTCTATACGTGACTTAATATTTATACGTGAAACAGGCTTTTGGGCTTTAGTGGGCTCGGCGAATCAGTTTGGGCTGGCAAAACAGACGGCGAAACAACTCTTGACGAATCAAAACTTGATTCGTCATGTAGGTAATGGCGAAACAGATTCTTGTTTCATCTAAGTATTATAAAATGTTCAAGTTGTAATCATGCAATCATGTCCCACATATTCATCACATAGAGATTTAATCATTCATTTCACTTATAATCCAACGTACAGTTACGAGTTTAAACAAATCAAATAACTAAACAATCAAGGTCAACGTGCATTAAATGCGAAAGTGAAAGTCGGAAACTCGAGTTGTCACATTATCCCCAACTTGAAAGAAATTTCATCCCGAAATTTAGCATGCGGTTACTGAGGAAGCTAATGGTGTGACGTTGTTTACCTGTTCGTATCGCGGCTCCCCGAGCAGGTTTGCGAAGATTACTGGTTTTCCTGGGGTGTCACATCATCCCCCCGTTGATTTGGAATTTCATCCCGAAATTCTGTAGTAGCTTCGGCCTCAGTAGTGGTTGCTTGGTTTCCGAATAACTGGGGATACTTGAGTTCCATTTGGTCTTCACGCTCCCAGGTGAACTCTGGGCCGCGACGGGAGTTCCAACGAACTCGTACAAGAGGGATTCTCGTGTTCTTAAGGACCTTGACATCCCGGTCCGTGATTTCAACGGGTTCCTCGACGAATCGTAATTGTTCGTCAATAGTGAGCTCTTTCAAGGGAACTATGTGGGTCTCATCTGACAGACACTTCTTCAGATTCGACACGTGAAAGACGTTGTGAACTGCACTGAGTTCAGCTGGTAAGTTCAATCTGTAGGCCACCCTGCCTATCTTCTCAATGATTTCGAATGGTCCGACGTATCGTGGATTAAGTTTGCCGCGTTTGCCAAAACGAACCACACCCTTCCAGGGCGAAACTTTGAGTAGCGCTCGATCCCCAACCTGGAATTCGAGTAGTTTCCTGTCTTTATCGGCGTATGCTTTCTGACGGTCGCGAGCTGCCGCCATGCGTTGTCGTATTTGAGCAATCTTTTCAGTAGTATCAACTACCATTTCTGGACCTGTGATCTGACTGTCACCCACCTCTGCCCAACAAAGAGGTGACCGACATTTACGCCCGTACAATGCCTCGAATGGAGCAGCTTTAATGCTTGTGTGGTAGCTGTTGTTGTACGAAAATTCCACAAGTGGCAGATGTTTTTTTTCCAACCGTTGCCAAAGTCGATTACGCATGCCCGAAGCATGTCTTCTAGAGTTTGAATAGTGCGCTCAGACTGCCCATCCATCTGAGGATGATAAGCTGTGCTCATGTCTAAACGGGAGCCAAAAGATTTGTGCATTGCTTGCCACAGTTTTGAAGTAAAACGTGCGTCACAATCAGAGATAATAGAGGTTGGCACCCCGTGCCTCGAAACCACTTCTTTTAAGTAGATGTCTGCTAAGGTAGAGAACTTGTCTGTTTCTTTGATAGCTAAGAAGTGAGCAGACTTTGTGAGTCAATCCACGATCACCCAAATAGTATCATTTCCGCGCTGAGATCTAGGTAAGCCAGTAACAAAATCCATGGAAATTTGTTCCCATTTCCATTGTGGTATCTCAGGTTATTGAAGTGGACCTGAAGGTTTCTGGTATTCGGCTTTGACTCTCGCACAAGTCAGGCACTTGCTAACGTATGTTGCTATGTGGGCCTTCATGCTAGGCCACCAGTATGTAGTTTTGATATCGTGGTACATTTTATCTGAACCTGGATGTACCGAGTAGCGAGACTTGTGAGCTTCATCCATTACAAGCTCGCGCAAGTTACCATAGAGTGGGACCCAGATGCGTCCTGTTACGTAATAAGCGCCATCTTCCTTATGTTCTAAGCGTTGCCTTGAGCCACGTAGGGCTTCAGCCCTGACGTTTTCTGGTTTCAATGCTTCTACCTGAGCATCTCGTATCTGAGAAGGAAGACTAGACTGTATAGTGAGTTGTAAAGCTCGCATGCGCTTAGGCGCGGTGTCCTTTCCACTGAGGGCGCCAGCCACAACATTGGCTTTGCCTGGGTGGTACCTGATCGAGCATTCGTAGTCATTCAACAGTTCGACCCATCGTCGTTGTCGCATATTCAGTTCCTTCTGTTTGGAGATATGTTTCGAGGCTTCTGCGATCAGTGTATATAGTGCACTTGGTACCATACAGGTAATGTCGCCATATCTTGAGTGCAAAAACAACAGCTCCCAGCTCTAAATCATGCGTAGTGTAATTCCATTCGTGAATCTTAAGTTGGCGCGAAGCATAAGCAATAACTTTATCCCGTTGCATCAACACACATCCAAGACCTTGGATTGATGCGTCGCAGTAGACTACGAAATCATCGGTGCCTTCAGGCAATGAGAGGATAGGTGCGCTACAAAGTCTATCCTTTAAGTGCTGAAACGCTGTTTCCTGTGTATTACCCCAACGATAAACGATACCTTTCTGTGTCAGTAGTGTAAGCGGCTGTGCGATCTTTGAGAAGTCTTTGATGAATCGCCTGTAATAACCCGCCAAACCCAACAATTGGCGTATTTCAGTTGGTGTGCGAGGTGCAGGCCAGTTCTTGATTGAATCTACCTTGGATGGATCAACGTGAATCCCATCCTTGTTTACCACATGGCCTAGGAAGTGGACTTCACGAAGCCAGAAGTCACATTTTGAAAACTTAGCGTATAGCTGTTCCGTTCGAAGAAGTTCCAAAATAAGTCGTAAATGATGCTCGTGTTCCTCCTGACTCTTCGAGTAGATCAGGATGTCGTCGATGAAAACGATTACGAACTTGTCAAGGTAAGGTTTGCACACCCTGTTCATAAGATCCATGAAAATCGTAGGCGCGTTCGTTAATCCGAATGGCATGACTAGAAACTCGTAGTGGCCGTAGCGTGTTCTGAACGCTGTTTTGGAGATGTCCTCATCTCGGACTCTCAGTTGATGATACCCTGACCTTAGGTCAATCTTCGAGTAATAGCTCGACCCTTGCAACTGGTCGAATAAATCGTCGATGCGTGGAAGAGGATAGCGATTCTTCACAGTCACCTTGTTCAGTTCGCGGTAGTCTATACACATACGGAAAGTACCGTCTTTCTTCTTTACAAATAGTACTGGAGCTCCCCAAGGCGAAGAGCTAGGACGTATGAAACCCTTTTCTAAAAGTTCTTGGAGTTGCTTAGACAGTTCTTCCAGTTCAGTTGGAGCTAAGCGATACGGCGCTCGAGCTATAGGTGCTGCCCCTGGAGCTAGCTCGATCTGAAATTCGCCCTGGCGATGAGGCGGTAACCCAGGTAATTCCTCAGGCAACACTTGAGGAAAATCACGTACAACAGGAATATCCTCTAACTTCTTCTCTTTCGCCGATGCATCTGTAACGAGTGCCAATATAGCAGTGTGGCCCTTTCGCAAACACTTCTGTGCCTTCAAGAAGGAAATGATGCCACTCACGACACCACTCTTGTTGCCTTGAACTTTGAGAGGTTCTTTGCCAGAACAAGGAATGCGAATGATCTTCTCTTTGCATAGGATATCTGCTTGTTGTTGGGATAACCAATCCATACCAATATCAATGTCGAAACCATCCCAACATTGGGGGCATTCCTAGTATCACCCTGACCAATCTCGAACACTCGACCCCTGGCACCATTGCCGTCGTTATTACCCCCATTGTTGCCTCCATTATTGTTCCTGTTTCCTTGGTTGTGGTTCTGATTCTGGTTCTGGTTCAACTGTGGGCAGTGTCTTTTGAAGTGACCTTCAGCACCACACTGATAACATCCCTTGTTACCCTGCTGTTGCTGCTGATTCTATAGATCTTGTGGCTGTTGTTGTTGGTTCTGGTTTGCAGGACGTGAATTTCTACCATCTTTGGCTCCATGACCAAGCTTGTTGCATCAATGACCATGATTTCGGTTGCACGGCCCGCTATGGTGCAAGTTACATCGTTTGCACTTAGGGCGGTTTCCCCTGTATCCACCCTGCCCTTGACTACTAAAAAGGTTGCTGACCTGGACCTTGGTTGTCATCGATCTTTCGCTGCTGTTCCTGGGATGGAACCGTGGTCGAACCCTTGCTGGGATTTCCATCCCTCTTTCGTTTGTTGTCACTGGGGTAGCAGAAGTAGTAATAGTAGTGGTAGCACCGATACGTTTAGGCAGCCTGTTCCGTTCCACTGCCTGGTCTGTGTGATGATGAGCAAGACGAGTAACATCTGGAAAAGTAGCAAGGTTAGCAGAAGTCACATGACTTTGAATCTCTGGTACTAAGCATTTGAGGTACAGCTCAATGCGCTTGATAGGAGGATCCACCATAGTTGGACACAACACGGCCAGTTCGTTGGATCATTTCGTGTACGCTTCTATTTCTGACCTCGTCATCTTCAGGTTAAGGGACTCCACTTCCAACTTGTGGATGTCATCATGACTATAATATTCACGTTTGATCAGTTCCTTAAAATCATTCTATGGGGTGGCATTAGCAGCCCCCAACTCCAGCATCTAAACTTGTGCGTTCCACCAAGTTAGCGCAGTGCCTTCGAGAGTACCAGTGGCGTACTTTACCCTGCGAGCCTCAGGGCATTCACACATTTCGAATACCGATTCGAGCTTTTCAAACCAATGGAGGAGTCCAACAGCTCCTTTAGTGCCGCTGAAAGTACTAGAACGACAGTCCATGAAAGTTTGGAACGTGCACACGGGTGGCTGAGCGTGTTGACCTGTCGTGTGCGTAAGAGTAAACATACTTGAGCACGAGTGTTGGTTTACGAGAGTAGGATCTAAAGATCCTAGAGTAAGTGGTGATGGCAGGTTACACCTCCCGCCTGGGCAGCTGCGAGTGCTGCAGTAACTTGTTCACTGATCGAAGCCGCCAACTGGGCTTGAGTTAGGTTAACGCGTCCACTCACGATCTTGACATCAAGGAGAACAAGAGTGAGAGAGGATCGCGAATAGTGCGATGACAGAAGAGAGTGAGCACACAAGTGTTCTCTAACAGTAACGAATAGTAAGCAATGTAATCTAAGCATACCGCGAGCAAAGTTCTATGTAATTCTAGCATGTAGGCAATAAACATAAACCTTATTACCTAGAATGTTGAGTCTTGCACGTGGAGCGAGGCGTCGTTGTGGATCGTTGAGCACTGTACTGGTTATAGTCTGGTTTTAATAAAAACGTTTTCCCCTTATTAAAACCGAGTTCTCTATAACCAATGGCTCTGATACCAATCTGTCACACCCCTAAAATCCACACGCGGAGTATCACCGCTTGGAGGCGTGACTGACCAGGATCAAGCCACCAATCATATCAAACATAATGAGTGATAGAGTAATTTAAACCAAAAGATATGATAGGTGTCCAACAAAACATGTTAAGTGTATAGCGGAAGCATAAAATGTAAACCCAACGTAAGTAATAAGTTCAAATGTTTAATGTTTCAACATAAGATCCACAATCCGTGCCCACAACGACCGCGCCTCCCGTGCAAGCTCTAAATGTACCTAAGGTCCTGCAAGGCATGTAACAGAGAGTCAACAACTAGTTGAGCGAGTTCACAGTTGGTTATTCAGTTATAGTGTTCGTATTGTAATTCATAAGCTCGTTTAGTAATCATGTAATGTATGTAATGGTATCGCGGCCCTCCAGGCATGTTTGCGAAGTTTAGTGGGGGTTTCCCATGTTTTCTAGACTAGGTATATTTGTATCGCGGCCGTCCGGCATGTTTGCGAAGGTTGAGTATAGTTCGCGGCCATTCTAGGCATGTTTGCGAAGATCGTTCTAGTATCGCGGCCAATCCCGGCGTGTTTGCGAAGAGAGAGTGTATGTATCACTAGTCTAGCAGTATCTACTAATAACCTTCCCCTCCCGAGGAATAATTCCATCAATCATGTAAGTATAAGAAACATTCAACCCATTCCCAACCCCGGGAATCCCATGCCTTGGTAAGAGTGTGAACTCACCTTGGGTTTGCTCGGTATGCTAAGTATGTGCTCAAAGTAAATCAATCACGTCCTAAAGTACGCACGTTTACATAATCAGTTTGTATTCACGAAGTTCACGTATAAGCATGTAGTACGTATTCACAATCATACAAGTCATGTTTATTATTTAACAGCAGTTAGTTAACTAGGTTAAGTCTTAACAGAATCAGATTACCAAACAGTTTACCCAGTCGGCGAAACACAATTTTTGGCGAAACACATATTGACGAAACGCATTCTGTTTCGTCGTTCAGAGTCTCGGCGAAACACTTATGTTTCGCCATGTTCGTTTCGTCAAGTTTGGTCTCGGCGAAACACGTCAGTTTCGCCGCCACCTGTGTTTCGTCAGTAAGTATCAGTTATGTCGTATAACAGTTAATTACCCAGAAACCTAACTATCATTCTCAGCCGTTACATGTTATCATCAACCATTGTCATACAGATCAATGGCCGAAAATTTTAATCACCTCAAGAGGTGATTGGACCACCTTATGACATGTTATATTTATTAAAACAATATATCTATTATCATCACATCAGCCAAAATCCCTAGTTTTAAAATGTGTGCACATAATCATGTTTCTGACAAAGCCATGTGATGGTCTTTCATCTTAGATTCACTTTAGTTGGTTTAACATGGTTATCATGTATCACATATATATCAGAATTAACATCAATCATAACATTCAATACATGCAGATTTATCACTTGGTATTACAATTCCAAACAAATCAAATCACAGTTAACACGTGATAATCAAACATAGCACATGATGAAACAAAACAAATAACTAATCAACATCGATACGTGACATCCGATTTTGCAAACCCTAGTATAGACGAAAACAATATAATCACCATGCGGATCGATCGAAAGAACGAGATACACATCTAACACATAACAATCAGAAAATAAACAATCGATTAGAACTAACCGGAAGTATAGACGATGATCAGTTCGGTTACAAATCTCCAATGGATGTTAGGTTGCCGTCACAAAGCCTCTAGGGTTTCGAAAATTGCTAACATGTCTGATTCTATACGTGACTTAATATTTATACGTGAAACAGGCTTTTGGGCTTTAGTGGGCTCGGCGAATCAGTTTGGGCTGGCGAAACAGACGGCGAAACAACTCTTGACGAATCAAAACTTGATTCGTCATGTAGGTAATGGCGAAACAGATTCTTGTTTCGTCTAAGTATTATAAAATGTTCAAGTAGTAATCATGCAATCATGTCCCACATATTCATCACATAGAGATTTAATCATTCATTTCACTTATAATCCAACGTACAGTTACGAGTTTAAACAAATCAAATAACTAAACAGTCAAGGTCAACGTGCATTAAATGCGAAAGTGAAAGTCGGAAACTCGAGTTGTCACAGTTATCCTCAGATTCCGAAAAAATTTTCATGCGTAGAGCTTCTTCAGTAAGAGTGACACTCAAATCGATAGCCTCTGCGATGGTTGGGGGCCTTGAGGTAGTAACCATGCTCCTGATTTGAGGTGCAAGTCCCCAAATGAATCGCTCAATCCTCTTGAATTCCAGCTTGACTAAGTAGGGAACGACCCTAGACAAGTCGTGAAATCGCTGGACGTATTCAAAAATCTTTGGCTCGTCCATTTTCAAATTCCAGAACTCCACCTCAAGCTTCTGGATTTTAGCCCTAGAACAGTATTTCTTCTCCATCATTTCCTTGAGCTCGTCCCAGCTCAGTGCATGAGCAGCTTCGTCACCGAGGGTCCGAACCTGAAGGTTCCACCAAGAGAGTGCGCCGTCCAAAAACAACCCTGAGATATAGGTAACACTCCGCTGGGGCGAACAGTTACTCATTCTAGAACGAAGTCAGTCTTTTCTGCCTAACGAACAAATGCAACGGCACCTCCTGTGCCATCAAAATTCAATGGCTTGCAGTCCAGGAACTGTTTATAGGTGCAGCCAGTTGGAGGGTTATTTCCAGAAGTGCCACCGCTGTGTTTGGAGCGGAGGGCTTCATGTCGTGCAATTGCCTGTGAGATGCGTTCTTGAAGCTCGGCTTCTGTCCTTGGTAACATACTGGTGTTTGTGTCACGTCTGGGCGGCATTCTCTTCTGTCAAAAGGTATGGGGTAGATTAGACAACATTCCATAATTGTCTATGAGGTACATAGTACCATAAGCAAACAGGTGATCACCCAATATCACATGCATGTATAATCAACAATGTAAGAGTGAGGAGATAATTACTGAGCTTTCATATAAGCTTGGCAACTTAACTTATTGCTTGTAACAAAATGAACTCGAGGTTACATCACCTTGATCACGCAAGTTTCATAATATGAAAGTAGCAGTTATTTTCCTGCTACATTGGTTTTCTTAGGTCTTTAGCTTCACTGATGGGTATACTTTCCCAGAGATGGGAGTTGTTCATGTAAGGGTGATAGAGAGTGTAACGTCACTGAATCTTTCCGAATGTTATCCATCTTCACTTGCTTAGATATCGGTTCCCAAATGCCTCGTATACGGGTAAAAGTGTCAGACACGAATTAGGCAAAGACAAGTTTCCTACTTTGTAAAGTGCTAAAGCAATGGCCTGGGTGTTGTTCTACCAGCTGAAGGTGCGAACACATATAGATTATTTTTGGAGGGATGGTGATCATTAGCCTGACCCGCAGAGTCCACCAAGATTTCCATGCACTACAAGTCGTTATTACGTGGGCCCCCGTAATAATAAATTGTCTTGCACGGTTACCCCAATTTTCCCTCGTCCAAGCAGATGATCAACCAAGGAGGGGACACTACGGTCCTTATACCTCTGACATGGAAAGGACCATTGCGGTGGTCCACATGCTAACACTCGTTATCGTTACGCGTGAACAGGCACGATGATTAAACGAAATAGGAATAAGGAGAATTCCTAGTAGTTGGAGGGGCACCTTCAAGATGAATATTTCATCTTTCTTGTCTGGTCAAGTGTGTCATCAATCTCGCTTCACAAAAGCCGCAGGGACCTCGTCCCACTGATTAAGAAGTTGGTCAAGGTTGCCGCCTCTGCCTCGCCGTCACTACCGTAGTCAGGCACCTTCACGATCGAGAGGGAAGAGCAGCCATCTCCTACGGAAGCAAGCTCAGAATCTCGTTTGGTAATCACTCCAGCCAGGAGCTTTGCAATGCACGCGAGGCCAATAGCTTCATCGTGCGAGTAAGAACCATAATAGGATTCGGAGTCGAAGGTATCTTATTCACGTCAATAATTATTCCGTACACTTATTCGTATGTATATATCGATAAACAAATATGTTACTTAGCATAAACAGGAAAATAAATGCATCATATCACATATAACTCTCGTTTATCCCTTTGGGGGGGGGGTCATTTTGTCTTTGGCAAGTCTATCCCACATAGACTATGCCTTAATTGGCACCTTAGTTTGGGGTATTCTCCTCCCTACTAATGTCCTTGCCTTGTCTTTTCTTTGAAAAATGTTTGACTCATGGATCTTGACGCTTACGTGAATGCAATGAAATCCTTTTTTTGTAAAATGTTTTTGTGAGAGAATTCTAGTGATTGTAGTCTAGACTCGAGAAGGAATCCTAGTTCACTACAATCGAAGCTCTGATACCAAACTGTCACACCCTGACTTTTGCGGAAGCGTATGATGTGTGACTGGTTTAATATCATTGCATTCAATCAAAATAAACAACTACATGATCAAAACGATGTTCATCCATTCATAAAATTTGAGTATTACAAACACCGGTTACTTAAGTTTTAAAACACAACCTTCGACTAGGTTACAAACCAACAAAAGTGGACGACATCTATACTTGAAGTCTACTTCTAGAAACAACACCCTCGCCCAAGATCCAAATTGTCACCTGAAATACATGTAATTTTGGAAAACATCAACAAAAGTTGAGCGAGTTCATGCGTTTTGTGTGAGTTCTGGCAAACTTGTAAACCTTTGAGAGACTCCTTTGAAAACAGGTATGAAAAGTGTGTATGAACATTCCAAATCAATGTTTTGCAAGGACATTAAGGCATGTGAGGACATAGGGAGCACTCAAAATAAGTAGGCTTATACCCTTGTCGATTTCCCTCGACTATGTCGAATTTCCCTTCGACTATGTCAATTCACCTTGACTATGTCAATTCACCTTGACTATTGTCGATTTACCTCAACTAGGACACCGAAGCACTCAAGTGGTCATAGGTACCATGAGTGGGGCTCGGCCCTAATTATGAATTAATGGCATTTCAATTTTGATCTATGCTCACATGATCTAATAGTTCATTTCATGGTCAATTCATACCGTTTAAGCATTCGTAACATGTATTCCACCCCCGAGAGTTATAAAACCGAAAACAGTTAAAGAAAAGGGGGAGCATGAACTCACAGTTTTGCGTCTTCGGTACTCGTAACTCAAATCTCCTTAGCAAACACGACTCCCTACAATGTACTAGGGTCTATTAGACAAACGGGCCGTGCCTTGCCTTATTACTTACGTTTTTGAGTTACGTTTCTTTTATGCCTCCAATGTTATTCCAAGTTATAATTCCTTGTTAAAATAATAATTATTTTAACTTTAAATGATATTTAATTTTGGAATAATTGTTAAACAATATTTTTGTATTAATACTTCTCAAGTATTTATTTTCTTATTTCCTTCCCAAGGATGGGTGTATTTCATACACGTATCCTCGTATTCTTGTATTTGTAGTTCCGAAATAATATATTTCAAGTCTCACTTTAGAAAATATATAATAACTTATTTTGTCCCAAAAATAGTGTATTTCAAGAAAGTATATATTTTTCCCAAAAATCATATATCTTCTAAATATTCCAAGAAAATATATTTTAGCTTCCCAAAAATAATATACTTTCTCCTTGTTGAAAATATGATATAACTTGGTAATATTTACAAAAATCATATCTTCATTTCTTGTATCCAAAATATCATTTCCCAAAAATATATCTATAACGGTATTTTCCGGAATATTTTGTAAGTTACGTTCTTGCGTTCGGTTCCACAATAATATATGTGTAACTTATATATTTATTCCTTGATATTTTTGGTAACATTTTGGATTGTAAATTTTATGGTATTTGTTAAGTCATATTATTTTAACCCTAAAATAATATAACTATTTCGCAAAGTATACAAATATTCACACAAGTGTCTTTTATATATATATATATATATATATTCCAAATATATATTTACCCATTTGTATTTATAAAAACCAACCTCCAATGTTTGTATTTTTGTTACAAAAATTATGGCAAAGTTTATATTGAAAGTTCATGATCAAAATACACTTGTAAACACTTGTTTGAAAATATTTTTCTAAGTGTTTATATTTTTAGAAAATTTTGACATAGTTTCCCTTAAAAATGGAGGTGTCCATGCTATCAAAGCATATCATTTTCTTTTCAAAATCATCACAAACATTCAACAATCAATCTACGCTTACCAAGTGCCAAAACAATGCAACTTACATAGTAATCATGAACTTGAACTTTCATAAAAACTTGTAGTAACTTGGTAGTGTGTTTAGTAGGTTTAGTTACCCCTTTAAAGTGTGTTCACTTCTTTAAAAATCTCATTCTTGGAAGATTTAGGTGTTTACAACTTACTAGATGATTTTTCCAAAAATCATTCTCTTGGGTTTTTCTTATAAACAATGTATTCTTATACTTGTTTCACCACTAGAAACATGGTTAGTTTCTTTAAAAACAATGTTTATGTAAATCTTGTGATTTAACTTGGTTTATTTGGAAAACTGTTTTAGAAACCATCCACTTACAAGACTTGTATTTTGTTTAATTCATCATCATATGAAAATAACTTTTATTATTCAAGTTCATGAAAGACATAAAGTATGTTGATCTTGGTCTTTCACAAGATCATCATTTTAACTTACTAGATCATGTGTTTAATCACAATCTAGTAGGTTTCTTATGATGTCTAACATCACTAACACAAATAATCAATCATCAAGAGGCAAATCATCACTAATCAACAAGTATTTATATGTTAAATAGCTTATGTTAAAGTTTCATGATCAAGTTCCTTAGTGTTTAGCAAGATTAACAATGTGTATCATCTTTTTTTCATCAAAATATGAAGTAACAAAGGGTTATGAGGGCCTTACTACAAGCACAAGGCTAGGGAAGAACACTTGATGTTGTAGATGACAAATGTGGAGGATGAAAGCTAATGGGAGAGGTCCTTCAAGATCCAAGACCACCAAGCTTCATTAAACACCTTCTAACACCTTTGAATGAACTTGGAAATGGATGGAACTTGATGAATGATGAATGATGATGATGATGTTGTTGTTGCTCACGGTCGTGGGGTAGAAGAAGGGAGGGAGAGAGATGAGTGGGGTGAAGTGTGAGAGTTCTAATCCATCTTATAACCATCTTAATGCATTATCCAATGGGTCTTGTGTTTCTATAGTACACAACATGATCTAAACAAATCTTAGTAAGATCAAATGAAATCTAGGAGATCAAGGGAAGATTTGGGGTAATCTTGTAAGAACTTGGAGGTGGGGCCACCCTCATAACCGTCCATATGGATGGGGGGTCTTGGTTGATTTTGAATGATAAGTTAGAGATCTAGTTAGAAGTTAAGTATAATGTTTAGTGTTTATGTGTAACATGTGTTATATTGTGTGTTAGGGTGTTCGGTGTGATACTTGTGACTCCACGACCATCAAACAAATATCTAGATCAATAAAATAATGTTATTTGATCCCATTGTTTGTTTATTTATGTTTGACATTTTGCATGTTTTGATTTTTGTTCAATTTCAAACTCTACATTGCTTTCTGGAGAGTTATACGCCAACTGGTGCGTAAACGTAATCAGTTTAATGCGAAAAACACTCCGGAACATCAACATATGCTTAACATACCTTAAATAACCTTTACATAACTTAGAAATAAGTTTTGAAGGCTTTGGTATGGCAAAATCAAGCTTAAACGCTTACAGGGACTAAATTCGACAAACTGCGAAAGTATGACGATTCGTACTGGAACAGACACTCCGGAACATGACCATAAGTTAAACATACCATAAATATCCTTTACATAGCTTAGAAATAGGCTTTGAGGGGTTCGGTGTGCTAAAATAAACTTTTGAGTCATTTAGGGACTAAAAGCGTCAAAAAGTGCACAAGTTTGCATTTTCGCGCATAACTTACGTTCTAAATACATCCGAACATCCAAAAATTTATGTAAGCATTAAAATATTTTATTTTAGTGTTTAGCATAAGAAAAATCCATTCGTCGCGTAATTTGGACCGTTTTTGCGTCCGTTACGACTTCCGTCGTAATTAACCGAACAACGCAACCGTACTACCAAACGAACCGACATCCGATATGTTTTTGAGGATATTTTAAGTTCCCTATACTTTAAATTTATTTTAGAGCCTTGAAATAAGGTTAACAGGGCTTAAAAGTGCCAAAAATCAAGTTTTACAGGTGCAAGGACCATTTTTGAAATTTCTGGCAGATTCAATGAACCTAGTCCATTTTGAAGTGTTGATGGTTTTAACCCATGGTTTTGCAAAACCATGGACTGGTATTCAATGAACATAGTCCATATTAGGGGCTCCCATGGTTTTAGAAAACCATGGGCACACATGTAAGGTCCAGATCAAAGCTCAGTTTTCGATGAACGATCTTAACGGTTCTTGAATTCCTATAAATACCCACCCTCACTTCCTCCCAAAGCACACTTGAATCTAATTTTGGCTCTCTAAGTTGAAGTTTATGCTTCATACCTGAGAGTAAATCGGATCAAGAGCTTGCGGGGACCTTCTGTAAGTATTCTTTCGTTCTTTTCATTCGTTTTTGTCGTTAAAGTCAAACTGCGTTTGACTTTCTGCTTTGACCAGTTTATGGTCAACGCGAAGTTCGTTTGAACTTCATAACGTGAGCATAATCACGATGGTTATAGTCCCTAGTGACTATACCTACTGATTACCACGTTATCTAGGCTTAGTGACGAGTCGTAGTTTCGGCCAAAATGCGTTTTCTCGCGTATTTTGAAACCAAACTACTCTAGGATATCAAAACCGTTTGTTTTGATATCAAAACCTGTTTTCTAACTTAACTAAACATGTTCTAGCATGTTTAGCTCGTCAATTTTTTTTAAGATTAGTGCTTGTGTGGAGCCGAAAGTCAAGCGGACTAAACACCCGCTTAGACTTTCGAACACGACCCGTTTGGTCGATCTTTAGGATCCGACCAAACATGTTAAGTGAACAGAGTAGCGTAGGGAATAACCTTCCGAGGTTATACCTTATGGTCACTTAGGTTTGAACCGTTTGTAACTATTTAACCATGTGAACCGTTGTAACCACTTGACTATGTGAACCGTTGTAACCATTAGACCATGTAAACCGTTATAACCATTTGACCATGTGAACCGTTATAACCATTTGATTATGTGAACCGTTTGTAACTGTTGAACTGTGTAAACCGTATTTGACCATACATAAACATTTCTACAATTGTTAAACATTACATTTTGGTGGTTGTTTGGGTGAGTGATTTAAGTAACGAGGCGACGTGTAATACGATAAAAACATGGTGGATACGCCGCTGGTACTTCCTTTATATAAGTGCTTTTATGGTATTACATATCGTAGCGTTACTTAAACCATTTCAGTTTAGACATATTACATCTACAATACAATCTTCACATAAACATCGTTTTACAAATAATTAACTTATACAAACTCATTTTACATGGTTATTCACTTAACCATACATTATTCTTTTAAACATATATATATCATTTGGTTTATTTATCACTTTTCAAATGACTTATGAAAGGAACCACTCAACAAAATTCATGGCTACTTTTATTAAACAGTTTCTTTAAACGCCAGTCATGAATCCTATTTTCATAAAACCTATGTATCTCACAGGCATTTTTATGCTGACGTACCTATTTTCACATGTGTTTTCAGGAGCTGTTGCATAGGATGATCGAGACACATTTAGGCGGACCTATGCCTTGGTGACTTAAAAACGAAGCAAGAACTAGTTAATTTATGTTATGTACTCTTTAAGACAATGTAACTCTCTTGTTTGATAAATAAAACGTAACTTTAATTTCCATGGTTGTGAAACAATTAATTCTGTTACAACACTCCCGACGTTTCCGCCACGTTTCATTGTTTTACGTGGTCGGGGTGTGACAGAAAAGTTGGTATCAGAGCCAATGGTTATAGGGAATTAGGTTATTAGTAATGCTTTGACCTAGACTATAACCTTTCTAGGACCTTAACGCAAGAAGATTTGCGTTTAGATTTTTTAAAACAAAAACCGTCACCTATCCTTAGGTGATAACCACAACGGGAACATCAATTCCAAATCCGCTTTGAAAATTAATCATCTGTTCATGGATGATTGATTACTAGGTTTTGAACCCTCTATTGTAAGGTTTTGAACCTGCTGTTATAAGGTTTTGAACCCCTTTGAGTTTTCAAAATCTCGTCAAAGTTTTGGGTCCTAAATAGTGTGAACACGTGCAAACTGGAAGAGTGAATGCCTGTACCCTGGGTTTTCTGTCTAAGGCTAGAGTGTTCGTACAAATCCACATAATCGGACCAGTCACTCTTACCTGGGAACTCTTGGGGTGAGTGTTCACTTATAGGCGAGCATGTCTTCGTGATACATTATGAGGACCTACTTGTTTTGATTCAGCCTTTGTGTGTCGTTTGTTTGCTTCGTGGTTCAAACAAATGACCATCACCCATGATTTTGGTCGGTAGTTATAACATCCTATTCTTACCCAATGCCATTTCATTTGTTTTCTCTCTTATTTTCCCCCTTTTTAGAATGCCTCCTCGGCGCGACAATCAGATAGCGAATGCCGAACTGGCAAAAATCATCGCGCAACAAATGGCTGCTGCTTTCCCAAATCTTATTGCTCAACTGAACCAAGCCAACAACAACAATAATGCTCCATGCAATTTCAAGAGTTTCAATTCGGCTAAGCCACTCAAGTTTAGTGGTTCTGAAGGAGCAATTGGGCTCCTACAATGGTTCGAGAGCACTGTGAGTACATTTCGTCACGTTCAGTGTCCTAATAATCACAATGTCGAGTTTGCTTCCAGTGTGTTTCTGAAGAGGGCTCTTACATGGTGGAACGGGGTGATGAGAGACCGTGGTGCCGAGGTTGCTTTAGCACAGACTTGGGCCGAGCTTAGGGCTCTTCTGATGAAGGAATTTTGTCCTCGTCATGAGCTAAGGGCTCTAGAAAGGGAATTTGATGATTTGACGCAAGATAGCGGTGAGCATCGAGCCTACACGGACCATTATGAGGAGTTAAGTCTGTTATGCCCAAACATGGTCACGCCTTTGGATAAGGCAATCAAAAAGTACATTGATGGCCTCCCTGACTCAATACAAGACATTGTGACTGGTAGCAACCCTACTACAGTTAGACAGGCCATTGAGCTAGCTGCAACCTTGACTGAATCTCAGATCAGGAAAGGTAAACTTTTTCGAAAGAGTGACAAGAAACCGATCGAGGAATCAAAGACCATGGATGAACAGACTGGATCCCCTAAGAAGTCAAAGAAGCGAAAGGCTTCTCAGAACTTCGTCGTGGTCGCTCACAATGATCAAGCCGTTCCCAACCAACCAGCTCAACCCCTGCTAGGAAGCCCTACAACAGAACTGCACCCTTGTGCAACCAATGTAGCCTACATCATCATGCTGGTGTGAAATGCCGCACATGCCAAGCTTGTGGACTTATAGGTCATACAGTAAGGGTTTGCCCAACCGCAGCTGCACCAAACCAAGTTAACAACAATCCTGCTCAAGGTCGTTTTCCACCAGGATCTTGGTTCAACTGTGGCGAGATGGGCCATTTCCGAAGAAACTGCCCAAAGCTTGCTAATGCGAATCCAGTGCAGGGATGAGCATCTGACCGAATGGAAGACAACGCTATTTAGAAAATAATCAAACCTTGTGTATTATTTTCTTTTGTTGTCACGATCTATGAAACAGTTGTTGATGTTGTTTATAAATAAATCTTTATTTACATTGCAATATGTTTTTTTTTTTGTGGTTGCATGAATAAACAACATATCCCCTACGATACCGACAATCAAGGAACCGTATTCCTTTAAGATCAGACTACCCCCAAATTTCTTCCATTGTATGATCTCTTGCGTGTTCCACGAAAATCCTAAGTAACCGTTTCCTCCAAGGAAAACGAAGTACAAGGTGCAAGTTACAACTCTGGACGAATACCCACTCCTTAATGGGATACCTAAGGATATTCCCGTAAGTCCTTAATTGTTGTATACCTTAATTCGGATGTGGTGATTCCTTGTAATCAAAAAATCGAATTTTTGGAAGATCACCCTATCTTTTCAGATAGATGCTTGAGAACGTTGAAGTCCATAAACTGGGTTCTTGGTATGCCTTGAATACCCATGTTAAAACCGACGCCTAGTTAATAACAATCAATAACAATATAATGACAATTAATAACCAAGAAAACAATTATGTGATTATGTGCTTATGTGTTCCCTTTTATGTGTTTGTGTGATCCAAATTATGTTATCCAAATCCTCGTAGAATCTTCCATATCTTCGTATAAGGGATTCATAGAAGGATACCCAAAGGTACTACCTAAAATCCTTAATGGACTTCTATGTTGTAGTTAAGTCCCTTGGATTATAAGGTACTACTCCATAATTAGACCCCTTGAGTGGTCTAGTTAAACAGATTAATCCAAAAATCTGGTTAGGAATATCATGTGAGGATATAGCTGAAAGGACTCCTTGGTGGCCTAATTAAAAAAATCAGATGTTGATCTAATTAAAAGGACCCTATGGTAGTCTAGTCACCCTCATCACATGTTTGATTTTCTTCCCCTAAACAATTACAAAACAAACTGTGCGGACTATGCAAGGAATTACGTAATTATGGATGCATACATAATTATGGAATTTAGTGCACAGGAATCACAACAAGTTCTGTCATGTATCTAGAGTTAACCCAATTCATTTCCAACTCTGATGAAGCAACCGTTGAAAATGACTCCGTCTGTTCATTTTCGTTTCTAAAGATTATCCGTTGAGGAAATGAATATCCGTTTGTCTAATCCTTCATTTCCATTTCTGATGAAGCAACCGTTGAAAATGACTCCTTCAGTTCATTTTCGTTTCTGAAGATTACCCGTTGAGGAAATGAATACCCGTTTGTTTATCCTTCTCATTTCCGTTTCTGAGGAAGCAACCATTGAAGATGACCCCATCTGTTCATTTTCGTTTCTAAAGATTATCCGTTGAGGAAATGAATATCCGTTTGTCTAATCCTTCATTTCCATTTCTGATGAAGCAACCGTTGAAAATGACTCCTTCAGTTCATTTTCGTTTCTGAAGATTACCCGTTGAGGAAATGAATATCCGTTTGTTTATCCTTTTCATTTCCGTTTCTGAGGAAGCAACCGTTGAAGATGACTCCGTCTGTTCATTTTCGTTTCTAAAGATTGTCCATTGAGGAAATGAATATCCGTTGTTTAATCCTTCATTTCCGCTTCTGAAGAATACTCGTTGAGGAAAATGACCCCGTCCGTTCATTTTCATTTCTGAAGAATGTCCGTTAAGGAAATGACAGGATTATGCCTTGCATATCTCTGGTGGATTATATGACACAAAGTCACAGACAGACTCCTACAAATAAATTTCGGGACGAAATTTCCTAAAGTAGGGGAGACTGTGATACCTGTGCCTCCACGACCATCAAAAAAATATCTAGATCAATAAAATAATGTTATTTGATCCCAATGTTTTTTTATTTATGTTTGACATTTTGCATGTTTTGATTTTTGTTCAATTTCAAACTCTACATCGCTTTCTGGAGAGTTATACGCCAACTGGTGCGTAAACGTAATCAGTTTAATGCGAAAAACACTCCGGAACATCAAAATATGCTTAACATACCTTAAATAACCTTTACATAACTTAGAAATAAGTTTTGAAGCCTTTGGTATGGCAAAATCAAGCTTAAACGCTTACAGGGACTAAATTCGACAAACTGCGAAAGTATGACGATTCATACTGGAACAGACACTCCGGAACATGACCATAAGTTAAACATACCATAAATATCCTTTACATATCTTAGAAATAGGCTTTGAGGGGTTCGGTGTGCTAAAATAAACTTTTGAGTCATTCAGGGACTAAAAGCGTCAAAAAGTGCACAAGTTTGCATTTTCGCGCATAACTTACGTTCTAAATACATCCGAACATCCAAATATTTATGTAAGCATTAAAATATTTTATTTTAGTGTTTGGCATAAGAAAAATCCATTCGTCGCGCAATTTGGACCGTTTTTGCGTCCGTTACGACTTCCGTCGTAATTAACCGAACAACGCAACCGTACGACCAAACGAACCGACATCCGAGATGTTTTTGAGCATATTTTAAGTTCCCTATACTTTAACTTTATTTTAGAGCCTTGAAATGGGGTTAACATGGCTTAAAAGTGCCAAAAATCAAGTTTTACAGGTGCAAGGACCATTTTTGAAATTTCTGGCAGATTCAATGAACCTAGTCCATTTTGAAGTGTTGATGGTTTTAACCCATGGTTTTGCAAAACCATGGACTGGTATTCAATGAATATAGTCCATATTAGGGGCTCCCATGGTTTTAGAAAACCATGGGCACACATGTAAGGTCCAGATCAAAGCTCAGTTTTCGATGAACGATCTTAACGGTTCTTGAATTCCTATAAATACCCACCCTCACTTCCTCCCAAAGCACACTTGAATCTGATTTTGGCTCTCTAAGTTGAAGTTTATGCTTCATACCTGAGAGTAAATCGGATCAAGAGCTTGCGGGGACCTTCTGTAAGTATTCTTTCGTTCTTTTCATTCGTTTTTGTCGTTAAAGTCAAACTGCGTTTGACTTTCTGCTTTGACCAGTTTATGGTCAACGCGAAGTTTGTTTGAACTTCATAACATGAGCGTAATCATGATGGTTATAGTCCCTAGTGACTATACCTACTGATTACCACGTTATCTAGGCTTAGTGACGAGTCGTAGTTTCGGCCAAAATGCGTTTTCTCGCGTATTTTGTAACCAAACTACTCTAGGATATCAAAACCGTTTGTTTTGATATCAAAACCTGTTTTCTAACTTAACTAAACATCTTCTAGCATGTTTAGCTCGTCAATTTTTTTTTTAAGATTAGTGCTTGTGTGGAGCCGAAAGTCAAGCGGACTAAACACCCGCTTAGACTTTCGAACACGACCCGTTTGGTCGATCTTTAGGATCCGACCAAACATGTTAAGTGAACAGAGTAGCGTAGGGAATAACCTTCCGAGGTTATACCTTATGGTCACTTAGGTTTGATTAGTCGCATGATAGGTAGTTTATATGCCTTAGGTAAATAACAAAATGCCCTTTTTACGCCAAAATTCATTTTAAGCCTATGTAACATAATTTTTGATATCTAAACTGATTTAGCAACAATATTAGACATGTTAAGGCATATTTTACTTATCATAGGGCTAGTTAGGCATTCCGAACGCGTTTTACGCGAACGACGCGTTAAAGTAGCATAAGCTACCTAAACGGGTCGTAATGGGTCGTAAGTACTTTGATTAGGTTTCATTTTAGTATATAGGCTTTGTTAAACCATATTACAAGAGTTCCCACACTCATTTGGTTTACGAACCCTCATTCTATCCGATCCTCCGATTTAGGTCCGGTTATTAACGTAGTTACCTATATTAGGTGTCGTTTGATTCCGTGATCTTCTAGCTTTGCTTGGTGGTTATCCTAAGACTTCTAAGCAATCTCAAGTGAGTACATAGACCCCTCTCTTACTGTTTTCGAAACTGTTTTGGGGTGAAACACATGTGCCTACTTGTTACTTTCATGCTTTCCTGTTTTCACATCATAAACTTGCTATGTTCATTAGTACACTTATAGTACATGATTTACATCACATTGATTTACATGACTTTTCTGCTATGTATGTTGACTGAGCATGCTAGCACATTGATTTACATGACTTTTCTGCTTTGTATGTTAACTTAGCATACTTAGTACATTGTTTTACATTACAATTTGTTGCATATGCTCATCCAGCATATGAACACATTATATTACATTTTGAACCGTTTGTAACTATTTAACCATGTGAACCGTTGTAACCACTTGACTATGTGAACCGTTGTAACCATTAGACCATGTGAACCGTTATAACCATTTGACCATGTGAACCGTTATAACCATTTGATTATGTGAACCGTTTGTAACTGTTGAACTGTGTAAACCGTATTTGACCATACATAAACATTTCTACAATTGTTAAACATTACATTTTGGTGGTTGTTTGGGTAAGTGATTTAAGTAACGAGGCGACGTGTAATACGATAAAAACATGGTGGATACGCCGCTGGTACTTCCTTTATATAAGTGCTTTTATGGTATTACATATCGTAGCGTTACTTAAACCATTTCAGTTTAGACATATTACATCTACAATACAATCTTCACATAAACATCGTTTTACAAATAACTTAACTTATACAAACTCGTTTTACATGGTTATTCACTTAACCATACATTATTCTTTTAAACATATATATATCATTTGGTTTATTTATCACTTTTCAAATGACTTATGAAAGGAACCACTCAACAAAATTCATGGCTACTTTTATTAAACAGTTTCTTTAAACGCCAGTCATCAATCCTATTTTCATAAAACCTATGTATCTCATAGGCATTTTTATGCTGACGTACCTATTTTCACATGTGTTTTCAGGAGCTGTTGCATAGGATGATCGAGACACATTTAGGCGGACCTATGCCTTAGTGACTTAAAAACGAAGCAAGAACTAGTTAATTTATGTTATGTACTCTTTAAGACAATGTAACTCTCTTGTTTGATAAATAAAACGTAACTTTAATTTCCATGGTTGTGAAACAATTAATTCTGTTACAACACTCCCCGATGTTTCCGCCACGTTTCATTGTTTTACGTGGTCGGGGTGTGACATTCGGGGATCATAACTCGCTCAAAAACATTAAAACAATGTTTCTAGTATAATTTTGGTGTTTTGGGTAGTGTCCGGTTGTTCGGTTAGATACCGGTTCGTTAAAGTGTCAAATTATACCATTTAGTGTTCTTTGTGTACCCTTTTGTGACACTTTTAATTCCCGACACTTAGGAAAGCATTCAGGACCATTTTGTCATATTTTTGCATGTAACAAACTTGTTTAAATGCTGAATTTTGCTGATTTATTCAGAATTCTGCACTTTATGTGGGTTTTAGGCACTTTCCGGCACTTAAACTATCACCTAGTGAAGTAGTTTTGTGGTCCTTACTTCCCTACACACTATACTGCTGTAGTACCTTGGTTACTGGCTCATACTGGGTCTCAAAACACTGTCTGTCTATGTACTGAACATTGTCAGCATTTTAGTTTGTCTGATAATGGTGCCAATTCTGTTCAGAGCATTATTAGAACTATATCGTGTTGCATGTAGTAATGATAAAAGTCTTGCAACATGAAATGCCATTGTATGTATATAACAGTAATCAGAAACTCATTTGTCATGTAAACTATACCATGCACAGTTCTTAAACACAGATTACTGTTCAATTAGTGTACGGAATGTACGGAAAAGTGACAGTTTTCACAGTCAATCTCCTCGTGTACCTCAAGAAAACGCTTGATGTCATCCCCGGAACACCTCTCTGGTATATTAGCGACGTAAAACTTAGTCAGATCTTGCCTTTTGATGTTATCCTCGCTACGATTATTGCCTCCTTTCCTTCTAGCCGGAACATCCTGCCACTCTTCATCTTTAGGGATTGAAAACCTCATCCGATTTCCTCGTGCGGTACGGGTCTGACTTTAGAGAATTAAATTTTGATGGAAACGAGGGACCCTATAAAAGTTATATTTGTAAATCTTCACAGTTCAAAGAGATGAGATGGGAAAAAAGGAAGAGAGAAAGTTAATTAGATTTTAATATATTTGTAAATTTGTACAGTTCAAATAGACGAGATAGAAAAAAAGGAAAAGAGAATTAGTTAAGTTAATTAATAGTAGAGAGAAACTAATTTACATATTACCATTTATACCTTTTTTTATTTTAATTTTTATTTTTTATGAAAAATAAAATTTGTGGTTCATATTTGTGACAACTGCCAAAATTTCAGGTATCCGTACAATTATTAAATAATGATTAGTGCTTAATGACTGTGCTAAATTTCAATTAATTACTTGAATTATTTTCTGATTAGTACCATATACATACATGTGCATCATATATTGCAAACGACATATCATTACTTCATACAAACTTTGTTGATTCGAATGATGCACGAAACTCCGGCAGCACAGTTATCAGACAAATCAGAAAAATGCTGACAGAGTTCAGTAGATAGACAGACTTTCTATTGATGTGACATCTGTGCCTCCATGGCCATCAAAAAAATACCAAATCAATGAAATATTGTGTTTCATACTTGGGATTTGTATAAATATGTGTATCATTTGCACATATCAATTCTTGTTCGATTTCGAGCTCTAAATCGCTTTCTAGGAAGTTATACGCGAACTGATGCATAAACGTAAACAGTTTAACACGAAAAACACTCCAGAACAGTGACATGGGCTTAACATACCTTAAATAACATTTACATAACTTAGAAATAAGTTTTGGAGGGTTTGGTGTGTCGAAATCAAGTTTATTCAATCACAGGGACTATTTGCGTCAAACTGCAAAAGTATGTTGATTCGTATGGTATCGAACATTCCGGAACTTGACCATAAGTTAAACATACCATAAATATCCTTTATATAGCTTAGAAATAGGCTTTTAGGGGTTCGGTGTGCAAAAATAAACTTGTTGGTAAAGCAGGGACTAAAAGCGTCAAAAAGTGCATAAGTTTGAATTTTCGCACATATCTTACGTTCTGAATATATCCAGACATCCAAAAATTTATGAAATCATTAAAATATTTTATTTTAGTGATTGGCATGATAAAATCCCATTCGTCGCGTAATTTGGATCGTTTTTCGCGTCCGTTTGTGTTTCGTCGTAAATAAGCGAACAACGCAAACGTACGACCAAATGAACCGACATCCGAGACGTTTTTGAGCATGTTTCATGTCCCCTATACTTTGACATCATTATTGAGCCTTGAAAATGGGTTAACAAGGCTTAAACGTGTCAAAAACCAAGTATTATGCATGCAGGGACCATTTCTGACAATTCTGAGATTTTGGTCTCTGGCGGGGCGCGACAGGCCTCTGGCGGGGCGCCAGAGACTGATCTGGGCAGATTTAATGTTTTTGCAAATAGTAGCTGGTTCCCTTGTTTTTTACATGGTTTCTTTCAACCTATGGGCTTGTTTTAGGCACCCATAGTAAGATAAGTCAGTGGGCACACATGGAGAGCCAAGATTGAAGCTCGTAAATCGAGGAACGATCCTAACGGTTGTCCGAAATCTATAAATACCCACTTTGATTTAACTTTCATCCTCACACCTTGATTCATTTCTGCTCTAAGTTGGGGTTTCCACACCTCATACCTGAGCAACTTGAATCAAATCTCCATTGCTTGGACCTTTTGTAAGTTTCTTTTGTTCTTTTATGCATTTTCAAGCATGAAAGTCAAAAAGTGTTTGACTTTCTGCTTTGACCAGTCAATGGTCAACACGAATTTCATTTGAACTTCGTAACGTGAGCGTAATCACGATTGTCATAGTCCTTTGTGACTATACCTACTGATTACCACGTTATTTAGGTGTAGTGACGAGTCATAGTTTCGGTTAAAATACGCGTTTATGAGTATTTTGCAACCAAACTATTCTTGGGTATTAAAACCCTTTGTTTTGATATCAAACTTGTTTTCTAACATCGTTAAAATTTTTTTAACATGTTTAACTCGTCACTTTTAGTTTAGTGCTTGTATAGGGTCGTAAGATAAGCGGTCTAAATAACCGCTTAGACTTTCGAACCCGACCCGTTTGGTCGATCATTAGGATCCGGCAAAACATGTTTTGTGACCATAGTTATATAGGGAATAACCTAACGAGGTTATACCTTATGGTCACATCGTTTAGGTAGTTATATGATAGGTAGTTTATA
Organism: Helianthus tuberosus; assembly: GCA_030545235.1. Classification (NCBI taxonomy): domain Eukaryota; kingdom Viridiplantae; phylum Streptophyta; class Magnoliopsida; order Asterales; family Asteraceae; genus Helianthus; species Helianthus tuberosus. The sequence goes on from CM060407.1 coordinate 105,764,820, forward strand.
TGCCTTAGGAAAATGACCAAAATGCGCTTTTTACGCATAATTTCATTTTAAGCATATGTAACCTAAATTTTTACATCTAAACTGATTAGGTAACATTATTAGACATGTTAAGGCATATAATACTTGTCATAGAACTAGTTAGGCGGTCCGAACGTGTTTTACACGAACGACGCGTTAAAGTAGCGTAAGCTACCTAAACGGGTCGTAATGGGTCATAAGCACTTAGGATAGGTTTCGATTTAGAATGTAGGCTTTGTTAAACCATATTACATGAGTTCTTATACTCATTTGGTTTACGAAACCTCATTCTATTCGATCTTCCGATTTAGGTCCGGTTTATTAACTTAGTTACCTATATTAGGTGCCGTTTGATTTCTGTGATCCCTCTAGCTTTGCTTGGTTGTTATTCAAGACTTCTAAGCATTCCCAAGTGAGTACATAGTCCCCCCTTTTACTGTTTTCAAATGTTTTGGGGTGATACACATGTGCCTTGTGACACCTGTGTCACTCCAACCATCAATCAAATGCCAAACCAATGAAATATTGTATTTCATAATTGGGATTTGTAAAAATATGTGTATCGTTTGCACATATCGACTCTTGTTCGATTTCAAGCTCTAAATCGCTTTCTGGAAGGTTATACACGCACTGATGTGTAAATATAACCAGTTTAATCCAACGAACACTCCGGAATAGTGAAATAGGCTTAACATACCTTAAATAACCTTTACTTAACTTAGATATAAGTTTTGGAAGGTTTGGTGTGGTGAAATCAAAGTTATTCGTCTACAGGGACTAAAGTTGACAAACTGCGAAAGTATGCCAATTTGAACTGTAACAGACCTTCCGGAACATGACCATAAGTTAAACATACCATAAATATCCTTTACATAGCTTAGAAATAGGCTTTGAGGGGTTCGGTGTGCTAAAATAAACTTTTGTGTCATTCAGGGACTAAAAGTGTCAAAAAGTGCACAAGTTTGCATTTTCGCGCATAACTTACGTTCTGAATACATCTGGACATCCAAAAATTTATGTAAGCATGACTATATTATGCTTTAGTGTTTGGATTGCCAAAAATCCATTCGTCGCGTCATTTGGATCGTTTTTCGCGCTTATGCGCATTCCGTCGTAATTAAGCGAACATCGCGTTCGTACGGCCAAACGAACCAATGTCCAGCATATTTTTGAGCATGTTTCATGTCCACAATGTTTAGGCAACATTTTAGGGCCTTAAAGTTAGCTTTACGGGCCTTAGAAGTGTCGGAAATGGCCTTAAACACGTGCAGGGACTGAAACTGTCATTTCTGAAACTTTGTTCTGATCTGTGACTGCTAGGCGGCCCGCCTCAGTTTCCTTACATCCTCAGGCGGCCCGCGAGGCCCCTTCTGACCAGATTAATCGAATCTAACAGCAGATTGCAGCTGTTACATCCACAACCACACATTCCTAATTATCTAGTCAGCTGATAAGGATGGAATTTTAGTCACCATAAGGTCCCGACACTTGTACGGGTGGGATTAAGGCACGTTTTCCATGAAACGATCCTAACGGTGGACCGAAAACTATATATACCCCATACCCCCCATTGCTAAAATCACTAGAATTCTGATTTGAGAACCTCTAAGTTGAAACCATTGTTTCATACCTGAGATTCTTGAATCGGGATTAGCATTCGGGGACCCTTCGTAAGTATTATTTCGTTCTTTTCCTTATTTTATTGCTTTTCGAGTCAGAAAGTCAAACTTTGTTTGACTTTTAGCGTTGACCAGTAATGGTCAATGCGAAGTTCGTTTGAACTTCGCAACGTGAGTGTAATCACGTTGGTCATAGTCCCTTGGGACTATGCCCACTGATTACCACGTTGTCTAGAGTCGTAGGGTAGGCGATCTAATAAATCGCCTATACCTTCGAACTCGACCCATTTGGTCGATCATTAGGATCCGACCAAACACATTAGGTGACCATAGTAGGTAGGGAATAACCTTCCGAGGTTATACCCTATGGTCACATCGTTTAAGTAGTTGTATGATAGGTAGTTTATATGCCTTAGGTAAATTACCAGAATACCCTTTTCATGTATAATTGGTAATTAAGCATATGTAACCTAAACTCTTGTCACATAACTGATAATGTAACATGTTTAGGCATATAACACTTGTCATAGGACTAGTTAGACGGTCCGAACGCGTTTCACGCGCACGATGCGTTAAAGTAGCATAAGCTACCTTAATGGGTCGCGATGGGTCGTAGACACTTAAGTTAAGTTTCATTTAGTATGTAGGCTTTGTTAAACCATATCATATGAGTTCCTACACTCATTTGGTTTACAAACCCTAATGCTACCCAATCTTCCGATTTAGGTCCGGTTAATTAACATAGTTACCTATATTAGGTGCCGTTTGATTTCCGTGATCTCTAGCATTGTTTGGTTGTTACTCAAGGACTACTGAGCAATCTCAAGTGAGTACATAGACCCCTCTTTTACTGTTTTCCAAACTGTTTTGGGGTGGAACACATGTGCCTACTTGTTACTTTCATGCTTTCCTGTTTTCACATCATATACTTGTTATGTTCATTAGTACATTATAGTACATGATTTCATTACATTTCATACTAGGTGTGCCATTATGTGCATTACTTAGTACATTGTTTTACATTACATCACATGCTACGTATGTCTATTGTTGCATACTTAGTACAGGTCGCATGCTACGTATGTCTGTTGTTGCATACTTAGTACAGTTCACATGCTATGTATGTTCAATCGTGCATTGTTCTTCATACTTAGTACATTTGTTATTCATCACATACTTACATTTTGGACGCATATTACATGATTTACATTGATCATGCATTTACTACACAAAACATAACTTTGATTTAAACCAAGTTTTACTTCGATACTATGTTCTTGTGCATATGGTTTAGTTGATGCATTTCACTAGCCATACATATCATTTTGGTTACACATTACATGATTTACATCTTGACATATTATTCAATACATTTGGCAATTGGTTTAAACATAGACATCTTACATTGTTTGGTTTGGTTTGATTAAGTGATTAAGTAACGATGCGTGTGTAATATGATACAAGCATGGTGGATACGCCGCTGGTACTTCCTATATATAAATGTTTGTATGGTGTTACATATCGTAGCGTTATTTGAATCATTTCAGTTTGATACATATAACATTTTATACAAATAACAAGGTTCATGACTAAACATTTTCTCAAATATAAGTCATGAAACCTATTTTCACAAAACCTATGTATCTCACAGGCATTTTTATGCTGACGTACCTATTTTCACATGTGTTTTTCAGGAGCTGTTGCATAAGATGATCAAGATACACATAGGCAGACTTGGGCTTTAGTGACAATAAAAGATGCAAGAATAGTTAATTATGTTGTATTTCTTTGCTTGTTAAGACATTGTAACACTTTTAATCAATAAAACGAAACTTAAATTGCCATGGATTTGAAACGATTAATTCTGTTACAACACTCCCCGATGTTTCCGCCACGTTTTGTATGTTCTACGTGGTCGGGGTGTGACAGAAAAGATGGTATCAGAGCCAATGGTTATAGGGAATTAGGTTATTAGTAATGCTTTGACCTAGTCTATAACCTTTCTAGGACCCTAACGCGAGTTTACTTGCGTTTAGTCATAAAACAATACCGTCACCTATCCTTAGGCGACGACCACAACAAGAACATAAATTTCAAAACCGCTTCGAAAACTAATCATCTGTTCTAGGATGATTGATTACTAGGTTTTGAACCCTCTATTGTAAGGTTTTGAACTCTCTATTATATGGTTTTGAACCCCTTTGAATTTTCAAAACTCTCGTCAAGGTTTTGGGTTTCTAATAATGTGAACACGTGCAAACTGGAAGGGTGAATGCCTGTATTCTGGGTTTTCTGTCTAGGCAAGCACTTCGTATACATCTCATCAGACGCGAGATCAGTTGTGCTTATCTGGGAATTCTTGGGATGAGTGTTCACTTATAGGCGAGCATGTCTTCGCGATACATTATATTGACCCGCTTACCTTGATTAGTCAATGTCTCATTTGTTTGCCTTTGGTAACAAACAAATGGTCGCAATCTTCATGCGTTGTCATTTTCTTTTGATTATCTTTCCCTTGTTTCCTCCCATGTCTTCCATTTTCTACATGGTGCCTCTACGTTGCAACAACAATGTCCGAACTAGGTGCTACAATTTCCCAACAAATAGGCGTCGTACTCCAGAAGACCGTTGATTTAGCTATCACCATGACTTGTCTCAGGGATGAAGCCGTATAAGGGAACTGCTCCTTGGTGCAACCAATGCCACTATCATCATACAAATCAAATACCCTGTTACAAATGTACCCACGGTGGGCGATGGAGACATTTGATTAACATGTGCCGCTTTGCAATCCAAAGCAAAGCTGTTACAAATCCTGCTACTGTTCAACCTTCAAACTCTGCTTCATATGTCGCTTGACATATCTGGCGCCTCAACCTCATGAACTTTCTACCTTGTGTATCGATGTAAGCACGCCTAGTGCAAGGTGTCGGAACACTCCCGTTACACAAACTCAAAAAATCCATGTAGGATCTTTCTATCCTCATAATTAGATCCTTGTGGATGGGTATCATTCATCGGAGTCCTTAATTGAATTCTTTGTATGATTCAATACGTACATCATAATTCAATAAGGACAAAGCCGAATTCCTTTTAAGATTATCCTATCTTCATAGATAGATTCTTGATATGATTAAAGTGCCAAATGAAATCCACGAATTGGATTCCTGGTGTACTTTAAGTATCTGCGTCCAAAGATAACAAATTAATAAACAAGTTAAACAACTATGTGATTATGTGCTTATGTGTTTCCTTTTATGTTTTTTTTGAGTAATCCAAGTTTTTGTAATCCAAATCCTCGTAGAATCTTCTATATCTTCGTATAAGGAATTCATAGTAGGATATCCAAAGGTGCTATATTAAATCCTCAATGGGCTTGTACGTAATAGTAAAGACCCCTGGATTATATTGTACCATTCCATAATTAGACCCCTGAGTGGTCTAGGTAATCAGATTGATCCAAAAATCTGGTTAGGAATATCATGTGATGATATAGCTGAAAGGATTCCTTGGTGGCCTAATTAAAAGGATCATTTGTCGATCTAATTAAAAGGACCCTATGGTAGTCTAGTCACACTCATCACAGGTTTGATTTTCCTCCCCTTCACATTACAAATAAATTGTGCGGACTATGCAAGGAATTGCGTAATTATGGATGCATACATAATTATGAAATTCAGTGCACGGAAACCACAGCGAGTTTGGTCATGTGTCTAGAGTCATTCTGTTCATTTTTGTTTCTGAAGATGGAAAATGACTATTCTGTTCATTTTTGTTTCTGAAGATGTTAAAATGACTTTTCCGTTCATTTTTGTTTCTGAAGATGTTAAAATGACTTTTCCGTTCATTTTTGTTTCTGAAGATGTTAAAATGACTTTTCCGTTCATTTTTGTTTCTGAAGATGTTAAAATGACTTTTCCGTTCATTTTTGTTTCTGAAGATGTTAAAATGACTTTTCCGTTCATTTTTGTTTCTGAAGATGTTGTGGAAAATGACACATTCTGTTCATTTTCGTTTCCGTTCATTTTCGTTGCTGAAGAAAATCCATCGAGGGAAATGAATATCCTTGTTTATTCCTTCATGTGCCATTTTCTAAAGAATGCCTGTTGAAAATAACTCCGTTCATTTTTTTTATTTCTTAAAAATGTTCGTTAAAGAGAAAATACAGGATTATGCTTTACATATCTCTGGTGGTTATTTGACAAAAAGTCACAAATAGACTCCTACGAATTAATTTCGGGACGAAATTTCCTAAAGTAGGGGAGACTGTGACACCTGTGTCACTCCAACCATCAATCAAATGCCAAACCAATGAAATATTGTATTTCATAATTGGGATTTGTAAAAATATGTGTATCGTTTGCACATATCGACTCTTGTTCGATTTCAAGCTCTAAATCGCTTTCTAGAAGGTTATACACGCACTGATGTGTAAATATAACCAGTTTAATCCAACGAACACTCCGGAATAGTGAAATAGGCTTAACATACCTTAAATAACCTTTACTTAACTTAGATATAAGTTTTGGAAGGTTTGGTGTGGTGAAATCAAAGTTATTCGTCTACAGGGACTAAAGTTGACAAACTGCGAAAGTATGCCAATTTGAACTGTAACAGACCTTCCGGAACATGACCATAAGTTAAACATACCATAAATATCCTTTACATAGCTTAGATATAGGCTTTGAGGGGTTCGGTGTGCTAAAATAAACTTTTGTGTCATTCAGGGACTAAAAGTGTCAAAAAGTGCACAAGTTTGCATTTTCGCGCATAACTTACGTTCTGAATACATCTGGACATCCAAAAATTTATGTAAGCATGACTATATTATGCTTTAGTGTTTGGATTGCCAAAAATCCATTCGTCGCGTCATTTGGATCGTTTTTCGCGCTTATGCGCATTCCGTCGTAATTAAGCGAACATCGCGTTCGTACGGCCAAACGAACCAATGTCCAGCATATTTTTGAGCATGTTTCATGTCCACAATGTTTAGGCAACATTTTAGGGCCTTAAAGTTAGCTTTACGGGCCTTAGAAGTGTCGGAAATGGCCTTAAACACGTGCAGGGACTGAAACTGTCATTTCTGAAACTTTGTTCTGATCTGTGACTGCTAGGCGGCCCGCCTCAGTTTCCTTACATCCTCAGGCGGCCCGCGAGGCCCCTTCTGACCAGATTAATCGAATCTAACAGCAGATTGCAGCTGTTACATCCACAACCACACATTCCTAATTATCTAGTCAGCTGATAAGGATGAAATTTTAGTCACCATAAGGTCCCGACACTTGTACGGGTGGGATTAAGGCACGTTTTCCATGAAACGATCCTAACGGTGGACCGAAAACTATATATACCCCATACCCCCCATTGCTAAAATCACTAGAATTCTGATTTGAGAACCTCTAAGTTGAAACCATTGTTTCATACCTGAGATTCTTGAATCGGGATTAGCATTCGGGGACCCTTCGTAAGTATTATTTCGTTCTTTTCCTTATTTTATTGCTTTTCGAGTCAGAAAGTCAAACTTTGTTTGACTTTCAGCGTTGACCAGTAATGGTCAATGCGAAGTTCGTTTGAACTTCGCAACGTGAGTGTAATCACGTTGGTCATAGTCCCTTGGGACTATGCCCACTGATTACCACGTTGTCTAGAGTCGTAGGGTAGGCGATCTAATAAATCGCCTATACCTTCGAACTCGACCCATTTGGTCGATCATTAGGATCCGACCAAACACATTAGGTGACCATAGTAGGTAGGGAATAACCTTCCGAGGTTATACCCTATGGTCACATCGTTTAAGTAGTTGTATGATAGGTAGTTTATATGCCTTAGGTAAATTACCAGAATACCCTTTTCATGTATAATTGGTAATTAAGCATATGTAACCTAAACTCTTGTCACATAACTGATAATGTAACATGTTTAGGCATATAACACTTGTCATAGGACTAGTTAGACGGTCCGAACGCGTTTCACGCGCACGATGCGTTAAAGTAGCATAAGCTACCTTAATGGGTCGCGATGGGTCGTAGACACTTAAGTTAAGTTTCATTTAGTATGTAGGCTTTGTTAAACCATATCATATGAGTTCCTACACTCATTTGGTTTACAAACCCTAATGCTACCCAATCTTCCGATTTAGGTCCGGTTAATTAACATAGTTACCTATATTAGGTGCCGTTTGATTTCCGTGATCTCTAGCATTGTTTGGTTGTTACTCAAGGACTACTGAGCAATCTCAAGTGAGTACATAGACCCCTCTTTTACTGTTTTCCAAACTGTTTTGGGGTGGAACACATGTGCCTACTTGTTACTTTCATGCTTTCCTGTTTTCACATCATATACTTGTTATGTTCATTAGTACATTATAGTACATGATTTCATTACATTTCATACTAGGTGTGCCATTGTGTGCATTACTTAGTACATTGTTTTACATTACATCACATGCTACGTATGTCTATTGTTGCATACTTAGTACAGGTCGCATGCTACGTATGTCTGTTGTTGCATACTTAGTACAGTTCACATGCTATGTATGTTCAATCGTGCATTGTTCTTCATACTTAGTACATTTGTTATTCATCACATACTTACATTTTGGACGCATATTACATGATTTACATTGATCATGCATTTACTACACAAAACATAACTTTGATTTAAACCAAGTTTTACTTCGATACTATGTTCTTGTGCATATGGTTTAGTTGATGCATTTCACTAGCCATACATATCATTTTGGTTACACATTACATGATTTACATCTTGACATATTATTCAATACATTTGGCAATTGGTTTAAACATAGACATCTTACATTGTTTGGTTTGGTTTGATTAAGTGATTAAGTAACGATGCGTGTGTAATATGATACAAGCATGGTGGATACGCCGCTGGTACTTCCTATATATAAATGTTTGTATGGTGTTACATATCGTAGCGTTATTTGAATCATTTCAGTTTGATACATATAACATTTTATACAAATAACAAGGTTCATGACTAAACATTTTCTCAAATATAAGTCATGAAACCTATTTTCACAAAACCTATGTATCTCACAGGCATTTTTATGCTGACGTACCTATTTTCACATGTGTTTTTCAGGAGCTGTTGCATAAGATGATCAAGATACACATAGGCAGACTTGGGCTTTAGTGACAATAAAAGATGCAAGAATAGTTAATTATGTTGTATTTCTTTGCTTGTTAAGACATTGTAACACTTTTAATCAATAAAACGAAACTTAAATTGCCATGGATTTGAAACGATTAATTCTGTTACAACACTCCCCGATGTTTCCGCCACGTTTTGTATGTTCTACGTGGTCGGGGTGTGACATGCCTACTTGTTACTTTCGTGTTTTTCATGCTTTTATATCACATTTCATTAGTACACATATAGTACATGATTTCTTCCATGTTTTTGCTATGTATGTTTTATTAACATGCTAGCACATTGATTTCATATATTATATTTTATTGCATATGTTCACTCAGCATATGGACACATTGTTTTACATTAAAAATTTTTACTTTATATGTTCATTTAGCATATTTAAGTACATCATTTTCATAAAACATGCTTACATTTGGTATGACATTTGGTTTGTTTAACGGGTCATAAATACATTCATTAATACTAATCACGCCGTTCGTTAGTAGGTAGTGGTACCATAGGAATTGACAACTCTCGTTCCTGAAATCCTAGGTTTGTTTAGGTGGAAGGAATGACCGAATTCGATATACAGAATTTAGATAAACCTTTAATTTCGTTTAAGGGTTTGTCGCCACAGTCGCAAGGCTTGAATGTAGGCGTTTAACATTACCGCGTAGATGTTTGTATCAATAAAGCATGGATTTTACAAAACATAACTTTTGATTTATTCAAATACATTGTTTTGTGCATATGGTTAGAATAGATACTTTTATTTATTTTACCATATATGACATTTGATTATACATGAACGTTTTTACATTTGTGGTTTGTTTGGTAAATGATTTAAATGACGAGGCGTGTGTAATATGATAAAAGCATGGTGGATACGCCGCTGGTACTTCCTATATATAAGTACTTTTATGATATTACATATCGTAGCGTTATTTAAACCATTTCAAGTTAGAAATATTACATTTTATACAAATATCATATCTTCATGAAACATTGTTTTACAAACAACATATTTTATACAAACTCATTTTACTTGGTTATTTATTTATCTGTGCAATCTTTCATTTATATCATTTGATTTCTTATCACTTTTCGTATGATTATAAAAGAAAACATTTTTAAAAGTTCATGACTACTTTTGTTAAACATTCTTTTATACTTACAGGTCATGAATCCTATTTTAATAAAACCTATGTATCTCACAGGCATTTTTATGCTGATGTACCTATTTTCACATGTGTTTCAGGTGTTGTTGTTAGATGATTATGATGCAAACATAGGATTGGACGAGGGCCTTAGTGACAATAAAAGATGCAAGACTAGTTAATTATGTTATGTTTCTTTATTTGTATGACAATGTAACCTCTTGAAATTTAATAAAACAAAATTTCAATTACCATGTGTTGTGAAACAATAATTCTGTTACGACACTCCCTGATGTTTCCGCCGCGATTTGTTATTTTACGCGGTCGGGGTGTGACAGAAGAGTTGGTATCAGAGCTCATGGTTATAGGGAATTAGGTTATTAGTAATGCTTTGACCTAGTCTACAACCTTCCTAGGACCCTAACACAAGATTCTTGTGTTTAGATCTTAAAATAATACCGTCACCTATCCTTAGGCGACAACCACAACCACAACGAGAACACAAACTTCAAATCCGCTTTGAAAATCAATCATCTGTTCTAGGATGATTTATTATAAGGTTTTGAACCTTCAAAGTTTTCAAAATCTCGTCAAAGTTTGGGTCTTATAGTGTGAACACGTGCAATCTGGAAGGGTGGATGCCTGTACTCTGAGTTTTCTGTCTAAGGATAGAGTGTTCGTACAAATCCACATAATCGGACTAGTCACTCTTACCTGGGAACTCTTGGGGTGAGTGTCCACTTATAGGCTAAAGTATGTCTTCGCGATACATTAATATGACCCGCTTACTTTGATTAGTCATCGTCTCATTTGTTTGCCTTAGGTAACAAACAAATGATCGCAATTTCTATGCGTTTTCATTCTGTTTTGGTTATCCGATAACATTTCACTTGTTTCCTCCTATGTCTTCCATTTCCTTTAGGATGTCTCTTCATCGCAGCGACACTCAAATGTACGAGCAGGCTACCAAAATTTCCCAACGAATAGGCGTAGTAATCCAGAAGACTTCTGAATTAGCTGTTGCCATGTCTCGTCTCCAGGATGAAGCCACCCAAGAAGCATCAAAGGAAACAGAAGCCAAGCCTTCAAAAAGGTCAAAGAAGCGTAAAGCTTCAAAGAATCCTCCAGCCGTTACACCACATCAAGCAGGACATGGCCAGGTGGCAGCACCACCAGCCAAGAAGCCGTACTTGGGAACTGCTCCATGGTGCAATCAATGCAACCGTCATCATCTGAATCACATACCTTGTTTCAATTGTACCCACTGTGGACGATGGGGACATTTGGTTAACGTGTGCCGCTTTGCTACCCAAAACAAAGCGGTTGCAAATCCTTCTGCTGCTCAACCTCCTGCAAGGAAACCTTATGCCGGTACTGTGCCGATATGCAACAAATGTAATGCACCTCACCTAGCTTACCTACGGTGTCGTCTATGTGCATCATGTGGGCAAATCGGTCATCTTGCAAATGCTTGTCGATTCAACCTAAGCCAAGGTGGTCCAAACCAACCCCAAGTCAATCTTGCTCAAGCTCGTTTTCCTCCTGGTACTTGCTACATCTATGGCAAGATGGGTTATTCCAGGATCAAATGATCAAAGCTTGCCAATTCAAATCCGACCCATGAATGAGGATCTGGTTGATTAGAAGATGTTGCTGCTTTGAATTAGTTTAAATCTTGTGCTTTTGTTTCTTTTGTTTTTCTTGAACTCTGAAACGATCTGTTTGGATTATAAATAAATCGTTGTTCACAATTCTGATGTACAAGTGTAGTTACATGTGTGTATGGCATACCCCTACGATACCTACACCAAAGAACTATATTCTTTACAAACTACTCTTGTAGTTCTCCCACTCATATGATCGCTCATGATTTCCTCGAAAAATCCTAAGTACTCGTTTCATTCTAAGAAACAAAGTACAGAATATAAGTGATATTTTGAGTAATCACTTTAAATCCTTGGTTAGATAACTAAGGGTATTCTTCGATCTCGTACCCATATCATTTCATTCTAGTTTCCATAACAACATACATAGTATATGTTTTTCAAAAACAACCTTCATGATTTCAAAATATTTCATAAACTTTGAAAACAATTTTAACACAGTATATTTATTTAATATATCAAGTGCATGATTTCAAAAGCATTATCCATGTTTTCAAAAACAACCTTCATGATTTCCAAACATTTCATATAGTTTGAAGACATTTTTAACATAGTATATTTACTTAATATATCAAATGCATGATTTCAAAAGGCATTACTCATGTTTTTCAAAAAACTTATACATGATTAGAAAATTCATCTCACATGATTTTAAAACAATTTATACACATTATTTATCTAATACATCTACCGTATGATTTCAAAAGTATTGCGTAAGGTTTCAAAAACATTAAACACATTTCTAAAGAACCCCGTGCATAGTTTCTGAAAATATTCTACTCGTATGATTGATTTAACCTACACAACCTCCAAATTCTGTTTCATATGTCGCCTTGGCATATCTAGCATCACAACTTCATGAGCATTCTACCTCGTGTTTTCGACTTAAGCACGTCTAGTGCAAAATTTCGAATCGTCTCCTGCTATTCAAATCCCAAAATCCCTATAGGATCTTCTTATCTTCACAATTAGATCCTTGTGGATGATTATCGCTCAAAACGGAGCCCTTAATTGAATTCTTTGTATGCCTTGATACGTACATTACGAATTCAATAAGGACAAAGCCGAATTCCTATTAAGATTTTCCTATCTTCATAGTTAGATTCTTGGAAATGTTTAAAGTGCTAAATGAAATCCATGGATTGGATTCCTGGTGTACTTCAAATACTCGTGTACCAGTTAACAAACAAATTAACAAAATGATAACAAATTGAAGATCAAGATAAACAATTATGTGATTATGTGTTTTCTTTTATGTTTTGTGTTTTTCTGTAATCTGATTTTCGTTATCCAAATCCTCGTAGAATCTTTCATATCTTCATATGAGGGATTCATAGTAGGATACCCAAAGGTACTACCTCAAATCCTTAATAGGCTTATACGTAATAGTTAAGACCCTGGGATTATATAGTACCATTCCATAATTCAAAAGAGACCCCTTGAGTGGTCTAGTAAAAAAAGATTGATTCAGAATCTGGTTAAGAATGGCATGTGATGATATAGCTGAACAGACTCCTTGGTAGTCTATTTAAAGAGATCATTTATTGATTTTATTAAAAGGACCCTATGGTGGTCTAGTCACAATCGTCACAGGTTCGTTCATTGTTTTTCTTCCCCTACACATTATAAAATGCACTGTGTGGACTATGCAAGGAATTACGTAATTATGGATGCATACATAATTATGAAATTCAGTTCACGGAAACCACAGTAAGATTTATCATGTGTAAGAACCGACAGTGGCAACATTAACGAAACGTGAACAATGTAATGGAGGTACGGTGGACGCACCAATGGTGCTTCATATACTTGTATATAAGTGTCCCTCAAACATTGCAAGCATGATGTTATTTAAAGTTACTAGAAGTTCAGAACCCTAACCAATGTTGTTTTATCTTTTCGACTTCATGTTTCGAGCTATCACAAGTTTCCTCTAAATAAATTTCGGGACGAAATTTCCTGAAGTATGGGAGACTGTGACATCTGTGCCTCCATGGCCATCAAATAAATACCAAATCAATGAAATATTGTGTTTCATACTTGGGATTTTTATAAATATGTGTATCATTTGCACATATCAATTCTTGTTCGATTTCGAGCTCTAAATCGCTATCTGGGAAGTTATACGCGAACTGATGCATAAACGTAATCAGTTTAACATGAAAAACACTCCGGAACAGTGACATGGGCTTAACATACCTTAAATAACCTTTACATAACTTAGAAATAAGTTTTGGAGGGTTTGGTGTGTCGAAATCAAGTTTATTCGATCACAGGGACTATTTACGTCAAACTGCAATAGTCTGCTGATTCGTATGGTATCGAACATTCCAGAACTTGACCATAACTTAAACATACCATAAATATCCTTTACATAGCTTAGAAATAGGCTTTTAGGGGTTCAGTGTGCAAAAATAAACTTGTTGGTCAAGCAGGGACTAAAAGCGTCAAAAAGGGCATAAGTTTGCATTTTCGCACATATCTTACGTTCTGAATATATCCGGACATCCAAAAATTTATGAAATCATTACAATATTTTATTTTAGTGATTAGCATGATAAAATCCCATTCGTCGCGTAATTTGGATCGTTTTTCGCGTCCGTTTGTGTTTCGTCGTAATTAAGCGAACAACGCAAACGTACGACCAAACGAACCGACATCCGAGATGTTTTTGAGCATGTTTCATGTCCCCTATACTTTGACATCATTATTGAGCCTTGAAAATGGGTTAACAAGGCTTAAACGTGTCAAAAACCAAGAATTATGCATGCAGGGACCACTTCTGACAATTCTGAGATTTTGATCTCTGGCGGGGCGCGACAGGCCTCTGGCAGGGCGCCAGAGACTGATCTGGGCAGATTTAATGTTTTTTCAAATAGCAACTGGTTCCCTTGTTTTGCACATGGTTTCTTTCAACCTATGGGCTTGTTTTAGGCACCCATAGTATGATATATCAGTGGGCACACATGGAGGGCTAAGATTGAAGCTCGTAAATCGAGGAACGATCCTAACGGTTGTCCGAAATCTATAAATACCCACTTTGATTTCACTTGCATCCTCACACCTTGATTCATTTCTGGTCTAAGTTGGGGTTTCCACACCTCATACCTGAGCAACTTGAATCAAATCTCCATTGCTTGGACCTTTTGTAAGTTTCTTTCGTTCTTTTATGCGTTTTCAAGCATGAAAGTCAAACAGTGATTGACTTTCTGATTTGACCGGTCAATGGTCAACACGAAGTTCATTTGAACTTCGCAACGTGAGCGTAATCACGATGGTCATAGTCCTTTGTGACTATACCTACTGATTACCACGTTCTTTAGGTGTAGTGACGAGTCATAGTTTCGGTCAAAATACGCGTTTATGCGTATTTTGCAACGAAACTATTCTTGGGTATTAAAACCCTTTGTTTTGATATCAAACTTGTTTTCTAACTTCGTTAAACATGTTTAACTCGTCACTTTTAGTTTAGTGCTTGTATAGGGTCGTAAGATAAGCGGTCTAAACAACCGCTTAGACTTTCAAACCTGACCCGTTTGATCGATCGTTAGGATCCGACCAAACATGTTTTGTGACCATAGTTGTATAGGGAATAACCTTCCAAGGTTATACCTTATGGTCACATGGTTTAGTTAGTTATATGATAGGTAGTTTATATGCCTTAGGAAAATGACCAAAATGCTCTTTTTACGCATAATTTCATTTTAAGCATACGTAACCTAAATTTTTACATCTAAACTAATTAGGTAACATTATTAGACATGTTAAGACATATAATACTTGTCATAGGACTAGTTAGGCGGTCCGAACGCGTTCTACACGAACAACGCGTTAAAGTAGCGTAAGCTACCTAAACGGGTCGTAATGGGTCATAAGCACTTAGGTTAGGTTTCGATTTAGAATGTAGGCTTTGTTAAACCATATTACATGAGTTCCTATACTCATTTGGTTTACGAAACCTCATTCTATCCGATCTTCCGATTTAGGTCCGGTTTATTAACTTAGTTACCTATATTAGGTGTCGTTTGATTTCAGTGATCCCTCTAGCTTTGCTTGGTTGTTATTCAAGACTTCTAAGCATTCCCAAGTGAGTACATAGTCCCCTTTTTTACTGTTTTCAAATGTTTTGGGGTGATACACATGTGCCTACTTGTTACTTTCGTGTTTTTCATGCTTTTATATCATATTTCATTAGTACACATATAGTACATGATTTCTTCCATGTTTTTGCTATGTATGTTTTATTAACATGCTAGCACATTGATTTCATATATTACATTTTGTTGCATATGTTCACTCAGCATATGGACACATTGTTTTACATTAAACATTTTTACTTTATATGTTCATTTAGCATATTTAAGTACATCATTTTCATAAAACATGCTTACATTTGGTATGACATTTGGTCTGTTTAACGGGTCATAAATACATTCATTAACACCGATCACGCCGTTCGTTAGTAGGTAGTGGTACCATAGGAATTGACAACTCCCGTTCCTGAAATCCTAGGTTTGTTTAGGTGGAAGGAATGACCGAATTCGATATACAGAATTTAGATAAACCTTTAATTTCGTTTAAGGGTTTGTCGCCACAGTCACAAGGCTTGAATTTAGGCGTTTAACATTACCGCGTAGAAGTTTGTATCAATAAAGCATGGATTTTACAAAACATAACTTTTGATTTATTCAAATACATTGTTTTGTGCATATGGTTAGAATAGATACTTTTATTTATTTTACCATAGATGACATTTGATTATACATGAACATTTTTACATTGGTGGTTTGTTTGGTAAATGATTTAAATGACGAGGCGTGTGTAATATGATAAAAGCATGGTGGATACGCCGCTGGTACTTCCTATATATAAGTGCTTTTATGATATTACATATCGTAGCGTTATTTAAACCATTTCAAGTTAGAAATATTACATTTTACACAAATATCATATCTTCATGAAACATTGTTTTACAAACAACATATTTTATACAAACTCATTTTACTTGGTTATTTATTTATCTGTGCAATCTTTCATTTATATAATCTGATTTCTTATCACTTTTCGTATGATTATAAAAGAAAACATTTTTAAAAGTTCATGACTACTTTTGTTAAACATTCTTTTAAACTTACTGGTCATGAATCCTATTTTAATAAAACCTATGTATCTCACATACATTTTTATGCTGACATACCTATTTTCACAAGTGTATCAGGTGTTGTTGTTAGATGCTTATGATGCAAACATAGGATTGGACGAGGGCCTTAGTGACAATAAAAGATGCAAGACTAGTTAATTATGTTATGTTTCTTTATTTGTATGAAAATGTAACCTCTTGAAATTTAATAAAACAAAATTTCAATTACCATGTGTTGTGAAACAATAATTCTGTTTCGACACTCCCCGACGTTTCCGCCGCGGTTTGTTGTTTTACGCGGTCGGGGTGTGACAATTGAGACACAGAATGATCCAGAAACCAAGTATTACACTAGTATTGTGTGTAGGAAAGTAAGGATCGCAAAACTGTCTTCCTAGTGATAGTTTAAGTGCTGGAAAGTGCCTAAAACTCACATAAACTGCATAATTCTGCAGAAAATCAGCAAATTCAGCATTTAAACACATTTATATCATGCAGAAATATGCTTAAATGGTCCTGAATACTTTCCTAAGTGTCGGGATTCAAAACTGTCACAAAAGGGTACATAAAGCACAATAAATTGCAAGTTTAGCACCTTAACGAACCAGTAACCAACCGGACACTACCCGCAACACCAAATTTTCACTAGAAGCATTGTTTTAACATTACCAAGCTAGTTATGGTCTCCAAACATCATAACACACTATCTAAATATCCAATAACTAAATCCCTAACAATACACTTGAGATCTAACTAATAACTAACCATATAGTTGAAACCTATACCTAGACCCCCCCCCCCCACCTACAATCGGCCAACAAGGGCACCACATATGGGATTTTATTTGATTATATTACTAGATCATGTTGTTACTTTACAAAAAATTATACACGTTAGATTATCAAGTGTGGAGATTATAAAAGACTAACCTATAGTTCAAGACCATTCATTCTCACACATTCACCACACTATTTTTCATTCATCTTCCATCCATTCTACATACATATAAAGGTGTTAGAAGGTGCACAAGGAAGCTTGGAGCTTTCGGAAGTTGAAGGACCTTCACCAATTGCTTTTATCCACTTCATTTCTTCCATTGATCATCCCTAGCCTTGAGCTAGTAGTAAGAACATCATACTCTTCATTTTACATCTTGTTTAATTGGTTAAAAGATGATACATGTTGATTAACTTGAAGAACATGAAGAATCACAAGAATAAAACTTGAACATAAGCTTAAATCATGAAGAAACTATGTTGTGTATGTGTTGTTATACTTGATGATTGTTGTATATTCATGTATTTGATGTTGATCATCATATGATCTTGGTAGATCATGATTAAAAACATAATCTAGCAAGACGAGAGGATGAAAATGTTGTAGGATCATAGATCATCCTCATAAGAAACATGAACTTGAAAGGATATGTTGTTATCTTGTAAAATAAAGATCAAATTAAGTTGTAATACTTGTAGATCTAAATTTCATGGATGATTTCTCAAGAAACCAAGTTAAAAATACAAGTTTTACTTAATCTTGGTCCTTAAACAAATAAACCTTATTTTTGGTGGTTAATATAGTGTAGAAGTATGGATGTAACAAGAAAAATCCATGACGAAACATTTTTAGAAAATATAATCATAAGTTGTAAAGATCTAGATTCTTTAAAAATGATGTTTTTAAAAGATCAACCACACTTTAAAGGGTAACAAGACTTACTAAAAACACTAGTAAGTTACTACAAATGTTTACAAATATTCAAGTTCGTGAAGTAGTAGATTATGCTTGTTAATGGCAAAGTTGGTAAGATTGTGGAATGATTGTGTTGATTTACAAAAGAAAATGATATACCTTCAAGGTATGGAAACCTCCATTTTTAGGGGAAACTATGGCAAAATTTTTCTAAAAATTAAACACTTAGAAAAATATTTCTAAACAAATATTTACAGGTGTATCTTAAACCATGGATTTTTTCACATAAGGATTGCCATAGATTTTTGTTCAAAAATTATAAATATTGGAGGTTGGCTTTTATAAATAAAAGTGACTAAATATGTATTTAGGAAATATACATTTAGAAGTCACCATATGTGTGATTATTTGTATATTATGTGTATTAGTTATATTATTTTAGGACTTGAAATAATATAACTCATCAAAATACAAAGAAATTACAATTCAAAATATTACCAAAATTCCAATGATTAAATATACAAAGAATGCCCGAAATACCGGTAAAACCGAACAAAGGAATATCACTTACAAAATATTTCGGAAAAATTATTCGCAAGTATATTTTGGTCATTAATATTTTGGACACCAAGTAAACGAAATTACGATTTCTACAATTATTACAAGTTTATATCATATTTTTTACAAGAAGAAAATCTATTATTTTGGGTGAATGAAAATATATTCTCTTGGAATTATTGGAAGACGTATTATTTTTGAAAGAAATATATATTTTCACCAACAAACATCAAACATATTATTTTTGGGAGAAAAATAAGTTTACGTATATTTTCCAAGTTAGATTTGAAAATATATTATTTTTGGAACTTATATGAAAATACAAATATTTTTGCCAAGGGAAAATTATAAATACTTTCTAAGTAATATTCTTAAAATATATATTTTGGAAATATATATTGATGAATTTTTGTTAAAGATATTATTCCGAAAAAATTTATACAAAATTAAGTATAAGGATACTTAATAATTACAAGAAATAAGTATTTTCGTATACATAAATACACACTGGAATACGATACCAATGCATGGCAAAAATATACAAGAATAAGAATACGAATATCAGTACACCCATCCTTGGGAAGGAAATACATGTAAAAATACTTGAAAAGTATCAAGTTAAAATATATATTGTTTTAACTATTATTCCAAAAATTAATAAATATAATTTAAGTTAAAATATTTATTATTTTAACAAAAAAATTATATAACTTGGAATAATGATGAAGACACTTTGAAACGTAACTCAAAGACACTAATTAATACTAAGTCAAGGCACGACCCACTCGTCTAATAGATCATAGCACGTTGTAGGTAGTCGTGTACTCCAGAGGAAACTTTGAGTTACAGTTGGATACGAAGAACGCAAAACTGTGAGTTCATGACCCCCTTTTCTTTTTAAATGTTTTCAGTTTTATAACTTCGGGGGTGAAGTATATGTTACAAACTGTTTACAAACGTTATTATTTGGTATGGTTAGCTAAGGAAGGATACTGCTAGATCATGTGAGTGGTGGGTATGACGCTTAAGACCATCAATCCTCTTTGTAGGACCGAGGGACATGAGTAATAGATCTATTTGGGTGTAGCGAGCCCCACCCATGCGTCCGCCGAGTGGACCATGTGGTGACTATGTCTTATTGCCGGAGACAAAGTCTGCTAGGTTTGAGTCTTCCTGCATCACGTCACAAATATTAATGTATTAGCTACACATTAATTGATCTGTTTCCTTGTTGCTTTCATACCGGTTTTCAAGAACATACATACATACTTACAAATGTTTCCAAGGTTCATTCATGCACACATACTAAGCACATGAACTCGCTCAACTTTTGTTGATGTTTTCAAACTACATGTATTTCAGGAAATTAAGTATGGATCTGGCGGGCGTTGGAGTTTACAAGTCATGTCTCTAATAAAAGGTGTCATCTGAAGTCGAAGGGTTTGGGTTATGTATTTTATCTTTGATAAGATACATGGCTCGAAACCTATTTTGTATGTGTCTTTTGTGAAGTCCTTATGGATCTAAAACTGGATGGTATTGTATTTTGAACTGGAAGTCTGTGTTTTGGGATTTTAAAACAATGTTGCTTGTAACGTTTTAAAATTATCTATGGATGAACACCTTGATTGTATCATATAGTCGTTTGTTATGGTTGAATGCAATGATATTAAGCAAGTCACACCAAATCACGCTTCCGCAAAAGTCAGGGTGTGACAGTTTGGTATCAGAGCTTCGATTGTAGTGAACTAGGGTTCCTTCTTGTAACACCTGGGTCACTGCGACCATCAAACAAATGCCAAACCAATGAAATATTGTATTTCATACTTGGTATTTGTATAAATATGTGTATCCTTTGCACATATCAATTCTTATTCGATTTCAAGCTTTAAATCGCTTTCTAGAAGGTTATACGCGCACTGATGCGTAAATATAACCCGTTTAATGCAACGAACACTCCGAAATAGTGAAATAGGCTTAACATACCTTAAATAACATTTACATAACTTAGAAATAAGTTTTGAAGGCTTTGGTATGGCAAAATCGAGTTAAATCGCTTACAGGGACTAAAGTTGACAAACTGCGAAAGTATGCCAATTTGAACTGTAACAGACATTCCGAAACATGACCATAAGTTAAAACATACCATAAATATCCTTAACATAGCTTAGAAATAGGCTTTGACGGGTTCGGTGTGCTAAAATAAACTTTTGAGTCATTCAGGGACTAAAAGCGTCAAAAAGTGCATAAGTTTGCATTTTCTCGCATAACTTACGTTCTGAATACATCCAGACTTCCAAAAATTTATGTAAGCATTAAAATATTTTATTTTAGTGTTTGGCATGATAAAAATTCATTCGTCGCGCAATTTGGACCGTTTTTGCGTTCGTTACGACTTCCGTCGTAATTAACCGAACAACGCAATCGTACGGCCAAACGAACTGACATCAGAGATATTTTTGAGCATGTTTTCAGTTTCCTATACCTTAACTTCATTTTAGAGCTTTGAAATGGGGTTAACAGGGCTTAAACGTGTCAAAAATGCATCGAAAACCAAGTTTGGAGCTGCAGGGGCCTGTTCTGCCATTTTTCAAACTTTCTGGTCTACAAGGTCCTTACGGACCTCAACACCCAGGACCTTACGGTCCGTAAGCAGGGGTCAGACAGCATAAACTTGTTTAAACAACTGTTAACAGCCTTTTAACCCCCCCCCCCAAAGGCCAATGCCACATGTTGATCTCTTATGGTGAGGGGCCAATTTGGGTTCCATAACCTTCCGACAAGTGTACGGGTGAGATCAAGGCACGATATTCAAGAAACGATCCTAATGGTGGTCCATTTACTATAAATACCCATCCATCCCCATTGCAAAACCCACTTGAAATCTGAGTTTTTCTCTAAGTGGTTGTGTTTATACACTTTCTACCTGAGATTACTTGGAAATCAATCTTGCGGGGACCCTTTGTAAGTGTTCTTTCGTTCTTTTCTTTCGTTTTAGCATTAGAGTCATTGACCAGTTTATGGTCAATGCGAAGTTCGTTTGAACTTCATAACGTGAGCGTGATCACGATGGTTATAGTCCCTAGTGACTATACCTACTGATTACCACGTTATCTAGGCTCAGTGACGAGTCGTAGTTTCGGCCAAAATGAGTGTTATTGCGTATTTTGTAACCAAACTACTTTTAGGTATCAAAACCGTTTGTTTTGATACCAAACCTGTTTTCTAAACTTAGTTAAGCATGTTTTAACATGCTTAGCTCGTCACTTTTAGTTTAGTGCTTATATAGGGTCGTAAGGTAAGCGATCTAAACAATCGCTTATACTTTCGAACCCGACCCGTTTGGTCGATCATTAAGATCCGACCAAACACATTAGGTGACCATAGTATATAGGGAATAACCTTCTGAGGTTATACCTTATGGTCACGATGTTTAGTTAGTTGTATGATAGGTAGTTTATATGCCTTAGGTAAATGACCAAAATGCCCTTTTTACGCCAAAATTCATTTTAAGCATATGTAACATAACTTTTGGTATCTAAACTGATTTGGTAACAATATTAGACATGTTAAGGCATATTTTACTTATCATGGGGCTAGTTAGGCGTTCCGAACGCGTTTTACGCGAACGACGCGTTAAAGTAGCATAAGCTACCTAAACGGGTCGTAATGGATCGTAAGCAATTAGGTTAGGTTTCATTGTAGTATGTAGGCTTTGTTAGACCACATTACATGAGTCTCCATACTCATTTGGTTTACGAGCCCTCATTCTATCCGATCTTCCGATTTAGGTCCGGTTTATTAACATAGTTACCTATATTAGGTGTCGTTTGATATCCGTGATCTCTAGCATTGTTTGGTTGTTACTCAAGGACTTCTAGGCAATCTCAAGTGAGTACATAGACCCCTCTTTTACTGTTTTTCCAAACTGTTTTGGGGTGGAACACATGTGCCTACTTGTTACTTTCATGCTTTTCTGTTTTCACATCATATACTTGCTATGTTCATTAGTACATTTATAGTACATGATTTCATTGTGTTTTATGCTATGTATGCCCATTGTGTGCGTACTTAGTACACTATTTTACATTACATTTTATGCTATGTATGCCCATTGTGTGCGTACTTAGTACATTATTTTACATTACATTTTATGCTATGTATGCCCTTTGTGTGCGTACTTAGTACATTATTTTACATTACATATTATGCTATGTATGCCCATTGTGTGCGTACTTAGTACATTATTTTACATTACATTTTATGCTATGTATGCCCATTGTGTGCGTACTTAGTACATTATTTTACATTACATTTTATGCTATGTATGCCCATTGTGTGCGTACTTAGTACATTATTTTACATTACATTTTATGCTATGTATGCCCATTGTGTGCGTACTTAGTACATTTGTTTTTCATCATATGCTTACATTTTGGTATGACATTTGGTTTGTTTAAATGGGACAATGTACATTCATTAACACCGATTATGCCGCCCGGTAGTAGGTAGTGGTACCATAGGACTTGACAAATCCCATTCCTGTATTCTCGGGTTTGTTTGGATGGAAGGAATGACCGAATCCGAATACATTTTTTGATAACCTTTACTAAAAGGGTTATCCGACTGTCGCAAGGCTTGGATGTATGAATTTTCACAATACCGCATAGATGTTTATATCAGTATAGCATGCATTTATTACACAAAACATAACTTTGATTTAAACCATGTTTTACTTCAAATACCTTGTTTTTGTGCATTTTACATATGGTTTAGTTGATATATTTCACTTACTATACATAAACATTTTGACATTTACATACACAATTCATGATTTACATTAGACATAGACATTTGACATGGTTTTCACATAAACATTTTGACATTTGATTATACATAAACATTTTACTTTGGTAGTTTGGTTTGAGTAAGTGATTTAAGTAACGAGGCGTGTGTAATATGATACAAGCATGGTGGATACGCCGCTGGTACTTCCTATATATAAGTGTTTGTATGGTATTACATATCGTAGCGTTATTTGAATCATTTCAATTTGAGACGTATAACATTTTATACAAATAACATACTTTTCACAAGACATTGTTTTACAAACAACTTATCTTATACAAACTCATTTTACTTGGTTATCCATTTAACCATACATTATTCTCTTATTTATACATATCATCTGAACTTAATGTCTTTCAAACGATTTACAAAACAAATCAATTTACAAGGTTCATGACTGACTTTTGCTAAACAACTTTTTTTTCTAAACTTACAAGTCATGAATCCTATTTTCACAAAACCTATGTATCTCACAGGCATTTTTATGCTGACGTACCTATTTTCACATGTGTTTCATGATATGATGCATAGGATTTATCAAGATACACTTAGGCGGACTTGGGCCTTAGTGACAATAAAAGATGCAAGACTAGTTATTCATGTTATATTTCTTTGATTGTCAAGACATTGTAACTCTTTTAATCAATAAAACAATATTTCAATTTCCATGTGTTATGAAACAATGATTCTGTTACAACACTCCCCGACGTTTCCGCCACGTTTTGTTGTTTTACGTGGTCGGGGTGTGACAGAAAAGTTGGTATCAGAGCCCATGGTTATAGGGAATTAGGTTATTAGTAATATTTTGACCTAGTCTATAACCTTCCTAGGACCCTAACGCGAGTTTACTTGCGTTTAGTCATAAAACAATACCGTCACCTATCCTGAAGTGACAACCACAACAAGAACACAAATTTCAAAACCGCCTTGAAAACCAATCATCTGTTCTAGGATGATTGATTACTAGGTTTTGAACCCTCTGTTATAAGGCTTTGAACCCCTTTAAGTTTTCAAAATCTCGTCAAAGTTTGGGTCTTATAATGTGAACACGTGCAAACTGGAAGAGTGAATGCCTGTACCCTGAGTTTTCTGTCGAAGGCTAGAGTGTTCGTACAAATCCGCAGTATCGGACCAGTCACTCTTACCTGGGAACTCTTGGGGTGAGTGTTCACTTATAGGCGAGCATGTCTTCAATGATACATTAATATGATCCGTTTACTTTGATTTGTCACCGTCTCATTTGTTTGCCTTAGGTAACAAACAAATGATCGCAAATTCTTATGCGTTGTCATTCTGTTTTGATTATCCGATAACCTTTCACCTGTTTCTCCCTATGTCTTTCATTTCCTTCTAGAATGTCTCTTCCTCTCAGCAACGGTCAAATGTCCGAACGAACAGCCAAATTTGCCCAGCGATTAGGCGAAGTGATTCTGAAGACTGTGGATTTAGGCATTGCCATGTATCGTCTCCAGGATGAAGCCACTCAAGAGTCACCAAAGGAGACAGAGGCCAAGCCTTCACCAAAATCAAGGAAGCGTAAGGCTTCTAGGAAACCCGCAACAGTTACACCTAATCAAGCGGGACCTAGCCAAGTGACAGCACCACCAACCAAGAAACCAATCGAGGAATCAAAGACCATGGATGAACGATCCCCTAAGAAATCAAAGAAGCAAAAGGCTTCTCAGAACTTCACCGTGGTCGCTCACAATGGTCAAGCCATCCCCAACCAACCAGCTCAACCCCCCTGTTAGGAAGCCATACAATGGAACTGCACCCTTGTGCAACCAATGTAACCTTCATCATCATGCTAGTGTGAAGTGCCGCGAATGCCAAATTTGTGGACTTAAAGGTCATACAGCAAAAGTTTGCCGAGCAGCAGCTGCACCAAATCAAGCAGGACCCATCCGGGTGGCAACACCACCTGCTAAGAAGCAATACAAAGGAACGGCACCAATATGCGACAAATGTAATGGGCATCACCAAGCTCACTTACAATGTCGTCTGTGTGTATCATGTGGGCGAATTGGTCACCTGGCAAGTGCTTGTCGATGTAACCCGAACCAAGGTGGTCCAAATCAACCACAAGCCAATCCTGCTCAAGCTTGCTTTCAGCCTGGATCGTGCTACAACTGTGGCAAGATGGGTCATTTCGTAAATAAATGCCCGAAGCTTGCTAAGGCAAATCCAACCCACGGATGAGCAGTTGGCTGATTTGAAGATGTTGTTGTCTTATGCTTTTGTTTCTTCTATTTCTTGTAATGTGAAACAATCTGTTTTGATTATAAATAAATTGTTGTTCACAATTCTGATATACAAGTGTAGTTACATGAGTAAATGGAAATTCTCTATGATACTTGTATTAAGGAACTATGTTCCTTACAAACTACTCTTGTGATTCTCTCTTTCAAATGATCGCTCATGATTCCCTCGAAAATTTTAAGTACTCGTTTCACTCTAAGAAACGAAGTACAGGAAATAAAGCGAAATTATGAGTAATCATGCTTTTTGCACATCCGTGGCTTTGAATCCTTGGTTTGATAACTAAGGGTATTTTCAAATCTCATACCCATTACGTTCTGATTTCTTCAACATGCATAACATAAGTTTTCAAAACAACCTACATGATTTCAAAACATTCTATATATAGTTTGAAAACATTTTTAATATAGTGTATTTACTTAACATAACAAATGCACAAAGCTTTGTCTATGTTTTCAAAAACAACCCTCATGATTTCAAAATATTTCATATAGTTTGAAAACAATTTTAAGTAATATATCAAGTGCACGATTTCAAAGGCATCATTTATGTTTTCAAAAACCTTATACATAATTTCAAAATTCATCTCGCATGATTTTAAAACATTTTTATAAATATACTTACCTAATACACCTACTTTATGATTTCAAAAGTATTATGCATAAGGTTTCAAAAACATTAAACACATTTCTAAAAGAAACCCCATGCATAGTTTTCAAAATATTTTCCTCATACATTGACTTAACTTTCAAATTCTGCTTCATATGTCACCTTGGCATATCTAGCGTAGCATTTTACTTCATGTTTTGACCTAAGCACATCAGGTGCAAGGTTTCAAAACATCTTCAACTTCTAAAATCCATATGGGATCTTTTTATCTTCACATTTAGACCCTTGTGGATGATTATCATTCAAATCAGAGTCCTTAATTGGATTCCTTATGTACCTAAATTCGAACATTTCGGTTCCTTATAATCGAAATCGAATTTTTCTTTTAAAAATCTTTCTATCTTTATAGCTAGATTCTTGATAATGTTTAAAGTACCAAATGAAATCCACGAGATGGATTCCTAGTGTGCTTTAAATACTTGTGCTCTGTTAGCAAAACTAATTAACAAATTAAAGATCTAGATAAACAATCTTTGTGGTTATATGACTATGTGTTTATGCATCTTGTGTTTTCTTTTATGCATTTTGCGTTTTTATACTCTGGGTATTCGTTATCCAAATCCTCGTAGAATCTTTCATATCTTCATATGAGGGATTCGTAGTAGGATATTCAAAAAGATACCACCTTAAATCCTTAATGGGCTTCTATATAATAGTTAAGACCTTGGATTATATAGTACCACTCCATGATTCATAAGAGACCCTTTTAGTGGTCTAGTCAAAAAGATTGATTCAAAAATCTGGTTAAGAATGACATGTGATGATATAAGCTGAAAAGACTCCTTGGTTGTCTATTAAAATCATTTATTGATTTAATAAAAGGGACCCTATGGTGGTCTAGTCACACTCATCACAGGTTTGTTCATTTGGTTTTCTCCTACACATTATAAAGTAGACTGTGTGAACTATGCAAGGAATTGCCTAATTATGGACGCGTACATAATTATGAAATTTAGTGCACAGAAACCCAGTAAGATTTATTATGTGTAAGAACCGATAGTGACAACAATAACAAAATGAGAACGATGTAATGGAGGTACGGTGGACGCACCAATGACGCTTCATATACTTGTATATAAGTATCCCTCTTACATTGCAAGCATGATGTTATTAAAGTTACTAGAAGTTCAGAACCCTAACCAATGTTGTTCAATATTTTCAACTTCATGTTTTAAACTCTCACAATTTTCCTCTGAATAAATTTCGGGACGAAATTTCCTAAAGTAGGGGAGACTGTGACACCTGAGTCACTGCGACCATCAAACAAATGCCAAACCAATGAAATATTGTATTTCATACTTGCGATTTGTATAAATATGTGTATCCTTTGCACATATCAATTCTTGTTCGATTTCAAGCTTTAAATCGCTTTCTGGAAGGTTATACGCGCACTGATGCGTAAATATAACCCGTTTAATGCAAAAAACACTCCGGAATAGTGAAATAGGCTTAACATACCTTAAATAACCTTTACATAACTTAGAAATAAGTTTTAAAGGCTTTGGTATGGCAAAATCGAGTTAAATCGCTTACAGGGACTAAAGTTGACAAACTGTGAAAGTATGCCAATTTGAACTGTAACAGACATTCCGGAACATGAACATAAGTTAAACATACCATAAATATCCTTTACATAGCTTAGAAATAGGCTTTGATGGGTTCGGTGTGCTAAAATAAACTTTTGGGTCATTCAGGGACTAAAAGCGTCAAAAAGTGCATAAGTTTGCATTTTCGCGCATAACTTACGTTCTAAATACATCCGGACATCCAAAAATTTATGTAAGCATTAAAATATTTTATTTTAGTGTTTGGCATGATAAAAATTCATTCGTCGCGCAATTTGGACCGTTTTTGCGTTCGTTACGACTTCCGTCGTAATTAACCGAACAACGCAATCGTACAGCCAAACGAACTGACATCCGAGATATTTTTGAGCATGTTTTCAGTTCCCTATACCTTAACTTCATTTTAGAGCTTTGAAATGGGGTTAACAGGGCTTAAACGTATCAAAAATGCATCGAAAACCAAGTTTGGAGCTGCAGGGGCCTGTTCTGCCATTTTTCAAACTTTCTGGTCTGCAAGGTCCTTACGGACCTCAACACTCAGGACCTTACGGTCCGTAAGCAGGGGTCGGACAGCATAAACTTGTTTAAACAGCTGTTAACAGCCTTTTAACCCCCCCCCCAAAGGCCAATGCCACATGTTTATCTGTTATGGTGAGGGGCCAATTTGGGTTCCATAACCTTCCGACAAGTGTACGGGTGAGATCAAGGCACGATATTCAAGAAACGATCCTAACGGTGGTCCATTTACTATAAATACCCATCCATCCCCATTGCAAAACCCACTTGAAATCTGAGTTTTTCTCTAAGTGGTTGTGTTTATACACTTCCTACCTGAGATTACTTGGAAATCAATCTTGCGGGGACCCTTTGTAAGTGTTCTTTCGTTCTTTTCTTTCGTTTTAGCGTTAAAGTCAACTTTGTTTGACTTTCTGCATTGACCAGTTTATGGTCAATGCGAAGTTCGTTTGAACTTCATAACGTGAGCGTGATCACGATGGTTATAGTCCCTAGTGACTATACCTACTGATTACCACGTTATCTAGGCTCAGTGACGAGTCGTAGTTTCGGCCAAAATGCGTGTTATTGCGTATTTTGTAACCAAACTACTTTTAGGTATCAAAACCGTTTGTTTTGATACCAAACCTGTTTTCTAAACTTAGTTAAGCATGTTTTAACATGCTTAGCTCGTCACTTTTAGTTTAGTGCTTATATAGGGTCGTAAGGTAAGCGATCTAAACAATCGCTTATACTTTCGAACCCGACCCGTTTGGTCGATCATTAAGATCTGACCAAACACATTAGGTGACCATAGTATATAGGGAATAACCTTTCGAGGTTATACCTTATGGTCACGATGTTTAGTTAGTTGTATGATAGGTAGTTTATATGCCTTAGGTAAATGACCAAAATGCCCTTTTTACGCCAAAATTCATTTTAAGCATATGTAACATAACTTTTGGTATCTAAACTGATTTGGTAACAATATTAGACATGTTAAGGCATATTTTACTTATCATGGGGCTAGTTAGGCGTTCCGAACGCGTTTTACGCGAACAACGCGTTAAAGTAGCATAAGCTACCTAAACGGGTCGTAATGGATCGTAAGCACTTAGGTTAGGTTTCATTGTAGTATGTAGGCTTTGTTAGACCACATTACATGAGTCTCCATACTCATTTGGTTTACGAGCCCTCATTCTATCCGATCTTCCGATTTAGGTCCGGTTTATTAACATAGTTACCTATATTAGGTGTCGTTTGATATCCGTGATCTCTAGCATTGTTTGGTTGTTACTCAAGGACTTCTAGGCAATCTCAAGTGAGTACATAGACCCCTCTTTTACTGTTTTTCCAAACTGTTTTGGGGTGGAACACATGTGCCTACTTGTTACTTTCATGCTTTTCTGTTTTCACATCATATACTTGCTATGTTCATTAGTACATTTATAGTACATGATTTCATTGTGTTTTATGCTATGTATGCCCATTGTGTGCGTACTTAGTACATTATTTTACATTACATTTTATGCTATGTATTCCCATTGTGTGCGTACTTAGTACATTATTTTACATTACATTTTATGCTATGTATGCCCATTGTGTGCGTACTTAGTACATTATTTTACATGACATTTTATGCTATGTATGCCCATTGTGTGCGTATTAGTACATTATTTTACATTACATTTTATGCTATGTATGCCCATTGTGTGCGTACTTAGTACATTATTTTACATTACATTTTATGCTATGTATGCCCATTGTGTGCGTACTTAGTACATTATTTTACATTACATTCTATGCTATGTATGCCCATTGTGTGCGTACTTAGTACATTATTTTACATTACATTTTATGCTATGTATGCCCATTGTGTGCGTACTTAGTACATTATTTTACATTACATTCTATGCTATGTATGCCCATTTGTTTTTCATCACATGCTTACATTTTGGTATGACATTTGGTTTGTTTAAATGGGACAATGTACATTCATTAACACCGATCATGCCGCTCGGTAGTAGGTAGTGGTACCATAGGACTTGACAAATCTCATTCCTGTAATCTCGGGTTTGTTTGGATGGAAGGAATGACCGAATCCGAATACATTTTTTATAACCTTTACTAAAAGGGTTATCCGACTGTCGCAAGGCTTGGATGTATGAATTTTCACAATACCGCATAGATGTTTATATCAGTATAGCATGCATTTATTACACAAAACATAACTTTGATTTAAACCATGTTTTACTTCAAATACCTTGTTTTTGTGCATTTTACATATGGTTTAGTTGATATATTTCACTTACCATACATAAACATTTTGACATTTACATACACAATTCATGATTTACATTAGACATAGACATTTCACATGGTTTACACATAAACTTTTTGACATTTGATTATACATAAACATTTTACTTTGGTAGTTTGGTTTGAGTAAGTGATTTAAGTAACGAGGCGTGTGTAATATGATACAAGCATGGTGGATACGCCGCTGGTACTTCCTATATATAAGTGTTTGTATGGTATTACATATCGTAGCGTTATTTGAATCATTTCAATTTGAGACGTATAACATTTTATACAAATAACATACTTTTCACAAGACATTGTTTTACAAACAACTTATCTTATACAAACTCATTTTACTTGGTTATCCATTTAACCATACAATATTCTCTTATTTATACATATCATCTGAACTTAATGTCTTTCAAACGATTTACAAAACAAATCAATTTACAAGGTTCATGACTGACTTTTGCTAAACAACTTTTTTTTCTAAACTTACAAGTCATGAATCCTATTTTCACAAAACCTATGTATCTCACAGGCATTTTTATGCTGACGTACCTATTTTCACATGTGTTTCAGGATATGATGCATAGGATTTATCAAGATACACTTAGGCGGACTTGGGCCTTAGTGACAATAAAAGATGCAAGACTAGTTATTCATGTTATATTTCTTTGATTGTCAAGACATTGTAACTCTTTTAATCAATAAAACAATATTTCAATTTCAATGTGTTATGAAACAATGATTCTGTTACAACACTCCCCGACGTTTCCGCCATGTTTTGTTGTTTTACGTGGTCGGGGTGTGACACTTCTCGAGTCTAGACTACAATCATTAGGGTTATCACGAAAATATTTTTACGACGTGTTTTCATTGCATACACGAAACGCCCAGATCCAGAGAAAAAAACATTTTTACAAAAGGAAAGACAAGAAACATGATTGCAAGGTTTGCATGTGTGGTCTAGTCTGGGAGACTAGGTGGTTTAGTCTGGGAGACTAGTTGGTTTAGTTTGGGAGACTAGGTGGTTTAGTCTGGGAGACTAGGAAGGATAGAAAGATTTCATGAGGAATAACAAGGATACTTGATTACATGATAAATTGTCTTTGTTTGCATATATTGGGTGTTAGTGGTTACTATAGATACATATATTAGGATTACAATGTTGCAGGCACACATGTTATCCTCAGAGAGTGGGTTGTCGGATGCCCGCAACCTGAAGGCAGTCGCGTCAGACGACGAGGTCATGCCGCGCCAGAGATATATACGTCAGACACTGATAGTGATCCTGACATGTTGTCCGAGGACGAGGACGACTTCCAATCGTTCGCGCTATCAGACATTGGTGATGATTTACCTCTGCTGATGGCTTCCCTGACGAGGATCCTTTTGCCATCCCTGTTCCAGTCCATGATCACCTCGTCATTTGGTTATCTCGATGGCGAGCACATCGTGACTCCGATCCTCGATGGTGTACCTCCTGTGGTCATTCCTCCCGAGGATTGGCCTCTCGATGATTAGTTTGATGATGACGTTGATTTGTTTGTTGATGGTCCTCCTGATGACGCCCATGATGATGGAAAGTTAGACAAGAACGTTGTTGCTATTCCACTTCTTGAGACCTCTGTTATTGAGTTATCCTCTAATTCTAGTTTGCAATCTGTCTCAGATTCCCTTGAGTCTGTGACATCTTCAGCCTTACAGACGGCCAGATTGCAGCTTTTTGCTACGGACTCAGACGACGACACCGCTATGTCCACCGCACTATCACCTGCTCGAGATCCCACACCTCCACGCAACCCAGAGCCTGCTCCTGAGCTAGCTCTTGCCCCTTTTGATCAGCCTGATGTTGAACCTGCTAATCTCGAGCCGATTCCTTATCCTGACCATGTTCCTTTTTGGTTTACTAGACCTTGCACCCCTTATACCTGATCCAGTTCCTGCACCTATTGATCCTCCTTTTGTTGAGCTATTTATTCCCCTTCCTGCACCCGACGATGTTGCTCCTTTTCCCCCTATGGAGACCGACGTCCATCGCACCGACATGCCTATCATTTTCTTTCAGGACATACCCGCACCCCGGGAAGGTACTTCTGGTCAGCACCCGCGTGACGATCCCTTTGCTTCAGCAGCTTTTCCACAGATCCCTCAGCCTGCACCGTTTGCTCCTTTCATTTCTTCACCGCTGGACGAGCCATTCCGATGGTTCCCACTATACACTATGCTGATTTCAGACCTCTACCATCCCTCACATTATGGAGGCTACACACGGGATGAGTTGCTCCTGTTACTTCAGCTACAGTTTGAGGTTTTGAGTTATAGAGTTTTGGAGCTTGAGCTGACATCACGTCCCCCACCCTGTCTATGCCAGTTTATTTTCGATCCCCCACATTCATCACTGTCTCCTTTTGCACTATCACCTGCTGCTTTTGCACCTTTTCCAGAGTTTGATGCTCGATTCCTTACTATCATACAATAGATCAGTTACTTACTTCGAAGTGTATACGAGCTCGAGGAGGAGCTCGCATATGTTAGCAGTTTGCTTCTCTTCCCTCCTCCACCTCAGTCATCAGTATAGTTGGTTTTTGGTTTTATAAGGATTGCATTACCTTTGGGTAAAGACACTACTAATGAGCCGAGATTGTGGAGACTTTTGAAGACCACTTTTGACCACGTGATTTTGGTATATTGATAGACTTATTGGACAAGGGTAGTGTGACCCTATGTCCCTTATGATGTGAACCACTTTGTAGACACTGTGACTATGGTCGGCAAATAATGAAAGCTCAGTCGTCATGTTCTTACTAAACACGTTGTTAATCTACATGTTTGTGCTATAATTGTGATGTTATGTGATCGCTCGCTATAACGATTGCTTATATACATATGTATACACACCTCCTAGGTCTTATTTGTTAAGTAGAGGCTTATGTGCCTATGTCCTTAATAAGACCTGACCTAAGCGATCTTCTTCTTAGAAGATGTCGCTTCAAAGGAACACCGATACCAAAAACCCTCTGCCGATGACAGAGGCAGAATTACAAGAGCGTATCTCATAGGCCATCGCACAGCACGAGGCCCTTTGCTCCGAACGCAGCGGAGGTACCTCAGGAAATAACCCACCCAACGGTAATGTTTAGTCACTTAAGACACATTACAAAACGTTTGGACATTTCCATGTGTGCATTGCTAATGCCTTATGTGAATGATGTTGCTTATGTAGCAGGCTGCACCTACAAGCAGTTCTTGGACTGCAAGCCCCTGGAATTCGACGGCACTGGGGGTGTCGTAACTTTTGTGCGTTGGGTTGAGAAGACGGATTCTGTCTTGCGATTGAGCAAATGCGCCCCAGAGCAACAAGTCACGTACATTTCCGGACTGCTTCAAGATGGGGCTCTGTCATGGTGGAACCTCCAGGTTCAGACGTTGGGCGAGGCTGTTGCGTATGCTTTGACGTGGGATGAACTGAAAGAGCTGATGCATAAGAAGTATTGTTCGAGAGCAGAAATCCAGAAGCTGGAAACTGAGTTCTGGAACTTGAAGATGGAAGGCTCAAGGATAGCTGAGTATA
The DNA here is from genome assembly GCA_030545235.1 of Helianthus tuberosus. Taxonomy (NCBI): domain Eukaryota; kingdom Viridiplantae; phylum Streptophyta; class Magnoliopsida; order Asterales; family Asteraceae; genus Helianthus; species Helianthus tuberosus. Next base: position 105,799,540 of record CM060407.1, read on the forward strand.
TGCAGAGATTCCATGATTTGTCTCGTGTTGTCCCCTACATGGTAGAACCAGAGTTTAAGAGGATCGAACGTTTCATCTGGGGATTGGCACCTTAGATTCTTAGCATGGTGACAACATCAAAGCCTCCAACAATTACCGATGCTATCGATTTAAGTGTGACGCTCACTGAGAAAGCGGTTAGACTGGGAAAATTTCCACTTCGGAGGAGAAAAAGGAGACTCATGTGGAGCTGTCTGGAGATAACAAGAAGAAGTTCGTAAATTTCAAGAAGGGTACTCGGGCGAATAACAAGAACAAGGCCAAAAAGGGAAAAGAGTACATGGGTATCCTACCTAAGTGCGAAAATTGTCTACGTTATCATGTCGGGCGATGTAAATATGGAAAATGTGATAACTGTGGCAAGAGGGGGCATGTCAAGGAGACTTGTAGGCAAGGTACTGAACGTGGAAATGGAGGCCAAGATGGTAGCGGGAATCACAGAGGAAACAACGACAATGACGACTATCAAGGCAGAAAGCGTGACGATCAAAAACGTGCTCAAGGTTGTTTTAACTGTGGAGACAGAAGGCATTTTAGAAAATATTGCCCTAAAAACTATCAGGCACGTGGATGAAAGCTCAACAGCGGAGCTAGGGAAGCACGCCAGGATCCAAACATGGTCATCAGTACGTCCCATATTAGTCAACGTTATGCATCTGTGCTACTTGATACTGTTACAAATTTTAGCTTTACATCTCTAGAGTTTAAGAGTATACATGGTTTAGTAGCAAATAAGTTAGAAATCTCGTACTCGAGAGAACTAGCTAATGGGGAGCTAGTGGAATGGCAACGAAGTAATTAGAGGTTGTGTGCTAGAACTTCGAGAGTGTGAGTTCCGATAGATCTTCTGCTAGTTAAGTTGGGAAGCTTCGACATCGTAGTTGGGATGGATTGGTTGTCGAGCAATCGAGCGGAGATTGTTATCCGCATCCCGATGGCGAACGAAGAAACGATCGTGATTCGTGAAACAGGATACGCCCCTAAGGATTATCAGTCGTTTGAAGGCACGAAAGTTTTCGCGCAAAGGATGTGTTGCCTTCTTGGCTCATGTTGTTGATAAGGAGGCCGAAGAACCGAAACTTGAAGATATCCCTGTGGTAAGGAAATATCCTGAGGTCTTCCCCGAAGACTTGCCAGGATTACCCCCTCAACGACAAGTAGAGTTCCGCATTGATTTGGTTCCAGGCACCGCGCCTGTAGCCAAGGTACCTTATCAACTTGCGCCTTCAGAGATGAAAGATTTGCCAACGCAACTTCAGAAGTTGCCAGATAGGGGATTTATAAGGCAAGCTTTTGCCCTGGGGAGTTTTAGTACTATTCGTCAAGAAAAAGGACGGTAGTTTTCGAATGAGCATCAACTACCAGGAGCCGAACAAGTTAACCAACAAGAGTCGGTAACTCTTGCTGAGGATTAACAATTTATTTAACTAACTACAAGGATCTAACTACTATTCTAAGATTGATCGTTGATCGAGTATCATTAGCCGTGAATTCAGGAAGAAAGTATACCGAGGAATAGTGAGTCAATAATTTGTTTTAAACGTACACTAATACTATGTTTTATACACAATACACAAAACAGTTATACACAGAGTACAAAACTTTGAGAATCTGGGAAACGCGTATTTAGGACTCTCGGGGACTTATGTCAAAGTCCATTAGAGATTATCTCGTAAAAACCACGTCTATTAACTCGGACAAACACTATTAATTTGTCATGCAAGCTATTTTAGTTAACCAAATAGGTAAAGTACTCGAATTTCTTTTATTGAAATTTCCACTTTTGCTTCTAGCGAGTAGATGTTTGCATCTCTACTCCTCTTAATTGCATCTCGTTAATTTTCTTCACTAGAGCGAACACTCACTTGCTTCGGTACTTGATCATTTCTTCATTTTAGCAAATACTCATTGTTTCATTTCTTGGAAATTCATATGTTACGCATGCACCATTTGTTATGCATGTGGTTTCGTTTCGAATAAGCGCTTCATCAAAGTTCAAATATTATTTGCTAAAGCTAAATATATATTTGTGATTCGAATGGCCTGCATTATTGTAATTGTTGGCTCCTTTGCTATCAAGTCAACACACTTTCTTGAAACTTCTTTTCTTTTAAGTTACATTCATGGTTTATCTTTGTGACCATGCCGAAATTCCCTTGTCGATACCTACGTTTATAGTCAGACTTCGCTAAAACCAAGTTCAATTGCTGGAACTTGTCCATTTCGCATCTTCAATTCAAGACACCATATGATGTATTGAGAGCATCATACTCAAAATTCATATTTGAAAATGTTTCTTTTGTCCCGAGTCATAGTAAACTTGTTTGGTCTACGGCTCCAGTAAGTCGTCTGTTGGTTCCAACACCTTGTGGTGGTGTCTCGTTAATTTGAAGCTTGCGCTAATCTCGTTTACGCATCTCATACATGGATATATTTGTTTATTTATTGACTTGCTCTAAATCCGTTCTGTTTTATCATGATTAAAGCAGTCTTAACACAATCGTGTGTTAAGACAATGGTACGTAAATTCATTTTATATCCCAGTGTACCTCCTAACGGTTCTTTCATTATCGATCGAATTCCTTGCAGTATTTATTACTTTTTCATCTTCGGTCGGAAACGATAGTTCTTTGGTGTTCTATATTCAATTGAAAAATCCTACGATGCCATTTGAATCAAATTTCCAGGATTGTTTCATTACACTTTCATTTGATTTCAAACACGGTGAACTTGTTCGGTCACTGCTATTATTGAATTATGTCGTTCACTACGACACCTTGTGGTGTCGGTGTAAACTTGTAGCTTGTGCAAATCATGGTCAATCGTTTCATACAAAACTACGTATAATTTATGTCTGACTCGTCTTTTAAACACTCTTAATACAACTATGTATTAAGACAAAGATACACCAGGTTCAGTTGTATTTCATTTCGGTGCATTCTCGCAATTCAATAATGCCAACACGTAAATTTTATTCATTTACTTGATCGAAGGCTGACGAATCATTTTCACGTCACTATTACATTTAAGTTTACTGATTCTGAGTTCATCTAACGGATGTTATTGTTTCTAGAACTCATTTGCATATTGTAAGCGATCGTTTGGAATTCTATTGGTCGAAACTCCTCTTTTATTGAACCTCTGCGAAATAAGTTACACTAGATTATACGTCTATACGTCTCGTGTCCTTCGACATCAAATTCAGAAACACACACCTTTTAACCATTGGGTTCTTATTGTTGTAATACATTTCTGAATTCACTTGATTCGATTAAGACTTGATTCGGTTTTGTGGTTATCTACCTCAGTATTATTCATATCCATACACGCATAATGTAACCCTAAGGAGCTAAGGTAGTAAAAATTTCGAGGATGAAATTTTCTTAACAGGGGGAGAATGTGACAACTATCAAAATTTAAGGTATCCGTACAATTATTAAATAATGATTAATGCATAATGACTGTGCTAAATTTCAATTAATTACTTGAATTGTTTTCTGATTAGTACCATATGCATACATGTGCATCATATATTGCAAACGACATATTATTACTGCATACAAACTTTGTTGATTCGAATGATGCACGAAACTCTGGCAGCACAGTTATCAGACAAATCAGAAAAATGTTGAAAGAGTTCAGTAGATAGACGGACTTTGTATTGAGACACAGAATGAGCCAGAAACCAAGTATTACACTAGTATAGTGTGTAGGAAAGTAAGGATCGCAAAACTGTCTTCTTAGTGATAGTTTAAGTGCTGGAAAGTGCCTAAAACTCACATAAATTGCAGAATTTTGCAGAAAATCAGCAAATTCAGCATTTAAACACATTTATATCATGCAGAAATATGCTTAAATGGTCCTGAATACTTTCCTAAGTGTCGGGAATCAAAACTGTCACAAAAGGGTACATAAGCACACTAAATTGCAAGTTTAGCATCTTAACGAACCAGTAACCAACTGAACAACCGGAAACTACCCGAAACACCAAATTTTCACTAGAAGCATTGTTTTAACATTACCAAGCTAGTTATGGTCCCCGAACATCATAACACACTATCTAAATATCCAATAACTAAATCCCTAACATTACACTTGAGATCTAACTAATAACTAACCATATAGTTGAAACCTATAACTAGAACCCCCCCCCCCCACTACAATCGGCCAACAAGGGCCCCACATATGGGATTTTATTTTATTATATTACTAGATCATGTTGTTACTTTACTAAACATTATACACATTGGATTATCAAGTGTGGAGATTATAAAAGACTAACCTATAGTTCAAGACCATTCATTCTCACACATTCACCACACTTCACTTCTCCTTCTTCCTTTCCCCTTACCTCATGGCCAAGAACACACACATACATCCACCATTTTTCATTCATATTCCATCCATTTTACATACATACAAAGGTGTTAGAAGGTGCACAAGGAAGCTTGGAGCTTTCGGAAGTTGAAGGACCTTCACCATTTGCTTTTATCCACTTCATTTCTTCCATTGATCATCCCAAGCCTTGAGCTAGTAGTAAGAACATCATACTCTTCATTTTACATCTTGTTTAAGTGGTTAAAAGATGATACATGTTGATTAACTTGAAGAACATGAAGAATCACAAGAATAAAACTTGAACATAAGCTTAAATCATGAAGAAACTATGTTGTGTGTGTGTTGTTATGCTTGATGATTGTAGTTTATTCATGTATTTGATGTTGATCATCATATGATCTTGCTAGATCATGACTAAAAACATAATCTAGCAAGATGAGAGGATGAAAATGTTGTAGGATCATAGATCATCCTCATAAGAACCATGAACTTGAAAGGATATGTTGTTATCTTGTAAAATAATGACCAAAGTAAGTTGTAATACTTGTAGATCTAAAATTTCATGGATGATTTCTCAAGAAACCAAGTTAAAAATACAAGTTTTACTTAATCTTGGTCCGTAAACAAATGAACCTTATTTTTGGTGGTTAATGAAGTGTAGAAGTATGGATGTAACAAGAAAAATCCATGAAGAAACATTTTTAGAAAATATGATCATAAGTTGTAAAGATCTAAATTCTTTAAAAATGATGTTTTTAAAAGGTTAACCACACTTTAAAGGGTAACAAGACTTACTAAAAACACTAGTAAGTTACTACAAATTTTTACAAATATTCAAGTTCGTGAAGTAGTAGATTATGCTTGTTAATGGCAAAGTTGATAAGTGTAGAATGTGTATTGTTGATTGTGGATTGATTGTGTTGATTTACAAAAGAAAATGATATACTTTCAAGGTATGGAAACATCCATTTTTAGGGGAAACTATGACAAAATTTTTCTAAAAATTAAACACTTAGAAAAATATTTCTAAACAAATATTTACAAGTGATTCTTAAACCATGGATTTTTCACATAAGGATTGCCATAGATTTTTGTTCAAAAATTATAAATATTGGAGGTTGGTTTTTATAAAAAAAAAAGTGACTAAATACGTATTTAGGAAATATATATTTAGAAGTCACCATGTGTGTGATTATTTGTATATTATGTGTACTAGTTATATTATTTTAGTACTTGAAATAATATAACTATCAAAATACCAAGAAATTACAATCCAAAATATTACCAAAATTCCAATGATTAAATATACAAAGAATGCCTAAAATACCGGTAAAACCGAACAAAGGAATATAACTTACAAAATATTTCAGAAAATTTATTCACAAGTATATTTTGGTAATTAATATTTTGGACACCAAGTAAACGAAAATATGATTTCTACAATTATTACAAGTTTATATCATATTTTTTACAAGAAGAAAATATATTATTTTGGGTGAATGAAAATATATTTTCTTGGAATTATTAGAAGACGTATTATTTTTTAAAGAAATATATATTTTCACCTACAAACATCAAACATATTATTTTTGGGAGAAAAATAAGTTTACGTATATTTTCCAAGTTAGACTTGAAAATATATTATTTTTGGAACTTATATGAAAATACAAATATTTTTGCCAAGTGAAAATTATAAATAATTTTTCTAAGTAATATTTTTAAAATATATATTTTGGAAATATATATTGATGAATTTTTGTTAAAGATATTATTCCGGAAAAATTATACAAAATTAAGTATAAGGGTACTTAATAATTACAAGAAATACGTATTTTCGTATACATAAATACACACCGGAATACGACACCAATGCATGGCAAAAATATACAAGAATAAGAAAGTACACCCATCCTTGGGAAGGAAATACATGTAAAAATACTTGAAAAGTATCAAGTTAAAATATATATTGTTTTAACTATTATTCCAAAAATTAATAAATATAATTTAAGTTAAAATATTTATTATTTTAACATAGAAATTATAAACTTGGAATAATGATGAAGACGCTTTGAAACGTAACTCAAAGACACTAATTAATACTACGTCAAGGCACGACTCACTCGTCTAATAGATCATAGCACGTTGTAGGTAGTCGTGTACTCCAGAGGAAACTTTGAGTTACAGTTGGATACGAAGAACGCAAAACTGTGAGTTCATTACCCCCTTTTCTTTTTAACTGTTTTCAGTTTTATAACTTCGGGGGGTGAAGTACATGTTACAAACGTTATTATTTGGTATGGTTAGCTAAGGAAAGTTACTGCTAGATCATGTGAGTGGTGGGTATGACGCTTAAGACCATCAATCCTCTTTGTAGGACCGAGGGACATGAGTGATAGATCTATTTGGGTGTAGCGAGCCCCACCCATGCGTCCGCTGAGTGGACCATGTGGTGACTATGTCTTATTGTCGGAGACAAAGTCTGCTAGGTTTGAGTCTTCCTGCATCACGTCACAAACATTAATGTATTAGCTACACATTAATTGATCTGTTTCCTTGTTGCTTTCATACCGGTTTTCAAGAACATACATACATACTTACAAATGTTTCCAAGGTTTATTCGTGCAAACATACTAAACACATGAACTCGCTCAACTTTTGTTGATGTTTTCAAACTACATGTATTTCAGGAAATTAAGTATGGATCTGGCGGGCGTTGGATTTTACAAGTCATGTCTCTAATAAAAGGTGTCATCCGAAGTCGAAGGTTTTAGGTTATGTATTTTTGTAACGCCCATCGTCCCTGAACTTTAGACACTTGGCAAGATCAGTCCCTGAACTTCTAATAATTGGCAGTTTTAGTCCCTGTAGTTATGAGGTGTTAATACTTTGATACTTTTGATATGAATCTTATTGATATTGATTCTTGATTCTTTATTCTAGATGCTTGATTCTTGACACTTAAACTATGAGACTTGATACATAATCTAGATATTTGACTCTTGATGCTTAATCTAGACACTTGATTCTTGATGATTAAACTAGATGCTTGATTCTTGATACTATGGATCCTTTATGTGGATTCTTGATACTTGATACTTGGACTCTTGATTCTTAATGCTTGAGGAACTATGATTCTTGACTCTTGAAAGTTATTTGGTGCTTGACTCCTTAGACTCGTGAAACTTGATTCTTGGTTGAACGAGAGACTGGAGCCTTGCCACTGGCGAAATCTATGAAACTTTGAGACTTTAAGTGTTTTTGACGTAATCTAGTTATGAGATACTTTTACCCAAACCATACGCAACGCAACGCTAAATATAACTCGCGAAACGAATCAAAGTCAGGAACATGGAAAGAATGGATTGGCCAGAGTGGCCATCCGATTGGATTGCCACCCGATCGGATGACCACCCGATCGGGTGACCACTCGATCGATCGGCCACCCTATCCACTTTGCATCGCATTAATACTCTCTCTCACTATAAAAAGACCTGTCACATCACCATTTTGAGTGATGTGACAGCTCTGCTCAACCAAGGCATGCGCACCCTTCATTTCTTCATTTTCTCATCGATTTTGGTACGTTTTCGGCTAGATTCTTGTACTTTCTTGATCCACACTTCATTCTCTACGTGATTCTCACTTGAAATCACACTTTTTACCGTGAAATCTCTTAGATCTGAGATCCTAAGGATGACGTCATCTTAGTGGTTTGGAACAAATTAATATATGAGGTCATTCTTGGTGAGATCTAGCTAAGATCTAAGGGATTCCATGTATGTTGGACCGTGTTCCGACCCTAAACAGTCAGTAGAGAATGTTCATCTTCACGTACGAAGGCGGAATCAACGTATGCGAAGTAACACAGCTTTTCCTTTTCAATTCCTTTCTTTTTATTGCATTCTGATTACAAATTAACAGAGTTTTAGTACCAAATGCTCTCAACAGGTTCGCTCCAATGTCCACCAACAACTATATCAGGTTCGCTTGTGATGACCTATATATAGAGTTGTGTGGTTCGCTTATGTGAACTGCCAAATAAGCGAACCTCCATGAATGACCCTATAAGCGAACCTACTCATTACCCTATAAGCGAACCTATAACCTAATGACCTTTTAAGCGAACCTCTAACATAATATGTACATACAAACGAAATCACTTCTAATCCTATGTACACATAAGCGAGATTACAACATAAAGACCTAATTTGACTTTTAACATCCTATGTTGTCTGACTTTGACCTAAGACTTGATATAGACAAAGTCAACAGACATTCTGTGTATCAACAGACTCCCCCTTGGATGTTGACGAAGTCTTCAGCTCCTGAGTCTTCAGTCTTGGTCTTTTCTCCAACTCTCTGTCTTCACATCATAATCATTCTTCACAGGTTTAGAATCACCACCTGACTCTGACTTCCATCTTCCCTTTGACTGTTGATCCAGACTCCCCCTTTCACAGACTCCCCCTCTCGATATGCTAGAATCTGAGGTATCTGGTTCAAGCTTTGACAAATAGCTTCTGTTGGGAATAATGAAGTCCAAAACCTGTGTCTCAAACATCATTCATTACAAACTTATCTTTTCAACAATAAATCACAAACTCAATCAGCTTTAGAAATCCACTCAAGTATTCAGGTCCAAATTAATGACCCTGATTACTCAATTAATCTACCAAGTCCAATTTAATGACCTTGGTTGATCTTTTAACGAATCAAACTGATTTAGAACAACAATTTCACAATATCTGAAAATAACAAGTATCAAGTTAATGAACTTGTTTTTGACTTTCCAATAAAACAAACTCCATCAAAGTAAGCTCTCCTCATTCTTCAGTCCAGAATCTCCTGCATCTGCTCCAATCATCTGAGAATCCAACAATCAACTCTCCACTTTGGTTTGTCGGAAAATAAATCAGAAATAAAATCTTTTTGGATTTTATAAAGTGTTCTAAACTAAGAAATGAAATACAGAAAACTTAAATTGTAGAAAGTAAACAAAGTAAACTATATACAAACATATTTTTGGCGAGCGTGTCAGGGAATCATATCAGCTATCAGACAAATCACAAGTACCGTTAAGCTGTGATTACATACTCAGAATTTAAACAATTCACCTCGATTGTCGATATACTGATCCATCTTAAATTCTCAAACAATTTTCAATCTACTCAGGATACGAATTAGATGTCTTATGAACTAGCTCATTCATGTGTCCCACCTCTTGAATATACTCCCGTATCCAGAATCCCAATTATCAGTCTTACAGGTGAGTATACTACAATGATATCTGTACATAAATTAGGTAATGCGAGGGCCGAGGGATCTTAGGTCGATACTTCCGTATACGCAGAGAGATATCAGCTTCGACTTTACGGTATGTCCCCTTTAGAGGATCTTTTAGCTACAACAGCAGCGACTATCAATTTTATTGTTTCATCGGCATGCTGAGGGTTTATGCTATGTTTCAAGCATTGCAAAAAGTATTATTCGAGGACTAGGTCAGAACTACCGTTCAGCAGAAGTCCCGGAATAATACCCCAGACATCATTGAGTATAAAGACCTAGTATATCAGATTATGAGACCTTTCAAACGAGATTTCAGGGGTTACCTATATATCCAAGTAGTGTTCCCCACAAATTTCGCAAGTTTGAAATTTTAGGTTTATATCCCGAATAAATCTACTAAATGTGTGAAAACCTATCGACACATCATTAGTGAGACTGTTTAACTCATTTAAACTTTACAAATCTTTAGCATACTGTAATTGTCTAGCCGATGTACTATCATTTTCCCTATATACACAAGCTCTTTATCAGATTTTATCATGTTTTTGTATTTTTGCATTTTTTACTGTTTTTGTATTTTCTGAAAATATATCTATATACATCTATCTACTCCCCCTAAATACCAAAACAAGTAAAAAATCGACAAACCATTGCAGATTGTTTCTCGTCTTCATCCGCAACAGTACTCTCATCAACGCCAATTATGCCATCCGACACCGACAGAAGCTTCATACCGTTCAGTTTTAACAAATATTTAAACCGATTTTTATCAAAAGCTTTGGTATGTAAATCAGCTTTCTGTTCGTCAGTGTGGATTTTCTCAATTCGTATCAACTTTTTCTCAAAGCAATCACGAATAAAGTGATGACGAATTTCTATGTGTTTAGTTTTAGCGTGATGTACCGGATTTTTTGTTATATTTATTGCGGCCTCATTATCAACAAAAAGATGTGTGTTAAGAAACTGCAAACCGTAGTCGCGCATCTGTTGCTGTATCCACAAGATCTGAGAGCAGCAACTGCTAGCAGAAACATACTCCGCTTCACATGTAGATAACGCCACAGACGTTTGTTTCTTACACTGCCAGGTAACCAATCTTGTTCCAAAGAACTGGCATCCTGCAGTTGTTGATTTGGAATTGACTTTGCAGCATCCGAAATCCGAATCGGAATACCCTTCGAGCGTAAAATCGCCTTTCCTAGGATACCACAACCCCAATGAAGGAGTTCCTTTCAGGTAGCGCAATATCCTCTTCACAATGATCATATGCGAAGCTCTCGGGTTAGATTGAAATCTTGCTGCGAGGCACGTTGGGTACATTATATCAGGACGTGAAGCTGTTAAGTACATCAAAGAACCTATCATGGAACGATAAAAAGTTTCATCAGCCCTATCTCCGATGAGATCTGGGTGAATCCCATGATTTGTTGCAAGTGGGGTAGCAGCTGGAGTAGAACCTAACATCCCAAATTTCTCGAGAATATCATGAACGTACTTCGTCTGATGAATGAAAATTCCTTCAGAAAGTTGTTCAACTTGTAATCCCAGAAAGAATTTCATCTCCCCCATTGATGACATTTCGAACTTTTGCTTCATCACTGATTCAAAATCTTTGCATAGATTTTCATTTGTCGACCCAAAGATTATATCGTCCACATAAATCTGAACTATCAGAAGATGACCGTCGACCTCTTTAGTGAAGAGAGTGGCATCCACTTTTCCACGAATGAACTTGTTGGCTAGTAGGTGTTGAGAAAAAGTCTCGTACCAAGCTCTCGGGGCCTGGTGTAAACCATACAGCGCTTTGTCCAATAAGTAGACCTTGTTTTTGTGGATTGGGTCAGTGAAGCCCGGCGGCTGACCGACATAAACCTCCTCTTTGACCTTCCCATAAAGAAACGCCGATTTTACATCTAACTGATATACTTTGAAGTTCTTCCAAGACGCAAATGCTAGGAAAATTCTGATTGCCTCTAGTCGTGCTACAGGAGCATAGACTTCTGTAAAATCAATTCCCTCCTGTTGACTAAATCCCTGAACAACGAGTCGAGCTTTGTTCCTTACAACAACTCCTCTGTCGTCTCTCTTACACTTAAATACCCATTTTGTATTTATTTTCCTATGACCATCCGGCAAATCAACTAACTTCCACACTCCCAATTTCTCGAATTGACTAAGTTCCTCCTGCATTGCATTGACCCAAGAGTCTTCAGTAAGCGCCTCTTTGTAAGTTCTTGGCTCAACCTGCGAGATAAAACAACTCAATGAGAATTCAGTTTGCAAAGGAGCAACTTTTGTATAAAAACATGTAAGCCCTTTATCAATCTGATTTCGAGTGCGAACGCCTGTCTGCAATTCTCCTATGATCAACTCCTCTGGATGATATGAAAAAGTTCTCGGCATCACTTCGCTTGGAATATCTACATTTCCCTCCAGATTAGTAACATTCTGCTCTGCATCTTGTTCACCAACTTGATTTGTTTGACTTGAAATCTGAATTTGCTCCCCCTCAGAATCTGAATCACCATGATCAAAGACTGGCATGTTTTCAGCTTCTTGATTATCATCCTGAACCGACTGATTATTCTGAGCAACTTCATTCTGTTGGACATCATTATGTTCACCAGCATTACTCGGACCTGCTTCATCGTCATTTGAAGTTTCCCGAGGTCTTCTAGAATACTCAGCTGGGAACCTTAGCTGTGACTCGTATTCACGCAAAATATCCAACTCATCAAAGAAATCTTCATCATCCTCTGATTCTTCTCTCATGTCAAACGAATCCCAAAGTTTGTCATAATGATAACGCCGTGAATCACCAGGATTCTATGGCGGCATAGTATAACCTTGACATTCAACATTTGCAGCTTCAATAATCCGCTTCTCACTTGGAACGAAGACACGTCGTATCGGATTTGCATAACCAACAAATATTCCCTCAATGCACTTCGGACCAAACTTTCCAAAAGGCTCTATAACTGTACAGGGTGACCCGGACGGTTCTAGATACTTCAAATTCAGTTTGCGGTTATTGATTAGCTCAAAGCATGTTTTGTTGAACTTCTTGACAGTGAGAACCCTGTTGAGTGTATAGCATGCGGCGGAAACAGCTTCAGCCCAAAAATTTATCGGTAACTTTGAATCTGCAAGCATAGTTCTAGCCGTCTCGATTAGTGTCCGGTTTTTGCGTTCTGCAACTCCATTCTGCTGCGGAGTGTACGGAGCACTAAACTCATGCAATATACCTCTTTCATCACAAAATTCTTCCATCTTACTGTTCTTGAATTCAGTACCATTATCACTTCGAATTCTTTTGATACGCCTTTGGTACAAATTCTCAATTTTTTTGAACAGCGCCATCAAACTGTCATACGTTTCATCTTTTGTCTTCAAGAAAGAAACCCACGAAAATCTGGAATAATCATCAGTAACCACAAGACAGTAGAGATCCCCTGTAATACTTTTGACGTTTATTGGACCGAACAGATCCATATGTAGTCTCTCTAACGGTCTGGAAACTGAATTGACTTGCTTTGTAGGGTGTGACTTTTTCTTCTGCTTGCCTTTAACACAGCTAATGCACTCCCCTTCCAGATGAAAACCTTCTATATTAACACCCAAAACCAAATCATTGTGCACCAAGTGATTCATCTTCCTTAGGTGAATATGCCCCATCTTTCGGTGCCACAATCTCGATTCTTTTTCAGTTGCTCTAGACACAAAACAATGTGCCTGACCAGTAGTTGTAGTTGCTACACTCATATCTAACACATATAAATCATTCACTCAAGGTGCCCGCAAGATAATCCATTCTTCAGGGATAACAAATCCTGGTTTCAAGATCAAGCATTCTTTGTCTGTGAAGTGAGTAGTATACATATTGTCACAAATCTGCGAGATACTCAGCAGATTATTCTCCAGCTCAGTTATGTAGTTAACTCTTTCAAACTTCACGATCCCGTTGGATAACGTTCCTTCACCAATAATCCTACCACCTTCATGACCAGCAAAACCTACGTAACCACCATTGATATTTCTCACATCATACAGCAACGCAGTCTTCCCTGTCATATGTCGAGATGCTCCACTATCCATGATCCATCAGGATACAAGTTTTGGAAGATCCTGCACATAACAAACTTTGACTTAAACTTTAATAAAGATGTCGATTCATGCTTCGCGATCAAGGAAGCTCCGGCAGCTCAAACTGTTTATTCGAACATGGTGTCCACCCAGGCCTCATCAGCCTTAGGTGTAACCTTGACTCTTGCAATTTGAATTTTGAAGTTTTCAGCCTTAAGAGGTGGAAAATTTGCATCATAATCAACCGAAATTGATTCTTCAGCCTTTTTCACTTCAGAAGTTGAAATTTTCATTTCTGGTTTTGGTTTCCAAACTTGTTGAGATAATGCAACCCGCTTGTAAAATTTGTCATTTTTAGTTACCACTTTCTTTACGGGTTCATTTTTCACTTTGATGTTGTCATTTTTCACATTCTTTTTCTCAACAACAATTGGTGCTTTACCCTTCACGTCAACTTTCTTTTGTTGAATCTTCACAGTTTCAGTCTTAGGCTTCACATTGGTACACTTTCGTGCAATGTGACCAACTTGATTACATCTAAAACATGTTCGAGTATCAACAACTCGACTTGTGCCTTCAGACTGATACTGTGAAGCTCTTTTCTCAAAGAACTCTTCATTCGATTTTGAAAAAATCTCTTTCTCTTCATCAGCAAGTGAACTCGAACTGTTCACAAACACCTTCTTTTCAGCAAACCTTTTGTTTTGAAAACTCTTTTTCTGATAACTCTTACCATCCCGATAACCACCCGACCAATTGTTTCGATTGTTATTATAAAAACGTGGTGGATTAACAGATTTCTTGTAGTATGATTTATCTTTCTCAAAACTCATTTTTCTCTTTATTTGACTCAGATTGTTCACTTCTGACAACTCAACTTCGACCAATTTGAAAACGTTTGTCAACTTTTTCACATTAACATTCAGATCCAGCCATCTTGTACATCTTATCAGATCCGAATACAACTTATCAGATCCAGCCATCTTGTACATCACAAGACCCGGTTCATCACTTAAGTTGTTTTTGGATTTTGGTTTCTGAATGTATTTGTCCAAGAAACACCCATCTTCCTCAGTAGTGTCACTATTCATTTTTAGCACATTTTCAACAACACCTTTTACAATATCATTTTGGACACTATCGTCATTTGAAGATGTGAACGTGACATCAATGTTCTCCGGAAGTTTAACTTCACTTTCTTCCTCAATTTCAACCAACCCAGATTGCTTTTTCGTGTAGTTATCAAGAACAGGTGGTGGTACTTGATGAAAACCCACCCCAGTTCCATCAGAATACACATCTTCGCCCGCTTTGTCTTTTCCAATGGGTTTGGGAATAATGTGTTGCAACACAAAGCTTGCGGAGCTATAACTGTTAAGCTTCAACTGGATTCGCTCGTTTTCGATTACAGCCTCTTGAACTTTAAGTTTCAGTTTAGCGATTTCATCCAGTTGTTGGTTGATTGATTCTTCTTTTACTCTAAGCACTGCTTTTAAGTGTTCATTTTCTTTAAAAGTTTTACCATTTCGATCATCACAATCTTTCATTGTGCTTTTGAGTTTTTCAAACTTCTCAGAAATCTGACGGTTTTCAAGAATCAACTTTTCATTTTCTTGTTTAATTTTGTCATGATCAATTTTATCATTTTCAATTTGTCTAGTTAATTCTCTTATCCGTTCAGTTGAAGCTTTAACTGTTTTGTCACGATCAAGAATCTGATTCTCAACGCTTTTGACCTTTGCTGTCAGATCATCAACTTTCTTCCCGTTGAGATACGTTACTGTGTTACAAAATTTGCACTCTTTGTTGCAATTTTTGCAATCAGCATTTCCGTCAATTTTCTTACCTGAAGCATTTGTTGACACGTTTGAACTGACCTGGCTTTTTGACTCAGACACGGAGTTAGAGTCTACCTCAAGTGCCTTAGCAGCCAGCACTTTGTCAGCCATTTTTCCCAGATTCTCTGCAGTCAACTCCTGCGTTGTGTCAATAACTCCAGTATCAACTTTCTTTGATTTTTCCTGATCTTCTTTCTCTTTCTTGTCTCCAGTTCCCCACCATTTATTCTGCCAATACTCATCCTCTTCTTTGTACTCCTTGATTATGGCTTCGATATCAAGCGTTTTGTCATCGATCGCAATATTTCCATATTCATCAAGATAACACTCTCTGTCCGGATCCCATCTATTTGCTCTCCTTGCTTCTAGATAGATACGAGAAATTCTAATAATTTTGTTTTCAGCAATCATTTTTCTGTATCTATACTTCTGCTCTTCTGTTCTATCATGTTTCCACGGAATTGGTTCATTTTTCGCCATGAACGCGTAACCAACCGCATCTTCTTCTGGTAGAACCTCTTGACTCCAATCATAACCCTCATCATCGTAAATCACAGCAAGAGCTCTAGATTTCTCTTTATTGTCTTCAACCTGCTTCAATCTAGGTGGCTCAGATTTATTCTGGTGATAAATTGCCTTCTTGTAGTAATCATCTCTGAAAGGATTCTCCGACTCATCAGCATAAGCGTTTCTACATTCTCATTTGAAGTGACCTTTTTGCTTACACTTGAAGCATGTCACCTTGGACTTATCAAACCCCAGCTTGGTAGATGGACCACCAATTGTCTTCCTGCCGGTAATTTCCATGAAACGTTGTGCTCGACGAACAGCACTTGCCATAGCCCAACGAATATCGATCAGCTCCATTTCCTCAGGATCAATCTGATCATAATCCTCTTTCGTCAGATTGGTATTGCCTATCTTCCCAGCTACTAATCCTTCATACGATTCCAACACTGATGCTAGAAAGATCATCTGTTATTTGGCCGACTCCTCATCAAAGTTCTGAGCATTCTTCAAGTCTATTGCAATGTTGCATTGAAAACGATTCTTTGCATCAGAATGACTTACAGATGATGAAGATCCACTGTGATAACCACTGTGATTTCCACTGCTTTGACTGCTTTGACTTTCTTTGCTTGCAGTGGATACATTCTCAGCAGAAGACGCAGTCTTGGGAGAAGTTGCTTTTGGCATCATGCTCTTTGGATAATATAGATCCAAATTCTGTTGATAAGATGAATGATTGACTTTGTACGTCTTCTTCAATTCCAGTTCATGACTTTCAAGTCTCTCAATCACCAAATCTGGTTTCAACTTTTCAGGAACAATAGTGTTCTTTAGCATGAGAGCATAATATCTCCACTCCATCTCGTCTGGCAACGAATCTAACAACTTGTCTACTTGCTCATCATCAGGATATTTAATTCCATGTCTATCTAATTCCAGCTTTAGATGCCCAAACCTGTTAATCATTTTTTATACTGATTCATTCTTTAAACATCCAAACATATCAAACTCTTTTCTAAGAAGTTTCTTTTTGTTTTTCACAATTTCAGTACTTCCTAAACATTTCTTTTCTAACTTTGCCCAAAGATCTTTTGCATTTGAATAATCAATCAAGGAAATAATGTCTTCTCGGACAGATTGGAACAACAAAGCCACGCATTTTTGTTCAGCTACAAATGAATCAATCTCATCAGCAGATGTTAAGGCTTCACCATTCTTGTTTCCATTTTCATAACCGTTCTTCAGACTTTTCCAACTTGGAAATGCAAATGCCATCATCCAATCTTCAAACTTTCTGGACCACCGACTGTACTCCTCGATAGCCATTAGCTTTGGGGGTTTATTGAATGTTCCAAAAGCACTTTCCGATTCCCAAGCTTCATTTTTCTTTTCTTTCGATGGATTCTCGTTCACATTATTTGACGATGTATCATCGTTTCTGGAATTTCCAGCAAACGCGTACATATCGCTGAATGGGTTCAAGAAAATATCATCCATCGTGAATGTACCTGCAAAATCAGCAATCACTTAGGCAAATTTTCGAAATTTTTGACAAATGTGACAAATAAGCGAAACTATCAATGTTGTCCAAATAAGCGAAAATCAAATGTTCAGATAAGCGGACCAGGTTATGTCCGTTCGAGCGGACCAGATTATATCCGGATGAGCGGACCAGATTATGTCCGTTCGAGCGAACCAGATTATGTCCGGATGAGCGGATCTATATTGTTCGTTCAAGCGGACCTATCAAATTACCCAATTTTAACCATTTTTAAGCCAAGTTTTAATCTGAAACTTTCAATGATTGTTCTACACACAATTCCGATCACAATGATATGTATAATGTTCAATTTCGTCCACTAATTTGTTGTAGATCTGAGATAAAAGATTCTGTACGTGAAACTGATCGAATTTTGGAAAAATTGATTGAGTTTTACTTTAATTTATGATCTAATACTTTCTAGGGTTTATTAATAGTATGATCCACACGTAATACTAAAAAATCAGACGATTTCAACCATAGGAACCACTTCAAATCAAAAGAGTATGAAAGAAAGTGAGTAGAAATGAGAAAATTCTGCAGATTCAAGCTGTAGTAGTATGAACTCCTCGTCCTGAGCTCTGATACCACTTGTTGGACCGTGTTCCGACCCTAAACAGTCAGTAGAGAATGTTCATCTTCACGTACGAAGGCGGAATCAACGTATGCGAAGTAACACAGCTTTTCCTTTTCAATTCCTTTCTTTTTATTGCATTCTGATTACAAATTGACAGAGTTTTAGTACCAAATGCTCTCAACAGGTTCGCTCCAATGTCCACCAACAACTATATCAGGTTCGCTTGTGATGACCTATATATAGAGTTGTGTGGTTCGCTTATGTGAACTGCCAAATAAGCGAACCTCCATGAATGACCATATAAGCGAATCTACTCATTACCCTATAAGTGAACCTATAACCTAATGACCTTTTAAGCGAACCTCTAACCTAATATGTACATACAAACGAAATCACTTCTAATCCTATGTACACATAAGCGAGATTACAACATAAAGACCTAATTTGACTTTTAACATCCTATGTTGTCTGACTTTGACCTAAGACTTGATGTAGACAAAGTCAACAGACATTGTGTGTATCAACAATGTACATATCACTAAATCTAAGCTAAATCTAGACGTTTTCCTATAAAACTTGAGTGTCTTCTTCTTTTTCTCAAAAGTTCACCTTAATCGGTGGAACCTGGGTCTAAACAGGCGGTGGACTGGATGAATAGTCTAAACCCGGCTTGGATCTGAGTTGATAACAGTAAAAGACGAGCACGGAATGGATTCTAGCATTAACTCGTTACGCACAGACGGCTGATCGGACAGCGGTGATTCCCACCTGACCAGAACGACGGTGTACTAATGAGTTTACTGTTATCACGATACGTACCGTACCGTCACCGTTAAGCTAGGAAACTTGGAAATTTTTACAAACATGTTAAACAAGAACAAGGGTCGCCCGATCGAGCGGCACCCCGATCGGGCAGCCGTCCGATTGGACAGCCACCCTATCAGGTGACACTTGCCCGTTTACCTTGAAACTTTGATACCTAGAAACTTCCTCAAAATATTGGAAACCTTGGTCAAGTGGTTTCCCGATCGGACATCCGTTCGATCGAGCGGCCACCCGATTGAGGAGACCAAGGCAACTAACACTCGGGTCGAGTGGCAACCTGATCGGGCAGCAATCCGATCGAACAGCCACCCTATTCCCTGCACTTGTACTCAAGTGACAACCCGACCGGATGGCCATCCGATCGGGCAGCCACCTATCTTCACAACACATCCAGGCCACTCGACCGACTGGCAATCCGATCGGATAGTCATCCGATCGGACAGCCATCTGATCCCGTGACTGGTTTGATACCTTATTCAACCTCGTTACTCTGCCCGACTCTTATCTTATTATAATCTAATCAGGCTAATTCTAGAAAGAGCTCCATTTGATCCAATAGCAGTTTATACTGTTAAGCAATCACTGTGAGTATACTCGATCCCCTTTTTACTTTAAACTTTTGGGGGGTAACATGTATTCTATGAAACTTAAACTTGAATCCTTGAAACTTATACTCTATCCTATGTGAACATGAAACTGTGATTCTTAGTTCTTGACTCTTTGTGCTATGTGACGTTTAATCTAGAGTGTGTAGTTCCGCCTTAACAATAGTAGCGCTATAGGAGTAATGAACCTCCCCATTAGTCTTTGGGGTATTGTTAGGAGGAGTCATATAACCTCCCATTAAACTTTGGGAAAGGCACTTAACGCACTGGAAACTTGGGCTATCACTGCGTGGACTACGACACTAGCACGGCTAAAACTATTTTATTGCTTACACTATGGATATGAGTCGTTTTAATCTATTTATTCTATTATCAAACTTGTATACTCACCAATACTTTTGTATTAATATTTTAATACATGTTGCAGGCTGATAGGATGCTTTGGAATGCATGGAATCCAGCTAGGAGATGCTTAGAAACGTCACCTAGTTAATTTAGAATCTTTGGAACAATTTGAACAACATTTGATATGGTTTGTATTGGATACTTGTTTTGGTCGTATATGCTATTAGGCAATGCTATGAAGAATTTGATCTAACTTCTATTGAAATAAATAGTGTTATGGAATCTTATGAGCAATCTGAACACTTAATGCTTGCACCCTGATGTTTCCGCCATCGGTTGGGGTGTGACTGATTGGTATCAGAGCCATAACTATAGGGAATTAGGATAAGTAGGAATACTTGCCCTAGTCTATAGTTCTAGGAATCTTGACTCTTATTTCTTGTTTAAGACTTATGTATTCTACCATATCTGCTTCCTAGCAGCACTTGATTTTGTTAAACTTAAGTGCCTTTCCTAAGGCTAACATAATATACACTTGATACTTTAAAAACACTGTTCACCGGTGTTTGTATTTTGCACGAGATTTGCCTTCAAGACAGGAGTGACTTCCAAACCTTGATGGAAAATCTCCATATTATTCTAGTAGGTCTTATCTGCAGATGAGTACCAACGCTATTAGGGTACGATGTTGTCAAGTTAGAGGTGAAACTCAGATCTTGATAACTAGTCCCACTCCTTGATTTTCAGGTCTCGCCAAAGTCTCGTAACTTCCGATCAACTGAGTACGTGCAATGACCAAAAGGACGAATATCGTAGGCCTAACATCGATGACGTATTTGTCTAAGTAAGTCAAGGCATGCTACCTCAATTCGAAAAGGGTTCGAATCACTTTGGTTAGTCACCGTTCCTCTACCCGGAACAATCATATGTTTTATGAGCCTATCTTGCTTCTATGTTATCTCAATTTTATGCATGTGGTTTAAACTCGATTCTTCGATCATTTAGTATGCTTCTTTTACACGAATCACACGTTGTCTGAAATCTAAAACATAAATTCTAATCTCAGATCAAACTAAATTTATGAAGCTTTATTCTATGTGCAATCTATGTGATAATGTGATTATAAGACACTAGATGTAACATGACATGGAATACGAGGGGAAAGTGACGTGTCCGAAACATGGTGGATACGCCGCTGGTACTTCCTATATATAAGTGCTTCTTGCATGTTACCCACCTTCGTACCAAGTGCCATGCGAAATTTAGTGTCTGATGTGGGATTCTAAAGCTATGGAAGGTCTATTTGTGTATTCTATAAGAAACTTATGTGAAAACTATCCTGTACTCTAGTGAAATCTATGTGTAAGCTACGAATGTGTGATGGAGAAACAAAATACAAAATGTAACCTAGCACCGAAGATGAGGGGGAGAGTGGCATGTCCGAAGCGTGGTGGATACACCGCTGGTACTTCCTATATATAAGCATTTATGGCATGCTACCAAACCTTCGTACCACGCGCTAAGTGAAGTTCGTAGTTTTCTAGGCTCGGGATGGAGTGATTGAATCTACCTTGTTGATCTATGTGGTTGAGTCTATCTGGTTAATCTTTCTCTTGAGAAGTGGTGAAATCGAAAGCGATGGTTAACGAGGCATGACACCGACGACGAGACGGACGTGGCATGATTGAAGCATGGTGGATACGCCGCTGGTACTTCCTATATATAAGTGCTTCCATCATGTTACCGAACTTTCGTAACACGTGCCATGCAGGATATCGTTGCTTGTGGATTGTTAGCACGAGACTATGTGAAACTATGTGAATCTATTTGGAAGTCTATTGAATTTGTTGAATCTATGGGAGACTAGTGAATCGATTGGAATCTATTTGAAGTCTACGTGAATCTATCTAAATTTGTTGTAAACTATGTGAATCTATGATGATGATGATGATGATGATGATGATGAGAGTGTTCTACGACACGTAACATGACACCGAGTACGAGGTGGAAGCAATGTGTCTGAAGCGTGGTGGATACGCCGCTGGTACTTCCTATATATAAGTGTTTCTGACATGTCGCCAAACTTCGTATAACATGCCATGCGAAGGTCGCGGGTTTCATGGTATTAGAATCTATGTGAAAACTTGAATCTTGATCTTGTGAATCTTGTGGAGTTTTAGTCTATTGTGTGTAAATCTATATTGTGAGGCTTTGTGAATTTAGACTTATACGATCCTCTTATTGGATCTTTAGGATGTCTTCTCGAAAGCTATCCGACACTCTCAGGAAATCCAGGGAGAAGTCTCAGAAAAAGATGATGTCGTTCATGGCCGACCAGATTGCTCGAGTCGTGCCAAAGATCGTCTCTGAACTCCAAGGATCAAACACGCCTCCATCCTCTGCGGACTCCAAGGCTGAGGAGAAAAAGCCTACTAAGTTCAACTATAAGCATTTCATCTCTTGCAACCCTAAGTCTTTCACGGGCAGTGATGGGGTGACTGCTATGCTCGAGTGGTTCGACAGCATCGAGGTTACCTTCATTAACAGCGAGTGCCCAGACCACTTAAACACTAGGAGTGCAACTGGGATGTCTCAAGGTAGAGAGTTGGAGTGGTGGTCGAATAACAGAAACATCCGTTCAAATGAAGAAGCCTATGCTCTTCCATGGGCTGAGGTACGAGAAGTAATGATGCTCAAGTTCTGCCCTCCTCATGAACAATTGAAGCTTGAAGAAGAGTTTTGGCATTTGAAGCAGGTTTGTGATGATAACTTGGCTTATACTACCCGTTTTAAGCAGCTCAGCTTGATCGTTCCTCACTTGGTTTCTACTCCTAAGCGAATGATAACCAAGTACATCAATGGTCTACCTCCTGCTATGCGTGATTCTATTGAAACAGCTCAACTGGAAACTATTGAAGAAGTCTATCGTTTGGCCGCAAGTTTGAACAACAACCGTGTGCGTGATAAACAGTTCGCTACTCCTGCTCTCTCCAAGTCTGCGAACCAAGTTACCCAGCAGCCAGGCGGCAGCAAGAACAAGAAAAGGAAATCCCAGGGTTCCGAATGTAATGCTATTACTCCTGCTGCTAACTCTGCTCCTACTACTGCTGCTGCTAACCCTGCTACCCCAGAAGCAAAGAAACAATACACTGGGTCTCATCCCAGGTGTGCAACTTGCAACTATCATCACTCTACTGCTTCTGCATGTCGTCTGTGCACCAACTGTAATCGTTATGGCCACACGACTCCTTACTGCCATCAAGCTAACCCGGCCCCGCAAGCTCAGCAAGCCCCACCTCAGGCAGCTCTACCTGCACCTCCAGCTCCTCTACAGAACCCAAGGCCAGTCAATGTTGTCCGTGCATTCTACAAGTGTGGAGATACTACCCACCTCCGTAACCAGTGTCCTCAGCAGAACTAGGACTAGCAGCAAGCCGCTCGTGGACGAGCATTCAACCTTAATGCGAATCAGGCTCGTAATGACAATGACGTTGTCAATGGTATGTTCCTTGTTAATAACCTTTATGCTTCGCTTCTATTTGATACTGGTGCCGATAAAAGCTTTGTGTCCATGGAATTTGAGTCTTTGATAAACTGTACACGCTCCAAGTTACCTGAGTCATTCTCTGTTGAGGTTGCTAATGGAAAGTCGATTCGTGTGAATTCTATCATGCGTGATTGTTCCTTGATTCTTAACGATCATGTCTTCTCTATTGATCTTATACCCATGCGATTGGGTAGTTTTGATGTTATCATCGGCATGGATTGGTTGCGTAAGAACCATGCTGAAATTGTGTGTCACGAGAAACTTGTTCGTCTTCCTCTTCCCTCTGGTGATACTTTGATCGTCTATGGAGACCGACCTTCAAAGGGACTAAGATTGATGTTATGCACACAAGCGAGCAGAAGCTTACGTAAACAGAACCCTGCCTTCTTGGCCCACGTGGTGGAACAAAAAGGCAAGGGGAAGAACATAAGCGACGTTCCAGTTGTGTGTGACTTCACTGATGTCTTTCCTAAAGATCTTCCTGGTCTTCCCCCTCCCAGATCCGTTGACTTTCGTATTGATCTCGTACCTGGTGCGACTCCGGTCGCCAGGGCTCCTTACCTTCTTGCACCTTCTGAGATGCAAGAGTTATCTAGTCAACTTCAGGAGTTACTCGATAAAGGTTTTATTCGTCCAAGTACCTCACCGTGGGGTGCTCCCGTATTATTTGTTAAGAAGAAGGATGGTTCGTTTTGTATGTGTATTAACTACCGTGAACTTAATAAGCTTACTGTGAAGAATCGTTATCCGCTCCCTCGTATTGATGACCTATTTGACCAACTACAAGGCGCGCCCTACTTCTCTAAAATTATCCTACGTTCTGGATATCATCAATTATGTGTCCTCGAAGATGATATTCCTAAAACAGCGTTTCGTACTCGATATGGACACTACGAGTTCGTGGTCATGCCTTTTGGCCTGACCAACGCGCCTGCAGTGTTCATGGACCTTATGAACCGTGTTTGTAAACCCTACTTGGATCGTTTTGTGATAGTCTTTATTGATGATATTCTTATGTATGCTAAATTTTCTAAGTGTGAGTTTTGGATTGATGAAGTGCAATTTCTTGGTCATATTGTTAGTAGTCAGGGTATTCATGTTGACCCTTCTAAGATTGAGGCAGTGAAGAATTGGTGTACGCCTAAATCCTTGTCCGAGATTCGTTCTTTTCTAGGATTGGCGGGTTATTACTGTCGATTCATCGTGGAGTTTTCTAAAATCGCGGTTCCTCTTACTACTCTAACCCAAAAGGAGAAACCTTTTGTTTGGGGTCCTGAACAAGAGGAATCCTTTCAAACTTTTAAGAACCTTTTGTGCAATGCTCCCGTGTTAACTCTACCTGATGGCAATGATGATCTTGTGGTATATTGTGATGCCTCGAACCGTGGATTGGGCTGTGTGCTCATGCAGCGAGACAAGGTCATTGCTTATGCCTCCCGTCAGCTCAAAATACATGAGAAAAACTACACTACTCACGATCTGGAGCTTGGTGCGGTTAATTTTGTGTTAAAGATCTGGCGACACTACCTTTATGGTACTAAGTGTGTGGTCTTCACCGACCATAGGAGCCTTCAGCATATCTTTAACCAAAAAGAGTTGAACATGCGACAGAGACGTTGGGTGGAATTGCTTAACGACTACGACTGCGAAATTCGTTATCATCCCGGTAAGGCGAATGTAGTAGCCGACGCCCTTAGTCGTAAAACCCATTTCAAGGCTATTCATATCTCAAGTGATCTGCATGCTTGTATTTGTGATGCCCAGTATTCATCAGCAAACGAAGGAAGTCTAGATGAAGAAATACTCGGCGCTAGGATTGACCAGCTTGAAACAAAACCTAACGGACTGCATTATTATCTGAATCGTACCTGGGTGCCAGATCACGATAATCTCCGTGAGCTCATTATGACTGAGGCTCACAAGTCTTGTTACTCTATCCACCCAGGTGCTGATAAGATGTACCAAGATCTACGTACGACTTACTGGTGGCCTGGCATGAAGAGGGACATTGTTGTATATGTGTCTAAGTGCCTTACTTGCTCGAAGGTAAAGGCCGAACACCAGCGTCCTTCTGGACTCCTAGAGCAACCTAAGATCCCAGTTTGGAAATGGGATAACATTGCTATGGACTTTTTTTACCAAACTACCACGTACCTCTAAAGGTCACGATAGTATCTGGGTGATTGTAGATCGTTTGACCAAATCAGCCCACTTTCTTCCTATTCGTGAAGATTACAGAGTGGAGAAACTTGCTCGATTCTATACTGATGAGATTATATGCCGTCATGGCATACCTCTTGACATAATCTCGGACCGTGATGGTCGTTTTACTTCTCGTCTTTGGCAAACGTTTCAGTCCGCTATGGGTTCGCACTTGAATCTTAACACGGCCTTTCATCCTCAGACGGATGGACAGACCGAGCGTACTATTCAAACCCTAGAGGATATGCTCCGTTCTTGTGTCATCGACTTTGGTGGTAACTGGGATGTACATTTACCATTGATTGAGTGCTCGTACAATAACAGCTATCATTCCAGTATTCAGATGGCTCATTTCAAAGCTTTGTATGGCCGCAAGTGCCGATCTCCTCTCAGCTGGCATGAGATTGGTGACAAGCAGTTTACTGGCCCTGAAATCATTCAAGAGACAACGGATAAGATTCTTCAGATCCGTGATAACTTGATCAAGGCTAGGAGCAGACAAAAGAGCTATGCTGATAATAGGCGGAAGCCTCTAGAATTTGCTGTTGGTGACCGAGTTCTACTCAAGGTATCTCCCTGGAAGGGAGTAGTTCATTTTTGGAAAGAAAGGAAAGCTTGCTCCTCGCTATGTGGGTCCTTTCGTGATACTTGAAAGGATTGGCAAAGTAGCATACATACTTGACTTGCCACAAGAACTAAACAACGTGCATCCAGTGTTCCACGTATCTAATCTACGTAAATGCCTAGCCGACGAGGGACTGCAGGTTCCCCCCGAAGACTTGCAAATAAACAAAGTTGTTCAGTTTGTGGAGAAACCGGTCGAAATCATGGATCAAACTGTCAAGCATCTGAGGCGCAGCAAAATTAACATTGTTAAGGTGCGATGGGAAGGAAAGCGTGGCGCCGAATTCACTTGGGAATTGAAAAGTGATATGAAGGCCAAGTACCCGCATCTCTTCAAGCAGTCTTCTTCTAAGATTTTGGGGATGAAATCTCCTAAAGGAGGGAAGACTGTAACGCCCAACGTCCCTGAACTTTAGACACTTGGCAAGATCAGTCCCTGAACTTCTAATAATTGGCAGTTTTAGTCCCTGTAGTTATGAGGTGTTAATACTTTGATACTTTTGATATGAATCTTATTGATATTGATGCTTGATTCTTTATTCTAGATGCTTGATTCTTGACACTAAAACTATGAGACTTGATACATAATCTAGATACTTGACTCTTGATGCTTAATCTAGACACTTGATTCTTGATGATTAAACTAGATGCTTGATTCTTGATACTATGGATCCTTTATGTGGATTCTTGATACTTGATACTTGGACTCTTGATTCTTGATGCTTGAGGAACTATGATTCTTGACTCTTGAAACTTATTTGGTGCTTGACTCCTTAGACTCGTGAAACTTGATTCTTGGTTGAACGAGAGACTGGAGCCTTGCCACTGGCGAAATCTAAGAAACTTTGAGACTTTAAGTGTTTATAACGTAATCTAGTTATGAGATACTTTTACCCAAACCATACGCAACGCAACGCTAAATATAACTCGCGAAACGAATCAAAGTCAGGAACACGGAAAGAATGGATTGGCTAGAGTGGCCATCCGATCGGATTGCCACCCGATCGGATGACCACCCGATCGGGTGACCACTCGATCGATCGGCCACCCTATCCACTTTGCATCGCATTAATACTCTCTCTCACTATAAATAGAGTTGTCACATCACCACTTTGAGTGATGTGACAACTCTGCTCGACCAAGGCACGCACACCCTTCATTTCTTCATTTTCTCATCCATTTCGGTATGTTTTCGACTAGATTCTTGTACTTTCTTGATCCACACTTCATTCTCTACGTGATTCTCACTTGAAATCACACTTTTTATCGTGAAATCTCTCAGATCTAAGATCCTAAGGATGACGTCATCTTAGTGGTTTGGAACAAAGTAATATATGAGGTCATTCTTGGTGAGATCTAGCTAAGATCTAAGGGATTCCATGTACATATCACTAAATCTAAGCTAAATCTAGACTTTTTCCTATAAAACTTGAGTATCTTCTTCTTTTTATCAAAAGTTCACCTTAATCGGTGGAACCTGGGTCTAAACAGGCGGTGGACTGTATGAATAGTCTAAAGTCGGCTTGGATCTGAGTTGATAACAGTAAAAGACGAGCACGGAACGGATTCTAGCATTAACTCGTTACGCACAGACGGCTGATCGGACAGGGGTGATTCCCACCCGACCAGAACGACGGTGTACTAATGAGTTTACTATTATCACGATACGTACCGTACCGTCACCGTTTAGCTAGGAAACTTGGAAATTTTTATAAACATGTTAAACAAGAACAAGGGTCGCCCGATCGAGCGGCAACCCGATCGGGCAGCCGTCCGATCGGACAGCCACCCTATCAGGTGACACTTGCCCTTTTACCTTGAAACTTTGATATCTAGAAACTTCCTCAAAATATTGGAAACCTTGATCAAGTGGTAGCCCGATCGGACAGCCGTTCGATCGAGCGGCCACCCGATTGAGGAGACCAAGGCATCTAACACTCGGGTCGAGTGGCAACCCGATCGGACAGCAATCTGATCGGACAGCCACCCTATTCCCTGCACTTGTACTCAAGTGACAACCCGGCCGGATGGCCATCCGATCGGGCAGCCACCTGTCTTCACAACACATCCAGGCCACTCGACCGACTGGCAATCCGATCGGATAGTCATCCGATCGGACAGCCATCTGATCCCATGACTGGTTTGACACCTTATTCAACCTCATTACTCTGCCCGACTCTTATCCTATTATAATCTAGAAAGAGCTCCCTTTGATCCAATAGCAGTTTATACTGTTAAGCAATCACTGTGAGTATACTCGATCCCCTTTTTACTTTAAACTTTTGGGGTGTAACCTGTATCGTATGAAACTTAAACTTGAATCCTTGAAACTTAAACTCTACCCTATGTGAACATGAAACTGTGATTCTTGATTCTTGACTCTTTGTGCTGTGTGACGTTTAATCCAGAGTGTGTAGTTCCGCCTTAACAATAGTAGCGCTATAGAAGTAATGCACCTCCTTGTTAGTCTTTGGGGTATTGTTAGGAGGAGACATATAACCTCCCGTTAAACTTTGGGAAAGGCACTTAACACATTGGAAACTTAGGCTATCACTGAGTGGACTGTGACACTAGCACGGCTAAAACTATTTTATTGCTTACACTATGGATATGAGTCGTTTTAATCTATTTATTCTATTATCAAACTTGTATACTCACCAATACTTTTGTATTAATATTTTAATACATGTTGCAGGCTGATAGGATGCTTTGGAATGCATGGAATCCAGCTAGGAGATGCTTAGAAACGTCACCTAGTTAATTTAGAATCTTTGGAACAATTTGAACAATATTTGATATGGTTTGTATTGGATACTTGTTTTGGTCGTATATGCTATTAGGTAATGCTATGAAGAATTTGATCTAACTTCTATTGAAACAAATGGTGTTATGGAATCTTATGAGCAATCTGAACGCTTAGTGCTCGCACCCCGATGTTTCTGCCATCGGTTGGGGTGTGACAATTTTATCTTGGATAAGATACATGGCTCGAAACCTATTTTGTTTGTGTCTTTTGTGAAGTCCTTATGGATCTAAAACTGGCTGGTATTGTATTTTGAACTGGAAGTCTGTGTTTTGGGATTTTAAAACAATGTTGCTTGTAACGTTTTAAAATTATCTATGGATGAACACCTTGATTGTATCATATAGTCATTTGTTATGGTTGAATGCAATGATATTAAGCAAGTCACACCAAATCACGCTTCCGCAAAAGTCAGGGTGTGACAATACTAGTTCTGCAAGTTCTTTAAAAAATGAGGTTCTGTAATGAACCCTTCCCTATATATATATATATATATATATAGTTCATTTCAGAACTCTAAATAACTACAGAACTTTCAGAACTCCTAATAAACAATCATTTTATATATAAGTTTTTGTATTTAGGATCTTTTTAACATCTATTATATGTATTTCTTTAATTACATACATGTTAAAAGTAGTTTACATATGTTTAATTGCCAAAATTATATATATGTGTCATAAATAATTACATATATGTAAAAAAACTAGTTTACATATGTGTAATTATAAAATTACATATAAAAATGATAAAATTACTCTTAACATGTATGTAATCGTAAAAATCTATCTCTTCTACTAAAGCAAAATAATGTTGACTTTTTGACTTTGATGTGGCAATGCTCTTTGGCCAGAGAATTGTGTTTTTAGGCGCCAATCTCTCAATTCACTCAATCCTCCTTCACTTTCATAAGCGGAAAAAGTTTTCCTCCATTCTCCTTCATTCAATTTTGAAACCGCTGATATGCTCTTCATATGGAAACCACAATCAATCATCAATCAGTTGAAAATCTTCTACAAAATGCAAATTGGCTTGGCCGTTTCCTTTCTTTATTATAAAACCCTAGATGTAAATCCAAAATCTTCATTCACGGATATAACAAGGAGGCTATACTCTCTGACGTTCATATTGTGGAAGATCTTCTTCAATCGGTTAGATGCATGTCCTTTGATCTTCTTTAATTCTTAATAATATTATGTTTCTATTTGTTTATGCTTATATGTAATGTAATGGTGTATTTCATTTGATTCTTTTGATTACTCGGTCAAGATGTTTTCTTATTGTTCTTCTCATAAACCCTAATTTTTTTGGGGGGGGGGGGGGAATTGTTATTTCACATGATTATTTTAATTTCTCGGTCAGATTTTGTATACTTATATTTATGGTGTATTCCTTTGATTGTTTTTATTTCTGAGTCGAATTGTTTTGTTGTTGTACTTATCATAAACCATAATTTTTTAGGAAAAAAATGTTATTCTGTTCGAAAATCATAAATCTTGTTAATAATGTGATTTCTCTTAACTGTGATTTAAAACAGAACACGTGCTTAGGGTTTACAAGGTGTGAATGCATAGTGGGGATCTTAGCTTTTGTGTTATTGCAAGAAGGTATGTGACTGGATTATGATTAGTGCAAATTGGTTATGATTATGTTACCTTGATTACAAAGTAAAAAAGTTAAAAAAGGTCGCGTTTTGGGAGCAGTCGTCAAATCCGGTGAGTCTAGGTTTCGGTCAAGGTCGTAGAACCCTTATCTGAATTGGTTTCTCATATTCTTGATGATGCGGATTTCTTCTTAAAAAAGTTTTGTTCGATGCCTGTGGATTTCTTCTTAAAAAAATTTGTCCGATGACTAATACATGTGTCATTGTGTCTATCACTAGATTTGTGAGTCAAATATGACATGGTGTTCCGATTTCATTCGCCCTCAGGTGTTTTTCTCCGACTCTTTTATCCACTATCTGAATTGGTTTCTCATTCATTGTTTGTTGTTGTTTTTTTGCTTAGTTATATTATACATTATACATATGAATTATAAACGCTCATGAACAGTTCTACCTCATGATTAATAGAGGGCGGCACTGGACCTCTATGATTGATATAAGCATATCAGAAGGTTTACTTTGAAACCATTCCATTGTTAGTATCTCAATATTCAGGTATGGTTATTATAATTTAATATAAGAAAGTCACATAGCCATAAGTGTAACTGCGTGTTTTATATTCTAAGTTTATTAACCCATTAGATGTAAAGTAAATTCTCAGCCCAATGGATCAAAAAAATAATTTTATGATTGGTGGTCAGGTCTGATAATAGGCCAAATCTGGGCTAGATTTAAAACAGGTTGGATTCTCTGCGGGTTTGGGTAGCAAATGGATCAAAAATTGTCTTTTCTTTTTAAGTTAGATGGCCAAGCTGGATAATGGGTCAAAACTAGCTTCGATTTGAAACGCTCTGTTTTTCCTGGATAAAGGGTCAAAACTAGCCGCCGGTGGAAGAAGAGAGGAAATGTGGTGCGGGTGCGGTGTTGACTAAAGAAGAGGTTGAGATGGAATCTCTTTTGGTCAAGTTAAATGATGGAAATAGTAAAGTTGAAGCTGTGATTACGATAGCTGCATCTACTACAGTGGCCAAACTGTGAGTAAATTTAGGGATCTGATGCTTTAATTGTGTTTGGTGTGGTGTATTTATTTTACAAAATTATTATCTTCATCCTGCTTTTTGAAGGTCTATTGAATGATTTTGTTTATTTTTGTAGAAAACTGGCTAATCTAGAGAGTAAAAAAAGAAGAAAAGTTTGAAATACATCTGATGGTGAGACACATATCAAGCTCTGGTATTAAGATTTCGGTATGTTGTATTCTTATGGGATTCTTTCTACTTCCAATTTTAGGCTTCAACACCTCAACAAAAAACATCTCACGGAAGTGATGACCACGATATTGATCTTTCTGATCTCAAGGAGGTGGCAATCCAGGTGATGATGCAACTTTTCATGTGTTTTTCTAATTGGCTTGACTTTATCTTCTGGTTACATTTAGATCTGAGTTTTTTTCTCTCTTGATTAAAGTTGCAGGAAACAAGCCAAACACCCGTTTGATCCTTTGCGTAAGTTTTTCTAAAGCTTCCTTTTGGTCATGGAACTGAATACCATTGAAGCCTGATCTTTATTTGACCGGCTTCTAAATCTTGATGTTTGTTGTTATTAACATATTACATTGAGTAAAATGTCATTTTCGTCCCTGAGGGTTGGCCAGTTTTGCGACTTTTGTCCAAAGGTTTGTTTTTCCGCATCTTTGTTATCTGTAACTGCCCAGGTAAGCAATATATTCATGTGGAAGTGGCGAATGAAATTGACAAGAATAAATAGAAGCTTGCTGAAGAAGCTAATGATCGTATTGATTGACAGGAAGATGTGGTTTCAGCTTTGTGAGTTTTGATTCGGGATCGGGTATGTGTTACTAACCGGCAGCCCACTTTTATTTTCAATGCAATATTGTTGATTAGAGGAGATTTATATATTTATATACTATAATTGAGGTAGATTAAGGAGATAAAAGTGCTAGGCTGGAATGAAGAGGGGGTGCGTGGTTAAACCAAGGCTTTTTGGGTTGATAATTGTTGTGAATTTTACTGCTATAATTGTATTTGGCTGGGCATGGGTATGTGTAGGGTGGACTAGAGGTCTTAGGATTCGAGTTTTGGGAATATAGATGTCATTTTGCAGGCACCCTACTATCTTATCCTGGTACTCAGTGCATCTATATAAGGTTTACAATTTGGGATTGAGGTGCATTTTGGCTGCATCATATTGATTTATAAAATCTATAAGTAGTTCGAGTAGTTATAATCTATTTCAAAAACAAATTTCTATATGTGGTCACTATGATCTCCAAACTTAATTTTTAATATTAGATAAACTTTATGCCTTTAGAATACTTAAAAACTTTAATTAAGAGACATTCTAACCTCAACTCATTTTAGTTATCAGTTGGAAAATTTTAAAGGTGTTTAACCAGTTTGGTCTTTTAGTCATTTTTTTATTATTTTTATTATACTTAGAGTTTTCAATTAATAGACTAACCTAACTCTAAGAGGCTTATGCATTAAAGTTAAGTCCAGTTGAGAACTCATTATCAAACTACAAAATCAGCACCCATACATGTCTTCCAATATATGTGTATATATGTCACGTGACTCGACACCAATACCGATCTAAATTTTGATTAATGCATTGCTTAAGACTCACGTCGGTATTTCAGACCTCCGACCAGTCTTCCGGCGAACCATCAATGAACAGGTTTCGATTCACACATCCGCACACGTGTCGAAAATTCAACACCTCTGTCGATCTAAGTTTTGATGTGCTTATTTCCGCCGATTTTTGGCTCTTTCTTTTTTTATTATTTTGTGATCAAATTAAAAGTTGTTTCAACTAGAAATGAGTGTAGAATTTGGTGAATATGATTACAGAAATGATTTCATAGCTGTTGTAATGTTCATTATTAGTTTATTTCAATTGATTTTAGATGCATTATCCACTGTGGCTACTGGATTGTTGTGAGTTTTTGAGGTCAACGATTTTTTATTACAGGTTACTGACCCCATTAATCCTCGATTAGGGTCATCTCTAGCAACACGAAAGAAACGATCCAAGAATGTGTTTATGAGTACATCAGTTTTGTGACGGGTGAGTCAAATAGTCGTTGCCAACATGAATAGAGAAAGACGATCACAAGCCAAAGATGTGTCATGTGCTTTAATATAAAAGATAGATAAGTAAATTGCTGAGTTTTACAAACATAAACTTTTGACAAGTCATATCATAATTAGTTATTCCATAAACTTTTGACAAACCATAACATGTCAAAGTTGATATTTAAACCTTCTTCATCTAATGTGCTTAGACCCATTAAATTCTAATTTTTCAAATTTATCCCCGTATTTTCATTCTTTAGCTTAAAAGAAAAAAAGGCTACTTTTTTGTTTGTTTAATTTAATTTATTTAGGAGAAAGAAGATGGTTCCAGGAGGATTGATGAAGGCTGTGATAAGACCAGGAGGTGGTGATGCTATGCCTTCTGATGGTGATCAGGTTTCAAATTGATTTCTATTTGTACATCTGTATTCATGATCAATGTTTTTTGTATTTTTTTTTTTTTTTGATTTAGTGCATAGATAATTTTAACTGTTAACTTTGCTATTTGTGGGATTTACTGAGTATGATGATGATGATATAATTTTAACTGTTAGTTGATAGGTTTAAATGACAATTCTAGCAATTTTTCGATGCACATCTGTAGTTTTGGGATGAATAACCAGTTAAATCCATGTATACAATAAGATCAATATGGAAGTTATTGTAACATTTCTTTGAAAGTGCGAAAGCTGTCAAATTCGTCTCATAAGGCGAATGGTATTTTAAATGGTTGGAGAAATTAGAACCCTTTTAGCCAGTACTTGAATAATATGTGGCAGTAATTGAACTAATTTGTTACTACGATTACCTTTGTTATGAACCTAACTACCTAAGTATGTAAGGTGCCATAAAGAGAGCATAACTGCATTCTTTTATTAATGTTTTGTTTTGTGCAGGTCATATATCATTGCACTGTTCGTACGCTAGATGGGGTTGTTGTCCAGTCTACTCGCTCAGAATTTGGCGGTGCGCTTGACTTTACATTTCATTTTTTCATAATTTTTGTGGATTTTATCCATTGACCCTGATAATCAGTTAAAAAAGATTAAAAGAACGTATTGCACTTTAAATCCATTTTCATCATAAATAGCAATTCTACTTACAGAAAGACACACACACAGCCAGAAAGCCAGTGAAAAATCCACAAAAAAAATTTAACTGGCTTTCTAGGCGTGTGTGTGTCTTTCTATAAGTAGAATTGCTATTTATGATGAAAATGAATTTAAAGTGCACTATGTTCTTTTAATCTTTTTTGTGTATAAGGAGGATGTGGATGTACTGTAGGGATGAGCTCGGTACCATCCGGTAAGCCGGAATAAATCCATTTCTTTTGTCTGTAAGAGAAAAGGCGCTTATTCCATGAAATAGGAGCGCAGCGCCGAACCGGTACCGAAAATCCCCAAAAATGGGTACCGGTACCGAATATACCCGGTTCGGTACGGTTCGATACCGGTACGATTCGGTACCGGTTTGGTACCGGTACGGTACTGGTATTTGAGGGTAAAAACCGGTACCAAAAATGCTAAAAGTCGGTACAGAAAAAAGTGCCCGGTTCGGTAAATTCGGTACCGGTACCGGGAACGATTTGCTCATCCCAAATGTACTGGTGAATGTTAAAATTCTTTTTTTGCTGCAAAAGTATTATCTGATGTAAAATTATTAGCTTCATAGGTAGCAGGTGCGTTCAATATTACAATTAATAGTCTTTATGTAATCTGAATGCAACAAGTTTAAGCTCTAGGTTGAGCAAGTATAAGCTCATTATATATCTTTTGTCTTCTTAGAAGTCTTGGCTCATTGAACAATTAAGATATTTATGATACAAACTATCATCAAGTTAAGTTTTGTTTTTCCCCGAAAAGTTTTTGAACACAAAAGCACATAGGTATTTAGGTTTTCTAGCCATTGTAGTGTTAGAATTAATGATTTGTAGGTTGATGGTATGATTGAATGATTTTTAGGCTGATAGTGGGAAGCTAGCAGAGTTAGATGGGTTCACTTATTCATGGAGCTAAGGACGTCAGTGCAGATTGCTTGGGTCAGGTTTCTAATGTGTATTGGGTTGTCCCATATATGTGTTTCTTGCCTATTGTTTCAGGACTCTGCTGGTTAAATACACCTGCCCACATCGTCAGCACCGGTTAGTTTCTAATACTTATGAATAGGTTGATTTGGTCTATGCATTAACTTTAATGGGTCATATTTTCTTAGTACAAGGTCTTTAAATTACTGTACCCATTTATGTGATGTTTTTTCATATATTATTATAGGTTGATGGTATGATTAAATTTAAAGAAAGAATGTTATTTAACTACTCTGTTTAGTTTATATATTTTTGTAACAATTTATTCACATTATGTTCTTATTCATGATTCGTATTAATAAATTTCAGTTTTTATTGCCTTTTTAGCTTGGTTTCTGTTCTATTCGATCCGAACATTATGACAGAAAAAAAAAAAGAATCATATTCTCATGTCTTCTTTTTTTATTCAAATTTTTTTCATGTTAGTTTCTAATTATTTAACGAGTTTATAAATCTTGACTTCAATCATTCATCCAATTTCTATATAATTAACAGCAACAACACCAAGTAAGCTTTGTATAACACGATACTATGGTTCTCATGAGTTAAACTTACCTAAATTGATTGTGCTATTCTTTTATTTTTTTGTATTATTTTAAAGATAAGGCTCAATATACAAAATCCAATGTGAGTGCTCTAACTTGATGTGTACAGATTGCATGTCAACTTAATTGTTAAATTGAGACGGTGTATAAGTCTATTAAATCAAGAATATCGAATTAGATCTAAGACTGAATGGGTCAAATGGAATGGGGATGAAAAGAAAGCGGTAGACTGAGACTTATAATGAGATTATTTGATGTTTTAAATGGATAATATCACATGAAAAAGAAAAAATAGTAATTTGCATTTGAATGTGTCGATTTCTTTAGTTGTATAATCATTGTCTCTGTATTAGAAAAAATCCAATCAGCCCTATTGTTCGGTGTGTATAATGTGTTTACTAATTAATTTTCAAGTAACTGATGCATAGATTAGCAAAGAGGCATTGGTGGATAATTCATTAACAAAGGAGGGTGGGCATGTGCCCACTAGACAACCCATAAGTTTAGTGCTTGTGGCCTAAGTGCCCAATCTTTTTTGAATTGTGCCAAATTAATTCCCCCAGTCTCTGCTCATTCGCTCTTCCCCCTTTGTATTAGTGAGCATCACAACTCAGGAGCCAGTCAAGGCATAGTGATCATTTTGTTCTGAACAGTGGCTAAGGATAGTGGTCGTTACTACATACGGGGATTTGGGTAAAGCTGGTGTTATTTGTAATCAATTGCTATTTTGATTCAGTTTGAGTTAAAGTGGAGATTG
Source organism: Helianthus tuberosus (assembly GCA_030545235.1). NCBI lineage: Eukaryota > Viridiplantae > Streptophyta > Magnoliopsida > Asterales > Asteraceae > Helianthus > Helianthus tuberosus. The sequence continues at coordinate 105,836,785 of CM060407.1, forward strand.
TATATGAAATTGGTTATATTAATGTTCAAAAAAGTCATGCTAGATAAGGTTGCTCAACATGGGTAAAGGAGGATTAAGAATAGAGTTTGCAACAAGGTCAAGAGAACACAAACAGGTAATTAACTCTCCATTTCTAAGCAAGGTGGTATTTTGGTGTCAACTTTTATAATCCTTCATTCTTAATGGGTGTATGTTTAGGCATGGCAAGATAAAATGGAACCTTTAGCAGTGAGTTAGAAGAAGAGAATGTGGTATTGTTGCAAGTAAAGGACACTTTTGTAAGCCCAACTTTTGCGTAGTCTGTTTCAATATATATATAAGCGCGACAATTGTGTATATATATCATCCAATTTCTTATGTGACGATGAATGAATTATGCTGATATTTATATATTTTCGTTGTATAGGTTTTCTGTAAAACATATAGGCATGTTGATTCTACAGTATATTTAATGGGACATATTTTCGGGACTTGGAAAGGAGTGTTTCCTCCTCAAACGCTTCACTCAATAGAGAGAACTCGGTTTATAATTAGTTGGGAACAGATCAACTTCAACTTCAATCAAACGCTTCATTTTAATTTGATATTTACGTTAGTAATTAAACGTTAGTATTCATGTATTTCGATTATTTGGTGTACCCTATATCATTTCCGTTAATATTTCAACGTTTATATAATTAAAATATTTACGTCAACAATGTTAAAGTAGTTATTTTTCTTATTAGCTATCCGTGTAACACATGGGTACTTAGACTAGTACACATAATAAATGATAAAATATCTCGCATAGAATCAATATAGTATTCTATTACAATTCAAACACGTATGTAAATACAAAAAAAAAAAACAAACGGGTGTGAATACCTTCCTACACTCCGGTAATGAACCGAGATACAATGCCTCGGTAAGAGAGTTAACCAGATTTGACCAGTAGACCAAGTTTCACCCGCTTGTTGATTGCGTTGACTAACAGTTGACCAACTTTGATTGAATTTCCCAGACCTGAACCAACCCTCTAAAACAAGCATGGCCATGACCACAACCACCTCTACCGCTAAAGCCAGAAACCACTGCCCATAACTGTAACATCATCATATGAAGTCGGACTTGACTTATCACCATCAAAATAACCCCTCAAAACTCTAGATCTGTGGACAACAAATCAAAATTGAGTTGTACCAAGTTAGATAAGAGGTTACCCGGCATCACCAGAGTTCGTGTCACCGCTCGGAGTTGTGACTGAAGCCGCTGATGTCATTCATTGCCAAAAAGGCGGCACGCCACCACCATTTGGTCTCTATCAACCCATCACGGCGTCACCCAAAACCCCATCCGCACCCCACTGCCCTTCCGCCACCCAAAAACATCACCGTCTCCAGAAGCCATAGTCGTTCCGCAGCCGTAACTAGGGCTGTTCAAATTTCTCGGCGTTCGACGCTCGTTCGATGCTCGCTCGAAAAATGCTCGGAATTTGCTCATTCGATTTAGCTCGATTGAAAAAATTAGCTCGGTTGAGTTCAGTTCAGTTTGTAAACTGATGTGTGTAAAATGCAACATATATATTACATCAAATAAAGCATAAAACTAACCCTTTTTAGTACTAATGTTGGAAAAAGTGTGCTTGTGTCTTCCTTTTGTATTTTCAGGGTTAAATGAGCTTAAATGAACAAAAGAAGCAAAAATGCAGCCAAATCTAACAATAATACAAGAAAAGGAATAAACGTGGCATGCCCGACCCCTCGGCAGCACCTTCCCAAGCAAAAACAAGACATCATAAGGCTGAACACGCCCCGTGCTCATTGAACACGGGGGCATGCCCAAATGTCTGCAGAAAAGACAAAGTTGTAGAAGCTTCTATTTCCCAACACGGGGGCGTGCCCAGCGGACACGGGGTCGTGGTCAACGCTAAGATTCGCAGAATCCAAGCAAATCTTGATAGTACAGATACGCTTCTGCACACGGGGTCGTGCCCAGCGGACACGGGGGCTTGGTCAACTAATACAGACAAACTGCATTAAATGAAGAAAGAGAAGATGGGAGGACAAGATTGATAGTAAGAGTTCTTGACAATCAAAGGCCATGTTTGCCTAAGTCTCTTACATCACTTGGTGAAGACAAGCATTTAGTGTAATACTTTTGTTTTTTAATATTTTCGCACTTTTTATTTGGTTTTGTATTAATGACTTTAATAACTAGTTTCTTATGTTGAAGGTGAAACTTCCTTATCATTTGTCCGTGGTGTCTTGGCGTTATTTTAGTGTCTATATAAAATAAAAGATTTACACCATTCATATCTCCACGGTCTATATGGAGATATGTTGGCTACCTGGTCGGGGGTTAAGGGAATGGTTTGGTAAGCGTCTTGCCTTGTTCAATGCATAGATCCTGCAAGGACCTGGGTCAAGCTTAGTAGGACCTCCTTCAATACCCACTGGTATTGGATGGCGGGGGTGCGAATTTCTTGATCCCCTCATATGTAAACTACTATTAATACTTTAACCCGACTACTTGGGATTGTATCCATGTTGACCACTTAGCCGAGGGTAACGTCACCTTCAAAAGAGGGCCCTTCCACATTACGCATTAATAACTTAATTAATTATCTTCCAATAATCCAACCCTTTAGGATTGTATCCTTGCTGACTCAAACTACTGGGTTGAGGGTAACGTCACCTTCAAAAGAGGGGCCTACTACTATAACTAAGATAATCTCTTAAAAAGTGCAAAAGTGCAAAAAACATCAAAGGTTACACTAAAGGCGAGTCGGATCCAAGTGATTCATTTTGTCTATCTGTTTTATTTTTATTTTTATTTTCAGCATTTTTAGTTAGTTTTTATTTTCTAGTTTAAACCCTTTTTTTCTAAATTTTTGATTTGATTAGACGTTGAGGATAAACCGGTACTAAAAGCTCTTGTGTCCTTGGATGACCTCGGTATCTTACCAACGCTATACTACGCTCACGATGGGTGCACTTGCCCATATGTGTGTTTAGTGTTAGTAAAATATCGTGTTTTATAAATTTAAAACTTGACTAAAGTGTTAAAAGGGGCTAAAAATATACATAAATATATATAACACTACACGTGCATCAAGTTTTTGGCACCGTTGCCGGGGACACAAGGATTTTAAGAAAGTTAGGAATCAATGGCCTAATCGTTTTTTTTATTTTTCTGGTTTTTTAGGATTTTTATAAAATTTTCAGCTTCTGCGGAGCTCAGCACGGGTCGTGCCTGGTCGGACACGGGCCGTGCCCAGCATTGTTACTGGCAGTTTTTATTTTCCGAGTTACAGAGAGCTGAGCACGGGGCCGTGTCGGTGCAACACGGGGCCGTGTCGAGCTTTCCAGTAACGGGGATCCGGGAAACAATCATTGTAACTCCGACCACGGGGTCATGTTCATCTGAGCACGGGGCCGTGGTAAGACTTCTGACCAACGTTCTTTTTGTTTTTATTGCAGGACTTGGAACCCAGGCGCCACACCTATACTTTCTACGTAGTATATGAACTCCAGTTCCAATAGAGACATAAAAGAACCTCTAGACGAACCCGAACGCTTTCTAAGAAAAAGATTTAAAGCTAAAAACCAAGAGAAAGTTTCGGGGGACCTACTTCCAATGGCGGATCAAAGTACCCTCATGGATTACCTACGGCCCACCGTAGGTAATCTTGGCGCCGCTATCAATGCACCGAACGTCAAAGCCAACAACTTCGAACTTCGGCCGCATTTGATACAAATGCTCCAAAACTTCGCAACCTTCCATGGGCTTGCGGACGAAGATCCCCATTTGCATATTACTAACTTCTTGGAAATATGTGATACTTTTTGGATCAATGGAGCATCAAACGACGCCATCCGCCTCCGAATGTTTCCATTTTCACTAAAAGACCGAGCTAAGGCTTGGCTAAACACCCTCCCAGTTGGTTCAGTAAACACCTGGGATGAACTAGCCCAAAAATTTTTATATAAGTATTTCCCTCCCGCTAAAACGGCTAAACTAATGACTGAAATTAATACATATTCACAAGAGGACGGGAAATCCTTATATGAAACTTGGGAAAGGTTTTCATGGAGCTACTAAGAAAGTGTCCCCATCTTGGTCTTGCGGTGTGACAACAAGTATCCACTTTCTACAACGGGTTGCTGCCACACACAAGACAGACACTTGATTCTAGCTCCGGGGGACTTCTAGGTAATCGTAGCCCAAATGAAATTTATAATCAAATTGAGAAAATTGCTCAAACCAATTTTCAGTGGCACACTCCCTGAGGCGCAAAATCTATTGCCCCGGGTGCCCATAAGGTTGACGAAAGCACCTCTTTGCAAGCACAAATCAAGCCCCTTTCTTCAAAAATCAAAAAGTTAGAAATGGCAAAAACGGCCTCGGTTATGGATTGTGAGGGGTGTGGTGGACCCCATGAAAATTGGAGTTGTATGAAAGAAATGGATAATCAAACAGAAGCGGTTAACTACATTGATAATAGACCTAGGCCGTCAGGTCCTCCAACGGGTACCTACAACCAAGGATGACGTAACCACCCTAACTTTGGTTGGAGAGACCCCGGAAATAGTAGTAACCAACAAAATCTAAACCAACGAACAAACTTTCAACAACCAAAAAATGAGTGACAAAATTTCTCTCAACAACAACAAGGGGTACAAGAGAGGCTCGAGGATACCGTCTCTCGCCTCATCTCAGACACCGAAAAGAAAAACTCGGATCGATTTCAGCAATTGGAATTGAACTTTAGAAATCAACAAGCTAGTATTCAAAATATTGAAAAACAAATAAATCAACTAGTTCAAAATTTTCCGAGAGACCTCAAGGCGCATTACCAAGCAATACCGAAACCAACCCAAAGGCGCAAGTGCATCTCATCACATTGAGAAACCGTACCGTAGGTCCCGAGGAGGCTTCGCTCCCTCCAACTGAAAAGAGCCGATCTAGCCAAACCGCAACTTCACCGACGCCCGAACAAGAGACGGCTCCCACACCAAATCAAGAGCCCACCAAGAATCCTCCGGTACCATACCCTGGTCGGTTACTTCGCCAAAAGACCGATGAGTAATTCACAAAATTCGTAAACTTATTAAAACAATTGCATGTTAATATTCCATTTGTCGAAGTCCTAACTCAAATGCCTAAATATTCAAAATTTATGAGGGACTTCCTCACTCACAAAAGGAAGATTGAATCATTGCATTTAGTTAATTTAAGCGAAGAATGCTCCGCCTTGCTACTCAACAAGCTTCCGAAAAAGAAGATCGACCCCAGAAGCTTTACCATCCCTTGTTCAATTGGAGAATCACCCATGCGTAATGCACTAGCCGACCTCGGGGCTAGCATTAACCTCATGCCCGCATCAATGTTCGACCGACTCGGCCTAGGAAAAACGAGCCCTACAAAAATAAGCATACAACTCGTCGATAGGTCCATTAAATATCCGCAAGGTGTCGCCGAAAATCTATTGGTTAGAGTCGGGGAATTTGTCTTCCCATCCGACTTTGTCATACTAGATATGGAGGAAGACACCGAAGTACCACTCATATTAGGAAGACCATTCCTAGCCACGGCCCAAGCGGTGGTAGACATGAATGGTGGAACGCTAACATTGAGGGTTGGGGACAAGGAGATGACGTTTGGGGTTGGGAAAAGAGTAGAAGATGACGACCCGGTCAATTACATGAAAGTCATAGACTCAAGCTTGGATGATGCACTCTGACGGTGCAACATGGGATGCAAACCATCCCACTTGGGTAACATATGACTGGCTTTGGGTCTAGCCAAGGACCCTTATAAACGTGGCGCACCACGGAGGCATTCCGCAGAACTATCAATAGTTTAGTTTAGATTAACCTTTATGTTTTCTAGTTAGATTTTAATTTTCAGGAATAAAACACACTTGGATGGTGAAGGATACTAAGGGAGACTTGAACCAACGCCCCATGCACAAAAACAGAGCCTCCCGAACATTTTTCTTCATTACAGCAAGTTCACCACGGGTCGTGTCCCGCCAACATGGCCCCGTGCTCAAGGGTCTGCAGAAAAATGCCGAGTTCAGGTATCTGGACACGGGGCGTGTTCGCTGAACACGCCCCCGTGTCCAGCCTTCTGTTACTTTTTGTTGATTTTTCTTACTGGCAATCTGAACACGGGGCCGTGCCCGGACACCACGACCCGTGTCTAGGTGCCCAGTAACAGAAAAATTTTGTTTAACACACTTTTTTACACATTCAATCAACCTAAAAACTTATTTTTGGGACACATTGAGGACAATGTGTAATTTAAGTGTGGGGGGGGGTGCTAAAACCTTGAATTTTGCAAGTCCTAATCACAAGCCTTACACAAAACTCTATTGGAACCGCTAAACACCCCAAATTTTTTTCAAAAATTTTCATTTTTTTACTTGTCTTGGTTTAAATTGGAAATAACAAGTTCTAAAAAAGGTTATATTTTTATAAATTTACAACTGATAGTGTCGTGATAAAAAGAACCAACATAAGAAAATTATGAAACGGCATGACAAATCTAGTTAAAATTTGATTATACATACTTGATCACATTAAAAGGCTATACTTGATCACATTATATATACTTGATCACATTAAAGTGAGTTTTGAGCCTTTATTGAGCATACAAATACACATCTTTAAACTAAATGCTCATTTTTCGTTTCTTGTGTGAATAGCCGCTTGGTTTCTTACGACTCTAGAACTTGCCATGACGATACATTCCTGGTCCTTACCAACTTAAACCTGAGTAAGTAAATGACGGAGGCATTAGGACTAACCCTTTTTATTTTAACACCATTATTTTTCTTTTTCTTTTTTACCACCTACCTAAAATCCCCCTAGTTAACCCCTTTGAGCCTAAACCTTTTCATTTCTAAACCCAAAACAAACACCCTTTACCCACCAAAACCCTTTTTCATTTTAAACCCTTTATTTTAGTACAAAGCTCGGTTTTCTTGTGACATCCTTATAAAAAAAAAGAGATGATAAAGTATAAGCAATAAACAAACAAGTTCATCAAAAGAAACTTTGTTTGAAAAATGCTTCATTAAAATAAAAAGTCACAAAAACAAAATGTTTTACGAAAATCAACGCTTTTTACGCCTTTCACCCTTTTCTACTAACCACTAACCCAAAACCACATACCTTTAACCCAAGCCTAACCCTTCCCCAAAGTCCTCTTGATATTTACAAAGGTGTATAGTTAGAAATTAGGAGGATTGATTTCTTGGCAAGCATATGGTAGAAGTAAGTTCCATGCTGCTCTCGAGTGTTTCACAAAAATACATCTTTGGCCGAGTGTTGAATGATCCCCCGTGAGGTATGTGAACTTGTATATAAATGGAATTTAAAACAGCATGTTATGCCCAAATAAGTAATTTCTCTTATGTAATATTCTAAATAAATCATAACGAATAGGATTGTAAATAACATAAAAATAAAGATCTTGGAATCCTGACACTCTAGACAAGCCCAAAACCTTCTCCTCGACCCATTCCATTTGGGTGTGTAAGCCACAAAATAAAGAGTTTTGCATGAGAACAAGCAAATATTCAAGTGTGGGGGTATTTGATGTGTGTAAAATGCAACATATAAATTACATCAAATAAAACATAAAACTAACCCTTTTTTAGTACTAATGCTGGAAAAAGTGTGTTTTTGTCTCCCTTTTGTATTTTCAAGGTTAAATGAGCTTAAATGAACAAAACAAGCAAAAATGCATCCAAATCTAACAATAATACAAGAAAAGGAATAAACGTGGCATGCCCGATCCCTCGACAACACCTTCCCAAGCAAAAACAAGACATCAGAAGGCTGAACACGCCCCGTGCTCATTGAACACGGGGGCGTGCCCAAGTGTCTGCAGAAAAGACAAAGTTGCAGAAGCTTCTATTTCCCAACACGGGGGCGTGCCCAGCGGACACGGGGTCGTGGTCAACGCTAAGATTCGCATAATCCAAGCAAATCTTGATACTACAGATACGCTTCTACACACGGGGTTGTGCCCAACGGACACGGGGGCGTGGTCAACTAATACAGACAAACTGCATTAAATGAAGAAAGAGAAGATGGGTGGACACGGGGCAGTGTCCAGCGGGCACGGGGCCGTGTCCGGGCTTCTGTACAAGCTATAAATAGGGGTGCTTGGTTCACTTCAAAGGCACCCCTTAACAACCCACCTCTCTCCCACTTCACCCACACTCCACCTCCATCACAACACCCACATCCACCACCATCATCCATCATCCATCATAGAGTGTGTATAGTAGTCTCGGGATCCAAGATTGATAGTAAGAGTTCTTGACAATTAAAGGCCATGTTTGCCTAAGTCTCTAACAACACTTGGTGAAGACAAGCATTTAGTGTAATACTTTTGTTTTTAAATCTTTTCACACTTTTTATTTGGTTTTGTATTAATGACTTTAATAACTAGTTTCTTATGTTGAAGGTGAAACTTCCTTATCATTTGTCCATGGTGTCTTGGCGTTATTTTACAGTCTATATAAAATAAAAGATTTACACCATTCATATATCCACGGTCTATGTGGAGATATCCTGGCTACCTGGTCAGGGGTTAAGGGAATGGTTTGGTAAGCGTCTTGCCTTGTTCAGTGTATAGATCCTGCAAGGACCTAGGTCAAGCTTAGTAGGGCCTCCTTCAATACCCACTGGTATTGGATGGCGGGGGTGCAAATTTCTTGATCCCCTCATATGTAAACTACTATTAATACATTAACCCGGCTACTTGGGATTGTATCCCTGCTGACTCAAACCACTTAGCCGAGGGTAACATCACCTTCAAAAGAGGGGCCTACCACATTACGCATTAATAACTTAATTAATTATCTTCCAATAATCCAACCCTTTAGGATTGTATCCTTGCTGACTCAAACTACTAGGTTGAGGGTAACATCACCTTCAAAAGAGGGGCCTACTACTATAACTAAGATAATCTCTTAAAAAGTGCAAAAGTGCGAAAAACATCAAAGGTTACACTAAAGGCGAGTCGGATCCAAGTGATTCATCTTGTCTATCTGTTTTATTTTTATTTTTATTTTCAGCATTTTTAGTTAGTTTTTATTTTCTAGTTTAAACCCTTTTTCTAAATTTTTGATTTGATTAGACGTTGAGGATAAACCGATACTAAAAGCTCTTGTGTCTTTGGACGACCTCGGTATCTTACCAACGCTATACTACGCTCACGATGGGTGCACTTGCCCATATGTGTGTTTAGTGTTAGTAAAATATCGTGTTTTATAAATTTAAAACTTAACTAAAGTGTTAAAAAGGGCTAAAAATATACTTAAATATATATAACGCTACACATGCATCATAAACGAACTGAGCACGAGCAAAGGTCCGCTCAATTCGGTTCGGCTCGGTTGGCCCGATTTATTTTTTAATATATATATATATATATAGTGTGTGAGGTTCATTGGGGAACACTAAAAAAGTGGGGAACAGTGGGGAACCGACTCAAACGAACTCCGATTGGACTCATTCCAGCGGCGTTGGAACCGGCTCGTCGAACCCTAACTAGGATCTCTTAACCCTAAACCCTAAATCATAACCCCTAAACCCTAAATATATTAGGTTTTGCATTTTAGGGTTTAGCTTTAGGGTTTAGCCTTAGGGTTTAACTTTAGGGTTTAGGGTTTAGCTTTAGGGTTTAGCGTTTATAGTTTAGATTTTACGGTTTAGCTTAGGTTTTAGCCTTACTTTTTAGCTTTAGGGTTTAGAGTTTAGGAGTTAGGATTTAGGGTTTAGGGTTAAGAGATCTTAGTTAGGGTTCGACGAGCCGGTTCCAACGGCGCTGGAATGAGTCCAATCGGAGTTCGTTTGAGTCGGTTCCCCGCTGTTCCCCACTTTTTTAGTGTTCCCCAATGAACCTTCCCCTATATATATATATATATAAGGTAGGGTTCATGAGTGAACAATGATGCTTTTGTGAACAAAATGAACTTATCTTGACCATTGATTTTGTAGATCTAGATTTTTTTTCTTTAGTGGCAAGATGGTAATTATTTTTTATAACTTCCCTGTGTTTTAATAGACATAAGGGTATAATTGTATTTTCCTCTCTCTAATTAATTAATTGTTTTTTTCTCACTCCTAATTTCTCTTTCCAGTTTAAAGAACATTTAATTACATTCTTTACATTTTTTTTCTCTCACCAATTACCTAACTTGATAATTTAAAAAAATACAAACATTATCAAATATTGTTCCATTAAAACATAATTAAAAATATTTAATTACATTCTCTATACATATATGTAATATATGTATTCATATTTTAGAAAATTATGTACACACATGTACATTCACAATATACCTCTAACTAGAAGTTAATGATATCTTTGTTCAGCAATGTACATGCGTGTATAACAAAGACTTGAGATGGTTATTTGGCATTGTACATATGTGTATATATTCTTATAAATTATAAAATCAAGCAAGTTACATATACATATGTGTAACATACACATATGAATCTTAATGATATACATATGTGTATAATAAGTTTTTAAGATGGTTGTTCGGCACTGTATATATGTGTATAACAAGCATCTGATATGGTTTTTCAGCATTATACAAATGTGTATAACAAGTATTTGAGATAGTTGTTCACAAATCATTAAAAACTGTTTCTGGGAGAATTATGATTTACGAAAAAAAATGTTCTTGAAAAAAAACCACTAGTAGTACAAATAAAATCGGAAACCAGTCTAGGAAAACCACAAAAAATGTTTACTTAAAAAAACTACCACAAAATTGTCTAACATCAGGAAGAAAACTGGTTTGCAAGTCGCAATGTTCTTAATTCCCTTGGTTCGCAATCTTCTAGCCTTCATCTTCTCTTCTCTGACACCAGAAACATCACTTGCTACCTTTACTTCAAATCAATTAAAACAGGGACAATTGTTGGTTAACAAAATAAAAGATAACAATCCTAAAAAAAACTTATAATAACATGAAAAACTAACAATTGATGCATCGTATCTTCATTGCAATCCACTTACTCATATTATCTCAAATATAAATTGTAGTGCCCATTTAACAAATAAGGACCCACTACATACAAGAATAATTTGTTGCAATTCATTCGAAACTCTAGAAACATGTGATGATGCGATCACTATTGATTAACACATTTTTGTGATTTGCCATAAGAACTTACAACAATCGTAAAAACAAATCATCTTTTTCCTTGTATTTGATTTTGTAACTAATTTAGAGATGAAATTCGATATTTAGGAAATAAAGTTAATATTTTGATTTATATTACTGTAGTTACCATAAATAAGTCCATGTTAAATTACATTATCACCCTTTAGAATAATTTAAATATTAATAAAGTCTAAATAAGATGTGTGGCTATGATTAGTTCACAAGGTTCACAACCAAGGATGTTGTTCACTCATGATCCCTATCCTATATATATATATATATATATATATATATATATATATATATATATGTCACATTTTCCTGCAAAGAATAGTTTATGTTAAATGAAATATTTATGGTAGTGAGCACTAACTTTTCACACGGTTTTAGGAATAAAATTGAGCTAGTTATGTGACCACTGATTGGGCTGACTCACGGATTCTCGGTTCAAGATGATGAATGTGATAGCTAAGTGTAGACCAATCGAACAAATGAGTTTCGAGACCTCTCTTTAAAAAACTGTTTTGGAGAGGTGTTCATATTTGATAATGTATATTAAAGGTAGAGTGAATTTTAGTAAAATTAATAGTACGGCTTCTAGTTTCATAGATGTTAGGAATGAAGAGACATGTCTAAAGTTAACAATCTTTGAATTATAAACCCGATATGCGTATAGTTTTTAAAGTTAAAGTGATAAAGTATAAAGTATCTATACTATGCATGTTACATTGTTAAAGGTTAAAGGAGACTTATTAAGAAATTGGTAATCAGTGATTTTTATTCAATTGGCATATACCCTGTTTCTTCATACAAAGGAATCGAAGAAGACCCCACATATATAATGAAAATAAATGGCTTAAAACAAGCAGCTAATAAAAGCCATAAAACTATCCTAAAATAAAAGATACCAATACTCCCCCTCAAGTTGGAGCATGTAGATTTCGCATGCCCAACTTGCTCAGAAGAGAGCTGAGGTGTTGAGCTCCAAGAGCCTTGGTTAACAAATCTGCAATTTGATTTTTGGAGTCAATGTAAACTGGTTCAACTTCTCTGCTTTCAACTCTTTCACGGACAAAATAACAATCCATCTCTACGTGCTTTGTTCTCTCATGGAAGACTGGATTGTTCGCAATATGCCTAGCCGCCTGGTTATCACAAAACAAAATGGTTGGTTCTCCTTATTTTACATCCAATTCACTTAACAACCACCTTACCCAAAGCACTTCGCTGACAGTAGCAGCCATGGCTCTGTATTCTGCCTCTGCAGACGATCTTGAAAGCACCGATTGCTTCTTTGACTTCCATGATATGGGCGCTCCTCCAAGAGACAATAAGTAACCAGTTCGTGACTTTCTTGACATAGGGCATCCTGTAACACCCCGTGTTTTCACGAGTGAAAGTCAAAGTCAAGGTCAAAGTCAACGACCGATTTCGCGCAACGTGACTCGTAGAATTGTTTCTATTATATTTAGATTATGTGGAGTAAGTGTCGTTCATTACAATAATCGAATCATGCTAACCGTATTTCAATCGACCTACGACTGTTAACGATAGGAAGTAACAATGCGATAAAGTTAATCAAGCTATGCTAATCAAATCGACATCAAATCGTAACTCGAACTGTGTATTTTACTTACTGTTCATACGTGTGTGTGTGCCTTACGTGTTACCTGTGCATGTTTATTTTATGTTATGTTATGTTGTGTTAATCAAGCGAACTCAATCGAACTCGAAGTCTAACTCGAATGTAAACGAACCCGAACCCGAATTCCGAGTCGAACCATATAAGAAGTAGTTGGGACTGAAAGTAATTTGACTAGGAAACCCTATCGAATCACTCGCAAATCGAAACCGAATCAACATCGCACCGAACTCACCAAAGCAGGCGGCATCCGCACGGATGGCCAATCCACACGAATTGCCAATCCGCACGGATGACCAGTCCGCGCGGATAGCCTACCCGGGTGCGTGCCATGCGCACGGCTCACCCTTTCCCTTTTTGGCATCCTATAAATACACGGGTCACTCTCCACTTTTTCCACTTTTGGCAAGTGACGTCCGAACCACACGCATTCTTCACCTTTTCTCAGATTTCTCTCAATCCAGGTAAAATCTTGCACTAATTCTTGTACATCTTTGATCACTACACAATTCTACACATTTCCATCTTTCGAATCTTCACTTTTAACCATGAAATCCTCCGGATTTGAGGTATTCTCGGGTGACGTCATCATGAAGTTCATAAGAACTTCAAGCTTGGCCTCATTCCACCAAGAATGGCTCAGATCTAAACGATTTCTACAGGATTTCACACTAACTTCACCTAAATCTAAACTTTTCTAAGGATAAAAGAGTTGAAAGAAATAAACCTAAGTTCTCTCCTTCTTTTACCCTTAAAATCGGTACGAATCTGATCGGTTCTAGTCTCTACTCGATAATAGTGATGCACTAGTTCTAGATCTGGAATTCTACCGCAAGACACCTGATTTCGGGGTCAACCGGAACTACCGTTCTGAGTCGCCGACAGGCCGAGTTAGGGTGGTTCCTGACCGATCTAGTCACGCGGGTGAGGACACAACTCCAAGTGGTTGCCACGTAATCAGAACGTCTCGATAAACGACAACAGAAACCAAGTGTAGACGAATGGAACAACCAGACCAGTTGTCCGCACGGACTAGCTGTTCGCACGGACAAGCTGTCCGCACGGACAGGCTGTGCGCACGGATTACCATCCGCACGCACAGGACATCCGGACAAGTTGTCACCCTGACGAGCTACCCTTGGGACCCACTTTCCAAACAAGGTTTGAGTATCGATGAACGAGCAATCCGGACGGACGACCTCTGAATGGATTACTCTTCGGATCATGAGATACTAAGGCCTTAAAATGAAAATCAAACAATCTTCATCCGCACGGCCAAGTCGTACGCACGGACAGGCTATCCGGACGGATTGTCTCTGCCCGCGCGCACAGGCTGTCCGCACGGACTACCATACGCACGGACTGTCGTCCGCGCGACCGGCTTGAAAGGTAGAAACACTTATGTGTTTTCTAAATGCTATAACGAAAACTCCAAATCACAAGCCATCATACACAAACACATCTTAGGAAGAAACAATCCACTTGAACGTTTATCCACACGAACAACTTAACCATACGGATAAGTCATCCGCACGCACAACTAATCCGCACGGATCGCCATCCGCACGGACAGTCACACGCACGGATAACTTATCCAGATGGATCCCCATCTGCACGCATCACCATCCGCACGGATAGGTCATGCGCACGGATGACTTCTGCTCACGGATAGCTGATCCGCACGATCAGCCATCCTAACCACTCTCACTTTGTACTGTTTTACGCGCCACTTATCGTTACGTTATCGAATCTATTCAGGCTAACCGTACTCGCTGTAAAGCGCTCCCTTCAATCCACAAATCGCTGTGAGTATACTCGAACCCTTTTTGCTTTAGCACTTTTGGGTGTCACATACGTTACAACTATTCAAACCACAACTATCACACTACTCAAGCTATTTTAACGCTTAACCATTAATGCATGTTATACGTGGCTTATGAATGCTTGTTTGTTATGTTTACACATGGAATGCTGTCTACCTGCCTTAGCAACGATAGTACTATAGTTTGGACTCAGCACCCGTTCACACGGGGGTTGTTAAGGATCTTTTAATTGCATGGATTACAGTGGTAATCGTGTATTGCGAACTGCCTCGGGCAGTCAACCCGCAGTCATTGGTATCGATGGATCTATGTCGATAACTAACGTGCTTCATTTCACTATGTGTACGTGCTGGTTATGCGTAAACGAATTCGAACTCTATATGTTATTATCAAACTTGTATGCTCACCTTTACATTTTATGTATTGACATTATTTTAACGTATGTGACAGGTGCTTAGGACGCATATGTGGTAGGAATTGGAAGCTAGAATAAAGCTTTAGAGCCTAACAAATAGTTGTCTGTAGATAACTTATTAGGGGTCTCTAGAAGCAGATAAACAATTGCTATTTAATTAAATCTGAGTTGTCGGAACATAATATTTGTTTTGATGTTGTCTGTAATAACTTGTTGACTATTTATGTTACGGTATGGGACGTAATGCTTTAATTAAATGGTGATGATAGTTGTTATGGAAACTTCTGGACAATCTGTTTCGCTCAGTGCCACGCCCCGATGATTCCGCCATCGGTTAGGGTGTGACAGATTGGTATCAGAGCCATAACTATAGGGAATTAGGCAAGACTCGACCTAGTCCGGGTCGAAGTCTTAGAGACCTAGACTATAGTTAAGAACCAACAGACCAACTCACACGTATGCGTAAACTCGCCACTATCACTCACCCTTTTCTATCATTGCACTCGAATTTTCAAGTTGTCAACAGGTAATAATGTCACACCCCCAAAATCCACACGCGGAGTACCACCGCTTGGAGGCGTGACATGACCAGGATCAAGCCACCAATCATATTGAACATAAGTATGTAGTAAAAGTCATTCATCAATACGATAGGTGTTTCCAAAACCAAATATAAACAAGTGTGTAGCGGAAGCAATAAAGTAAAACCCCAACATAAGTTTAAGTACAAAATGTCATAATGTTTAACAACACATTCACGATCCATGTCCACAACGACTGTGCCTCCCGTGCAAGCTCCAAAAGTACCTAAGGTCCTGCAAGGCATGTAACAGAAAGTCAACAACTAGTTGAGCGAGTTCACAGTAAGTAAGTTCGTAAATGCAAGTTCGTTTCGTAACGTGCGGCTATACTGGGCCGATAGTATGTTCTATTAGTGGGGGCTTCCCATGTTTGCATATACACTAGACTATTTGTAACCATAAGTGTTCTTCTTACCGAGAACAGTAGTACGTACAAAGTTTACGTAGGTTTTACGTAAGTGTCCTTCACAACCGAGGACAGGGGTACGCGGGGGTTTACGTAGGTTTTACGTAAGTGCCTGACCCAACCCGAGGCAGTAATGAGTATAAGTTTACGTAGGTTTTACGTAAGTGTCCTTCACAACCGAGGACAGAGATGTGTACAAGTATACGTAGGTTTTACGTATGTATCCTGTGCATCCGAGGACGATGGTAGATAGTCTAGTAACATTGTAAGTACAAATCCATTCCTTCAATCCCATTCCCAACCCCGGGAATCCCATGCCTTGGTAAGAGTGTGAACTCACCTTGTTTGCTCGGTATGCTAAGTTAAGTGCTCACAATTAATCAGTCAAGTCCTATAGTGCACGTATATTCAATCAGTTCACATTGTTTGTAAAGTTTCACATTTAACTAGTGTCACAATTATATCACAGAGTGTGATTGGCAGTTTACATCTTGTATCATGTAAACAGTTAAACCAATTCATGCAAATTCATCTTACCCATATAAGCTTTCAGAGCTAATTCTAACATAATTAACCAACAACACAGTTAATTGAGCTAGTTAACTGAACTAACATATTCAAACAGGGGTACACAGTTACAAAGTTAACATTTAATAACTAACTGTGTCACATGCTTTTTCTTAACTAACTTAATAGTTATAACAGAGTGTCATTCATGAATCTTACATAGTGAGTAAAGTTAACTGAGTTAATGAACTTAACTCAGTTAGTAGGCTAAATATAGTTACATAACTAACAGAGTTATTATATGTAATTTAATAAGTTAACAACTTAATAAATTTAACCAGTTAACAGATAACAGTTGGGCCGAAAACACATAGTGCCGAAATCCACTTATAGCCGAAAACCCCATCAGCCGAAAACCCCTTATGTCCGAAATCCCTTAAAGTGGCCGAAATCCATATGTTGGCCGAAATCCCTTTATGTGGCCGAAAACACTTAAGAGCCGAAAACACACATGGGCCGAAATCCTTATGGGCCGAAATCCAACACATGGGCCGAAATCACCTAAAGTGATTTCGTCCACTTTAAAGATGGTGGGGTGTTTTCGTGACTATTCATCATCATCAACAATACTCACTGTAACTTAAACCCAGCACTAAAATCTTATTACAGTTACATGATTAACCATTTACAAGTCATATCATAAATCATTGATATGAAACAAATACTCTACCAAAACTTTGTGAGATCAAGAACATAAATAAATCAGTTTATCATTCATTACATATACCCACTGTTGATCCAAACATCCAATATACAGACACTTCGTGGATGATAATTATTTAGCAAGCACACTATGATAAATCACATATTCACATATATACATACATCATGATTAAACATCCAAAAATCATACGATAAGCATCTTAAACAACTGAACATGAAGATCACTAACCAAGGATTTAAACAGAGGTTTTGCTTCAAGATGAGTTCTCTTTTGTTGGGTTTTCAGAGGTAGAGAGAGACAAAGTGATAAGATATGGTTTGGTAAATGTGAGACTTCCCTGAGAAGATTGTTTATAAAATGATTATATATGTAAAATATCTCAAGACTGGACACTGGGCCAAGCCCATCTGTGATTTCGTTGGTCATCAGTGGACGAAAACACTTAAAGTGTTTTCACCACTTGGGTGTTTTCATGAGTAATTGATTTCAGTGAGTTCTAACTTTATTTAAAATGTTAATTAATACAAACCTTATTAACATACACTCACATATAATATAAATATTATGCATCCCAAATATAAAATATCAATCGCAGTTCTATTTAACGTTTTACAAACGTAAGCGTTGTGAAACAACGAGTCGTGTAAACAAACAACATAATAAAAAAAATTAACGTGCACTAAATGCGAAGAAGGAAATCTCAGAAACTCGAGTTGTCACATTATCCCCAACTTGAAAGAAATTTCGTCCCGAAATTTAGCATGCGGTTACTGAGGAAGCTAGGTAAGTTATCGTTTACTGGTTCTCCTGGGGTGTCACATCATCCCCCCGTTGATTTGGAATTTCTTCCCGAAATTCTGTAGTAGCTTCAGCCTCAGTAGTAGTTGCATTGTTTTCGAACAACTGGGGATATTTGAGTTCCATTTGGTCTTCGCGTTCCCAGGTAAACTCTGGGCCACGACGGGAGTTCCAACGAACTCGAACAAGAGGTATTCTGGTGTTCTTGAGGACCTTAACATCCCGGTCCGTGATTTCAACTGGTTCCTCGACGAAATGCAACTGTTCGTCGATAGTGAGCTCCTTCAGAGGAACTATGTGGGTCTCATCTGACAGACACTTCTTCAGATTCGACACGTGAAAGACGTTGTGAACTGCACTGAGTTCAGCTGGTAAGTTCAGTCTGTAGGCCACTTTGCCTATCTTTTCTATGACTTCAAATGGTCCAACGTATCGTGGATTGAGTTTGCCTCATTTGCCAAAACGAACAACACCCTTCCAGGGTGAAACTTTGAGTAGTGCTCGATCCCCAACCTGGAATTCGAGTAGTTTCCTGTCTTTATCGGCGTATACTTTCTGACGGTCACGAGCTGCCGCCATGCGTTGTCGTATTTGAGCAATCTTTTCAGTAGTATCAACTACCATTTCTGGACCTGTGATCTGACTGTCACCCACCTCTGCCCAACAAGGAGGTGATCGGCATTTACGCCCGTACAATGCCTCAAATGGAGCAGCTTTAATGCTGGTGTGGTAACTGTTGTTGTACGAAAATTCCACAAGTGGCAAATGTTTTTCCCAGCCTTTGCCAAAGTCAGTTACGCACGCCCGAAGCATGTCTTCCAGAGTTTGAATAGTGCGCTCAGACTGCCCGTCTGTCTGAGGATGATAAGCTGTGCTCATGTCTAATCGAGAGCCAAAAGATTTGTGCATTGCTTGCCACAGTTCTGAAGTAAAACGTGCATCACGATCAGAGATAATAGAGGTGGGCACCCCGTGCCTCGAGACAACTTCTTTAAGGTATACGTCTGCTAGAGTGGAGAACTTATCCGTTTCCTTAATAGCCAAGAAATGAGCAGATTTTGTGAGTCGATCCACGATCACCCAAATAGTATCATTCCCACGTTGAGATCTAGGCAGGCCAGTAACAAAATCCATGGAAATTTGTTCCCATTTCCATTGTGGTATCTCAGGTTGCTGGAGTGGGCCTGAGGGTTTCTGATATTCCGCCTTGACTCTCGCACAAGTCAAACACTTGCTAACGTAAGTTGCTATGTGGGCCTTCATGCTAGGCCACCAATATGTAGTTCTGAGGTCGTGGTACATCTTATCCGAACCAGGATGTACTGAGTAGCGAGACTTATGAGCTTCATCCATTACAAGTTCGCGTAAATTACCATAAAGTGGGACCCAGATGCGTCCGGTTACATAATAGGCGTCGTCTGCCCTTTGTTCTAACCGTTGCCTTGAGCCGCGTAGAGCTTCAGCCCTGACGTTTCCTGGTTTCAATGCTTCTACCTGAGCATCACGTATCTGTGAAGGAAGACTAGACTGAATAGTGAGTTGCAACGCTCGTACACGCCTAGGTGTAGTATCCTTTCGACTGAGGGCGTCGGCCACCACATTGGCTTTGCCCGGATGATACTTTATAGCACATTCGTAATCGTTCAGTAACTCGACCCATCGACGTTGTCGCATGTTCAATTCTTTCTGCTTGAAGATATGCTCAAGGCTCCTGTGATCTGTGTAGATGGTGCACTTGGTGCCATACAGATAATGTCGCCATATCTTGAGCGCAAAGACAACAGCTCCAAGCTCTAAATCGTGCGTAGTGTAATTCCGTTCGTGAATCTTAAGTTGGCGCGAAGCATAAGCAATAACTTTATCCCGTTGCATCAACACACATCCAAGACCTTGGATAGATGCATCGCAGTAGACTACAAAATCGTCCGTGCCTTCAGGCAATGAGAGGATAGGTGCGCTACAAAGTCTATCCTTTAAGTGCTGAAACGCTGTTTCCTGTCTATCACTCCAACGGTAAGCAATACCTTTCTGTGTCAGTAATGTAAGCGGCTGTGCAATCTTTGAGAAGTCTTTGATGAACCGTCTGTAATAACCCGCCAAACCCAAGAATTGGCGTATTTCGGTTGGTGTACGAGGTGCAGGCCAGTTCTTGATCGAATCTACTTTGGATGGATCGACATGAATCCCATCCTTGGTTACCACGTGGCCTAGAAAGTGGACTTCACGAAGCCAGAAGTCACATTTTGAAAACTTAGCGTACAGCTGTTCCGTTCGAAGGAGTTCCAGAATAAGTCGTAAATGCTGCTCATGTTCCTCCTGACTCTTCGAGTAAATCAGAATGTCATCAATGAAAACAATAACAAACTTGTCAAGATAAGGTTTGCACACCCTGTTCATAAGATCCATAAAAACCGCAGGCGCGTTCGTTAGCCCGAATGGCATGACCAAAAACTCGTAATGGCCGTAGCGAGTTCTGAATGCTGTTTTGGAGACGTCCTCATCCCGGACTCTCAGTTGATGGTAACCTGACCTCAGATCAATCTTTGAGTAATAGCTCGACCCTTGCAACTGGTCGAATAAGTCGTCGATGCGTGGAAGAGGATAGCGATTCTTCACGGTCACCTTGTTCAGTTCGCGGTAATCTATGCACATACGAAAGGTACCGTCTTTCTTCTTTACAAATAGTACTGGAGCTCCCCAGGGTGATGAGCTAGGACGTATGAAACCCTTTTCCAAGAGTTCCTGCAATTGCTTAGATAGTTCTTCCAGTTCAGTTGGAGCTAAGCGGTAAGGTGCTCGAGCTATGGGTGCTGCTCCTGGAGCTAGCTCGATCTGAAATTCGACCTGGCGATGAGGCGGTAACCCAGGTAACTCTTCAGGAAACACTTGAGGAAAGTCGCGTACTACAGGAATGTCCCCAATCTTTTTCTCTGTCGTCGATGTATCAGTAACGAGTGCTAAAATAGCTATGTGGCCCTTTCGCAGACACTTCTGAGCCTTCAAGAAGGAGATGATGCCACTCACAACACCACTCTTGTCGCCTTGAACTTCGAGAGGTTCCTTGCCAGTACGGGGAATACGAATGATCTTCTCCTTGCATAGGATCTCTGCTTGTTGTTGGGATAACCAATCCATACCAATGACGATATCAAAACTACTCAGAGTTATAGGAATGAGATCGATAGAGAAAGTCTGACCAGCGAGGATAAGATTACAACCTTGAACTATGTGTGTGGCCTCTAGACTTTTACCGTTAGCTAACTCTACGACATGTTTGGTGTTCAAAAGTGTTGGTGCGCGTTTAAGCATTTGACTAACGTTCAGAGACATATAACTGGTATCCGCACCCGAATCAAATAATACGGTAACATAAAAGTCATCAAGAAGAAACTTACCCGTAACCACATTAGGATCGTTCCTTGCGTCACTCTGACCAATCACAAATAAACGACCCTTTGCACCATTGTTGTTGTTTCCCCCATTGTTGTTCCCAGTGCCCTGATTATTGTTGTTGTTGTTCCCATTGCCCTGGTTGTTGTTGTTGTTCTGGTTTCGGTTTAACTGAGGGCAGTGTCTTTTGAAGTGACCTTCAGCACCACAATGAAAACATCCCTTGTTACCCTGTTGTTGGTTCTGTTGCGTTTGCTGCTGCTGTTGATTCTGAGTTACAGGCCGTGGGCTCCTACAATCCTTGGCCTCATGGCCCATCCTGAGGCACCTCTGACAACGACCCTTGTTGCACTGGCCACTGTGATGTCTGTTACAGTTGTTACACCTTGGGAGGTTCCCTCGATAACCATCCTGCCTGTGACTGCCCGAAGATTGCTGACTAGGGCTCTGATAGTTGTCAGTCTTTCGCTGCTGAACTTGAGACTGTACTAAAGCTGAACCTTTGCTGGAATCCCCCTCCCATTTTCTCTTGTTATTACTGGGGGTAGCAGGAGTAGTTGCTGAAACAGTAGCAGTAGTAGTAGCGCTGATACGTTTAGGCAGCTTGTTCTGTTCCACTGCCTGATCGGTGAGGCGATGAGCTAGCTTGACGATCTGTTGAATAGTGCCAAGATTTGCTGAGGTTACGTGGCTTTGAATCTCCGGCACCAGACCATTGAGATACAGTTCGATACGCTTAATGGGAGGGTCCACCATAGTAGGACACAAAATAGCCAACTCATTTGATCTTCTGGTGTACGCTTCAATTTCTGACCCCGTCATTTTCAAGTGGTAAAACTCTACCTCCAGCTTATGAATGTCATCACGGCTACAGTATTCCTCTTTAATCAATTCCTTGAAACCGTTCCAAGGTGTGGCGTTAGCAACAGCCAACCCTAACATCTGAACTTGCGCATTCCACCAAGTCAGCGCGATGCCTTCTAGAGTACCAGTGGCGTACTTCACCCTGCGAGCCTCAAGGCATTCACACATTTCAAATACGGACTCGAGCTTTTCAAACCAATGGAGGAGTCCAACCGCTCCTTCCGTGCCACTAAAAGTAGTAGGACGACAGTCCATGAAAGTTTTGAAGGTACAAACAGGTGGTTGACCTCCTGCTTGTGCGGCTGCAACTGCCGCAGCAACTTGTTCGTTAATGAGAGCCGTCAGTTGGGCTTGCGTCATGTTAATACGTCCAGACATGATCTTCATAGCAAAGATAACATAAGTGAGAGAGGTTCGCGAGTAGTGCGATGACAGAAGAGAGTAAGCACACAAGTGTTCTCATGCAATAGTGTTACGTTAATCTAAGCATACCATGAGCAAAGTTCTATGTATCTAGCAAGTAGGTAATAAAACGTATACCATATTACCTAGTATGTTGAGTCTTACACGTGGAGCGAGGCGTCGTTGTGGATCGTTGAGCACTGTTTCGGTTATAGTCTGGTTTTAATAAAAACATTTTCCCCTTATTAAAACCGAGTTCTCTATAACCAATGGCTCTGATACCAATCTGTCACACCCCCAAAATCCACACGCGGAGTACCACCGCTTGGAGGCGTGACATGACCAGGATCAAGCCACCAATCATATTGAACATAAGTATATAGTAAAAGTCATTCATCAATACGATAGGTGTTTCCAAAACCAAATATAAACAAGTGTGTAGCGGAAGCAATAAAGTAAAACCCCAACATAAGTTTAAGTACAAAATGTCATAATGTTTAACAACACATTCACGATCCATGTCCACAACGACTGTGCCTCCCGTGCAAGCTCCAAAAGTACCTAAGGTCCTGCAAGGCATGTAACAGAAAGTCAACAAATAGTTGAGCGAGTTCACAGTAAGTAAGTTCGTAAATGCAAGTTCGTTTCGTAACGTGCGGCTATACTGGGCCGATAGTATGTTCTATTAGTGGGGGCTTCCCATGTTTGCATATACACTAGACTATTTGTAACCATAAGTGTTCTTCTTACCGAGAACAGTAGTACGTACAAAGTTTACGTAGGTTTTACGTAAGTGTCCTTCACAACCGAGGACAGGGGTACGCGGGGGTTTACGTAGGTTTTACGTAAGTGCCTGACCCAACCCGAGGCAGTAATGAGTATAAGTTTACGTAGGTTTTACGTAAGTGTCCTTCACAACCGAGGACAGAGATGTGTACAAGTATACGTAGGTTTTACGTATGTATCCTGCGCATCCGAGGATGATGGTAGATAGTCTAGTAACATTGTAAGTACAAATCCATTCCTTCAATCCCATTCCCAACCCCGGGAATCCCATGCCTTGGTAAGAGTGTGAACTCACCTTGTTTGCTCGGTATGCTAAGTTAAGTGCTCACAATTAATCAGTCAAGTCCTATAGTGCACGTATATTCAATCAGTTCACATTGTTTGTAAAGTTTCACATTTAACTAGTGTCACAATTATATCACAGAGTGTGATTGGCAGTTTACATCTTGTATCATGTAAACAGTTAAACCAATTCATGCAAATTCATCTTACCCATATAAGCTTTCAGAGCTAATTCTAACATAATTAACCAACAACACAGTTAATTGAGCTAGTTAACTGAACTAACATATTCAAACAGGGGTACACAGTTACAAAGTTAACATTTAATAACTAACTGTGTCACATGCTTTTTCTTAACTAACTTAATAGTTATAACAGAGTGTCATTCAAGAATCTTACATAGTGAGTAAAGTTAACTGAGTTAATGAACTTAACTCAATTAGTAGGCTAAATATAGTTACATAACTAACAGAGTTATTATATGTAATTTAATAAGTTAACAACTTAATAAATTTAACCAGTTAACAGATAACAGTTGGGCCGAAAACACATAGTGCCGAAATCCACTTATAGCCGAAAACCCCATCAGCCGAAAACCCCTTATGTCCGAAATCCCTTAAAGTGGCCGAAATCCATATGTTGGCCGAAATCCCTTTATGTGGCCGAAAACACTTAAGAGCCGAAAACACACATGGGCCAAAATCCTTATGGGCCGAAATCCAACACATGGGCCGAAATCACCTAAAGTGATTTCGTCCACTTTAAAGATGGTGGGGTGTTTTCGTGACTATTCATCATCATCAACAATACTCACTGTAACTTAAACCCAGCACTAAAATCTTATTACAGTTACATGATTAACCATTTACAAGTCATATCATAAATCATTGATATGAAACAAATACTCTACCAAAACTTTGTGAGATCAAGAACATAAATAAACCAGTTTATCATTCATTACATATACCCACTGTTGATCCAAACATCCAATATACAGACACTTCGTGGATGATAATTATTTAGCAAGCACACTATGATAAATCACATATTCACATATATACATACATCATGATTAAACATCCAAAAATCATACGATAAGCATCTTAAACAACTGAACATGAAGATCACTAACCAAGGATTTAAACAGAGGTTTTGCTTCAAGATGAGTTCTCTTTTGTTGGGTTTTCAGAGGTAGAGAGAGACAAAGTGATAAGATATGGTTTGGTAAATGTGAGACTTCCCTGAGAAGATTGTTTATAAAATGATTATATATGTAAAATATCTCAAGACTGGACACTGGGCCAAGCCCATCTGTGATTTCGTTGGTCATCAGTGGACGAAAACACTTAAAGTGTTTTCACCACTTGGGTGTTTTCATGAGTAATTGATTTCAGTGAGTTCTAACTTTATTTAAAATGTTAATTAATACAAACCTTATTAACATACACTCACATATAATATAAATATTATGCATCCCAAATATAAAATATCAATCGCAGTTCTATTTAACGTTTTACAAACGTAAGCGTTGTGAAACAACGAGTCGTGTAAACAAACAACATAATAAAAAAAAATTAACGTGCACTAAATGCGAAGAAGGAAATCTCAGAAACTCGAGTTGTCACAAATAAGGTCGAGAATAGGTGTGAAAACCTCAAACTCTCGAATAAAGTTGCCTAATCAGCTTGCGTTTTAGCTACAAACGAGGAGAATTATACCAAATCAGGAGTGAAATCCATATTTTGATGAATAATCTCCTCAATTTTTATCAAAAACAAGGACGGAAGTTGCAAGCTAGGGGTGAAACCCTAACCTTGACGACTCGTCCCGCTTTTGTACAAAAACTTCCACCAAAGTTCGACGGACTCCAACGATCTAAAGACACAATATAACCAATGGGAATTGCGCTAACGCCCGAGAATCGAGGCAAAGGCATAGTCCTGGAGGTGATTGTGCAGGATCCTTGCGAATAGTCGAGCCACTTTGGTTAGTCGAAGTCTTTTAGCCGCAGACAATCTACCTTCGATTTATCGATCTTTATGAAAATTTTATGCATTTTCTGTTATTTGTTAACGTTTTGAGGTACTATTGGTTTCAACCCAACGCTATTGCTTCTGCTAAAACACAAAACCCACACAACTCATCGCTAGCGAATCAACAATAGAAGCAATCAAAATGCCTTGTATGCTCCTAGGTACTTTTAGTGACTAAGCTATGTATGTGTTCTGCTATTGTGCTTACCTGTTTAGGAATGTTGTGATTATATGCTCTATGTGTTTATGTGATTTTGTGCAATTCTGTGATTCTGTGACTATATGTGCTTACATGGTACGTGTTACTGAGCTTTAGTAGTAGTAGACGTGTGAGGTGAGATTCGAATACATGTGTTGAGTTCCATGGCAATGTCTATTGCAGACAATGTCGTCTGGATCCCGTCATCCACTCTCTCGCCAGGAAAAGAAAGACAGACGTCTTGCTTCCATCGTCGCGAAAGCTGTAGCAAAGGCAGTGAGCGATGCCTATGAGAATGCCAGCAAATCATCCGAGGAATCGAGGACTGAAGGTCCTAGAGCTGTCGTAAGACCTTTCAGTTTCAAACAATTCAAGTCATGTGGGCCGAAAGAATTCACAGGCGAAGGAGGTCCTACTGCACTATTCCACTGGTTTGACTCTATCGAGGTTACTCTGCGACAAAGTGGTTGCCCTGATGACCTTCGAACTCTGAACGCTACCGGCGTTTTTCAGTCCCGTGCTTTGGACTGGTGGACGGCCGAGAGGAACAAGAGAGGGAATGATGCAGCTTACGGTTTGTCATGGGATGAGCTCAAAGAAGTCATGCTGGAGGAATTCTGCCCTCCTCACGAGCGTCAAAAGCTTGAAGATGAATTCTGGCACATACATCAGAAGGATGGGGACAATGCTGGCCTTACTGCTCGCTTCAAACAGCTAAGCATTATCTGTCCTGACCAGGTCAAGACCCCTGAGATGACCATCAAGAAGTACATCCGAGCTTTGCCCGACTGCGTTGCTGATTTCGTGCAAGCGGCTAAGACTGCCACGATCGAAGAAACCTATCTGTTGGCCGCTGAAATCAATGACAAAAGGGTCAAGGCTGGGGTGTGGGATAAGACCTCCAAGCATCTGCATCAAGCTACCACTACTGCACCAACCGTTGAACCTACCACGTCAAGCAACAAGAGAAAGAACAGCGCCACCAACAAGAACTGTGCGATTACTGCTGCACCGATCTAAGCTGTACCCGCCCAACAGCGTCAAGTAGCGGCGCCTGTGGCCAATGCACCGCCAGCCAAGCGTGCATATACTGGACCACACCCACTCTGCCCTACTTGCACCTATCATCACCCGACTACTATTCAATGCCGCTTCTGTGCTCATTGCAACGTCTACGGCCACTTTACTGCCAACTGCCGTATTCGTCAAGCTCCTGCCAATCAAGCTCTACTCGCTGCCCCACAGGGTCAACAAGCTCCTCCGGCACCCGCAGTCAAAGCCAGAGCATGCTTCACGTGTGGCGACCCGAATCATTTCGCCAACATGTGCCCGAACAGGGTAGTGAAACAAGAACCACAACAGCAGCAACCACAGCAGCAGCAACAGCAGCAACAACAACAACAGGCAGCACGCGCCAGAACTTTCAATCTCAATGTGCGTCAAGCCCAGGCCGACAACAACGTGGTCAATGGTACGTTCCTTGTGAATGATATTTATGCTTCATGTTTGTTTGATACTGGAGCCGATAATTGCTTTGTGTCACTCGAATTCGAGAAACTCCTTAGTCGTAAACGTTCCCGACTCTCCTCTGCATTCGATGTTGAAGTCGCTACCGGAAGAACCATCGCTGTAAACTCTGTTATTCGTGATTGCACGCTCGAGCTCAACAATCACATCTTCTCAATCGATCTCATTCCTATGCAACTAGGAAGCTTTGATGTCATAGTAGGCATGGACTTTCTACGCGAAAACCTTGCCGAAGTTGTGTGCTTCGATAAAATGATTCGTTTTTCGCTCGCGAACGGTGATTCATTGTGCGTTTATGGTGATACTACTTCGAAGGGTCTCAAGCTTATGTCATGCCTACAAGCTAGCAAGTATCTCCGCAAGGAATACAAGGCTTTCTTGGCTCACGTTGTAGCAGCGGAGAAGGAAAAGAAAGAGAAGAAGGAAGTGAAAGACGTTCCTGTGGTTCGAGAATTTCCTCAAGTTTTTCCAGAGGACCTTCCCGGACTACCTCCAAAGCGCGATATTGACTTCCGCATTGATCTCATTCCTGGAGCTAATCCTATCGCCAGAGCTCCTTATCGACTCGCGCCGTCCGAAATGTGACAACCCGCACAAAACCAGGTATCCGTACAACTTAATTAATGATTTATTATTACTTGATTACTGTGCTTGATTGAAACTAGCTGATAAACTGCTACTTGCATACTGATACATGCACTTACTTGCATCATACTTTATTTGCTGTCACTACATTATTTACGTGCTGAACCCTAGTGACAAACATGATGCACAAAAAGCACAGTAGCACCAAACGGATACACAGTAAACATGCTGATATAACCAGCATCAGGCAAATACTGCCTCAAGGCCTGTTAAGAGCCTCATATATTTTGGCTACACTGGTAGTGAGTGTAGGATATAAGGGTTGTGTTACCGCGTCTCTAGGGGATAAGATACACTGATTCGGATGTGCCAGAACGTACTTTAAGTACCAAACACAGCACTTTAAATAATTTAACCAGCTTCTAGCTGACTAGTAAAGTGCCAAAAATGAGAAAATATCACTAGACACTTTCTAAAGTGTCGGGAAAACAAACTGTGTCACTAAAATGTAATAACGACACTTTAAAGTCTTTTGTAACACTTTAACGGATTACTATCCAACCGAACACCCGGACTTTACCCGGAACATGAAAACTTTACTATTTTTATTGTTACTATTTTTCTGAACCAGTTAGGGTCCCTGATTACCCTAACACCCGTCATAACACGTTACACGTAACTAACGGAGTTTAACACTTAACTAACCGAATTAACATAACTAAACACCAACTATTTAGTTGGAATCGGCTAGAGACCCCCCCCCCCATGACCGAACTCGGTCACCAATGTGACCCCACCCTTGTACTTGAGATCTTGGATAATCTTGTGTTGCCTAATATCTACACTACATATAAACCATTGGACATTAACACTAAACTTCCTATAAATACACACACTAACTCTAGAGATCACACCACTTATCACAACACAACTTTCACTCTCTCTTCTCTTCTTGTGGCTCTCGGCCGAACCCCAACCCACACACCATCACACTTTTCGGTCCTTGTCTCTCCATTCCAAGATCATCCACACATCACAAGACACGTATTAGAAGGTTTGGTGCAAGCGGAACGCGAAGGACCACTCTCGTTGGCTTTTATCCACGCGGTTTTCGTCACAACTCTTCCCTAGCCTTGAGCTAGAGGTATAACCTTTAAAACTTGTTTTTGCACTCATCTAAAGCGGTTAAAAGAACTTTCATCGGTTAAATATCGTTAACACGCGTTTTGAATCTTTAAAGTCTAGTAAAATCACTAAAATGGAGGTTAATAGCATATGTCTTGTGTAAAAGTCGTAGGACTTGAAATTTGTGCTTATTGTGACCCGATCTATAATGTGGTAGCTCGAATCTTCGTTTAACCCGACTTTGTAAAATCACGTATCTTCACATAAGCTTGTTTTTGAAAGATACAAGGGTTAAAAGTGGAACACTACCACATTTTAGAGACATGAACTTGTAGAGAAATACTTTACTTGTGTAAAAGTGTTTTAACCGGTAAAATGGTGTTTAAAACTAGCGGATCTACGTATCCGCAAGTGGTATTTTTGAAAGACCACACTTTAAAGAAATCATGTTTTTCTAAGGATGGATCTTACACTAATAAATATGATTTTATAAACCACAAGTGTGTAGACACTTGTGAAATGGAAAGATCCGACAAAGAAGTATATTTGTCACTTGTTACTAGAAGTTGTAAAGACGGTTTTCTCTAAACACGAGGTTTTTACAAGGTTAAAGTTACTTTATATAGAAATCTACATATATAAGGATGATTTACATTATTAATGCGGAAAAACTGCAAGTTCATGCGATTATGCAAATTTACATACTTGTTGACTAGTTTGATGTGTCGGAAATTGTTTGATTGAATAAAGAAGTTGATTGAGTTGATTTGTTAAAAGAAAATGATACGCTTAAAAGCGTGGCCACCTCCAGTTACAGAGGAAACTCTGGCGAAATTTTCTAAAAACCTAACACTTAGACTTTTTACACAACAAGTGTTAGAACTATTTTTGGGCATACTTTTGAAACATAAATTTCGCCAGTACTATATTTTACTAAACATTCGGAGGTGGAATTTTCACAAAGATTAACGTGATAAATATTTTTGTCACAACACTGTTTATGATTATTTTGTGAAATACATAAATATTATTTTAGAGTGAAAATAATATTTACAAGCGTTAATGATTCCAAAACTTTGCGAACGCTTCCATAAACATATAAGTTACACCGGTAATTACATTACCACAAGATTGATAAAACGTAACTTACGCACATGTATTGTATCCCCCATCCTTGGGAAGAAGAATAACTATCAAGCTTATACAAAATGTAACACGAAATAGTTGTCTAACTATTTCCCGCAAACATAAACTGTAAAGCTAAAGCACGGCCGTCCGTCTAATAGAATTAGCACTTGTAGGTCGTTGCACAGTTTACTGCTTCAGAGACGCTTGATAGAGTTTACGCATCCACTGTGAGTTCATGTCCCCCTTTTCTCTAACTGTTTTCAGTTTTCTTAACTGCGGGGGTGAAATACATGTTACTTTGTTTACAAGTACTTTATACACGGTATGAATAACGTAAGGAGGTTTAGATCATGTGAATGGGTAGTTAGAACCCCGAGGGACTCGAGCGGTAGATCTATTTGGGTGTAGCGAGCCCAGCTCTAGGCCAAACGGACCTCTCTGAGGCTAACCACAACGGACCTGGAGTGACTTGGTTGCCCAACGCAAAAATCAGCTAGGGTTGTATCTTACTTACTTGCATTTCACGACATGCTAATGGCCTTGCAAACCATTGGTGATCACAAGTCCTCTTACACTGCTACATACCAGGAAACTTTTATACTTATAAGTGTTTTACTTACTCACTTGCACATGAACTCGCTCAACATTATTGTTGATTTTTCAACTCACATGTATTTCAGGAAATTAACGGATTCTGGCACGGTATGAATGTTTTTCCGCTGCAATCTTCATGAAGTCATCAAGGATTAGGGGTTGTGTTCTCTTACCTGGACAAGACACAATCCTTAACCCTCATTTATGTTTTGTTTCTAGATGTAATGTTACTGAACAAGATTATGGTCGTATGTTTAAAACAATGGTATTGTAAGTTGATTTCTAAACTTAATGATGACTTGCATGGTTTTTTTTAAATTCATATAGCTTTGTTATGATTAAGCTATGGTATTAAGAAGTCACACCAAAATTAACCACGCTTCCGCAAAGCCAGGGTGTGACAGCTTGGTATCAGAGCTCTGATCATAGCGAACTAGGATTCTGTCTCGAGTCTAGACTATGATCACTAGGGCTCTCACGAAAACATTTTTCTGCATACCACTTAAGTCCAGATCCACACTTTTTACAAACAAATGTTGAGCACATTTTATTAATTATAAGTTCAGCTTGGAGGGCTGAGGATCGATCTGGAGGATCGAGATGGTTAAGGTAGTTGAGCACGTTGGTTTGTTATAGGATCGATCTGGAGGATCGAGGTGGTTAAGGTAGTTGAGCACGTTGATTTGTTATAAGGTTCGATCTGGAGGATCGAGGTGAATAAGGTAGTTGAGCACGTTGATTTGTTATAAGGTTCGATCTGGAGGATCGAGGTCTGGTTTAAGTGAAGGATAGAACAGTCTTGTAGACTAGATGGTTTTGGCTAGTAAGACTAGGAGAAATTATGTGATGCCCTACTTGGTGACTTATGTGATTATCTGATTATGTGATTGACTGTTTGTGCATACTTGTGTTTATGTTACAGATACATGGATCCGGCTGATTCAGGTGGTTCAGACATCACCAACCCCAGGCATGTTGTGTCAGATGATTTAGAGTCCTCGGAGCACGAGGTGTACACGTCAGACTTTACCAGTACCGACGATGACGACTTCCAGCCATTCGCCCTACCTGATGGCGACGATGAGCTCCCTATTGATATTCCGGCCGGGGATTTACCACTAGCGGTGATCCCTGCTCCCATACCCCTCGCTGCTTACCCTGTTCAGGAGTTACCATTCGACGGCGACGAGGACGACGTCGACTTATTTGAGGTAGAGCCTATGGAGGACGTTCAGGGCGAGGCCCTACCCGCTGTTGCCCCTCTACTGATTGCAGATGCTCCGGCTGCGGAGGCACCTGCACATTCCCCAGCCCAGGACTCCTCTGAGTCTGTGGCTTCTGCACCGACACATACCCTTAGTGCGCAGCACTACTCTCACGAGTCAGATTCTGATCATGCATCTTCTGTCGCCCCCATCCCCAGTCCCACTTTTGACCACGAGGACGTGGAGGATTCCGACCCTATGTTTCCCCCAGGGTTCGACCCTGATCGTGACTTGGAGTTTGTTCCGATGGACCAGTTTATGGAGGATCCAGCGGATCCTGTTGACCCTTTTGATCCTATTGATCCTGACTTTGACTTTGATATGGCATTCGATGACTTGGAGCCTGCCCTTGCCCCTGAGCAGGCAGCTGCTCTTGATGTGTTACCGGAGCATGACCCTATGCATGCCGATATACCCCTTGAGCCCATTGCTGTTGATCACCACCTAGATGTTCCTTTGATTGCAGACGATCATGCCCCTGTTGATCCCATCGATCCTCTACCCATAGCTGCTGTACCTGTTGACCCACCATTTGAGCACCTGGCACCCGTTGACCCTGTTATGGCCCCCTTACTGGATCCTGTTCCCATAGAGCCCGGACATGCACCATTCGCAGCTCATATGGATCCACCGGACGAGTCTGCCCAGCATGGCTGGATACCAGCAGACGAGGACGTTCCCCCATTCCCTCCACAGGTTTCTGTTGCACCACACGTTGACTTTTCGCTTCAGGTCCCCATGTTTATACCTCCAGCAGGGCCTGGAGAGGGCTCTTCAGCACACCCTGATGGACATATACCGATGCCCATACCTTTCACGTCTCAGATTCCTTTTACTACTGCTCCTTTTGGGATGGCACCCTTTGACCCCACACGTGAGCCACTGCTGTGGTCACCATTTTCCCCTATGCCACCCACTGATCCATACCACAGGTTCCACGTGGGACACACTATCGAGGATGTATTGATGTCATTTGTACACCAGCATGAGTCGCATGAGCAGCGACTACAGGAGTTGGAGAGAGCCCGTCTGCAGCCATGTCAGTGCCATGGCCGGGTACCCTCTCCGTTACAGCCGTTTCGACCATTACCCCCTGACTATGCTGCTCGTCTTGCTACCTTGGAGCAGCAGATTGCCTCCGTTATTCGCACGCAGCAGGCGATGGAGGCAGATTGGCTAGAGATGCGCCGTTTGTTTTATACCCGTTTTCCTCCTCCACCACCACCATCTGCTTGAGCTCATCGATGCCACATGGGTAGGCGAGTGAGAAGGCGGCGATTGCTTTTACTTGCACAGCATTTTTGAGGAGACTACGTTATGATTTGACTTTTGTCATGTACTTGATGTTGTATTGATACTGATGTAGCTTTTGACAGGGGTGATGTAGCCCCAGTGATTGATGATTGTATGTATACACTTACGATGTGGTCTCATTATTATGGCAATCGCAGTTTTCTCACCATATTTTGGATTCGCTTGATTACTTATTTGCATTATTATGGTATGGGATGTTGTGTGATTGATATTTGTGATATATGATAACATGAGATGCTGTGTGATTATACTATTACTACCGTTATATACGTACGCTATATTACGAATTGATTTACGTATTATAACATCGGAGCCTTCTATGGCCTAACCAACTTAAACCATCTTTTAGAAAGATGCCGCCAAGACGACAACAGCAGCCCATGCCTACCACTCAGGAAGAGCTACAACAAGTCATTGCTGCTGCCATAGCGCAGTACGCAGCTTCTCAGCCAGGAGGGAGCGGAAGTGTTAATCAGGGCAATAACAACCCACCTCACGGTAATACCACGCCATTCGAACCTACCATGAACTAGTTGGAGATTTTAGCGATGATGCTAATGCCAACCACATGTTTTAACATACGTGCAGGATGCACCTACAAGCAGTTCTTAGACTGCAAACCAGTTAACTTCAATGGCACAGGAGGTGCAGTTGCCTTTACCCGCTGGGCTGAGAAAACCGACTCTGTCATACGTATGAGCAAGTGTGCTGAGGACCAACAAGTCACATACATTTCAGGGCTATTTCTCGACGGAGCCCTATCTTGGTGGAACTTACAAGTCCAAACTCTAGGCGAAGCTGCCGCCTACGCCCTGACTTGGGCCGAATTGAAAGAACTGATGCGCAAGAAGTACTGTTCACGCGCAGAAATTCAGAGGTTGGAGACTGAATTCTGGCACTTAAAGATGGATGGTCCGAAAGTAGCAGAGTACGTTCAGAGGTTTCATGACCTATCTCAAGTGGTTCCTTACATGGTTACGCCTGAATACAAGCGAATCGAGCGCTTCATTTGGGGTTTGGCTCCCCAAATAATAAGCATGGTAACCTCCTCCAAACCAGCAACTATCACTGAAGCCATCGACTTGAGCGTGGCTCTCACCGAGGAGGGGATTCGTTTAAACAAGTTTGGTGATGTAAAGGCAAAGGAGAAAAAGACGCATGTTGAGTCGTCCGGAAGTAACAAAAGAAAGTTTTCAAACTTCAAACAAAGTGTTAGCGGTGATGGTAAGAGAGGAGCACCAAGCACGCCAGCTCAGGGTGCAGCTGGCAGTGTAAGGAAAGGAAGAGGATACATGGGCACCCAGCCCAGATGCAATACCTGTCAACGCCACCATTCGGGTCAATGTCAGCTAAAAGTATGCGAAGTATGTGGGAGACGTGGTCATTTGAAGGACACCTGTTGGGTTGGTACCGGCCGGGGAGGCCAGGGAGGATATGGAAATAGGAATGATAACCGTGGTGGAAATGGGAATCGCCAGCAAGGAAATTTTGGAGGAAATAGAAACCGAAGCAACAATGTAAACCAGGCTGGCAATGCCAACCAGATCAACACCCCAGCTGGAAATGGGGATGGTAATGGGCAGAGGCTCGGATGCTACAATTGCGGGGAAATCGGGCATTTTAAGAAGAATTGCCCAACACTGAATCAAGCCCGTGGTAGAGTGTTTCAACTTGAAGCTAGAGAAGCACGTCAAGATCCAAATGTTGTTACTGGTACGTTCCCTATCAATCAACGCTATGCATCCGTTTTATTTGATACTGGTGCCGATTATAGCTTCGTATCGCTAGAATTTAAGAATATGCTTGGGTTAGCTGCTAATAAGTTAGACATTCCCTACTCGATCGAATTAGCTAATGGAAAGTTAGTAGGAGCCGACGAAGTAATCAGAGGTTGTGTGATAGAATTGGGAGAGCGCGAGTTTACCCTGGATCTACTACCAGTCCAATTGGGGAGCTTCGACGTGGTGGTAGGAATGGATTGGTTATCCGGAAACAAGGCGGAGATAGTATGTCACGAGAAAGTTGTTCATATCCCAACTGACGATGGTGAGACAATTGTGGTTCACGGAGAGAAGCGTGACACACCGCTAAGATTCATCAGCTGCTTGAAGGCAAGGAAGTGTTTACGGAAAGGATGTGTTGCTTTTCTGGCACACATCGTAGACAAGAAGGCTGCCGAGCCAACAATCGAAGACATCCCTGTCGTAAGGGAGTATCCAGAAGTCTTCCCAGAAGACTTACCTGGACTGCCACCTCAAAGGCAAGTGGAGTTTCACATTGACTTAGTTCCAGGCGCCGCGCCTGTGGCTAAGGCACCATACAGACTTGCTCCATCAGAAATGCAGGAATTGTCAACACAGCTTCAGGAGCTGTTAGATAAAGGTTTTATCCGACCAAGCTTCTCGCCTTGGGGAGCTCCGGTCTTGTTTGTCAAGAAGAAAGACGGAAGTTTCCGTATGTGTATTGACTACAGAGAATTGAACAAGCTGACGATAAAGAACAGGTATCCACTGCCAAGGATCGACGATCTGTTCGATCAACTTCAAGGTTCAAGCTGTTACTCTAAGATCGATCTTCGATCTGGATACCATCAATTAAGGACACAGGAGGAAAGTATCCCGAAAACAGCCTTCCGAACTCGTTATGGACACTACGAGTTTCTCGTGATGCCATTTGGTTTAACCAATGCGCCTGCAGTGTTTATGGACTTGATGAATAGAGTTTGCAAGCCATACTTAGACAAGTTCGTGATTGTATTCATCGATGACATCCTGATTTACTCAAAGACGAAGGCTGGACACGAACAACATCTTAGAACCATTTTGGAGCTGCTAAAGAAGGAACAACTGTACGCCAAATTCTCCAAGTGCGAGTTTTGGCTACGCGAAGTCCAGTTCCTTGGACATGTGGTTAATGGGGATGGAATTCATGTTGATCCCACAAAGATCGAGGCAATCAAGAATTGGGAGACGCCTACAACGCCAACCGAGATTCGACAATTCTTGGGTTTGGCTGGCTACTATCGAAGGTTCATCGAGGATTTTTCGAAAATCGCTCAACCGTTGACGCTCCTGACCCAGAAGGATAAGACGTTTGATTGGGGAATCAAACAGGACGAAGCATTTCAGATATTGAAAGATAAGCTCTGCAACGCGCCAATTTTAGCTCTACCGGAAGGTACCGACGATTTCGTGGTATACTGCGACGCATCGCGTCAGGGATTGGGATGTGTGTTGATGCAACGCCAAAAGGTCATTGCTTACGCATCACGCCAACTGAAAGTACACGAAAAGAACTATACCACACACGATTTAGAGCTTGGCGCAGTGGTTTTCGCTTTAAAGATCTGGAGACACTACCTGTATGGTACGAAGTGCACAATTTTCACAGATCACAAGAGCCTACAACATATATTTAACCAGAAAGAACTGAATATGAGGCAAAGACGTTGGGTTGAATTACTAAACGATTACGACTGCGAGATCAAGTATCACCCGGGAAAGGCGAACGTAGTAGCCGATGCCCTAAGTCGTAAAGAAAGAATCAAGCTCATAAGGGTTAGAGCTTTGGAAATGATTGTACGAACCGACCTTCCCTCGCGCATTCGTGCTGCACAAAAGGAAGCTCTCAAGAAGGGAAACCTTGAGGAAGAATATCTCCGGGGAATGGAGAAGCTTTTGGTACCAAACGAGGAAGGGACGTTACATTTTGAGAAAAGGATTTGGGTTCCTCTGTTTGGTGGATTAAGGGAAGTTATTTTCGACGAAGCGCACAAGTCACGGTACTCTATCCACCCTGAATCGGATAAGATGTACCAGGATCTTAAAGATTACTATTGGTGGCCTAGGATGAAAGGCGACGTTGCTGTCTATGTGAGCAAATGTTTAACGTGCGCTAAAGTCAAGGCAGAATACCAGAAGCCGTCGGGACTTCTGCAACAACCTGAGATTCCCAAATGGAAATGGGAACAAATCTCAATGGATTTTGTTACAAAACTGCCAAGAACGCCAAGAGGCCATGATATGATTTGGGTGATTGTAGACCGCCTAACAAAGTCCGCACATTTTCTGCCAATCAGGGAGAAAGACAGTACTAGTAAACTTGCGGAAATTTACATGAGAGAGATCGTAGCACGACATGGAGTACCACTCTCGATCATCTCTGATAGAGACGGAAGATTTGTGTCAAGAATATGGCAATCTTTCCAAGAATCTTTTGGCTCACAATTGAATCTGAGCACTGCATTCCATCCGCAAACCGATGGCCAGAGCGAGCGAACAATACAAACGTTGGAAGACATGCTGAGGGCATGTGTTATGGATTTAGGAGGTAGCTGGGATAAACACTTACCCTTGGTCGAATTTTCATATAACAACAGCTACCACACCAGTATTGGTGTTGCGCCTTTTGAGGCCCTATACGGACGCAAGTGCCGATCCCCACTATGTTGGTCTGACGCAGGTGATAGGCAGCTTGCTGGTCCCGAGATCGTCCAAGAGACGACAGATAAGATCGCGCAAATTCTTAAACGCATCGAAGCCGCTCGCCATAGGCAAAAGGCCTACGCGGATCCAAACCGGAAGCATGTGGACTTCCAAGTCGGAGAGATGGTATTGTTAAAGGTTTCACCCTGGAAAGGGGTAGCGCGCTTTGGAAAGCGAGGAAAGTTAAATCCACGCTACATTGGTCCCTTTAGAATTCTAGAAAGAATTGGGACGGTAGCATACAAGTTGGACCTACCTGCTGAACTAAATGGTGTTCACGATACATTTCATGTATCCAATTTAAAGAAAAGTCCAACTCAAGTTGACGTTGCCATTCCTATCGACGAGATTCATATTGACGACACGCTCCACTTCGTTGAAGAACCTGTCGAGGTCACGGATTGGAAAGTTAACAAGACCCGCCGGAGCAGTGTCAAACTCGTCAAGGTACGTTGGAATGCCAGACATGGTCCTGAATTCACATGGGAGCGTGAGGACCGGATGAAGGAAAAGTACCCCCACTTATTTCCCAAGAACACTGCATCTACAAGCAGAACTTAAAATTTCGGGACGAAATTTATTTAACGGGGGGAGAATGTGACAACCCGCACAAAACCAGGTATCCGTACAACTTAATTAATGATTTATTATTACTTGATTACTGTGCTTGATTGAAACTAGCTGATAAACTGCTACTTGCATACTGATACATGCACTTACTTGCATCATACTTTATTTGCTGTCACTACATTATTTACGTGCTGAACCCTAGTGACAAACATGATGCACAAAAAGCACAGTAGCACCAAACGGATACACAGTAAACATGCTGATATAACCAGCATCAGGCAAATACTGCCTCAAGGCCTGTTAAGAGCCTCATATATTTTGGCTACACTGGTAGTGAGTGTAGGATATAAGGGTTGTGTTACCGCGTCTCTAGGGGATAAGATACACTGATTCGGATGTGCCAGAACGTACTTTAAGTACCAAACACAGCACTTTAAATAATTTAACCAGCTTCTAGCTGACTAGTAAAGTGCCAAAAATGAGAAAATATCACTAGACACTTTCTAAAGTGTCGGGAAAACAAACTGTGTCACTAAAATGTAATAACGACACTTTAAAGTCTTTTGTAACACTTTAACGGATTACTATCCAACCGAACACCCGGACTTTACCCGGAACATGAAAACTTTACTATTTTTATTGTTACTATTTTTCTGAACCAGTTAGGGTCCCTGATTACCCTAACACCCGTCATAACACGTTACACGTAACTAACGGAGTTTAACACTTAACTAACCGAATTAACATAACTAAACACCAACTATTTAGTTGGAATCGGCTAGAGACCCCCCCCCCCCATGACCGAACTCGGTCACCAATGTGACCCCACCCTTGTACTTGAGATCTTGGATAATCTTGTGTTGCCTAATATCTACACTACATATAAACCATTGGACATTAACACTAAACTTCCTATAAATACACACACTAACTCTAGAGATCACACCACTTATCACAACACAACTTTCACTCTCTCTTCTCTTCTTGTGGCTCTCGGCCGAACCCCAACCCACACACCATCACACTTTTCGGTCCTTGTCTCTCCATTCCAAGATCATCCACACATCACAAGACACGTATTAGAAGGTTTGGTGCAAGCGGAACGCGAAGGACCACTCTCGTTGGCTTTTATCCACGCGGTTTTCGTCACAACTCTTCCCTAGCCTTGAGCTAGAGGTATAACCTTTAAAACTTGTTTTTGCACTCATCTAAAGCGGTTAAAAGAACTTTCATCGGTTAAATATCGTTAACACGCGTTTTGAATCTTTAAAGTCTAGTAAAATCACTAAAATGGAGGTT
The DNA here is from genome assembly GCA_030545235.1 of Helianthus tuberosus. Classification (NCBI taxonomy): domain Eukaryota; kingdom Viridiplantae; phylum Streptophyta; class Magnoliopsida; order Asterales; family Asteraceae; genus Helianthus; species Helianthus tuberosus. The sequence continues at coordinate 105,876,710 of CM060407.1, forward strand.
AATAGCATATGTCTTGTGTAAAAGTCGTAGGACTTGAAATTTGTGCTTATTGTGACCCGATCTATAATGTGGTAGCTCGAATCTTCGTTTAACCCGACTTTGTAAAATCACGTATCTTCACATAAGCTTTTTTTGAAAGATACAAGGGTTAAAAGTGGAACACTACCACATTTTAGAGACATGAACTTGTAGAGAAATACTTTACTTGTGTAAAAGTGTTTTAACCGGTAAAATGGTGTTTAAAACTAGCGGATCTACGTATCCGCAAGTGGTATTTTTGAAAGACCACACTTTAAAGAAATCATGTTTTTCTAAGGATGGATCTTACACTAATAAATATGATTTTATAAACCACAAGTGTGTAGACACTTGTGAAATGGAAAGATCCGACAAAGAAGTATATTTGTCACTTGTTACTAGAAGTTGTAAAGACGGTTTTCTCTAAACACGAGGTTTTTACAAGGTTAAAGTTACTTTATATAGAAATCTACATATATAAGGATGATTTACATTATTAATGCGGAAAAACTGCAAGTTCATGCGATTATGCAAATTTACATACTTGTTGACTAGTTTGATGTGTCGGAAATTGTTTGATTGAATAAAGAAGTTGATTGAGTTGATTTGTTAAAAGAAAATGATACGCTTAAAAGCGTGGCCACCTCCAGTTACAGAGGAAACTCTGGCGAAATTTTCTAAAAACCTAACACTTAGACTTTTTACACAACAAGTGTTAGAACTATTTTTGGGCATACTTTTGAAACATAAATTTCGCCAGTACTATATTTTACTAAACATTCGGAGGTGGAATTTTCACAAAGATTAACGTGATAAATATTTTTGTCACAACACTGTTTATGATTATTTTGTGAAATACATAAATATTATTTTAGAGTGAAAATAATATTTACAAGCGTTAATGATTCCAAAACTTTGCGAACGCTTCCATAAACATATAAGTTACACCGGTAATTACATTACCACAAGATTGATAAAACGTAACTTACGCACATGTATTGTATCCCCCATCCTTGGGAAGAAGAATAACTATCAAGCTTATACAAAATGTAACACGAAATAGTTGTCTAACTATTTCCCGCAAACATAAACTGTAAAGCTAAAGCACGGCCGTCCGTCTAATAGAATTAGCACTTGTAGGTCGTTGCACAGTTTACTGCTTCAGAGACGCTTGATAGAGTTTACGCATCCACTGTGAGTTCATGTCCCCCTTTTCTCTAACTGTTTTCAGTTTTCTTAACTGCGGGGGTGAAATACATGTTACTTTGTTTACAAGTACTTTATACACGGTATGAATAACGTAAGGAGGTTTAGATCATGTGAATGGGTAGTTAGAACCCCGAGGGACTCGAGCGGTAGATCTATTTGGGTGTAGCGAGCCCAGCTCTAGGCCAAACGGACCTCTCTGAGGCTAACCACAACGGACCTGGAGTGACTTGGTTGCCCAACGCAAAAATCAGCTAGGGTTGTATCTTACTTACTTGCATTTCACGACATGCTAATGGCCTTGCAAACCATTGGTGATCACAAGTCCTCTTACACTGCTACATACCAGGAAACTTTTATACTTATAAGTGTTTTACTTACTCACTTGCACATGAACTCGCTCAACATTATTGTTGATTTTTCAACTCACATGTATTTCAGGAAATTAACGGATTCTGGCACGGTATGAATGTTTTTCCGCTGCAATCTTCATGAAGTCATCAAGGATTAGGGGTTGTGTTCTCTTACCTGGACAAGACACAATCCTTAACCCTCATTTATGTTTTGTTTCTAGATGTAATGTTACTGAACAAGATTATGGTCGTATGTTTAAAACAATGGTATTGTAAGTTGATTTCTAAACTTAATGATGACTTGCATGGTTTTTTTTAAATTCATATAGCTTTGTTATGATTAAGCTATGGTATTAAGAAGTCACACCAAAATTAACCACGCTTCCGCAAAGCCAGGGTGTGACACGAAATGCGCGAACTCTCAACCCAACTTCAGGAATTGCTTGAAAAAGGCTTTATTCGCCCGAGCACCTCTCCTTGGGGCGCACCAGTCCTCTTCGTCAAAAAGAAGGATGGGTCGTTCCGGATGTGCATCGATTACCGGGAATTGAATAAGTTGACTATCAAGAACCGCTACCCCCTGCCTCGAATCGACGATTTGTTTGATCAACTACAAGGTGCTACGTGTTTCTCGAAGATCGATCTACGTTCAGGATATCATCAGCTGCGTATACAAGAGGAGGATATACCCAAAACCGCGTTTCGCACTCGTTACGGCCATTACGAATTTGTTGTCATGCCTTTTGGCCTAACAAACGCACAAGCAGTTTTCATGGATCTGATGAATCGAGTGTGTAAACCATATCTCGACCGTTTCGTCATCGTGTTCATCGACGATGTCTTGATCTATTCTAAAACGAGAGCCGAACACGCGCAACATCTACGTTTGGTTCTCGAGTTACTCCAGGGGAACCAACTCTACGCCAAATTCTCCAAGTGCGAATTTTGGTTGGGGGAGGTTCAGTTTCTGGGTCACATCGTAAATAGTCAGGGCATTCACGTCGATCCTGCGAAGATTGAAGCTGTTAAGAGCTGGGTTACGCCTAAGAACCCGACAGAAGTCCGCTCCTTCCTCGGGCTAGAGGGCTATTATCGACGATTTATCGAAGGATTCTCGAAGATTGTTATACCACTCACTTCTCTCACTCATAAGGACCAGCCTTTTGTCTGGGGAACCAAACAAGAGTCTGCCTTTCGAACCCTCAAACACATGCTTTGCAATGCTCCTGTTCTCACACTACCCGACGGAAACGATAATTTCAATGTCTACTGTGATGCTTCCAACCTTGGTCTCGGTTGTGTTCTAATGCAACGGGACAAGGTCATAGCTTACGCATCTCGTCAGCTCAAAATCCACGAGAAGAACTATACAACCCACGATCTCGAGCTAGGCGCAGTTGTTTTTGCATTAAAGATTTGGCGACACTACCTGTATGGTACAAGGTGTACGATCTTCACCGATCACAAGAGCCTACAACACATCTTTAATCAGAAGGAACTAAATATGCGTCAATGCCGATGGGTAGAACTTCTCAACGATTACGACTGTGAGATCCGTTATCACCCAGGCAAGGCAAATGTTGTTGCCGACGCACTTAGCAGACAGAATTATCTGCTTAGCACTCGAAATGTTCAAGCCCAGCACAACCTCGAAGCTCTCATTCGCGACGCCCAACATGCATGTTTCAACGAACGCACCTTGAAGAAAGAAAGAATCTACCACGATGGAGCCCAGCTTGTGAGCAAATCAAATGGGATATTCCACTTCTTAGACCGAATTTGGATTCCCAAGCGAACCAACCTGCGACAGATTATCATGGATGAAGCCCACAAATCCCGATACTCTATTCATCCTGGTGCTGACAAAATGTACCATGACCTTCGATATAGGTACTGGTGGCCGGGTATGAAACGGGATATCGCTCTCTACGTCGGAAAATGCCTAACCTGTGCTAGAATCAAGGCTGAACATCAAAGACCCTCTGGCTTGCTCGAACAACCACCAATTCCCATGTGGAAATGGGAGAGCATAGCTATGGATTTCGTAACCAAGCTTCCAACCACGTCGTCAGGTCACGACAGCATTTGGGTTGTTATTGACCGTTTGACCAAATCAGCTCACTTTCTGCCAATACGAGAAGACTACAAGGTAGCACGATTAGCCCGGATCTACACCGACGAGATCATTTGTCGACATGGGACGCCTCATGACATCATCTCTGATCGTGATGCTCGGTTCACTTCACGGTTGTGGGAAACGTTTCAAACGGCACTCGGTACAACGCTTAATCTAAGTACCGCGTTCCACCCGCAAACCGACGGTCAGACTGAAAGAACGATTCGTGCGCTTGAAGACATGCTCCGTTCGTGTGTCCTAGACTTCGGTGGTAATTGGGATAGACACCTTCCGTTAGTCGAATTCTCGTACAACAACAGCTACCAGGCCAGCATCCAGATGGCACCTTTCGAGGCCTTATACGGAAGAAGATGTCGATCGCCTACTGTGTGGCACGAGATCGGTCACTCGCAACTAACCGGTCCGGAGCTGCTACAAGAGACGACAGACAAAATTTTCCAGATACGAGACAACCTAGCGAAAGCCCGGGATAAACAAAAAGTCCTCGCCGATAAAAAGCGCAAGCACCGTGAATATGGCGTTGGTGACTACGTACTCCTAAAGGTATCACCTTGGAAGGGTGTAGTCCGATTCGGCAAGAAGGGGAAACTCGCGCCTCGATATGTTAGACCTTTTAAGATTCTGGAAAGAGTCGGAAAAGTCGCCTACAGACTCGAATTACCAGAAGAACTTAGCAATGTCCATCCGACTTTCCATGTGTCAAACCTTCGAAAGTGCATCGCCGACCATGACTTGCATGTTCCTCTAGATGATCTACAAGTGAACGAAACATTACACTTCGTGGAAAAGCCTGTCGAAATCATGGATCGCCAAACTAAGGAACTCAGGCGCTCTCGCATTCCTATTGTGAAAGTCCGATGGGAAGGAAAACGAGGCGCGGAGTTCACTTGGGAACTCGAAAGCGACATGAAGGCAAAGTATCCACAGTTGTTTAACGAAGGAGTAATGTCCGGTTGAGAAAGGCAAGGTGGCATACTTGTAAATAAGAAAGTCTCCTTATATCCTTGGCCTATAAATAGAGCCCTTAGGGTTAGTTTTAGAGACTTTTGCTCATTTGATGGTTTTGGGAGATAATCTTAGAGAGGGAAAGTCTAGAGAAAGAAAGTTCTCTCTACGTGATTCCCGGCTTTGTATACGTCATCCTAATCAATAGAATCACGATTATTGAATACGTTTAATTTAGCAATTTTCAGAGAAAACGTGATGAATAAGAAAGATGAAGAAATTGCTCAAAATCTGAGTAATCGATCTCCTGCTCAGACACCACTTGTAGAATCGGTTTTGACTCTGTTACGATTACGTTTAGTCACACACGTTCACGGATTCCGCACGTCGAACGTGTTGTTACGCAATCGAATCGGAGATAAATCCGGACCTACAATATTCAAATTTCCTCTCAAACGGCTTTGAATTGAAATCTAAAATTTTATAGGCTTTTAGATTAGATGTTTTCGCATATCATATCCAAAAATCAGCAATTTTCAACCGTAAAAACTCGGTCAATTTGACGATTTTCAATGGTCCGAACGCAGGACTCTCACATGTGATCCACGGTTAATTACGGCTTCCAGCTTAATTTCGGGACGAAATTCCCTAAACAAAGGGAGGCTGTAACACCCCGTGTTTTCACGAGTGAAAGTCAAAGTCAAGGTCAAAGTCAACGACCGATTTCGCGCAACGTGACTCGTAGAATTGTTTCTATTATATTTAGATTAGGTGGAGTAAGTGTCGTTCATTACAATAATCGAATCATGCTAACCGTATTTCAATCGACCTACGACTGTTAACGATAGGAAGTAACAATGCGATAAAGTTAATCAAGCTATGCTAATCAAATTGACATCAAATCGTAACTCGAACTGTGTATTTTACTTACTGTTCATACGTGTGTGTGTGCCTTACGTGTTACCTGTGCATGTTTATTTTATGTTATGTTGTGTTAAACAAGCGAACTCAATCGAACTCGAAGTCTAACTCGAATGTAAACGAACCCGAACCCGAATTCCGAGTCAAACCATATAAGAAGTAGTTGGGACTGAAAGTAATTTGACTAGGAAACCCTATCGAATCGTTCGCAAATCGAAACCGAATCAACATCGCACCGAACTCACCAAAGCAGGCGGCATCCGCACGGATGGCCAATCCGCACGGATTGCCAATCCGCACGGATGACCAGTCCGCGCGGATAGCCTACCCAGGTGCGTGCCATGCGTACGGCTCACCCTTTCCCTTTTTGGCATCCTATAAATACACGGGTCACTCTCCACTTTTTCCACTTTTGGCAAGTGACGTTCGAACCACACGCATTCTTCACCTTTTCTCAGATTTCTCTCAATCCAGGTAAAATCTTGCACTAATTCTTGAACATCTTTGATCACTACATAATTCTACACATTTCCATCTTTCGAATCTTCACTTTTAACCATGAAATCCTCCGGATTTGAGGTATTCTCGGGTGACGTCATCATGAAGTTCATAAGAACTTCAAGCTTGGCCTCATTCCACCAAGAATGGCTCAGATCTAAACGATTTCTACAGGATTTCACACTAACTTCACCTAAATCTAAACTTTTCTAAGGATAAAAGAGTTGAAAGAAATAAACCTAAGTTCTCTCCTTCTTTTACCCTTAAAATCGGTACGAATCTGATCGGTTCTAGTCTCTACTCGATAATAGTGATGCACTAGTTCTAGATCTGGAATTCTACCGCAAGACACCTGATTTCGGGGTCAACCGGAACTACCGTTCTGAGTCGCCGACAGGCCGAGTTAGGGTGGTTCCTGACCGATCTAGTCATGCGGGTGAGGACACAACTCCAAGTGGTTGCCACGTAATCAGAACGTCCCGATAAACGACAACAGAAACCAAGTGTAGACGAACGGAACAACCAGACCAGTTGTCCGCACGGACTAGCTGTCCGCACGGACAGGCTGTGCGCACGGATTACCATCCGCACGCACAGGACATCCGGACAAGTTGTCACCCGGACGAGCTACCCTTGGGACCCACTTTCCAAACAAGGTTTGAGTATCGACGAACGAGCAATCCGGACGGACGACCTCTGAATGGATTACTCTTCGGATCATGAGATACTAAGGCCTTAAAATGAAAATCAAACAATCTTCATCCGCACGGCCAAGTCGTACGCACGGACAGGCTATCCGGACGGATTGTCTCTGCCCGCGCGCATAGGCTGTCCGCACGGACTACCATACGCACGGACTGTCGTCCGCGCGACCGGCTTGAAAGGTAGAAACACTTATGTGTTTTCTAAATGCTACAACGAAAACTCCAAAGCACAAGCCATCATACACAAACACATCTTAGGAAGAAACAATCCACTTGAACGTTTATCCACATGAACAACTTAACCATACGGATAAGTCATCCGCACGCACAACTAATCCGCACGGATCGCCATCCGCACGGACAGTCACACGCACGGATAACTTATCCGGATGGATCCCCATCCGCACGCATCACCATCCGCACGGATAGGTCATGCGCACGGATGACTTCTGCTCACGGATAGCTGATCCGCACGATCAGCCATCCTAACCACTCTCACTTTGTACTGTTTTACGCGCCACTTATCGTTACGTTATCGAATCTATTCAGGCTAACCGTACTCGCTGTAAAGCGCTCCCTTCAATCCACAAATCGCTGTGAGTATACTCGAACCCTTTTTGCTTTAGCACTTTTGGGTGTCACATACGTTACAACTATTCAAACCACAACTATCACACTACTCAAGCTATTTTAACGCTTAACCATTAATGCATGTTATACGTGGCTTATGAATGCTTGTTTGTTATGTTTACACATGGAATGTTATCTACCTGCCTTAGCAACGATAGTACTATAGTTTGGACTCAGCACCCGTTCACACGGGGGTTGTTAAGGATCTTTTACTTGCATGGATTACAGTGGTAATCGTGTATTGCGAACTGCCTCGGGCAGTCAACCCGCAGTCATTGGTATCGATGGATCTATGTCGATAACTAACGTGCTTCATTTCACTATGTGTACGTGCTGGTTATGCGTAAACGAATTCGAACTCTATATGCTATTATCAAACTTGTATGCTCACCTTTACATTTTATGTATTGACATTATTTTAACGTATGTGACAGGTGCTTAGGACGCATATGTGGTAGGAATTGGAAGCTAGAATAAAGCTTTAGAGCCCAACAAATAGTTGTCTGTAGATAACTTATTAGGGGTCTCTAGAAGCAGATAAACAATTGCTATTTAATTAAATCTGAGTTGTCGGAACAGAATATTTGTTTTGATGTTGTCTGTAATAACTTGTTGACTATTTATGTTACGGTATGGGACGTAATGCTTTAATTAAATGGTGATGATAGTTGTTATGGAAACTTCTGGACAATCTGTTTCGCTCAGTGCCACGCCCCGATGATTCCGCCATCGGTTGGGGTGTGACACATCCTAACCAATCCGCATCACAATATGACAATAAACTCATGCCACCTTTTTTTGGTAGCAATATACCTTGCCCTAGAGTGGATTTCAAATACCGCAAGACTCTAGTTGTTGCATCCATGTGGTTCTGGCGAGGGTCTGTCACGAATTGGCTGAGAACATTCACTGTGTAGGCCCTGTCTGGTCTAGTGGCCTGCAGGTAAAGGAGACAACCAACTAACCTCCTATATTGACTGCTATCCACCTTATCTTCTTCTTCTCCCTTTCCAAGTTTAAGATTTTGTTCCATGGGAAAGGAACTAGGTTTACACCCTTCCAGGCCGCTATCCTTCAGGATGTCTAACATATATTTTCTTTGACTCAAGACCAAACATTCCTTAATGCGAGAGACTTCGATTCCAAGGAAATACTTCAATGGACCCATGTCTTTGATACTGAACATCTCGTCGAGCTGATCTTTAGTGTGTTGAATTTTCACCGAGTCATTTCCAACCATGACAACATCGTCAACATATATAAGCGCAGCTACATAGGACCTTTCTGACTTATAAATGAATAGAGAATAATCAGCCTTTGACTGTCTAAACCCGAGGTCAACGAGGGCTTTTGTGAACTTTTGATACCAATTACGTGACGCCTGTTTCAGACCATAGATCGATTTTCTTAATCTGCAAACACGAGTCTCCCCCTGTTTTGCAAAACCCTCTGGAATCTTCATGTAGACTTCTTCTTCTAGATCCCCATGCAAGAAAGCGTTATTCACGTCAAGTTGGTGAATCATCCAATTTCTTTTCACAGCTACAACCAACAAGGTACGGATAGTAACCAACTTTGCAACTGGTGCAAATGTATCATGATAATCAACCCCTTCGAGTTGAGTGAAACCCTTCGCCACCATTCTCGCCTTGTATCTATCCACCTCTCCGTTTGATTTGTACTTGATTTTGTAAATCCACTTTGAGTCAATCGCCCTTTTGTTTTTAGGCAACGCCTCAAGTGTCCAAGTACGATTTTGCTCAAGCGCCTTGATTTCTTTCTTCATGGCTTCTTGCCATTCATGATCCTGTGATGCTTGACGAAAAATCTTGGGCTCATCGTGTGAATCGATAGCCGACAGGAAAGCCTTATGAGTGGAAGAAAATTTATCATAAGCAATGTAATGAGCTAGAGGATGTACCGTGGAGGAACTTTGATTAGCCGTGGGCCGTGTGTGGTCTATCGATGGGGGAAGCTTGACATTGTAATCATTGAAGCGTGCTGGTTGGGTTCGAACCCTGGACGGTCGAACGTGGGCATCTTCGTCGTTTTGAACCAAAGTGTTTTGTTCAGAAGGACCAGCGGTGTTTTGCATTTCATGTTCCGCAGTTTGCGCATCATTAAGATCTTGACCATTAATGTTAGAGGTGTTCAATGATGCCTCAACCAAATCTTCATAGCTAATGGTCTCGGCATCATTCTCGTGACCGTGGACATTGTCACCACTCTGATTCTCTTCGTCCCCATTAACGTGAGGGGTGACTAAGGGTTCGCCTTCTTTTGTTTCGTTGTAATACCAAGGCGGAAAATCAAAAAGCTTCTTATTTTCTTCTTTGTCAATACGATCCATGCACTTGAAAGGAAAGACTTTTTCAACAAATTTCACATCTCTTGACACCACTATTTTTTTTATCGGTAATGTCATATATTTTGTACCCTTTTGTTCCTGGTGGATAACCTAAAAATACCCCAGGTTTCCCTTTCCATTCAAATTTGTCTCCCTCCGTGTCGGCATTTCGAAAGTAAGCGAGGCAACCAAAAATTTTCATATGTTCATAATCAGGTTTTTCTTCATGTAAAATTTCAAATGGGGTTTTGTTGTTAATGGTTTTTGACGGGAGACGATTGATTATGTAGGCCGCTGTCATGACACACTCGCCCCAAAACTTCTTTGGCAGATTCGCCTCAAATCTAAGTGCTCGTTCATTTTCGAGTAAATGTCTGTGCTTGCGTTCTACAACACCATTCTGTTGTGGTGTGTGTGGGCAAGTGGTCTCAAGAATTATGCCCTCTTCAGCATAAAAGTTACGCATTCGGTTTGAAACAAACTCTCCCCCGTTATCACAACAGATTCTTTTTATCAATTTTCCCAATTGCGTTTTGACCATTTTGTGGAAAAACATCAGATGGTCACTCGCATCAAATTTGTGTTTTAGAAGGAAAATCCAAACAGACCGACTATAGTCATCCATGATCGTTAAAAAATAGTTTGCTCTTGAAAGCGATGGGGTTCTATACCTTCCCCAAAGATCACAATGCAACAATTCGAAGCATTCTTTGCTTTTGATACAACTTATGGGAAAAGGCAACCGGGTGTGCTTGGCTTTAGCACACGGATCACAATCAACAGTATTAAAGGAAGCATTCTCCATAAAGTCAAAACAATAAAGTTTACTGCTAGAAGCATGACCGAGTCTTTTATGCCATACTTCCACCGAAGCCGACATAGCCTTCCTTTCATGTCCCACCATCTTCATCCGGTATAAACCATGTTGACATTTACCCGTTCCGATCAGTTCTCTCGAATTCAAGTCTTGCATTATGAAGAAATCCGGAAAGAAAGTTATTGCACAATGAAGGTCTTGAGTCAGTCGACTAACCGACAATAGGTTGCAAGTAAAATCTGGGACGTATAGGACATCTCGGATTTTAGTCCCATTAGGTAAGGTGGATGGCCCTTTCCCTTTAACAGGTATAGAGTCTCCGTTTGGAATCTTTACTGGTAGTTCATGTGTTGTCTTTAAGTTGCCATGAAACAGATTGAGAAGGTGGGTTATATGCTCGGTGCATCCTGAATCGACAATCCAGTTGCCATCATCGTCCAATCTAGCCCCCATGTTTGCCATCAACTGGAATATCTTGTCATTAGTGAACAAGCTGATGAATTGCTTGTATTGTTCACTACTCAATTCCTTTCTTAAATCACGTGCAATTTCCATTTTTTTATGTAGCCAAATCACGAGACCACGTGATGCGGGTTTCTTCAAATCTGCAGATGGCTTGTTCAAGAAGTGAAATTAGGAATTAGGGTTTCTTCAGTTGCCTCGTTCATTGCTTTCTTTCTCTGCCAAAACAAAGGAGAAAGCAAATCCGATGGCCGACAAGATAAATCCAACGTGTGGATGGTATGATATCGGCGATTCTGCACTGACCGATGCCGATGTTCTGATAATGACCGTATCTTCTTCTTCTGTTCCGAAGAACACAAAATCAGCAGCAACGTACTTCTGCTTTGAGCGTAAGATGTCTTCTATTCTTGTTATGTGGGTTTTGAGTAGGATAGGGTTTAGGATCTATGCTCTGATACCATAAGAAATTGGTAATCAATGATTTTTATTCAATTGGCATATGCCCTGTTTCTTCATACAAAGGAATCGAAGAAGACCCCACATATGTAACGAAAATAAATGGCTTAAAACAAGCAGCCAATAAAAGCCATAAAACTATCCTAAAATAAAAGATACCAATACTTATCATGTCTAAAGTTAGCGTTGTAGTTATAAATGCGTCTAAAGTTAATGAGGCGTTTAAAGTTAATGTTGTGAATAAGGATAAGGAGCAGTGCCTTTGTGGCTCTCTGGTAGTTCTACAACTACATATAGTATAGCGTGTGTGTTACTGTTCACAGTGAAGTGCTACATTTTGTTTTGTTGCGTAAAGTTATGTTGCTTAACGATGTATCTTACATGTATATTGTGTTTGGTGTTTGCTAAAGTTATGTTTGTTCATTTATGTTTGTGAACGTTCGGTAAGTGTTCGTTTATGTTCGACAATTTTTTAGGATATTTAATTTTTGTATTATATTTAGAATTTGTGATGCTTCAAAGTTCTCACTAATAAAAATAATCAATAAATATTAGTGTATTGTATGTTACATAGATACCTTTTAAAATTTAGGATCCACAACCTTTGCAAACCGTAGCCCTCATAAATTTCTCATCACCACCTACATAATTGAGTTGTCCTCAACCACATGCTTCGTCTTCTAGACCACCACAGGCTCCATTTTCTCAACCACCATTAGCTTCTTCTTCTAATATATGTTTGTTTGTGTTTATGAGCGTTCGTTTGTGTTCGCTTGCGTTCGTTTGTTCCCGTCACCTAAAATTAACTAGCGGACACATGAATGTGAACAAGTCTATTTACTTAATGAATTAACACGAATAAAAAATCTCATTTGGTAAGTGTTCATGACCTTAATAAACGAACATGAATAAAGTGTTGTTTGTGAACTTCGTGTTAGTTCGATTCGTTTGCAACTCTACCTACCACATCTCATTCTATCATAACACATTGTAAAAAGTAAAAGCATGAACGTGTACGCAAGAGTAGTTATACTAAGGGTGAGATGGGCACTCCTCTCTTAGGGGAGTGACCTCTCTTACACACTCAATCAGCACGCGCCACGTCAACTCCCCCCTTAACTCCCTCCACACCCTCAATTTGATGGCGGCACTCCTCTCTTGGGGGACTTGTTTTTTTATTTTTTTAATTATGGGGGAAAATACTTGATTGGTTAAATCAATGGTGGGCCACCTTCTCCCTCTCTCCCTTCATGCGGTGAACACCCACCGAAATCCATCCCCGATTAGGCTCCTCGAGTTGATGGCGACGGTGTCCCCGCTCGGAGACTCACCTCACCGCATCCCTCCCCGCAAAGCGCCCCGGACACCCTAACCTTAAACCTGGCGATAACACATAGGTAAATGAATTATTTGACCTTGTTTGTTTTTTTTTTTTTTTTTTTTTTTTTTTTTTTTTTTTGGTTTTTATCGGGTTTTACAAAAATCCAGATGACAAAAGTTAGTATTTTTCAGCAGCAAAATTCCGTGATGGCGACGACGGCCGGTGGTCTCCGACTGGCGCTGCCGCCATGCTTATGGTTTCCGCAACCGTCAATTCGTGCAGCGCTGAGGAAACAAAGCCAGAGGTTTCTGACCTCAATCGCCACCACCGACGATTTGGCCACCACCGCTAGGTTAATTCGGAAATTTATTGCATCAAACTCCAAAACCGTAGCTCTCGATGCTCTCTCTCACCTCGTCTCTCCGAATACCACCTCCTTCTCCCGTCTCTCTCCTCTAGCGTTCCCTGTAAGCACTTTCAATTATATCGTTAGATCATGTGTAATGGGGGGCTTGATAACACATCGCCCTTGGGCGAAGGGAGGGGTGTTTCAAGTAAATGAGGAGAAAAAAATTAATTGAAATACCTAACCATCACGGACAGTCTTAAAGTGTGAATGAAACTAAATAACCGACCAGTATCGGAAATAACCCACATAACAGAAACTGACCAAAACCTTACGATTATTAATTTATTTTTAAAAGCCGATTTTCTGGTTCGGTTTTTGGTCATTTCAGTTACGGGTCGGTTATGTTAACAGATGGTGATTTAAGTCTTAGGGGCTGTTTGGCAACTTCTGAATGGTTAATGGTTAAGTGCTGAACCCAGGTGAACCATTAAGAGGCAATATAATGCTTAACCCTTCAGAGCCAAATGTCTGACCAATTCAGATTAGAGGTCTTAACCATTCAGACTCTATATAGAATTTAACCATTCAGAGGCAAATGTCTGAATCATTCAAACATCTACTCACGAAACAAACAGTCTGAACCATTAAGTGTTGAACCAGTAAGAGGTATGAACTATTAAGAGCCTCATTAAGAGGTAAACAAACAGCCTCATTAATGTGTAACAATCAGTTTTGTTTAACAAAACAATTTCAGGCCCCAGATTCATTATTAGGCACAAAGAACAAAACAGGATAGTATAATCATGAACATCATGATCATATTATGTATGTCTGATGTTGCTATATTTACCTGCAGTTATACATGGAAATCTGTAGAACATCATGGTTTAATTGGAATGCTAAACTGATAGCTGATGTCATTGCTTCACTGTACAAGCATCAAAGATTTGATGAAGCACAAACCCTAGTTTTAGAAGTGGAAACAAAACTAGCGAGTCGAGAACGAGACCTTTGTAACTTCTATTGTAACCTAATGGATTCACACTCAAAGCACCAATCAAAGCAAGGGATTTTTTATTCATATGAATGTATCAAGCAGCTACATTCACATTCATCATCAGTTTACCTTATGAAACGAGCATATGAATCGTTAATCGGTAGTTTGTCGGTGATTAATTTGCCCCGTGAAGCAGAGACTTTGATGGTAGAGATGAAGAACAAAGGGCTCAGACCGTCTGTGTTTGAGTATCGATCATTGATTTATGCATATGGACGGTTAGGATTGTTTGAAGATATGAAGAGGGTTATTGGTTTGATGGAGGATGAGGGTTTCGAATTAGATGTGGTTTCCTCAAATATGGTGCTTTCTTCATTAGGATCTCACAACGAACTCGCGGAAATGGTCTTATGGCTTAAAAGAATGAAAAACTCCAGAATCCCATTTTCGGTTAGAACCTATAATTCGGTTTTGAATCATTGTCAAACCATTATGTCAATCTTAGAACAGCCAAAAGGGATCAAGCCCACGTCATTAGGAGCATTGCTTGAAAACATGAACCATCATGAAGCTACTCTGATTCAGGAGTTGGTTGAGCCATCGGTTTTAGTTGAGTCAATGGAGTTGACTTCGTCGGAACTTAAGCTTGATTTGCATGGGATGCATTTGGGTTCTGCATACTTGATTCTATTGCAATGGTTTGATGATCTTCGCATGACGTCTGCAACAAAGAGGCACATGATTCCCAGATAAGGTTGTAGTCGTGTGTGGCATGGGGAAACACAGTGTTGTCAGAGGCGAATCGCCTGTTAAAGGTTTGGTTAAAGAGATGATGTTGCAAATGAAGAGCCCGTTGAAGATTGATAGAAAGAATGTAGGATGTTTTGTTGCCCATGGAAAAGTTTTTATGAATTGGCTCAATGAAACCTAATTCAACCAAGCGCCCTTTCCAAATTACTATGTACTTTTGAATATTAATTTATGTCAGATCGGAGTGACGGTTTATACAACATGTTATTAAGGAACTGTAAAGAAACATATAAAACAGCAAGCGGTTACAGATTTTTAGAGTTGTAAGCCTCTGTCAAATAAGCAACTGCAATCAAGATGAACACAGTCACTGGTGGTTGAATCAAAAGGAATATTTTCTCCATGGCGACCGACTATATGCCCGATCATTGACCTAACAGAACTAGCGTATGCATTAGCAACACGAGCCCTATACCAAGCTGCCAATTCTGATTTTGAAAACTACTTGTGGAAAGCAGGAAGGAACATGTGAAGTGTTTTGTTCTTTAACATCTCATTTCAGCCATTTTACATTGGCATTGATTGTAATTACGCTTAATCTGAGGGTTAGTCTTCTGTCTATCAAAGTACCCAGAGCTTATATATATATGTGTGTGTGTGTGTGGGGGGGGGGGGGGGGGGGGGGGGGGGGGGGCATTCTACAATCCCATGATCGTTCGTTACTGGAATAACAGCAAATGTACGCACGTAAAGCTTCCTTCTATAGCTTTCTGGAAACTTAGGCAGTAATCGTTGTGTCCATCATATGCGCCTGTTTCCTCGAATTTTAAAACTAAGTTTTTGTAATATCATGACTCGCATTCGATGCTAGAGTGTTGCAAGTATAAAGGTCGTTGGTTTTTTAGGGAGCCAATGAAAGGCTAGTAACTGTCGGTCACTTCACCAGGCATGTTTATAGGTGTGAGTTGTAACTCCCCAACTCGCGAGGGAGGTCCTGTGGTGGACAGAAAGGTGTAGAGGAGTAGATTTAGAGGGTGTAGCGTTGTATAAAAGCTCCACCTCACCACTGTAATATGCATCACCCCTCTATACGTTTTCACTAGAGCTGCTTCGGTCACGACGCTCATTAGGCACGCCTGAGGCACCATGTATAAAACCAATTCTTAAGGAAAGATAAAATACTTATAATGGAGAAGTTTGTCTCTTAGATTATATTAATACATACTCATTATGATGTAAATAGCCACAACATATATAAGAGTTCCATCATTTGTGACTGCTTTGTCTTTGATTTACAAGGTCGCCAGAAGATTTGCATCTCAGTGCGCAACGAAAAAGATTTTAGACCCTCAAATTAGGGTATGTGCACTTGTGCAAAGAATTAACATATTGGCGGGATTGACTCTGTTTGAATGTAATTGGTCTCGGCATCCATCCAAATTTGAAGAGCAACTGGAAGTACATCATCGTTGCTGCTCCGTTTTGGAAAATGTAGTGCTCACAAAGGGCAAGGATTAATGGTTATGGGGTGATTGAGGATTCAAGGGAATTCTCGGTTACAATTGATCGACAAAAGAAGATTCTTCCATATCGGGTACTCTCATGTTTGGAATAGATGGGCGCCTTTAAAAGTTGATTGTTTTGGGTGGAGAGCGGCTTCCAACCAAAGGAGCATTGTCGAAGCGTGAGTTAGCCTGCGTCATTTGTGACAATCCGGTGGAATCGGCCAACCATCTACTCATCTCGTGT
Organism: Helianthus tuberosus; assembly: GCA_030545235.1. Classification (NCBI taxonomy): domain Eukaryota; kingdom Viridiplantae; phylum Streptophyta; class Magnoliopsida; order Asterales; family Asteraceae; genus Helianthus; species Helianthus tuberosus. The sequence continues at coordinate 105,893,373 of CM060407.1, forward strand.
CCATTGGATGTAGACTCTCACATGGTGGCATGGTGCAAGATTCCGAATACGTCGGTTAGTTCGGTTGATGAAGCTTTTTCACTCTATTGGGGTTATCTATCCCGAATGCAAATAAAATGGGTGTTTCATAGTATTTTTCTTGGGCAACAATATGGTTCGTTTGGATAGCAAGAAACAACAATATGTCAAAGGTGACTGAAGAGATCAATTTTTTTTTTTTTTGGATCGAATCGTAAAAACAATATCATTCCACACGAAAAAGGCAATTACAAAGCAATGGCAGGTAGTCGGTCAACAAGTTGCGCCGCCACCCCCTTTTGAATAGAAAAACCAATTCTACTAAATACAAAGTTTGAAACCTTTAGCGACGAAGAATTACTATTAACGACTTTTTGAACCAGATTCAAAGTCGCACAGCGTCAGGAGCGAGACCACCAAAGGTATCAAACGCAAACGGGACAAACACATGTTGATTCTCCAGGCAGACTTTCTCATGTTTTGACATTTTGCTCGCCTCTGCCTTGAGCACCGCTTGCCCTACGACAAAGCCCTTGTCCTTGAGCCAGACAAGGGGGGAGACTCCAGTTAGATCTACACAAGTGTGTTTCCCCCCCTTCCCATCCAAACACAAGGATGTCCGCCGGGCGTAAAGTGGACCTCCCCTCTAAGGGGGTCAGTCAGAAAATTTACTGGAGCCTCCTTTTTGGCAGAGATCCCGGCCCGCTTAAGAACATCACATAACACATCTCTCACCCAATCATGCCGATATTTAAACCCTGGTAGCTCTTTACAGTGGATCGCGTGCTCGCCGAAAGAATCCAAACACGCTTTGCGGCATACCGGACATGGCTCGTCAACTGGGAACAAAGGAATCATCAGTCGGTATCTAAGGATAGCACGGTATTCCACAGCCGACATGTGTTGCCCCAAGCCTTCAATAGGTGCTACAGACAGAAAATCATGAGCATGTGGGGCACGTAGACATTCAAACACAGCTCTTTGCCGAGGGGATAAAAAAAAAACTTCTCTTCAAACCTCTTGACAATTTCGCCATATAAGGCATTCGCCAGAATTTTCTGTGATTTAGGAGGGGGCGGTGTCCTTTAATGTAGAAACCGCCAATATCAAGGTCGGGAAGAGAACTATGCAAAAGGTCCAACGCACTCATGTAATCGGAGTCTAAAACATCCCCACCACATTCTCGAGTATGTGGTCTTGTAAACCCCAAGATTGGGCCCTTGAAGCCACGAAAGCATATGAAGAGGCATCCTCAGCCGTACAAATCCCTAAGCCTCCAAACCGGGTCGGGAGAGAAGCCAACCTCCACTGGAGATCTCCAAAAAAGGCACCCCCACAAACAACAATATCCTTTAATGCTCCCCGGAGGCCTTCATAAAAAACAGAGACAGCTCCCCCGACCAAAGAAGGTTGACACGTTCGAAGACTAAACAGTAATTTAGCAACACCCATACAAGAACGAAGCAAGAGGAGCTCGCTCTAAGGGTCCCGTAGGCGTTTAAGGCACCTCATCAGCTCGACTGCACAGTTCGCTCTTTTAAGAGCCATACTACTAATAAACTCTGCATCACGACTAACGGCACCCCCTAGGAGTTTCACACCCAGCACCGGCTCCCAATCCCCCGAGGGAATAAGCTCTCCTGAACCTTAACACCATTGCAGGTTGGCCAGAAAACTTCAGTTTTCTTTATATTAAGTATTTAAGTTGAAGCCCTAAGGAAGGACCCTCAACTCTGATGATATCTAAAGCATTAGCCACTTGGGTGGCATCTCCAATAAGTGTTCTGTCATCTAGGTACCAGGCGTGAAATAGAAGTTTGCAGCGATCCCTTATTCGGTGAAACAAGGGGGTGTAGAACAAGGGCAAAAAGGAAGGGACCCAAGGGGTCCCCCTGCTGAACGCCAGTAGTAGACCAAATAAACTCATCCCCCACATATAATCTAGCTGGTTGACCATATAAAAATCGACCCACGTAGAAATAGGACACATTTTCCTTACCTCGTACAGTAGGGCTGTCCTATCAACCAAATAAAAGCGTTCGAAAAATCAACAGTAAGCATAGCAAGAGACCCATCTTGGTGGTACTCATTAAGTAACCTGTTCGCACTATGAAGAACGGCCTCTGCCCCACACGGAATCCCTACCCCAAACTGGAAATCGCCAAGGTATTTGGTCATCTCCTTCCCAACACCTTTCATGGCCACCTTGGAGATCACCCTCCTCCAAATCGACCCAACAGCGATAGGCCTAATCCCATTATCCGGTTTGAGAAGAGGTGTAAGAGGAGCAGAAGCAACAAACTCCGCCAGACTCCTCGGGCACCTCCCCCCCCCCCCCCCCCCCCCCCAAGCACAAATTAACCATAGCTGAAGTAGCCCTAAGCAGGCTATCAGCAATCACAGACCCCTCCCCACAAAAAGCATCTAAAAGATGTTGGGCCCTTAAGCCGTCTCTCCCGCACGATGTACCTTTGGGGAAAGATTTAATACACCCGAGCACACAATCGGGCTCCACCACAAGAGGAGACTCAAAAGGCAAAGAGGCAGGCATGGAAGGAGGGGGCATACATGGGTGCTTAGCCACTAAAGCCTCCAGAGTATTCTTATTGAGAGGGGCGACCTCCGAGGAGCATAAAACCTTAACCGCTGCAGTGAAATGACCATCAGCAACCTTACGTAAACATTGTTTCACATTGGTCCCCCCACACTCATTATCAATCTCGGTGCCCTTTTTTATTCCATCCGTAACCCCCCTCGCGGGTTGATCAAACAACGACTAGACAAGAGTGGCAAAACCCTCACGATCACCCCACTGAGCCAAAGACCGCTGGATGCTAAGGCATTGGCCCGTCTTCCTAATGCCCGACCTCTTGTCCTGACGACCAGCAGGCTTGAACACCCGCAAGGTGCAACGTGGTAATATCAAAAGTCGAACCCATGCCTCAACAGAATCAGGCATAGCATTAGCAACCACCTTGTCCAAAGCTGCAGTTAAGACTTGGGCAAAAGTCATACGACAACTAAGGGGGATACTCTTAACAGTCTTGATGGGGAGAGAGAAAACACGGTCAAGCAAAGCAATATCTACACCCAACTCTTCCGACGAGGTATCAACGTTTCTATGGGTAAAACACAGAGCCAAAATCTGTACGTTACAGAATCAGGCATCAGGTATCAACGTTTCTATGGGTAAAACACAGAGCCAAAATCTGTACGTTACAGAATCAGGTATCAACGTTTCTATGGGTAAAACACAGAGCCAAAATCAACGTTACAGAATCAGGCATAGCCAAAATCTATGGAGAAAACACGATCAAAATGAACTCGTTTCTATGGGTAAAACACAGAGCCAAAATCAGTCTTTGGATTGGTCTGCATGGTGCAACTTTACAAATTTCCCTATGTAAGTTAAATCTGTACCTCTAGCTCTTCGCAAGTTTCCACTTATAACAGTCATCACTGTTAAAAAAAAAAGTATAAAAAATCAGATTTTTTTTTTTTTTTTTTGAAAATGTTGCACCATCTTTCTAACCCAATACTTTGATAGAAACTAAGATTAAGTTGATTAACTGGACATTTAGATGTTTTTTTAAGCCTAACATGTGGGATATATTTTTTATAACCTTTAAAAAAAAAAAAAAAAAAAAAAAAAAAAAAAAAAAAAAAAAAAAACCTTTTATTTGTACCTTACAAAGTTTTAGAAATAATATAATATAAACTTAAACCTAAACCTAAACGTAATTCTTAAATGTCTTCATTTTTTAATATACTTCGTTTTTAATAAGCTTGGCAACAAAAACCCATGTAGGACATTTTGGGTTATTTTGGGCCTTTTTTAAAATAAAAACAAGTCACAATGAGCATGAAATAAGTAAGGATAACTGGATGAGCTTTAAAATATCCATCGACGTTTTCGCACGGGTCAGGATGGGTTTTATAAGAGCATTCATATTTTATCCGCCATCTTCATCTTTATAATTACACTAAAAATCACTACATTTCTCTCTCCTTTTCAATTAAATAATATTTTTTAATATTTTATCATTATTTTTTCTAAATACTCTACTCACAACCACTTTCTAATAATATTAAAAATTTATAGGGGTGAGCAGGGTTTTTTCATATTTACACATGAACAATAACATTTTCTCTCTTCTCCACTCACAACCCCTCATAACCACTTTCTATAATATAGAGGACACTCTCATAGAATTCCGTGGATAGGATGTGAATGCTCTAACTTTCTAACCCTAAAGGCTAAAACGCATCACACGAAGTGGTAACGAGATATCAACTGTGTCTGTGTTGCTTTTGAATCCCCTTCGTGGATTCAAGTTTTTAACCCTAAATCGTCATTGTGAATTCCAAACCCCATAATTTCGTGGATTCGTTGTTATACACTCATTGAATTCAATTATTATTATATAATCAGTCGGTTGAAATACTATTGTTGATACATGGAGATTTTCATGGGTTTTAGGTTGGGCGACTTGTAAGAATTTGCTTATATATTGTTGTTCATCCAAACACAGGTTGATTTTTCATCAATTGTTGATTAAATATATATGTCTAACTGGATAAAATCCCTAATCTGTTTTCCTTGTTTGAAGTGCAAGTAGCTAGTAGTCCTAATATGTTTTTTCTTGATATGTTTGGCCGGTAGTAAGTTGTATTACAATTATCAAGACGTTACAGATTAAGTTCTTGTGAATATGTGTATGCAGACTGTTTTACTTATTGATCAAATTAATTGTTTTTTGTTTGTGTTAGTGTCACTTAATACTTGACTAGTTTAAGGACCCGCGTGTTACACGGGTTACTCAAAGTACGTTATATAATATTTAACTTTGTTGAAATGATCACACAATTAAATCGTGTGTATCCTTTAAGTGAAACTACATAGAACATTGAAAAAATAATACAAAACTTTAACTAAAATTAATACTTATAAAACTAAACGTAATTGATTATATCTATTAATTCATAAGACTTCGAGGAACAGTAGTTTTTTTGTTTTTTTGTCCTTTTTGGTCTTTTCTTTTCTTTCTTTTTTTTTTTCCCTTCTTCTTTGTAGTAAACTTTAATATTTTTATTTTTTAATAAATTTTGGTGTTATATATTTATTACATTTTTTCTCGGGTTTGATCGCCGTTTGGTTGTTACTTACCACGGTGTTTAGTGGTCACATTTAGTCCATCATGTTTTTTTACCCCATCAAAATTTTAATACGTGTCGGTATACATTCAACTCCGTCTATGTTTTACGTCACGTTAGTCACATGATGTTAATAATCCGTGATTTTGTTTTACGCTTTTTCTGATTCTGGTCGTCGTTTGGTTGCTACTTAGCACGGTTTTACGCCTCACGCCCCACACTCCATGACGCTTGCAACACGGTTTTACGGCCTCACCCGCAACGCGGAGGGTTAAGAATAGTATGTATTAATTCATAAGATTTTGATGAATAGTGCATAGTTTTGTCTTTTATGGTTTTGTTTTTTGTTTTTTTTAACTTTAGGGTTTTTTATTTGTTTTTGTTTTTGTTTTACAAGTTTGATTTTTATTTTTATAATTTTGCCATAGAAAGTTAAACAAGCTTAGTTTTTTATTAGTTTTTGTTGTACGTTTTTTTCAGGATTGGTCGTCGTTCAGTTGCTATTTAGCACGATGTTTGGTAGTTTTTACGTCACGTATGTCACTTGCTGTTAAAAATCCGTGTTTTCGTATTATGTTTCCCCCCTTTTTGATCGTAGTTCAGTTGTTACTTAGCACGTTTTACGCCCCCAGCCGACAACACTGGCAAACACCCCCCCCCCCCCCCCCCAACGCGGGGGTCTTAAGACTAGTTCATATTATTTACTTGTTAAAGATTCTAGTTGACTTGCCCATTATTAACAATTATAAATAGATGATAAACGAACTTTAAAAACTATATATCAGGCACTCTCAACGAGATTGTTTTAACATTTCACTTCTGCTTTTTATCTTAGTTATTAAGTAAATACGTGACTTGGGAAAATTTGGTTTGATGAATAGTGTTACACAAGTTTGGTGTCAAATGGTGTGTTGTGTTTGGATTATAACACAACTGATCACTACTCGAAGAAGTAAAATAACGACTTGATTTGTATGGAATTTAAGGATGAAATACGGCGAAATTGAAATCAATACAGAACCAGAACAATCAAAATTACATAAGGAGATGAGAATCAAATCATAATGGAATTGAGATGGGAAGAGAACTATCCATTTGCATGACATTCATCCTCCCCTAATCTTTCCATCTCTCTTGCTTATATCTTCTGATAGTGCGCTCCAATGCCATTCATCTTGTTTGGCCGTTGGATTGGACTGGGCTTTTTGGATCTTATCTGGGCTAGGTGGGTTTATAACATGGTGTAATATATGGTTACGCCAAAAAGTTGCACCATTTTGGTGTTTTGGTAGGATAATTTTACTTTTAGATATAGAAGTTATAGACATAAGGGATACTTTTAGATAGAGGTGCTTAACTTTTCAAAGAGAAACCTTGTTTATTTCAAAGAAGGAAAGAGAACATGTATTCCTTTTTTTCCTAGAACTCATCTATTCCATTTTTTATTTGTCTAAAGAAATAAAAGTGGAAGGATCACCTACTCCTATAAAGGCAAGTTAAACCCTTACAAAAGTTAAATAACTATGTAACTTATATACTCTGTCATTTGGTAAGTTATATTTTTTAGTCTTTTGGCAATAATAAGTCGTCGGCTCAAGCCAACTCGATATCAGTGGTGGATCCAGTAATATTATTTTTTTAACTAATGTAATGTAGAGTAATAAAGTTAGAATCTACACAATTTTTAAACCAAATCTAATAAACTAATAATAAAAAGGTAAAATACATAAAAACTAAAATATTTTGTTAGGCTATAGGGTGTGGTCATGATCCTCATGTAGGGCTGTCCAAAAAGCTCACGGCTCGGAGCTCGCTCGGATTTAGCTCGGAAAAAGCTCGCTCGATATGGCTCGATTTGAAAGTGAGCCGAGCCGGCTCGGCTCGGTTAGAAGGTGAGCCTAGCTCGGCTCGGCTCGTGACGAGCCAAATTGGCTCGGTTTGGCTCGCTTGGTAGCTCGGCTCGGCTTAGCTCGAATTATTTTACTTATGTAATATTTTATTTTTATATACATATAATATATTACAAAAAAAGTTATTATTATTTACATGTATTTAGGCTTTTAGTTTGATATCTATGACATATTTAAAGGTTGATTGCCGTACTAATGAACAAATATTGTATTTACTTGAAATATAAAACTTATTTTGCGTTGTTGAACGTGATTTTAGCTTGTAATGTATTAGGTTGAACTTATTTTGAATATATATTCTTTTGAAGTATTGAATAATATTTTAGAATATTGAAATTTGAGAGCTATGTATTAATTTTTATTTTTAAAATCGAGCCAAACCAAGCCGAGCCGAGCCAGCTCGGTTTAAAACCAAGCCGAGCCCGAGCTTAGATTTTCAGTTCGGTTTCAAATCCGAGCCGAGCCAGCTCGGTTTATTATCGAGCCGAGCCCGAGCTTGCTCTAGCTCGGCTCGGCTCAGCTTATGAACAACCCTACCCTCATGACCCTCATGACTCTCCACGTCAGTGTCATGTCATCCATCTCTAATCCACCATTCAAAACCAATCCCCTAAGGGTGTTGTCATGACCCAAACCACTATCCCCTTATTTATTTTAATTTATGTTTGTCTAAAGAAAATGAAATGATTTCTTGAAAAATGAAAAGGAGGACCATGGTTGTCATGGTTTAATCCATGCAAGATATGGTGGATCATGCAAGGGGGTGGTGTAGCATTCTATTCATTTTCCTATGTGACGGATAATGTCTCAACCATGACCCCCACACCCTTTAGGATAAGTGGATAGTGGTTTGGGTCATGACCACACCCTTAGGGTTATGGATTAGAGATGGGTGACATGATACTGACGTTGAGGGTCATGGTAGTCATAAGGTTCATGACCACACCCTATAGCCTTAGGGAAGAAGGTGGTATAACATTCCATTCGTGTTCCTACGTAGCAAATCATATCCCAACCATTATCCCCACACCCTTTAACCTTAAATAAAAGACAAATTTTAGACTATCAATATCAAACATTTCCAATTTATATCTTAAAGTTCAAACATTTGACAAGAAAATTCTGATGTTGACTACAGGCTGATTATAACCACAAACTTTAAACTTTCTATATTACCAAAATATCCATCATCTCCTTCGATCACCCGCCAAAATTCTATTTTCGTTCCTGTAACCTGCCACTGAAAAAAAAAATGTGTATGGCTACGTGGGCTGGAGTCTGGACAGTGGGCATATATGCCCACAGTACCTTAATAGTAAATACGTCACTACTCAATATAAAAAACGAGTCAAACTCAAGCTATCCTTGACTCGGGTCATCTTTAAATATTGTGTTCCCTGCCAGCTTTGTACATGCATCCCTATGATATATTGTAGGGATGTGTTAATGGTGTTCACTCTAAAAAATACCATATAAAACAATATCCTCTGAAAAGTTTAAAAAAAAAAAAAAAAAGCAAATTTAGTGATTTCCCAATAAAAAAAAAAAAAAAATCCCGGTTCTTGAGTCCTTGACCTACAACGAAAGGCCAACATAAATAAATGATCAACATTCAACACCTCTCCTCTTGAATCCAAATCCAACATTATTCCTTCTGCTTTTAGGTATCATTCTCCAACACTCCTTTCAATCAATTTATTTATATTTGTTGATTCCCTAGGGTTCCTATGCATTCCGTTAATAGATACATTCATCAATCATTCGTATACGTATTTGATTCGATTATATAATCAGTTGTTTATGTAATCGTGTTATTGTTCGATCAGGATGACGAAAAAAAGGAACCGGACCAACATTGATACGGCAGTTGCCGATATTTGCCGCCGTGAAGTCGGCCGTATTTCTTGCCGGAAGTTTGCCAACCGCCTTGCTGCATCTGAGGTATTTTGTTCATGTATAGATGGATTAATGTTTTATTTTATCATTTGATTTGTTGTGTATGTAATTGTTGGGGTTAATTGAAGTTATATTCTAGGGCACAGTTTGTTGTTAATTTGTTATTTGTAGGAAATTGTGAATGTTTTCTTACAATTATCATAGTGTTCTTAGCTAGGGCTGTTCACGAGCCCAGAACCGAGCGGACCTTTGCTCGTGTCTCTGGCACGTTTATAAAACAAACCGAGGCGATCAGTTCGTTTAATACCGAGCGGGCATTTTTCTGAGCCGAGCGGACCTTTGCTCGTGCTTGGCTCATTTACAAACCGAACTGAGCAGCTCGGCTCTTTTACAACTGAGCAGGAAATCGAACGAGCATTTTCCAAGCGAGCGGCGAGTGATTTGGACAACCCTATCTTAGCATCCACAACAGGATGTTTTTTTCTTGTTTTCAGCATTTATAAACATCACATTATCGGGTTTTACTATTGTGTAGCTCGGTTTTGGTACCGATTTTTGGGTTGTAGTTCTTGGCCAAGAACAAGGAAAACGGATTGAGGTGGGGGCCACTCTACTTTTTAATTATTGAACATATACATATATATGTATATATATATAGAGAGAGAGATTAGTGGTTAAAAATAAAAGGGTGGTGATGATCTGTCAATGTTTTTGAAGAATGAGTGTTTTTATGATGTGTCCGTTGACTAGGCACGCTTTTTAGTGTTTTAAGGTCCCTTTATTGTGGATCGGCTTATAGTGTTTCTTTGATTGTTTTTGGAATTTTACATTGTTACATAAAAAGATTGAGACAGATATTGACAGGAAACTGATGGTGTTTAGTTGCAACTTCTGATTTTAATGACAGTTATAGAATTGTTTTGGTTTTTTTTTTTGGTAGGATCTAGTGTTGAGATTTGAACTTTTGAAGAAGCTAAATAAACACAAAGGATGCGTGAACACCGTCAGCTTTAATCCAGATGGAGACGTTTTGGTGTCGGGTTCTGATGACAGAAAAGTTATACTTTGGGATTGGGAGACTGGGAATGTTAAACTCTCCTTTCATTCAGGCCATGGTAATAACATCTTTCAAGCAAAGATCATGCCTGGCACTGATGATAGAAGCATTGTTACTTGTGCTGCTGATGGCCAGGTATTTTTCGGGTTCTTTGTTAAAAAATATATTCGAATCAAAATTTAACGGGAATATATGTATTGACGTTATTTTCCAATCTAGGTAAGGCATGCTATGATCCCAGAATGTGGTGAAGTAGAGACAAAATTGCTTGCAAAACATCAAGGAAGAGCTCACAAACTCGCCAGTGAACCCGGAAGCCCACACATCTTTTATACGTGTGGTGAGGATGGTTTAGTCCAACATGTAAGTCATGATCCTTTTGCTTACATGATATTTCGTATTTCTATAATTTAACTGCTTCAACGTGTGCTCTTATTTATTCTTTTTCAGTTTGATCTAAGGACAGGAATGGCTACAGAACTTTTTAGTTGCCGACCAGTGCCCGATAGAAGTTTTGTAGGAGTTGTTAATCTAAACTCTATAGCTATTGATCCAAGAAACCCTAATTTGTTTGCGATTGCTGGCTCAGACGAGTTTACTCGACTATACGATATCCGTCGATATAAATGGGACGGTTCAGCTGCTTTTGGTAAACCAGCTGATTATTTTTGCCCCAAACATTTAATCGGTGACGAGAACTTGGGGATAACAGGATTAGCATTCTCGGATCAGAGTGAACTTGCTGTATCCTACTGTGATGAACACATTTATCTTTTCCCAAAAGGCATGGGTTTGGGGAGTGACGTAAATGCAATTTTTGCTAATTCTATGGGTTCTGATTCCGAGATGGAAATTGAAGATGACGTTGGTATTAAAGTCTACAAGGGGCACAGAAACTGTGTGACGGTGAAGGGTGTTAACTTTTTTGGACCTAAATGTGAGTATGTTGTGAGCGGGTCTGATTGCGGGCGGATGTTTATTTGGAGGAAAAGTGATTCGGAGCTTCTTCGCGTTATGGAAGCAGATAAGCAAGTGGTTAACTGTATTGAACCCCACCCGCATATCACTATGCTTGCTAGCAGTGGGATTGAACGCGATATAAAGATTTGGACACCCACTGCAGTACAAAAGGCAACTCTTCCCGCAAGGATTGATAAGGTATGCTTCCTATATAAAATTTGTCAATAAAACATTAGCATACTATAAAGATGAAAATTATATGCTCTGATTCCTTTTGCTGTTATTGATTCTGTACGAGGTTTTTGAGCCTCGCCGTTTTCGTTTCTTTCCTTATCTTGATTCCGATTCTGATGACGAGTATTACTCCAATGAGTACAACGATGATGATACTTCCAGTAATCAGAGTGATAGCGTGGACGATGATGATTTTGACGACGATGATGATGAATATGATGACGATGACGGTGATGATGATGATGATGAGGACGATGATGAGGATTTGGATGAAGAAGATGCTACTTCTGATTTTGTCATTGAGGATGAAGTTAACGAAGATCCGCGTGAGGATGATACTGAACTTTTTGACAGTGCTAGCAATGAGGAATATGGCGATTCCCTTGATGACTTTCGTGATGATGAGCAATGACGAAGGTGGGTTACGTTGTGATCGCAGTAAAAGTAAGTTGGGTGATGGTGATGATGAAGGTGTTTTGCAGTTTGTGTTTGTTTGACATCATGTCGCAACTTCTTGCTACGCGAATGAGTATCCGCCTATAGATACGATATGGCATGAAGATGATGTGAAGAAGAAAAGATTTTGAAGAACGTTTTGAATGAATAAAAATGTGCCTCAGATCGTATATAGAAACTAGTAGTGGAAAGATATGAGTGGACTTTAGTTATTCACTTATAAATTATACCTAGTGTTATAAATGTTTTTGAGATTAAATTACACGGATAAATCTACATCGTATATGCTTTAAAAATTTACATTCATGGTTTTTACAAATTTGTTTTCAACATCTTTTCTTCTTCACATGTATGTTTTTTTTTTTCAAACAGTAAACATATTTTGATCTATGATATACGACTTTCATAAAAAAAAGAGTAAATTACAAAAATCGTCCTTTACGTATGTCACTTATTGCAAACTGTGTCCTTTGTCTTCAATAATTACAGAAAACGTACTTGATGTTTGCAAACCCTTGCAAGTTATGTCCTTTAGCCCTAACTCAGTTAATTTTTTGTGGTTAAATCTGACCAAATGGACCTCACATGAGGGTATTTTTGTGGTTAAATCTGACCAAATAGACCTCACATGAGAGTAAAATGACAAAAATACCCTCATGTGGGGTCCATTTTGTCAGATTTAACCACAAAAAATTAACTGAGTTAGGGCTAAAGGACATAACTTGCAAAGGTTTGCAAACATCAAGTACGTTTTCTTTAATTATTGAAGATAAAGGACACACCTTGCAATAAGTGACATATATAAAAGACGATTTTTGTAATTTACTAAAAAAAATCCTAAACACATAACTTTCATCTCCTGCTTTAGGCTGTTAATACCCTCCCTTTTTTTTCCTACCAACCTAAAACAAATGTTTCTAGATAACTATAAAGTCCAAAATTTAAAGTTACACAGCTAAGGTAACTTAAAAGTCAACAGAAATAAATATAATCACTTGCGGAGCTTCTTTGGGGCTGGGGCCAGCCCCTGTCGGTTTTTTGCTTGTATTGTTAAATTTTACTGAAAATTTCCAATATATATATATAGAAAGTGTAATGTACATTACGGCTTAACGTACATTACGTACGACAACATGCGTAATTTTACACTATAACATGCGTGATTTTACACAAAGTTTCCAGGCAATTCACGACTCAATCTGGGTTCCAATTCGGTTCAAGTTTCTTTTCGTCTCAGTTCAAATTGGCCATTGTTCGGTCATTTTCATCGAAATGTGGTCAAATTCATCATTGATTTAGAAAAGTTTCTGCAAAAACGTCGACATGAAATAACAAAAAAACAGTAGAACAGAGGATGAACACGACAAAGCTTTTGCTTCAGATTGTAGAACAGAGGATGCAGGAACATGACCAAACTTTGATTCGATTGGAGTCAGAGGGCATTAACAGTGGTTTCAGATCGTAGAAAAGCGGTTGCGTTTTTTGATCTGGGAGTAGGGAATGCCGACTAACGTGCGTGATTTCATATGTCCAACATGCGTGCTTAGTTTTTCTGAGATTTATAACGTGCGTGATTTTCCATTGAACGTGCGTAATTTCGTGACGTACCGGTCGTACGTTAAGCGATAATGTACGTTAACTGGCCTATATATATATATAGAGTGGGGATCCTACGGAAAGTGTGTTTTTCCTAAAAAGTGTAAAAAGTCATAAAACACAATAATTTCAGGCATAAAACACACCTAAAACTCATAAATAATAGAATGAAGATTACTAAAACACCATATTCAAACTCTAATAGTCCATAAAAACTTCAAACACACCATCGTAGAACTATGAATATAAAACACAAAATGCTAAACAACATAAAACACAATAATATTTGTCATTCCATAATCAGAGCCTTAACATCTAAAACACAACACAAAACCCACATACATGATGTTTTAGTAATCTTCATTATGTTATTTGTGGGTTTTAGGTGTGTTTTATGGTTGACATTATGATGTTTTATGACTTTTTACACTTTTTAGGAAATTTAGACTTTCTAGCCAACTCCTAGCCTATATATATATATATATATATTCTTTTTGTATAAAATATTGGATTTTTAAGAGGCCGGCTCCACCGATTTGGATTTTAAGAGTCCGGCCCCCGCCGAGTTTTCGTTAAGCTCCACCACCGAATATAATAACTCTTTCGCGGTTCAAGTTCGATTAAGTATTCGTTTCACCTGATTTTACGTGTAATTAGCATAAATGTGTATTGTGCAATTATGAAACATGTACAATTTAGTGTTTAAAAATGTCGACTTTGAGTATAACCATGCACATAAGTTTAACGTGAATAACATGAATATGAATAAAATACTTGCGTTTTCATTATGATCGATTGTCTCGGATTACAATATGAAACGAGATAGAACACAACAAGAGTACAAGTTTCTAAAAGTAGAATGTACAACAATACTTGCTAAATCGGGAAGGTACAAATGTGTGAAGCGTTACAGTGAAGGACTTCATCACGCAACCCGATGTTGCTCCAGGATTGCTTGTAATTGTTTTCACTGATGATGCCGACTTTTCTGTTTAGTTCTTCATCTGCTCTCTTTTCTTCGAGCGACCATTTAGAGAATTGCGTTTTAACAGCGTTGGTGTCTACCCAGTGGTCGAAGCTTCTGTTTGCCATCTAGAGTATTGTTGGTGTTGCTGGTTTTGGTTTGTTTTTTGACTAACAGTTTTTTTAAATGAATTGCTGATGTTTTTAATCAAACTAATCATCAGCCTTTTATAGTGTTTAAAATTGGTGTTACGGTAAATGAAGAGGTCATTCGTAATTATGATAACCTTTTTTTTAAGGTTTAAATTTTGTCCTTTGGTTTTTTTTATATTTAATTTTATTAGCGTTCCCATGAAAACTTATGTTTGAAAGGTTTTGCATTAAATGGACGCTATTTTGTAATATAAATGTACATGTTTATATTTAATATACACGTTTTTCCCTCCTAGATTATTAAATGTATACGGAATTTAAATATAGATTTTTATTTAATGTTTGTATTTAAATCTGACCATTGTGCAGTTAGATATTTCACTATATAATATCATTGTCAATTCACATGTTTTCCATCACGTTTTACTACCAAGATACCTTTCTTTTACATCAGTTGAGTAATAACATAAAATGGTGTCATACACTTCTGCACAGTCTGATGATTTAAAGCAGTGCTTTATCAAGCAAGTTGAGGAGCAAGTCTATGCGGATAGGGCTACTCTTCAAGAGTTGAAGAGCTGTTTTGATGGACTGCACCTTGGTCTGCTCACAAGAGACCAGGTTTCCAGAAACCTGATGGCGATGCCTTCGACTTCGGTTCGTGACCTGTGTGTCGTCAATAATATAGAGTGAGGTGATAGAGACGTGGAATTCATGGCGAAGCTCAAGGATATACATCGAGAGGTTCAGCACTCGATGGAGTTGAAGCTAAAATTTCTTAATTCTTGCTGTTAGATTTTAAATTTCTGATTGTTACTGTTAGATTTGAAAGTTTCTTAGTTCAATACTCGATGTAATTGTTAACGTTTTAATGCCATAAATTTTAATCGTATTAATCTTTCTTGTCACATTTTACTTTTACTTATTTTACCAAACATAAGTATTATTATATTGATATATATAGAATCTAAGGATTGCAGCTCGATATTGATGTTGATGTTAAAATGTACTCAAATCCAAATGATTCAATAATCAGGTACTCAAATCTGTTTAGAAAATACAGATTTGGATTCATGAAAGTGAGTAAAAATGGCAGAGCTTGAAGTAAAATGTAGGTGGGCTTCGTTGGTCTTTCTATAAACTCGGTCTCCATTCTACCTGTTGCGACTTGAATGGATTTGTTTCAATCCATTTCAAAAACAAAGGGGGAAGAAACGAATGATGCATTTGTAGGGATTTCAAACCAGCAGATGTGGTGCTGAAAGAATTGTATGAAGATTTTAGGGCTTCCATCATGTTCTTCCGATAAAGAAGTTGCTGACAATCGAAACAAAGGTTTGTTCTATTTTGTGATGAAGTGGAGAATAAGTAATATTGTGTAGAAGTTTTGATAGCTTATATACTAACCATGGTTTGTAAATCTTTCAGGTACACTGCATTTTCTGAATTATTACCACTCTTGCAGTTGGCACAACTCCATTGTTGAAGGTTGAAAAAATTTGTCAACAAATATTTACGAGCAGCCTTATGATTGGTAATTCCATTACATTTTCCAGCCCTTATGCTATTTTCATAGTACAATATTTTCAAAACCAAGCATTACCAACAAAAAAATTGCAGCTGGAGGTTTAAGAGCGGTTCCAACAGCAGTTACGGGTGGAGATGTTGCTGGATCAGCAGCTGCGACATCGTTTCCAGCAGCATATGTAGCCAGGACACAACATGTGGCAAAGGAGATGTTGTGTAAGAGACTCTTGATTGGGCTTTGGTGAAAGTTGTTGAGGCAGGTGATCGTGTGATCACAGTTAATGTTTGTTGAAAGTCAAGTTGTATTGCATGTATTGATTTTTTTTCAAAGTAAAGATTTTAAGTTTGTTAGTATATTCGTTTGATATTTTACAGCTTCTGTATCGAAGTTTAATAAGCACATTTCCAACAGATATGAACATTCGGGAAAGTAATTCCCTTATAAAAACATATAGTGATTTGTTGTTTAATAAAATGTGGTATGAATGGTTTTCTAAAAACAACATGTGTTTGCACATACTTTCAACCAGATATCACGATTTAAAATAGTAGTTCTCGCTTTTTACGATGAAAGTTAGTGACTACTTTTGATTATTTGTTTAGGCTGATTATTTTCTTTAGTTGTAAATCAAAGTTCAAATGCATCAACACACAAGATTTGTGAGAATAACTCATGACTATTTTAATATTAATCAAACGAAAAACTAAATAAAAAATTACAATATCTATACACCTATCTATAGTTTCTATTAAAATGTGGTATGTATGAATTTCTAAAAACCATCTGTGTTTGCATACGGGCATCACTACTAGTGATAAATAAAAAGAGCAAATCTTCCAAAAAAATTGTGAGTGGTAGTTTTATCTTGTTAACAAAATATGTGATCTAGATTATTTCTAATATATATTAAATTCAATCATTTAATAGTCTTTATATTAATTACTTATTATTTATTATATTATATGGTTGAGGTAGCATGATAAATTGCCACATGACATTTTGGTGAAATCCTTTATTTTTTTTTTATTTTTTTTGAAAGGTGAATTTCATTAAACAAACCAAGCGGAAATCTCCAAGATGGAGAAACCGCGGACAACAACAGTTACATCAAAGAGAAATTAAAATTACACCAATATCTCCATTCTACCGAACCCCCTTTATATCTACTTTTAAACCAAAGGAAACCCAACGACTTAACATCCGAAACAATTTGCGCCACATTCGTGTCTTTGTTTGTGAAGATCTTTAATCGCAAGTCGGTTACGAGATCAAGAAGGTATAAAAGCGCGCTTAAATTATTTAAAAGTTACGTTATTGGTTTAGCATGCTGCAATGCGCACATGGTGTATAAATCATGTGTGCTCGATTGTATTTAGGTTTCCCTTTATTGTTTTAAAACGATTAAACATGTTTTGTAATTTGTTTGTCATTTAAAAGATGTCTCCTTTCTTTGTAATCCATTTTCAATTAAATCTTAAAAAATGTATAGTGATTCGTCGTTTAATAAAATGCGGTATGTAAATTTTCTAAGAAACGACCCGTGTTTGCACACGGGTCTTACCACTAGTACTAATAAAAGAGTAACTTTAATGCCACATGTCATTCTCTTATAATAAAGAGTAAATTGCCATTTTAGTCCTTGAGTTTGGGTCCAAATTGTCATTTTAGTCCAAATAGTTTTTTTTTCTCCTCTGGGTCCCTGACTTTTCCATTTTCTTGCCATTTTGATCACATTGCCTAACTTAATCTAAAAATCTGGTTATAAGCAGGGGTATTTTTGGCATAACTGTTGTGTAGTGATAACCAGGGGTAGTTTACAACATAATTTATAAACCTTATAATAATTTAATGCCAAAATTACCCCTGATTATAACCTAGTTTTTAGACTAAGTTTGACAATGTGATCAAAATGACAAGAAAAAAAGAAAAGTCAGGGACCTAGAGGAGAAAAAAAACTATTTGGACTAAAATAGACATTTGGACAAAAACTCAGGGACTAAAATGGCAATTTACTCTTTATTATAAGAGAATGACATGTGGCATTAAAGTTACTCTTTTATTAGTACTAGCGGTAAGACCCGTGTGCAAACACGGCTCGTTTCTTAGAAAATTTACATACTGTATTTTATTAAACGACGAATCACTATACATTTTTTAAGATTTAATTGAAAATGGATTACAAAGAAAGGAGACATCTTTTAAATGACAAACAAATTACAAAACATGTTTAATCGTTTTAAAACAATAAAGGGAAACCTAAATAAAATCGAGCAGACATGATTTATACACCATGTGCGCATTGCAGCATGTTAAACCAATAACGTAACTTTTAAATAATTTAAGCGCGCTTTTATACCTTCTTGATCTCGTAACCGACTTGCGATTAAAGTCAACTATTGTTTGTTTGAGGTATCTAAAACTCTATTTGACTAAAGTCAACCACTGTTTATAAAGGGTAATCTCTGTTTCGCCAAATCACTGTTTCTCAATACTCTGTTTGTAACGAAACAGAGGTTTCAAACATATGTTTCTCATACCACTGTTTGAAATCCTAACCTCTGTTTCAAAAACAGAGATTACAAAGGAAAAACAAAAATCTGATTGACTAAAAGTGAACAGACATTTAACCTTTGTTTTCAAAAACCAAACCTCTGAATAATAAATAGAATTTAGGTCTCAAAAGAGTGTATCATTTGTTTGAGGTATCTAAAACTCTGTTTGACTAAAGTCAACCACTGTTTGTAAAGGGTAATCTCTGTTTTGCCAAATCATTGTTTCTCAAGACTCTGTTTGTAACCAAACAGAGGTTTTAAACATATATTTCTCATACCACTATTTGAAATCCTAACCTCTGTTTAAAAAACAGAGATTACAAAAGGAAAACCAAACATCTGATTGACCAAAAGTGAACAGACATTTAACCTTTGTTTTCAAAAACCAAACCTCTGATTAATAAACAGATTTTAGGCTTCAAAAGTGTGTATCATTTGTTTTTGTTTGAGGTATCTAAAACTCTGTTTGACTAAAGTCAATCACTGTTTGTAAAGGGTAATGTCTGTTTTGCCAAATCATTGTTTCTCAAGACTCTGTTTGTAACCATTTGTCTTCCAAAATCAAAAAGCAAACCTCTAATTAATAAACAGATATTAGTACATGCAATTCAACAGTGAAATAAAACCCAAAATGGTTAAATAAAGTCTAATAAAGTTTTTTTGAAAGACATATTTCATTATAAACACACCCAAAATTACATATCTTTCGAGCTAGCTACTGGTTCATAATCTTCCAAAAACAAACCCCCAGCTCTTGTGATCTTGGCCTAATTTGATTTCCGTTACGCATCTACACAGTATCCAGATCCGCTTAAGTTTACGTTTGTAGGTTACATATATTACATTAAATAATGACAATGAAATTACATTTATATTCACTATTAATTAAATATATGAAAACTTTTATCTAAGTTAGCTCTCTAAACAAACAGGTTTACTTTCGGAATGACCCAGCTATTCCAGTGAAATCTCGAAAACTGTTGGTTTGTACTATCCTGCTAGTTCACCGCCATCTTCACATGTTGAACAGAGTATTCTTCATCTAGACTGTTCCTCCAAAGCCACCAATCTTCATTGTCTCTAATATGTTGATTTAGATAACTAAATAAAAATGAGCATAAACTGAAGTAGAAACAAATTTACTGTGAGCGTATTCCATAAATATGCTTTATTACATGTAAGATGGTGTAAACCAATAGTGCATACACTGATAGACTCCAACTCGTCATCGAAAACAAATATAATAGCAAAATGTCTTGCTACCTCTAAAAATCTTCTAATTAACATGTGGCTTATAACTCGTTTAACGTATATTTTACATATAAGATTATTTTTAAAAATATAAAACTATTTTAGTTCATGAATAAATTATTCAGTTATTTTTATTCTATTTAATATAAAAAGTCAAGCCTTATAATTATTTAGTACCAAATCCAGATATCAGCTTACCGATGGTAGTTCTTCAATAATGATGGCCTTGTTACCACCGTTTTCGAAAATATCATAAGTAGATTGGGTAAGTTGCTCCAACGATCAAGTGCATCTGATGAACGTTAATCGCAGCGGAGCAGAAATCATTGAAGTCTAATTCGAGCGCAGTCAGCTATTAACCATAAAAAATAAACAAAATTTGAGTTCAAACATGCACCAAAAGACGGTTAATTAACGAAAAGTGTAAATAAAACTAAGTACCCAATTTAGATAGTCTATGATTCGGGACTTCTTCATTGCATTTGTTACATGCTTCAACAACGCCTGCTCACATACGATTATAAGGTACAAACATTAAGGCATGTTTTACGTTTTTTAGCATTCTTCCAAAATTTTAAATTAAAAAGGAATAAATAGATAAAGTCAAACCGTTTTAATGCTCCTGTATGTTACGCGCTCATAATTCTCCAATTTGTACGCTCGATTTAAAAACTGAAATTGATTATTTCTGTCACACCCCCAAAATCCACAAGCGGAGTATCACCGCATGGAGGCGTGACTGACCAGGATCAAGCCACCAATCATATTGAACAACGTAATTAAATAAATAAAACCAATCACAATATAATTGGTGTCCAAAAGAAAGTAACCAACTTTAAGTTAACAGCGGAAGCATAAAATGTAAAACCCAAACATAAGCAACAAGTTTATAAAGTTTAAATATTTAACATGGAACTCAATAGTCCATGTCCCCACAACGACCACTCCTCCCTGTGCAAGCTCCATAAGCACCTAACGACCTGCGAGGCATGTAACAACGAGTCAACAACAAAGTTGAGCGAGTTCACAGTTGGTTGTTTAGTTTTAAAGGTTTGTTTTGAAAACCATAAGTTGTTTCGTAAACCATGAGTTAACCAGTATCTTTGTTTCCCAAACCATATCCATAATCAGTGGGGGCTTCCCCATGTGAACCACTAGACCCGTTTACCATATCGACCACTGACTAAAGTAAGTTGGTGCCCTGACGTCAATGTCTATCATCATTGACTAGTGCCCAGATCCATTAGTTGACGCCCGTCCTCTGCGGCACGGTGTGAGGCTTGTCAAACCTAAATAGCGCTATCTAACTAATGACCCGCTCGCCATTGGCCTGGCGATTAAGTCGATATAAAAAGGAGGGACTTCATGACAGAGAGTTTTGGTCTAGTATCCGTGTTGTCACCCTTCAGTAAAGAGGGTGTGTACGTAATCCCCAAACCAGGAGATTACGCAGGTTCCAATTATATTCTTATCATGTGTTGTCACCCTTCAATAAAGAGGGTGTGTACGTGTTCCAAACCAGGAGATCACGCAGTTTCAGTTTAAATCCTTTACCCATTCCCAACCCTTGGGAATCCCATGCCTTGTGGAAAGTGTGAACTCACCTCGGTTTGCTCGGCAGATAAACGAAAAGGTCACTTGAGCTAAATGTGGTCAACCACGTCCTAACATGGTTACCATACAAGTCAGGTCTAGGTTCAAGTAATACACGTATGTCTACACATATACTAACAGTTTACATACACAGAGTGAACATGGCATACACATCGTATCATGGCAGTTTAACAACAGTACAAGTTCAACAGTATTAATCACGTAAACAAACAAAGCCCAAATGGGTAGCCTAATTACTTAGGCCTGTAACAGTGCAAGTCCAAATCGAATGTGTGATTAAGTGGTCTCGAGTCGAGACTACGGATCTCGAGTCAAGACAGTGTGGTCTCGGGTTGAAGTCTTGGAGTTCTCGAGTCGCAACTAGGGGGGGTCTCGGGTCATGAATTCATAACTCAAGACCAGGTGGTCTCGAGTCAGGTCTCGAGTCGCAACAAGACCCGCAACTAAGGTCTCGAGTCTTGTTTGTGTGCTGGTAAGGTGTGGTCTCGAGTCGAGACAGTGGGTTCTCGACTCGCAACCGGTGTCGAGACTAGGTGTGTAACTAACTTCCTTATTTGCAGCTCATTTATTTCCGTAACCTTTGCTAAAGAGTTTGGCAGTTTCAAATCAGATTAAACAGCATTGAATTCGGAAATCATTCACATTCATATTACCTTAATCATCATCAAATCAAGAACAATCAATTTAATTCGTATGAACCCTATGTAACATTTAATCATGAATAACAACAACAATCATTCAAACATTCGGTCAAACCACCATCCTAAGGAATTCGATCATTGCCATACAGTTCATGTAATTTTCACCATCTAGTTCATGCCAAAATACATGAATCAATTAAACATCTAGACCCATCACAGTCGATTACATCTCTTTGGTTCTAAATCACAATCATGCAAATCCAATTCATATGAACAATCTTAACTATCATGCTCAATCATGGTAATCACAACATTGTCTAATACATAATTAATAATGAATCACTAACCGGAATATGAGATAGGGCCGAGATGATCTTCAAGAGAGAGGGGTGTTGTCGTCGAGTGAAGGGAGAGAGCTTTAGGGTTTGTGTGCGTGTTAAGTGTTTGCAAATTATGAGGATCAAAACCCCATAATGGGTATATGCATACACATAGGGAGTGGGCTGAACCCGTTCTTTGGGCTGCCCTCTTGGTCTCAAGTTCCATAAGAGTGGGCCGAGAAAGAGGTGTGACAAGGCACAAAGTGTACGGCCCTAAAGGCTTATGCGATTAGAAGTCGTTGTGTGACCAAGTTTATTATACATACATACTCATAACACATTCATGTAACACATAGCATAACAAAACATAATATTCCATTGAAATCAAACATGTCAACTAGTCACGAAATGTTCATACAAGTTACATCAAAACACAAAGAAAGGTTCTGGAATACGGGTTGTCACATCATCCCCAAGTTGAAAGAAATTTCGTCCCAAAATTTAGCACGTACTCACTGAGGAAGCTAGTTAGGTTGAGTGGTTTTCCTGGGGTGTCACATCCTTCCCCCGTTGGTTTGGAATTTCGTCCTGAAATTCCGCAGTAGCTTCAGCCTTAGTAGTGGTTTCACTTTTCTCAAACAACTGGGGATACTTGTGTTTCATTTGGTCTTCTCGTTCCCAGGTGAACTCTGGGCCACGACGGGAGTGCCAACGAACTCGAACAAGGGGTATCCTGGTACGCTTGAGAACCTTAACGTCTCGGCCAGTAATCTCTATTGGTTCCTCGAAGAATCGCAACTGATCGTCGATTGTGAGCTCCTTCAAAGGAGCTATGAGGGTCTCATCTGACAGACACTTCTTCATATTTGACACGTGAAATACGTTGTGAACTCCGCTGAGTTCTTCAGGTAGATTCAATTTGTAATCCACTTTGCCAATTTTCTCAATGATTTCGAACGGTCCGACATAACACGGATTGAGTTTGCCTTGTTTGTCAAAACGAACTACTCCTTTCCAAGGTGAGACTTTGAGTAGCACTCGATCCCCAACCTGGAACTCGAGTGGTTTCCTGCGCTTATCAGCGTAGCTTTTCTGACGGTCACGAGCTGCCGCCATTCGTTGTCGTATCTGAGCAATCTTCTCAGTTGTTTCTACCACAAGTTCTGGACCAGTGATTTGGCTGTCACCAACTTCTGCCCAGCAAAGAGGTGATCGGCATTTACGTCCGTACAATGCCTCAAACGGAGCGGCCTGGATACTGGTGTGGTAGCTGTTATTATACGAAAATTCCACTAAAAGTAGATGTCGTTCCCAGCCGTTACCAAAATCAATCACACATGCCCTAAGCATGTCTTCAAGGGTTTGGATGGTGCGTTCAGACTGCCCATCCGTTTGCGGGTGATATGTTGTGCTCATGTCTAATCAAGAGCCAAAAGACTTGTGCATTGCTTGCCACAGTTCAGAGGTAAAACGTGCATCACGATCGGAAATAATGGAGGTTGGCACCCCGTGCCTCGAAACCACTTCCTTCAAGTAAACATATGCTAAGGTAGAAAACTTGTCTATTTCTTTAATAGCCAAAAAGTGTGCAGACTTAGTCAATCGATCCACTATCACACAAATAGTGTCATTTCCGCATTGAGATCTAGGCAGGCCAGTAACGAAATCCATGGAAATTTGCTCCCATTTCCATTTCGGGATCTCTGGTTGTTGGAGTAGGCCTGATGGTTTCTGATATTCAATCTTGACTCTCGCACAAGTCAAACATTTGCTGACGTAAGTTGCTATGTTGGCTTTCATGCTAGGCCACCAGTATGTAGTCTTTAGATCGTGGTACATCTTATCGGATCCAGGATGTACTGAGTAACGAGACTTATGTGCTTCATCCATCACAAGCTCGCGTAAGTCTCCGTAAAGGGGAACCCAGATGCGCCCGTTTACATAGTAGGCGCCGTCTTCCTTTTGTTCTAACCGTTTCCTTGATCCTCGTAGGGACTCCGCCCTGATGTTCTCTGCTTTCAATGCTTCAACCTGAGCATCTCGTATCTAAGTAGGAAGACTAGATTGGATGGTAAGTTGTAACGCGCGCACTCGCTTAGGTGTAGTCTCCTTTCGACTGAGGGCGTCGGCCACAACTTTGGCTTTGCCCGGATGGTACTTGATCGCGCATTCGTAATCATTCAAGAGCTCGACCCATCGACGTTGTCGCATGTTTAACTCTTTTTGCTTGAAGATATGCTCGAGACTCTTGTGATCGGTGTAAATGGTGCACTTGGTACCGTACAGGTAATGTCTCCATATCTTAAGTGCGAAAACAATAGCTCCCAGATCCAGATCGTGTGTAGTGTAGTTCTTTTCGTGGACCTTAAGCTGGCGTGATGCGTAAGCAATGACCTTTTCACGTTGCATCAACACGCAACCAAGTCCTTGGATGGACGCGTCGCAATAAACCACAAAATCATCTGTGCCTTCAGGCAATGAGAGGATAGGTGCGCTACAGAGTCTATCTTTTAAGTGTTGAAATGCAGATTCCTGTGCATCACCCCAACGATAGGTGACACCCTTCTGAGTTAGTGAGGTGAGAGGCTACGCAATCTTGGAGAAATCCTTGATGAACCTTCTGTAGTAGCCCGCCAAACCCAAGAATTGGCGGATTTCTGTTGGTGTACGGGGTGCAGGCCAGTTCTTGATCGAGTCTACCTTGGATGGATCAACATGGATCCCATCCTTGTTTACCATGTGGCCTAGGAAATGGACTTCACGAAGCCAAAAGTCACATTTCGAGAATTTGGCATACAACTACTCTGTTCGAAGGAGTACCAAAATAAGTCTCAGGTGATGCCCGTGCTCCTCCTGACTCCTCGAGTATATCAGGATGTCGTCGATGAAAACAATAACAAACTTATCCAGGTAAGGCTTGCACACTATGTTCATAAGATCCATGAAGACTGCATGTCGCAACCCCCGATCCCTGAACCCCGGGAACGGGTGGACGCGAACTCAGAATTTCGGTGGTATCAGTTTGTTAATTTGGCAGCGGAAATTACATCATGACCGTAGTTAGGAAATGTTTATCAGAGTAAAACCACCTTATTTAATATTAATAATTACATGGGCAAAACCCAAGTTTCTTATTACAATACATTTATAGGGATAAACCCTATTTTATTGAATTTAATACATCATTTATTAGGTAACTTTTATAGCCACATTTTTCTCAAGCCTTCAGTGCTCTCCAGCTGGCTTTTTACTAATTGGCTGTCACATTGTGTTACCTGAAACGCGTTTTAAAAACATTTGTCAGTGGGAAATACTGGTGAGTGAATCCCAGTTTAATCAAGAAACATTTTATCAATTAAAACAATATTGAGAGCGATCACATTGTTTATTTCTACACAATTACTCATTCAGTACTGTCAATCCTGACTTGTGGGTCATATTACACATTGGCTAACTCGTTGTCCAATGGTAACGTACTGTCATCCCCGACTTACTACTCACAGTGTAGTAAATTTTGTATACAAAACCCCAACATACCGGCAGTAATTGAAGAACTACAAAGACTCAATCACCGATTAATCACATTGTAAAACATTTAAGGTTTTGTAAAATATTGCAAAAAGGTTAACAAAAAGAGGATAAACTCATATTGCTATCTTAGACTTCACGTAAGGGTTTCCTGGATATAATCTATAATTTATACAAATGTAAATTGGTTAATATCATAACCCTTTGAAAATATTAATGATATCCTCCCCGAGACGGCATTCCAACAACTACGTCGGGCAGAACCACGACAGTTGTTACGGAACCCTAAATCAATCGGGCAGCGTATCTATTACGAAACTGGGGTTATAATACTTACAACGGAGCAGAACCTTGCTAATTATGGGGTATAATACTTGAAAATTATGCCTAATATAAGAGATTTCGAGATTGAGAAACAGAAATGAGCGAGTTGAAATGAAATCCCAAGGCCTTCTTATATAGGGCTGAAATCTGGTCCTCTCGCGGCCCACGTAGATGTACACAAGGGCTTACGCGGCTCGCGTACTAGCCCGGGTAGGGTTTAGGTGATCCGGGTCATCGCCTAGACTCGTCACGATTTCGACACGTGTCGGCCTCTGGTGTCTCTGCGTCTGTTGATCTGTCGCGGCCCGCGTTTGCTTAATGGGGGTCTTACGCGGCCCGCCTGAACTAAAGAAACCAACGAAGTCAGTTTCCAACCTTGATACCGCCCGCGTGAGTGTTGGGGTGGGTCATACGCGGCCCGCCTCAACTTAATAATAAAATTTTAAATTTTATTTTTAAAGCTATATCGTATTTCGGGCTCGGTTTTCACACACGAGATGTATTTAAAGACATATTAGAACAATTTAAAATACAATAGAGTGTCAGAAATATTTGAGAGTGTCGGTTTTTACTGAGGGTTGTTACATTCTCCCCACCTTGTTTTAGTGCTCGTCCTCGAGATCTACTGGAATAAGTGCGGATATTTCTTTTGCATTTCCGATTCAAGCTCCCATGTGTACTCAGGTCCTCTTTTGGAGTCCCACTTCACTTTGACCAGAACTAGTCTCTTATGCTTGAGGTTCTTGACTTTCCTGTCTTCAATTTTTAGAGGCCTTTCTACAAACTTGAGTTGTTCATTTACCTCTATATCCTTAAGAGGTACTATCAGTGATTCATCAGCTAAACACTTTTTGAGATTAGATACATGAAACACATCATGTATTCCTACCATTTCCTCTGGCAATTGTAGCTGATAGGCTACAGGTCCTATTCTTCTAATAATCTCAAATGGTCCAATATACCTGGGACTTAGCTTTCCCCGTTTTATGAATCTTACCACTCCTTTCCAAGGAGAGACTTTCAACAATACTTTATCTCCTACTTGAAATTCTAAGGGTTTGCGTCGGTTATCTGCATAGCTCTTTTGTCGATCACGTGCTGCTTTCAGTCGTACCTTGACTTGAATAATCTTGTCAGTTGTTTCTTGCACTATCTCAGGTCCAGATAGTTGCTTTTCCCCAATTTCTGCCCAACAGACTGGGGTTCGGCATTTTCGTCCATAAAGTGCTTCGAATGGTACATCATTGATACTTGTGTGATAACTATTATTATATGAAAATTCTATTAAAGATAAATGATCATCCCAATTACCTCCGAAATCAATTACACAAGCTCTAAGCATGTCCTCCATTGTCTGAATTGTCCTTTCACTTTGTCCGTCCGTTTGAGGATGATAAGCTGTGCTCAATTTTAACTTGGTTCCCATTGCCTTTTGGAAACTTGACCAAAAATGAGAGGTAAATCGACTATCCCTATCAGAAACAATTGATAAAGGAATTCCATGTAAAGAAACAATTTCATTTACATACAATTTAGCTAATTGTTCCATACTGAAAGTTTCCTTCATTGGTAAGAAATGAGCTGACTTGGTTAGCCTATCTACAATCACCCAGATTGTATCATTTCCTTTCTTTGTTTTGGGTAATTTAGTAACAAAATCCATTGTTATTAATTCCCATTTCCACACTGGCATTTCTAACTGTTGTAGCAATCCTGAGGGTTTCTGGTGTTCAGCTTTGACTTGTGAACAGGTTAAACATTTAGAAACATAGGCTGCTATGCCCTTTTTCATTCCTATCCACCAGAAATTTTTCCTTAAATCCTGGTACATTTTATCACTACCTGGATGCATCGTATATTTAGACTTATGGGCTTCTTCTAAAATACGATAACGTAGGTTTCCTAATTTAGGTATCCACATTCTCTTTTTATGGAATCTCCAAATTCCATCTGTTCCTTGTTCTAACTCTTTTAGCATACCTTTTAATTTTTCAGTATCATCCTTGATTACTGATTCTCGTGCTTCTCTTATCTGATCATTTAAATCTACTTGCAGATTTAATTTAAGAGAACGTATCCTTTTTGGCTTTTCATGATACTTTCGACTTAAAGCATCTGCTACTATATTTGCTTTTCCTTCATGATACTGAATATCACAATCATAATCACTAAGCATTTCCATCCAGCGTCTTTGTCTCATATTCAACTCCTTTTGCTTGAAAATATACCTTAAACTCTTATGATCAGTGAATATGGTAAACTTATTACCATAAAGGTAAATTCCACATCTTAAGAGCAAAAATTATAGCTCCTAATTCTAGATCATGGGTTGAATAATTCTCTTCATGATTCTTAAGTTGTCTAGATGCGTAGGCTATAACCTTTTGACGTTGCATTAATACACATCCATAGCCTAATATAGAAGCATCACAATAGACTACAAAGTCTTCAGCTCCTTCGGGTAATGCTAGTATGGGTGTATGGATTAATCTTTGCTTAAGGATTCTAAAAGCTTCTTCTTGTTTTAATCCCCATTCAAACTTAACAGATTTACAGGTTAGCTTAGTTAAGGGAATGACTATTCTAGAAAAAATCTTGAATAAATCTTCTATAATAACCGGCCAATCCTAAGAAACTTCTAACCTCAGTTGGCGACTCAGGGGTTTTCCATTTGGTAATCGCTTCGATCTTTGTGGGATCCACATGAATTCCTTCATGATTGACTAGGTGTCCGAGAAATTGTACCTGTTCTAACCAAAATTCGCACTTAGAAAATTTAGCATAAAGCTTTTCCTTTCTTAACAAACTTAAAAGTGTGTGCAAATGCTTTGCATGATCCTCTCTATTCTTGGAATAAATTAGAATATCATCTATGAAAACGATTATGAATTTATCCAAATATGGCTTACATATTCGGTTCATCATGTCCATAAATGCAGCTGGGGCATTGGTTAAACCAAATGGCATGACAGTAAATTCATAATGGCCATACCTTGTTCTGAACGCTGTCTTAGGAATGTCCTCTTCCTGTACCTTTAATTGATGATATCCTGACCTTAAATCGATTTTTGAGAAAAATCGAGCTCCTTGCAGTTGATCAAACAGATCATCGATTCTCGGTAATGGGTACCGGTTCTTAATCGTAACCTTGTTTAATTCACGGTAGTCAATGCACATACGCATTGATCCGTCCTTCTTTTTAACAAACAGTATCGGCGCTCCCCATGGTGACGAACTTGGCTGTACAAATCCTTTTTCCAACAATTCATCTAATTGTTTCTTCAATTCCTGCATTTCTGCAGGTGCCAAACGATAAGGTGCTTTGGCAATCGGTGCCGTTCCTGGTATTAAATGGATCCTGAATTCAACTTCTCTATCCGGTGGTAGTCCAGGTAATTCTTCTGGAAAACATATGAAAACTGAGATACTACTGGAATATCTTTTAGTTCTTTTTCTTTAGTGTTAGTGATTATAGAAATCAAATACACTATAGAACCTTTTCTTATATAACTTGCAGTTTTCATCACAGAGATGAATTTTGTGGATCTATTTGGTTTATCTCCTTTAATTGTGATCGTTTTTCCTTTTGGTGCATTGACTTGAATTGACTTTTGATCACATAAAATACTGGCTTTATTGGCTATTAACCAATCCATTCCTAAAACAACATCGAATCCTGCCAGATTCATGGGATAAAGAATAGCAACAAATTTCTGATTTAAAATTTCTATTCTTGCTCCCTGCAAGATTTCAGAAATTCTAACGGTTTCTCCATTAGCTGTCTCTACTAAACATTCTTGTGGTAGTTTAGTTAATGATTGGTTTAGAAATTTGCAAAATGACGTATTAATAAAACTTTGGTTTGCACTAGAGTCAAATAATACTTTAGCAAAAATATCATTAACTAAAAACGTACCAGCTATGACATCTGGAATCATCTTGGCTTCATCTGCAGTCAGAACAAATGCTCTAGCATTTTGAGTATTCTTGTTGTTTGTAGCTGGAGCTAATTTTGGGCAATGTTCTCCGCAGTTGTAACATATCTTGTTATTAGCTTTCTTCCTGCAATTTTCTTCCTTGTGTCCCGATATTTTGCAAAAGTTACAGTATATAGAGCATCTTCCTGAATGCTTTCTTTTGCAATTCTTACAAGAAGGTGCAGAGGTAGAACCTATATTTCTCCCACGGTTAGAATTTCCAGAATGAAATTCTTGTGTAAGCTTTTGGGTTAGGTTCCTCCTTTGATCCTCCTCTCGGGTACGAACTAATTCATCTGTCAAGGTATTTGCTAGTTCTACAGCTTCTTCTATAGTTTGAGGTCTAGCTGCCTTGACTACATGTCTTATTTCTCCAATTAATCCCCAGATATAACGGGAGATTAACACTAGTTCTGGTGAAGCAAGAGTTGGTACTATTCTAGCATATTCGAAGAATATTTTAGTGTATCCCTTACTATCCACACCAGTCATCCTAAGGTTTAGGAATTTGTTTGCTATCTGTTCCTTTTCATTGGGTGGGCAGAATTTCCTTTCTACCTTGTTCTTAAATTTTTCCCATTCCATATTGTAGGTTCTATCACTTCCTCTTGATTGGAGGATAGTGTTCCACCATTCTAACGCTGAATTCTTAAACAGATTGGAAGCAAACAG
The DNA here is from genome assembly GCA_030545235.1 of Helianthus tuberosus. Lineage (NCBI taxonomy): Eukaryota > Viridiplantae > Streptophyta > Magnoliopsida > Asterales > Asteraceae > Helianthus > Helianthus tuberosus. Next base: position 105,924,177 of record CM060407.1, read on the forward strand.
TATTTTATCTTCTTCAGCACACTTGCTTATTCTTAAGACTGCCTCAGTTTTCTCTATCCAGCGTAGGGTTGCAATGGCCCCTTCATTGCCCAAGAATTCCATTGGTTTACAAGACCAGAATTCTTTATAAGAACAACCGTAAGACACAGTTCTTCTCCTTTTGGGAATAGGCAATTGAAGTACAGGTTCATTGTTCACGCTGTTTTCGGGTTCAATGGGTCGCTTACTGCTATGCTTACTTTTATTATTCGCTTCTTGAATAGTTTGAATAATAAATGGCATGGCATCTATGATTCCTTGTGCAACTATATGTTGAACAGCACTATTATCCATTTGGTTTCCATTGTTATTGATGCTTGGATTCTCATTAACCACGTTAATGTTACTCTGGTTATCATTATTCAGATTTCCTTGATTTCCTTCGTCGGCCATCTGAATTTTAAACATTTATCCCATATTAATATCACAAGATAATATATAGTTAATCACATGACACGAAATCTAGCCAAAAACGTCGATCATTGCGACTTTTACTCTATTTCCATATACTATTATGCATCTATTACACACTAGTACTGAAATAAAATTACAATACCAACAGAAATAGAATCACACTAATAGTAATATGCATCCGTACACACATATTTTATTTTATTTTTATTTTATTATATTATATTATTCTTACTATTATCGTCTCCTCCATCACATCACGGATATGGATTTATCCAAAAATCCATATTGCGTTCATCGTATTTCCATACGAGACGCTCTCCCACCTGTCTCATTCTCTCACTGCTTTCTAAAATTTTCTCCCCAAAAGTCCTAAGTTCTTGGACGTTTTCTGCACTCATTGGGGGTACAGGTTCTAGGAATGGGTTCGGAATCTGGGGTGCGGGTTCCTGATATGGGGGTGAAAGTGCCTGAAATCGGTAAGGATCTTCTAAGATCTCCCTAATATAATCATCTTGGTAATAGGGATCTAAAGGGTCCATACCTGGGTAGGCTCCTATGTTCTGTATGTCTTCATGTATCGGGTAACGTTGCACAAAGTCCCTATTATCGTCCCACCAGGGGTCGTAATTTGGGTCTAGAGGGTTTGGTGCAGGTACCCTAGGGATTTCTTCTGGATTGAAGTCATGCATCTCCACCTGGTTTTCAGGGTTTTCTATCTCCATGGGTTGGTCAGGGATTTGCAATTGTGGTTGGGGTGCTATTGTTTGCTCCAGATTAGGGTCAGCAGCAGTTGTAGCTAGGATATGGAAATTGGCTACGCTTCTATTAAGCATATCCTGTGTATGGGCATCTGTCTCTCGCTTAATAGCTGCTAAGGCTCTTTGCTGTTGCAACTTTCGCATTTTTTCCTACGTGCAAAGGCTTCCTTACTGAACCATCCTCGTTTCTTATGAGGGAATGGCTCTTCTGACTGAGCTTTAAAAGCAAACATCCCTTCTTCCTGATCAGCAGAATACCCCGAAAGGGCAGGCTGTGATGAGGTACCTTCAGTCCTAGGTGAATCAGAAAACTGACGACACATGTCTGAGGGTCCTTGATCACTCATACTGTAAACTAACAAATAGTCAAATAACACATAACAAATAAATACAGTTATGCACATATTTCCGTAATTTATTTCCTAACACAAAATTTAAATTTTAAGTGTCAGCAGAACACTTCTTTGGCTCAGACCAGTGGCTAGGCTCTGATACCACCTCCTGTTGCAACCCCCGATCCCTGATCCCCGGGAACGGGCGAAAGTGAACTCAGAATTTCGGTGGTATCAGTTTGTTAATTTGGCAGCGGAAATTACATCAGGACCGTAGTTAGGAAATGTTTATCAGAGTAAAACCACCTTATTTAATATTAATAATTACATGGGCAAAACCCAAGTTTCTTATTACAATACATTTATAGGGATAAACCCTATTTTATTGAATTTAAAACATCATTTATTAGGTAACTTTCATAGCCACATTTTTCCCAAGCCTTCAGTGCTCTCCAACTGGTTTTTTTACTAATTGGCTGTCACATTGTGTTACCTGAAACGCGTTTTAAAAACATTTGTCAGTGGGAAATACTGGTGAGTGAATCCCAGTTTAATCAAGAAACATTTTATCAATTAAAACAGTATTGAGAGCGATCACATTGTTTATTTCTACACAATTACTCATTCAGTACTGTCAATCCTGACTTGTGGGTCATCCCCGACTTACTACTCACAGTGTAGTAGTTTATGTCATGCCCGACTTGAGAGCGATCACATTGTTTATTTCTACACAATTACACATTGGCTAACTCGTTGTCCAATGGTAACGTACTGTCATCCCCGACTTACTACTCACAGTGTAGTAAATTTTGTATACAAAACCCCAACATACCGGCAGTAATTGAAGAACTACAAAGACTCAATCATCGCTTAATCACATTGTAAAACATTTAAGGTTTTGTAAAATATTGCAAAAAGGTTAACAAAAAGAGGATAAACTCACATTGCTATCTTAGACTTCACGTAAGGGTTTCCTGGATATAATCTATAATTTATACAAATGTACATTGGTTAATATCATAACCCTTTGAAAATATTAATGATATCCTCCCCGAGACGGCATTCCAACAACTACATCGGGCAGAACCACGACAGTTGTTACGGAACCCTAAATCAATCGGGCAGCGTATCTATTACGAAACTGGGGTTATAATACTTACAACGGAGCAGAACCTTGCTAATTAGGGGGTATAATACTTGAAAATTATGCCTAACATAAGAGATTTCGAGATTGTGAAACAGAAATGAGCGAGTTCAAATGAAATCCCGTGGCCTTCTTATATAGGGCTGAAATCTGGTCCTCTCGCGGCCCGCGTAGATGTACACAAGGGCTTATGCGGCCCACGTACTAGCCCGGGTAGGGTTTAGGTGATCCGGGTCATCGCCTAGACTCGCCACGATGTCGACACGTGTGGCCTCTGGTGTCTCTGCTTTTGTTGATCTGTCGCGGCCCGCGTTAGCTTAATGGGGGTCTTACGCGGCCCGCCTGAACTAAAGAAACCAACGAAGTTAGTTTCCAACCTTGATACCGCCCGCGTGAGTGTTGGGGTGGGTCATACGCGGCCCGCCTCAACTTAATAATAAAATTTTAAATTTTATTTTTAAAGCTATATCGTATTTCGGGCTCGGTTTTCACACACGAGATGTATTTAAAGACATATTAGAACAATTTAAAATATAATAGAGTGTCGGAAATATTTTAGAGTGTCGGTTTTTACTGAGGGTTGTTACACTGCAGGTGCGTTTGTCAATCCAAAAGGCATAACTAGAAACTCGTAATGCCCATAACGAGTCCTGAATGCTGTCTTAGAGATATCCTCGTCTCGGACTCTCAGTTGATGGTAACCTGACCTCAGGTCAATCTTTGAGTAGAAACTCGACCCTTGTAACTGGTTGAATAAGTCATCAGTGCGTGGGAGAGGATAGCGATTCTTCACGGTCACCTTGTTGAGTTCGCGGTAGTCCATACACATTCTGAAGGTACCGTCTTTCTTCTTCACAAATAGTACTAGAGCTCCCCAAGGCGAAGAGCTAGGACGTATGAAACTCTTTTCCAAGAGATCTTGTAGTTGCGAGGACAGTTCTTCGAGTTCTGATGGAGCTAGACGATAAGGTGCTCGAGCTATGGGCGGTGCTCCAGGAGCTAGCTCGATTTGAAATTCAACCTGACGATGAGGCGGAAGACCAGGTAATTCCTCAGGAAATACCTCAGGAAAGTCACGTACGATTGGAAAATCTTCTATCCTCTTCTCTTTCTTTGAGGTGTCAGTAATGAGGGCTAAAATAGCAGTGTGGCCCTTTCGCAAACATTTCTGAGCCTTAAGGAAAGAAATGATGCCCACCACAACACCACTCTTGTCGCCATGAATCACTAAAGGTTCTTCACCAGAACGAGGAATGCGGACGATCTTCTCCTTGCAATTAATCTCCGCTTGATATTGAGATAGCCAATCCATCCCAATAACGACGTCGAAACTACCAAGAACGATGGGGATAAGATCGATAGAGAAAGTCTGACCAGCTAAGATGAGATTGCAACCCTTAACTATGTGTGTGGCTTCAAGACTTTTACCGTTTTCTAGTTCAACCATGTGCTTGGTGTTCAAAAGTGTTGGGGTATGCTTAAGCATTTGACTAACTTTTAGAGACACATAACTAGTATCAGCACCCGAATCAAATAAAACAGTAACAAAGAAGTCATCCAGAAGAAACTTACCCATCACCACGTTGGGATCGTTCCTCGCTTAACCCTGACCAATCACAAAAACTCGACCCTTGGCACCATTGTTTCCTCTATTATTGTTTCCGTTCCCCTGATTATTGTTGTTGTTCTGCCTCTGATTCAGCTGGGGGCAGTCTCTTTTGAAGTGGCCTTTAGCACCACACTGAAAGCATCCTTTGTTGTTACCCTGTTGCTGCTGTTGCTGCTGACGCTGATTCTGTGGAGCTTGCTGTTGGTTCTGTCGTCGCTGGTTTGCAGGGTAAAGGCTCCTACAATCCTTGGCCGCATGGCCAGGTTTGTTACATCTCTGACAAGTGCCCTTAGAACACGGTCCGCTATGATGGAAACCACAATGATTGCATTTGGGGTGGTTCCCCTTGTACCCACTCTACCCTTGACTACCAGAAGATTGTTGACCAGGGCTCTTGTAGTCATTAGTCTTTCGCTGCTGAGACTGAGACTGAGCTGATGTTGAACCCTTGCTTGAGACTCCATCCCATTTGCGTTTGTTGTTGCTGGGGGCATCAGAAGTAGTAGTAGTAGCACCAATACGTTTGGGCAGCCTGTTCTGCTCGACTGCCTGATCAGTGAGACGATGAGCCAAACGAATAACTTGCTGAATTGTGGCGAGGTTCGCTGCGGTCACATGACTCTGGATCTCCGGCACTAAACCTTTGAGGTACAGCTCGATATGTTTGATAGGAGGATCTACCATAGTAGGACACAAGATAGCCAGCTCATTTGATCTCTTCGTATAAGCCTCTATTTCAGACCCCGTCATCTTTAAGTTGTAAAACTTCACTTCCAGCTTGTGGATGTCATCACGATTGCAGTACCATTCCTTGATCAAGTCTTTGAAGTCGTTCCATGGGGTGGCATTAGCAGCAACTAACCCCAGCATTTGGACCTGAGCGTTCCACCACGTGAGCGCTACACCTTCAAGAGTACCAGTAGCATATTTCACCCTACGAGCCTCAGGGCATTCACACATCTCGAAGACAAATTCGAGCTTCTCAAACCAGTGGAGGAGGCCTACAGCTCCTTCAGTGCCACTGAAAGTAGTAGGTCGGCAGTCCATAAAAGTTTTGAAGGTACACACAGGAGGTTGGGCATGTTGACCTCCTGCCTGAGCAGCTGCGAGTGCTGCAGCAACTTGTTCATTGATTAGAGCCATCAGCTGGGTTTGAGTTAGGTTGATACGTCCACTCATGATCTTCACAATAAAGAGAGCATGAGTGAGAAAAGTGTCGTAACAATGCGTAAGTGTGGAGTGACAGAAGAAAGTAAGCACACAATGTTTCAAACAGTGGATACTAGGCTGGCTAAGCATACCATGAACAATGTACTATGTAACTAACAAGTAGGCAATACAAACATAAATCATATCACCTATAGTGTTGAGCCTTGCACGTGGAGCGAAGCATCATTGTGGATCGTTGAGCACTGTACAGGTTATAGTCTGGTTTTGTCGAAAAGCTTTTTCCCTTTTAAAAACCAAGTTCACTATAACCAATGGCTCTGATACCAATCTGTCACACCCCCAAAATCCACAAGCGGAGTATCACCGCATGGAGGCGTGACTGACCAGGATCAAGCCACCAATCATATTGAACAACGTAATTAAGTAAATAAAACCAATCACAATATAATTGGTGTCCAAAAGAAAGTAACCAACTTTAAGTTAACAGCGGAAGCATAAAATGTAAAACCCAAACATAAGCAATAAGTTTATAAAGTTTAAATGTTTAACATGGAACTCAACAGTCCATGTCCCCACAACGACCACTCCTCCCTGTGTAAGCTCCAGAAGCACCTAACGACCTGCAAGGCATGTAACAACGAGTCAACAACAAAGTTGAGCGAGTTCACAGTTGGTTGTTTAGTTTTAAAGGTTTGTTTTGAAAACCATAAGTTGTTTCGTAAACCATGAGTTAACCAGTATCTTTGTTTCCCAAACCATATCCATAATCAGTGGGGGCTTCCCCATGTGAACCACTAGACCCGTTTACCATATCGACCACTGACTAAAGTAAGTTGGTGCCCTGACGTCAATGTCTATCATCATTGACTAGTGCCCAGATCCATTAGTTGACGCCCGTCCTCTGCGGCACGGTGTGAGGCTTGTCAAACCTAAATAGCGCTATCTAACTAATGACCCGCTCGCCATTGGCCTGGCGATTAAGTCGATATAAAAAGGAGGGACTTCATGATAGAGAGTTTTGGTCTAGTATCCGTGTTGTCACCCTTCAGTAAAGAGGGTGTGTACGTAATCCCCAAACCAGGAGATTACGCAGGTTCCAATTATATTCTTATCATGTGTTATCACCCTTCAATAAAGAGGGTGTGTACGTGTTCCAAACCAGGAGATCACGCAGTTTCAGTTTAAATCCTTTACCCATTCCCAACCCTTGGGAATCCCATGCCTTGTGGAAAGTGTGAACTCACCTCGGTTTGCTCGGCAGATAAACGAAAAGGTCACTTGAGCTAAATGTGGTCAACCACGTCCTAACATGGTTACCATACAAGTCAGGTCTAGGTTCAAGTAATACACGTATGTCTACACATATACTAACAGTTTACATACACAGAGTGAACATGGCATACACATCGTATCATGGCAGTTCAACAACAGTACAAGTTCAACAGTATTAATCATGTAAACAAACAAAGCCCAAATGTGCAGCCTAATTACTTAGGTCTGTAACAGTGCAAGTCCAAATCGAATGTTTGATTAAGTGGTCTCGAGTCGAGACTACGGATCTCGAGTCGAGACAGTGTGGTCTCGGGTTGAAGTCTTGGAGTTCTCGAGTCGCAACTAGGGGGTCTCGGGTCATGAATTCATCACTCGAGACCAGGTGGTCTCGAGTCAGGTCTCGAGTCGCAACAAGACCCGCAACTAAGGTCTCGAGTCTTGTTTGTGTGCTGGTAAGGTGTGGTCTCGAGTCGAGACAGTGGGTTCTCGACTCGCAACCGGTGTCGAGACTAGGTGTGTAACTAACTTCCTTATTTGCAGCTCATTTATTTCTGTAACCTTTGCTAACAAGTTTGGCAGTTTCAAATCAGATTAAACAGCATTGAATTCGGAAATCATACACATTCATATTACCTTAATCATCATCAAATCAAGAACAATCAATTTAATTCGTATGAACCCTAAGTAACATTTAATCATGAATAACAACAACAATCATTCAAACATTCGGTCAAACCACCATCCTAAGGAATTCAATCATTGCCATACAGTTCATGTAATTTTCACCATCTAGTTCATGCCAAAATACATGAATCAATTAAACATCTAGACCCATCACAGTCGATTACGTCTCTTTGGTTCTAAATCACAATCATGCAAATCCAATTCATATGAACAATCTTAACTATCATGCTCAATCATGGTAATCACAACATTGTCTAATACATAATTAATAATGAATCACTAACCGGAATATGAGATAGGGCCGAGATGATCTTCAAGAGAGAGGGGTGTTGTCGTCGAGTGAAGGGAGAGAGCTTTAGGGTTTGTGTACGTGTTAAGTGTTTGCAAATTATGAGGATCAAAACCCCATAATGGGTATATGCATACACATAGGGAGTGGGCCGAACCCGTTCTTTGGGCTGCCCTCTTGGTCTCGAGTTCCCTAAGAGTGGGCCGAGAAAGAGGTGTGACAAGGCACAAAGTGTACGGCCCTAAAGGCTTGTGCGATTAGAAGTCGTTGTGTGACCAAGTTTATTATACATACATACTCACAACACATTCATGTAACACATAGCATAACAAAACATAATATTCCATTGAAATCAAACATGTCAACTAGTCACGAAATGTTCATACAAGTTACATCAAAACACAAAGAATGGTTCTGGAATACTGGTTGTCACAATTTCACAATGAATAAGTGCATTGAATCTTCTCCGGTTGAACCCAAGATTCCCCTGTTTATCACAATGAATAAGTGCGTTGAATCAAAGTTAGTCGATATATATAATAACTGTAAAAAAAACATAAAAACCCGACTAATATGTAAAGATATCTGTCAAATTTCAGTGTTATTTGATTCACTTTCATTTTTCTATAATTCCACAACTTCACATACAATATGAAGTTAGATTATATTATCTATTCCTACTACAAATGCAACAATTTAGTTATAAAACTGCATTACAATCTAAGAAAATGAACTATGCAATAAAGTAAACAATTACCAGAACCCAAAAAACAGTAATAATGTAAAAAGGATGCTTCTTCATAGCTAAAAAACTTGAAAGCGGTGTTTGGGAACGAGCACAATTAGTGCCATTTCCTTTGAAAAGTCCACGAAAACCATATGTCCTCCATATATATTTCAACTCCTGAATGGTATGGTTATATTGATTGCATGAGGATTTTGAACCTGCAAATAAATTCCTCCAAAATGAGTTAATGACCAAAAAAGTCAACTCTTCATCATATTTCAGTATAAAGTCCTACAAATCATAAATTTAGAATTACACATGTATGCCTTTAGTAACATTAACAGAAACAGTTCAGCTTGTTATATTATCCGTATTTATATGAGAATAACGTACACGCTGCTGATAAGAACTTGTGTTATTTATGTTCATCATGTGAACACAACCATAGAAAAAAGTACCTTGAATTTGTAAGGTTCGACAAAATGAAAGACCAAAACATCTCCATCAAGAAAGTTATGTCCAACTGCAAACTTCTTCCATCCTGCACTCATCCCGCTCTTCTCAGCATTGTATTTAACATGATGAATCTCCCCGTATTCATCTTCAATCACCATTTCAAAATCAACTTTTGGTAAAAACAACTTCCCAAACCATAGTGGAAAACCCTGCCATCCAAAACAGATCAATTATACAACTTTTTTTTAACTAAAAAAAGACTCAAACTCTGCAAGTTGTTAAGAATACAATAAAAATATAACGTTACCATCCAATAAGCAGTGTCAGTAAGTCCTTTGACCATCTTTATACAGCTTGGATGATCCATTTCTAAACTCGTCTGGACCTCACTTGCTTTAGTCATGGCGGGTGGGCTTTTGAATCATGAGTTCGCATGCTTGGTTGCAGAGCTTCCTTTTTGGGAGCTGTATATCTATCAAACACGATCACTTTTTGAACCATTTTTAACATGATAGAGATAAGAAACCACGAAAGCAAGTGAAACTGACCTGGGAGACTTGGTTGAAGAGCCTTTGGGTTGCAAAACAACCCAAATGATGAAATATGAAAGACTTTGAATCCAGTTATAAAGATTTTCTGTACATAAAACAGATCGGAATTGTGAATGAAAGGTGTCTCTAGATACACACGACATCACATATTTTACAATTACAAGTTCATATAAAAACAATAAGTTGAGTCGCATTATGTTAAACGGGACAGTGCACCTAAATTGATGTAAGAATGGCAGCAACATCATAAATTGGACTCCACTGGTTTTGAAGAATGTCCAAACATATGCTTCCATCTGCATAAACTTGTCGGTGTAAAAAATGAAAAGGTCAATCTGGATTACATTTTAGTGACGACGGATCAAAGGGTAGAACTTAAAACAAATACAAATCCTTGATATAAAACAACTATTAAAATGAAAAGATGAATCTCCACGTATTCATCTTCAATCACCATTTCAGAATCAACTTTCGGTAAAAACAACTTCCCAAACCACAGTGGAAAACCCTGCCATCCAAAACAGATCAATTATACAACTTTTTTTAACTAAAAAAAGGCTCAAAACTCTGCAAGTTGTTAAGAATACAATAACAATATAACGTTACAATCCAATAAGCAGTGTCAGTAAGTCCTTTGACCATCTTTATACAGCTTGGATGATCCGTTTCAAAACTCGACTGGACCTCACCAGCTTTAGTCATGGCGGGTGGGCTTTTTAATCTTGAGTTCGCATGCTTGGTTGCAGAGCTTCCTTTTTGGGAGCTGTATATCAATCAAACACAATCACTTTTGGAACCATTTTTAACATGATAGAGATAAGAAACCACGAAAGCAAGTGAAACTGACCTGGGAGACTTGGTTGAAGAGTCTTTGGGTTGCAAAACAACCCAAATGATGAAATATGAAAAACTTTGAATCCAGTTATACCGATTGGCTGTATTCATCTTCAATCACCATTTCAGAATCAACTTTCGGTAAAAATAACTTCCCAAAACCACAGTGGAAAACCCTGCCATCCAAAACAGATCAATTATATAACTTTTTTTAACTAAAAAACGACTCAAAACTCTACAAGTTGTTAAGAATACAATAACAATATAACGTTACCATCCAATAAGCAGTGTCAGTAAGTCCCTTGACCATCTTCATACAGCTTGGATGATCCATTTCTAAACTCGACTGGACCTCACCAGCTTTAGTCATGGCGGGTGGGCTTTTGAATTTTGAGTTCGCATGCTTGGTTGCAGAGCTTCCTTTTTGGGAGCTGTATATCGATCAAACACAATCACTTTTGGAACCATTTTTAACATGATAGAGATAAGAAACCACGAAAGCAAGTGAAACTGACCTGGGAGACTTGGTTGAAGAGTCTTTGGGTTGAAAACAACCCAAATGATGAAATATGAAAGACTTTGAATCCAGTTATAAAGATTGGCTGTACATAAAACAAATTGGAATTGTGAATGAAAGGTGTCTCTAGATAAACACGACAGCACATATTTTACAATTACAAGTTCATATAAAAACAATAAGTTGAGTCGCATTATGTTAAACGGGATAGTGCACCTGAATTGATGTAAGAATGGCAGCAACATCGTAAATTGGACTCCACTGGTTTTGAAGAATGTCTAAACATATGCTTCCATCTGCGTAAACCGGTCAGTGTAAAAAAAATGAAAAAGTCAACCTGGATTACATTTTAGTGATGACGGATCAAAGGGTAGAACTTAAAAAAATACAAATCCTTGATATAAAACAACTATTAAAATTAGTAATTCTTCATCAAAGGATAGACCATTAGTGTAAAGCCACTGAAACTAATACTTCACTTTATTTGAGTCCTCATTTTTAGGAACGTTGAACTCGCTCACCAGTCCCTAAGCAACAAATTCACAACACAGTCTTGTGAAGGTTAAGACAACAGTAATAAACTATCAATTTTGAAATATTTACCTTGATGGCCTCTTGTATGAAAAGAACAGAAATTAACATCACAAAAGACTCGATCATATCGAAACTACAACAAATCACCAATTCTGATATGAATAATATGCTGTTGTGTTTTTTTTTTTTATTTTTAGCAAACTTTAACCATTAAACTGATACGAAGTCAATGAAAAAACTGTCTGATATGATAAGAATTTCACTCTAAACAAACAGATAATGACCAAAATTCGACCAAAACAGTTAGACACGAACAAAAATTCAATTTGAAACAGATCGAATCAGCTTAATACTTGTTCAAAACACATCAACAATCAATCAAAACACATCTGAGATGTCTGAAATTCAACAAAATTTAACCAAAATCAATTGAAAATCAACCGAAACAGATTCGATTTCATCGAAACACGTCCGATTTCGATCACGATGTAATACTTTGAAGAACAACACAGACGTCGATGAATCGAGTTGAGCCTTTCGCCGTCTTCGAACACCGTTCCGACGCTCGTATTCCTCTTCAACATTTTTAAACAATTACCCTACAACAAACATAATTTCTAAAACGTGAACATGTAGTCAACAACCAGCTAAACAAAAGAATTAATCCATTTAATACTGAAAATTAGCAAGTTCAAGTAAATTACTTTGACAACTTGAAAAATCACACAACTCAAAATCTAATAAGGATTTAAGATCAGTTACAGATTACAAAACTTAAAAAGATGCTTAAATAGATCGAAAATAAGGAGGGCGATGATGAACAAACCCTAATTTTCGTCATTTTGGGAAGAGGAGAAGTTTCTACAGCGATACAAGTGAGTGGTGATTTTCATCATTTTCGTCATTATAGAAGCATATGCTTCGGAGAAGCCATTGAAGCGGGCCTTTTTTTTTCTTTGGTTCTCTCTGCACATCGATTGAGGGTTAGGGTTTGTGAAATGGGATTGAAGAAGATACAGAGAGACGAAAGTGAATTTTAGAGAGAGAGTTGAGAGTTGATAAAGCATAGAGAAACGGAGATTACCTTTTTTATACGTTTGTTGTCTAAATTTTGAATTTGGAGCCATGTTTAAATTTTGAAACTGAAGCCAAAATTTTGAATGGGCAGTGGTTTGATGCAGAGGTTTGAATTTATAACAGATGTTTGGAGGTTTGGAGGGGCAGTGGTTTGAAAAGGTGAATGTGGGAGGGGCAGTGGTTTGAAAAGGTGAATGTGGGTCATCTTTGAATTTTAAAGTCTTTTAATATTAAGGTTTATGATGTAAAAATAACATAAGAAAAGCTTTGTTGGACAGCCTCTTCAATTGACACATCAGCTTTTCTTATGTCACTCAGATTTCTCATTTTATAGAAAGTATAGATTAGATATTAGATATGTATATAAGGGGGTAGGATCAAATACAAAACCATATTTCGTATACAAACTGTAAAAACCATTTAAAAAGTGTCACGTGACATCCAATCAATTATAGAGAAATGGTAAAATGATAACCTAAATAATATCAATTATCTTGAATTCATTATAATTATGCTAACAAGCAATTAATTCTTTATTTGGATCTTGTTTTTGTTTTCAATGTGCTGATATCATTTCACATATGTGCTAAAATCAATTATCTTGATTAATTTTCATGTGCGAATATAATTCAAAAGTGCTACTTATATGTATGTATTGTTTTAGTATATGCTAATTTAACTTTTTTAAATGCTAGGATCTGTTCTTACGGTTTGTAGGTTAAATATGATTTGTACAGGAACCAATCCCTGTATATTAGGGCTCTTTGCATTATTTAATTTCTAGGCCTAATTGCTAATTAATTTTGGGCCCACTAACATCAAATATATGATTCAGCGTATTTTCTAATTAACTTTGGACTTAGCAAAACATCAATTACATGATTGAGTCTTTTTACTAATTAATGATTTGGGCCCATAATCTATTACTCTATTCATTGGCGATTACTAATTAATGATTTTGGCCCATAATCTATTACTCTATTCATTGGCGAAGCTTCCCCCCCCCCCCAACAATTTTTCCGAAACAGGGGGCGGAAACGTATATACCTAAAAAATTTCTATACGAAAGTACTGTTCATAACACTGCACATCGAAAAGTTGGGGGGGGGGGGGGGGGGGGGCGCCCCCGGACATACACTAAGCTGCGCCCCTGACTCTATTACTGTATAGTTTTCGAAACCCTACATAAAACCGATGAATAAGTCACAAAGCAAAACTGGTTGAGATATACATGGTTTTGTCGAACTTAACAAAAAGATGAAAACGGTGCGACATCTTCAAACAAATAACAAACTCATTCTTGACGACTCTTGGTCTAATCCAGTTAGATCTTTGATTGTACCATCCAAAGGTTTAATCTGAAAGTGTTTCACGATTCAAAGAGCAATCCAAGTTTTCAATTTCTTTTTGTACAGTGCTCGTGAAATCCAGAAGGAGATACGGTTTGAACAAATCAAGTAAATACAACAGGTCATAGATTTAAAGCAACCTAGTCAAAGAGAGTTGGATCATAAAGAGATCACAAAGAAGTTAGAAAAGTTTATTACCACTCAATCAAGTGACATACTGGGAGGCTTTGATGGTGTGCGGGGAGGACCTCCGCACAAGGCCCATGATTTCGAGGGGCATGCGATTTAAAAAAAAATTCGATACGTATATGTTATTTTTTTTAAAGAGTAAACACGTACCACTTCCAATATAGGCATATTTACAAATAATTTTTTATGGTTTAGAAATTAGCCCACTGGAAATTAGTTTATTGAGTCTAATGCTAATTTGATTTTTTTTTAATAATAACAAAACATAACGGAAGGGCACATTTTTTCAATCTCGAACAGGGTACGTGAATTTTCAGAGACGCCTCTGTTTGCAAGGGCTATTAGAACTCATTTAGAGATTTAAAGGTAATCACTATTTGATTAGTGAGAAGTCGAAAGGGGCTATCAGTGTCTTTCAAGTGAGAATTACATCACCTGAGTTTAATGGTGAGGTGTTTCTGGTTTGTTTCGATTATTTAACTAATCTGCCATCCTAGTTGTAAGGATGCTTGACAGACTTATAACTTGATAGACTTTGTGTGCTCGAAAGAACACTCGAACACACAAAATTTTCTTTGTGATATAATGTTGAATTTCAAGCTCAGTAGTTAAATCTAACAGTATAAGTTGTTTTTTTTTTGTTGTTATACCTTGAAATACAGAGAAGTAAAGTGTATTTGAAATGTGTCGTGACAAACACTCAATTGTAAGCTCTTTCAGTTTCAAATGTTTTTTTCCGATTCTTGTTATTTTTTATTCAAGAGTAAATTACTATTTTGGCCCCAAATCTTTAGTAAGTTTAACCCTTTCAGCTTAAAAATGAATGTTTTAACATATTAGACCCTAATGCAGCATTTTGTAATGTTTTGGACTCTATCACTAACTCTTTCCCGTTTTTCAGTTACGTGTAAGGGTATTTTGGTCCTTTTACACCTTAAGGGTTGTTTATATAAATTACAAAGCTCTTTTAATATTTAAGAGACTACTTATCCAATTACTCAAGTTTTTATTATTATTATTTCGTTATTGTCACGATTATTATTTAAAAATACGTTTTAAATACACAAATTTGTTTTTTATAAACGTCGTTTTTGAAATACTTAGTTTTAAACATTTTTTAAACCGTCCATCTTTTCTAAAATCAATCATTTTTAAACCGATTGTGTTATTAAAATCGTTCTTTTAAACTTGTTCTTTTTTTAAACAATTCTTTTTTCACTGTTCTTTTTAAATTCGTTTGTTTATTAAACTTTTTTAGATAGTTCTTTTTATAAATCATTTTTTAAAGTAGTTCGCTTTTTAAATTTTGTATAATTTATTTATAGCCATTAAAAATCGAAGGAATTTTATAAACGGACAATTTTAAACAAACGAACGCAAAAAACGGAAATTTTAAAAGATTACGTGAGTAAAAAACAAAAGGTTTAAAAAGTAAAGTTAAAAATGTAAGGTTTTAAAAAGCGGACGATTTTAATAAACAAAAGGTTTAAAAATTAACAAATTTTGAACAAATGAACAGTCCAAAGAAATTGAAGATTTGAAAAAAGATGAACGATTCTAAAAAAGTTTGAAAATCGTTTGTGCAAAATTCGTCGTTTTTTAAAGTCTTTGTTTTATTAAACCGTTGATTTGTATAAAATTGTTCATCTTTTAAATCCTTCGTTATTTAAAATCGTTCTTTTTTAAATTCTTTTGATTTTAAATCGTTCAACTTTTAAGTTCTTTTTCCCGAACGACTATAAGTAAATTATAGAATACAAAGCTTAAAAAACAATTCTAAAAGAAACAGTTTTAAAAGTAAAAGAATTAAAAACGAACTTTTAAAAATCAAACGATTTTAAAAATAATAGTAAAATGAACTATTTAAAAACGAACAACTTTAAAAAGAAAGATTTTTCTAAAACAAATGTTTTATAAACGAACGATTTTAAAAACGCTAGACAGTTTAAAAAAAAAATATATAAAAAACAAATGATTTTAAATACAACGTTTGTAAAAAAACAAACGATTAAATGAATGAGTATTTATTTGTATATGTCGCAACCCCCGATCCCAAATCCCCGAGAACGGGCGGCCGCGAGCCAGTTTCGGTGGTATCGCGTATTGTCTAATTTGGCAGCGGAATTTTTCATCAGGACCGTAGTTAGGAAATATTGAATCAGAGTAAAATACCACATTTTCATAACATTAAACAAATGAGATAAAACCCAATTTTTCATTACACTTACATTCATAGGAATAAATCCTATTTTATTTAATAAAAACATCTATTTTATTTTAGGTAACTTTATTGCCACTTTTCCAAGCCTTCAGTGCTGTCCAGCTGGCTTCTATTTGGCTTTCACAGTTTATTACCTGAAACGCGTTTTAAAAACATTTGTCAGTGGGAAATACTGGTGAGTGAATCCCAGTTTAATCAAGTTTAACTAAAAACCATTTCACAGTATTGAGGGCGATCTCGCAATTACATTTGTTTCCAAGTTATATCAATTAACATCCATGGTACTGTCAGACCCAACTTGTGGAAATGTTACTCCTTGACCAGGTAGTAACAAATTTTGTATACAAAACCCCAACATACTCATGATAATTGTATTCTTACAAATACTCAATAATTGTTATTCGCATGGGAAAATATTTAAGGTTTTGTGAAAATAGTTAATAAAAAGTTTACAAAAAGTGGATCAACTCACATTGCTGTCTTAGATTTTCCGTAAGGGTTTCCTAAGAATTATCTATAATTTACACAAATGCACACGCGTTAGTATAATAACCCATTTTAACATTAGTAATACCCTCCCCGAGACGGCATTCCAACGACTACGTCGGGCAGAACCACGACAGCCGTTACGGAACCCTAGATCAATCGGGCAGCGTATCTAATACGTATCCAGGGGTTATAATACTTACAACGGAGCAGAACTTCGCTATTTAGGGGGGTATAATACCCGAGTATTATGCCTATAATTCAGATTTGAGAGAAAGAAACGATTTCGACTGAGATCCGATGGCCCCTTTATATAGGGCCTCACTTCAACTTTTACGTGGCCCGCGTAAATGTAGACAAGGGTCTACACGGCCCGCGTCAAACCCCGGTCAACGCGTAGCTTGTCCGGATCAGCTACTAGACTCGCCACGATGATGACACGTGTCATCACCGGGCTGCGCCACATTACTCGATCTCTAGCGGCCCGCGTAAGATCCTTAAGGGGCTTACGTGGCCCGCGACAAACTTAAACACTCAATTTTTATTTATTTTTGATAATATTTAGGGTATTCGGGGCCTGTTTTCACGTATGGGGTGTTTTTAGGGACATATTGGGATATTTTAAGATATAGTAGGGTGTCGGAAAATATTCGAGGGTGTCGGTTTTCTTTAGGGTTATTATATCCTTCTCACCTTGTTTTAGAGCTCGTCCTCGAGGTCTACTGGAACAAGTGCGGATATTTCTTTTGCATTTCAGATTCAAGCTCCCATGTGTACTCAGGTCCTCTTTTGGAGTCCCACTTTACTTTGACCAGAACTAGTCTCTTATGCTTGAGATTCTTGACTTTCTTGTCTTCGATTTGTAGAGGTCTTTCTACAAACTTGAGTTGTTCATTTACCTCTATATCCTTAAGAGGTATTATCAGTGATTCATCGGCTAAGCATTTCTTGAGATTTGATACATGAAATACATCATGTATTCCTGCCATTTCCTCTGGTAGTTGTAGCTGATAGGCTACGGGTCCTATTCCTCTAATAATCTCAAAAGGGCCAATATACCTGGGACTTAGCTTTCCTCTTTTGATGAATCTTACTATTCCTTTCCAATGATAGACTTTTAACAATACTTTATCTCCTACTTGAAATTCTAAGGGTTTTCGTCTGTTGTCAGCATAGCTCTTTTGTCGATCACGGGCTGCTTTCAGTCGTTCCTTGACTTGAATAATCTTGTCAGTTGTTTCTTGTACTATCTCAGGTGCAGATAGTTGCTTTTCCCCAATTTCTGCCCAACAAACTGGGGTTCGGCACTTTCGTCCATAAAGTGCTTCAAATGGTGCAGCATTGATACTTGTGTGATAACTATTATTATAAGAAAATTCTATTAAAGGTAAGTGATCGTCCCAATTACCTCCAAAATCAAATACACAAGCTCTAAGCATGTCCTCCATTGTCTGAATCGTCCTTTCGCTTTGTCCGTCCGTTTGAGGATGATAAGTTGTGCTCAGATTTAACTTGGTTC
Organism: Helianthus tuberosus; assembly: GCA_030545235.1. NCBI lineage: Eukaryota > Viridiplantae > Streptophyta > Magnoliopsida > Asterales > Asteraceae > Helianthus > Helianthus tuberosus. Next base: position 105,942,348 of record CM060407.1, read on the forward strand.
CTATTGCCTTTTGGAAACTTGACCAAAAATGAGAGGTAAATCGGCTATCTCTATCAGAAACAATTGATAAAGGTATTCCATGTAAAGAAACAATTTCATTTACATACAATTTAGCTAATTGTTCCATACTTAAAGTTTCTTTCATTGGTAGGAAATGAGCTGACTTGGTTAGCCAATCTACAATCACCCAGATTGTATCATTACCTTTCCTTGTTTTGGATAATTTGGTAACAAAATCCATTGTTATCAATTCTCATTTCCACACTGGCATTTCTAGTTGTTGTAACAAACCTGAGGGTTTCTGATGTTCAGCTTTAACTTGTGAACAAGTTAAACATTTAGAAACATAGGCTGCTATGTCCTTTTTCATTCCTATCCACCAGAAATTCTTTCTTAAATCCTGGTACATTTTATCATTCCCCGGATGCATCGTATATTTAGATTTATGGGCTTCTTCTAATATACGATGACGTAGGTTTTCTAATTTAGGTATCCACATTCTCTTTTCATGGAATCTCCAAATTCCATCTGTTCCTTGTTCTAATTCCTTAATCATACCTTTTAATTTTTCAGTATCATCCTTGATTATTGATTCTTGTGCTTCTCTTATCTGATCATTTAAATCTACTTGTAGATTTAATTTAAGAGAACGTACCCTTTTTGGCTTTTCATGATACTTTCAGCTTAAAGCATCTGCCACTACATTAGTTTTTCCTTCATGATATTGGATATCACAATCATAATCACTAAGCATCTCCATCCAGTGTCTTTGTCTAATATTCAACTCCTTTTGCCCGAAAACATACCTTAAACTTTTATGATCAGTGAATATGGTAAACTTACTACCATAAAGGTAATGTCTCCAAATCTTAAGGGAAAAAATTATAGCTCCTTACTCTAGATCATGGGTGGAATAATTTTCTTCATGATTCTTAAGTTGTCTAGAGGCATAGGCTATAACCTTTTGACGTTGCATTAATACACATCCATAACCTAGTTTAGAGGCGTCACAATAGACTACAAAGTCTTCAGTTCCTTCTGGTAACGCTAGTATAGGTGTATGGGTTAATCTTTACTTAAGAATTCTAAATGCTTCTTCTTGTTTTGGTCCCCATTCAAACTTAATGGATTTACATGTTAACTTAGTTAAAGGAATGGCTATTCTAGAGAAATCTCGAATAAACCTTCTATAATACCCGGCTAATCCTAAGAAACTTCTAACTTCGGTTGGTGACTCAGGGGTTTTCCATTTAGTAATCGCCTCGATCTTTGTTGGATCCACATTAATTCCTTCATGATTAACTAAATGTCCAAGAAATTGTACTTGTTCTAACCAAAACTCGCACTTTGAAAATTTATCATAACGCTTTTCCTTTCTTAATAGACTTAGAAGTGCGTGCAAATGCTTTGCATGATCTTCCTTACTTTTAGAATATATTAGAATATCATCTATAAAGACAATTATTAATTTATCCAAATATGGCTTACATATTCGGTTCATCATATCCATAAATGCAGCTGGGGCATTGGTTAAACCAAATGGCATGACAGTAAATTCATAATGGCCATACCTTGTTCTGAAAGCGGTCTTAGGAATATCCTCTTCCTGTACCTTTAATTGATGATATCCTGACCTTAAATCGATTTTAGAGAAAAATCGAGCTCCTTGCAATTGATCGAACAGATCATTGATTCTTGGTAATGGATACCGATTCTTGATCGTGACCTTGTTCAATTCACGGTAGTCAATGCACATACGCATTGATCCGTCCTTCTTTTTGACGAATAAAATTGGCGCTCCCCATGGCGATGAGCTTGGCTGTATGAATCCCTTTTCCAATAATTCATCTAACTGTTTCTTCAGTTCCTGTATTTCGGCTGGTGCCAAACGGTAAGGTGCTTTGGCAATGGGTGCTGTTCCTGGTAGCAGGTGAATTCTAAATTCAACTTCTCTGTCTGGTGGTAGTCCTGGTAATTCTTCTGGAAATACATCTGAAAACTGAGACACCACTGGAATGTCTTTTAGTTCTTTTCCTTTAGTGTTAGTGATTATAGAAATCAAATATACTATAGACCCCTTTCTTATATAACTTGCAGTTTTCATCACAGAGATGAATTTCGTGGATCTACAAGGTTTATCTCCTTTAATTGTGATCTTTTCACCCTTTGGTGAATTTACTTGAATTGACTTTTGATCACATAAAATACTGGCTTTATTGGCTATTAACCAATCCATTCCTAAAACGACATCAAATTCTGCCAGATTCATAGGGTAAAGGTTTGCCATAAACTTTTGATTTAAAATTTCTATTCTTGCTCCCTGCAAGATTTCAGAAATCCTAACAGTTTCTCCATTAGCTGTCTCTACGAGACATTCTTATGGTAGTTTAGTTAATGACTGATTTAGAAATTTGCAAAACGAAGTATTAATAAAACTTTGGTTTGCACCAGAGTCAAATAATACTTTAGCAAAAACATCATTAACTAAAAACGTACCAGCTATCACGTCTGGAATCATCTTGGCTTCATCTGCAGTCAGAACAAATGCTCTAGCATTTTTAGTGTTCTTGTTGTTCGCAGCTGGAGCCAATTTCGGACACTTCGGCTTAATATGACCTTTTTCTCCACAGTTGAAGCACAGTCCATTACTGGATGTCCTCCTGCAATCTTCTTCCTTGTGTCCTGGCATCTTGCAGAAATTGCAAAGAGTGGAGCATTTTCCCGAATGTTTTTTCTTGCAGACCTTGCAGAATGGTGCAGAGGTAGAACCCATATTCCTACGGTTGAAATTCCCAGAACGGAATTCTTGGGTAAGCCTTTGGGTTAGGTTTCTCCTCTGGTCTTCTTCTTTAGTACGGATTAATTCATCTGTCAAGGTGTTTGCTAGTTCTACAACTTCTTCTATAGTTTGTGGTCTAGCTGCCTTAACTACGTGTCTAATCTCTCCAATTAATCCCCAGATGTAACGGGAGATTAATACCGGTTCAGGTGATGCAAGGGTTGGTACTATTCTATCATATTCAATGAATGTGGTAGTATAACCCTTATTATCTACCCCGGTCATCCTAAGGTTCAGAAACTTATTAGCTATCTGTTCCTTTTTATTGGGAGGGCAGAATTTCATTTCTACCATATTTTTAAATTCTTCCCATTCCATGTTGTATATCTTATCACTTCCTCTTGACTGGAGGATAGTGTTCCACCATTCTAAGGCTGAGTTCTTAAACAGATTAGAAGCAAACATTATCTTGTCTTCTTCAGCACACTTGCTTATTTTTAAAACAGCCTCAGTCTTTTCTATCCAGCGTAGAGCTGCAATGGGTCCTTCATTGCCCGAGAATTCTATTGGTTTGCAGGACCAGAATTCTTTGTAAGAACAACCATAAGGCATGGTTCTTCTTCTTTTGGGAATGGGCACTTGAAGTACGGGTCCATTGTTCACACTGTTTTCTGGTTCAATTGGTCGCTTACTGCTGTGTTTACTTTTATTATTTGCTTCTTGAACCGTTTGAATAATAAATGGCATTGCATCTATAATTTCTTGTGCCACTATGTGTTGAACGGCACTATTATCCATTTGGTTTCCATTGTTATTGATGCTTGGATTCTCATTAACCAAGATAATGTTACTCTGGTTATCGTTATTCAGATTATCTTGAGTTCCTTCGTCGGCCATCTGAATTTTAAACAGTTACCTCGTATTAATATCACAAAATAATATTAATATAGTCAATCACATGACACACATTTTGGTCATAAGCGTCGATCATTGCGACTTTACTCTATTCATCTACTATGCATCTATTACACACCAGTATTGAAATAAAAATTACAATACCAACTGAATTAAATAATAGTAGGCATCCGTACACACATTTTTTTTATTATTTTATTATTATTATTACTATTACCGTCTCCACCATCACGTTCACCGATATGGATTCATCCAAAAATCCATATTACGCTCGTCATACTTCCAGACGAGTCGCTCTCCCACCTGTCTCATTCGTTCACTACTTTCTAAAATTTCCTCACCGAATGTCCTAAGTTCTTGTACGTTTTCTGCACTCATTGGGGGGTGCAGGTTCTAGGACTGGGTTCGGAATCTGGGGTGTGGGTTCTTGATATGGGGGTGTGGGTACCTGGAATCGGTAAGGATCTTCTAAAATCTCCCTAATGTATTCATCGTGGTAATAGGGATCTAAAGGATCCAAACCTGGGTAGGCTCCTATGTTCTGCATGGGTGTGTCTTCATGTATCGGGTAGCGTTGCACATAGTCCCTAACGTCGTCCCACCAGGGGTCGTAATTTGGGTCTAAGGGATTTGGTGTTGGTACCCTAGGTATTTCCTCCGGATTGAAGTCATGCATTTCTACTTGGTTTTCAGGGTTTTCTATCTCCATAGGTTGGTCAGGGATTGGTGGTTGTGGTTGGGGTGCTATTATTTGTTCCAAATTAGGGTCAGCTGCAGTAGTTGCTGAAATGTGGATGTTGGCTATACCCCTATTTATCATATCCTGGGCATAGGCATCGGTTTCTCTTTTGGCTGCTGCTAGTACTCTCTGTTCTTGTAACTTTTCATACGCTTCCTACGTTCATGTGCCCCTCGACTGAACCATCCCCTCTTTTTCTGAGGAAATGGCTCCTAGGACTGAGCCTTAAACACAAAGATTCATTCTTCCATATCAGCAGAGTACCCTGAGAGGGCAGGCTGAGAAGAGGAGGTGCGTTCGCTTTTGGGCGAACCAGACAATTGACGGTACGCGTCAGATGGTCCTTGGTCGCTCATACTGTAAACTAACAAATAGTCAAATAACACATAACAATAAAATACACGTATTTCTATAATTTATTTCCTAACAGATTGAATTTTGATGTCAGCAGAACACTTCTGTGGCTGAATCAGTGGCATAGCTCTGATACCACCTTCTGTCGCAACCCCCGATCCCAAATCCTCGTGAACGGGCGGCCGCGAGCCAGTTTCGGTGGTATCGCGTATTGTCTAATTTGGCAGCGGAATTTTTCATCAGGACCGTAGTTAGGAAATATTGAATCAGAGTAAAATACCACCTTTTCATAACATTAAACAAATGGGATAAAACCCAAGTTTTCATTACACATACTTTCATAGGAATAAATCCTATTTTATTTAATAAAAACATCTATTTTATTTTAGGTAACTTTATTGCCACTTTTCCAAGCCTTCAGTGCTGTCCAGCTGGCTTCTATTTGGCTTTCAAAGTTTGTTACCTGAAACGCGTTTTAAAAACATTTGTCAGTGGGAAATACTGGTGAGTGAATCCCAGTTTAATCAAGTTTAACTAAAAACCATTTCACAATATTGAGGGCGATCTCGCAATTACATTTGTTTCCAAGTTATATCAATTAACATCCATGGTACTGTCAGACCCGACTTGTGGAAATGTTACTCCTTGACCAGGTGGTAACAAATTTTGTATACAAAACCCCCAACATACTCATGATAATTGTATTCTTACAAATACTCAATAACTGTTATTCGCATGGAAAAATATTTAAGGTTTTGTAAAAACAGTTAATAAAAAGTTTACAAAAAGCGGATCAACTCACATTGCTGTCTTAGATTTTCCGTAAGGGTTTCCTGAGAATTATCTATAATTTACATAAATGCACACGCGTTAGTATAATAACCCATTTTAACATTAGTAATACCCTCCCCGAGACGGCATTCCAACGACTACGTCGGGCAGAACCACGACAGCCGTTACGGAACCCTAGATCAATTGGGCAGCGTATCTAATACGTATCCAGGGGTTATAATACTTACAACGGAGCAGAACTTCGTTATTTAGGGGGGTATAATACCCGAGTATTATGCCTATAATTCAGATTTGAGAGAAAGAAACGATTTCGACTGAGATCCGATGGCCCCTTTATATAGGGCCTCACTTCAACTTTTACGCGGCCCGCGTAAATGTAGACAAGGGTCTACGCGGCCCGCGTCAAACCCCGGTCAACGCGTAGCTCCGGATCAACTACTATTCTCGCCACGATGATTACACGTGTCATCACCGGGCTGCGCCACATTACTCGATCTCTAGCGGCCCGTGTAAGATCCTTAAGGGGCTTACGCGGCCCGCGACAAACTTAAAAACTCAATTTTTATTTATATTTGATAATATTTAGGGTATTCGGGGCCCGTTTTCACGTATGGGGTGTTTTTAGGGACATATTGGGATATTTTAAATTATAGTAGGGTGTCGGAAAATATTTGAGGGTGTCGGTTTTCTTTAGAGTTGTTATAGTATATTTAAAACGTATTTTATTAAATAATCGTGAAACTAACAAAATAATAAAAAAGCTTATGTAGTTACATAAATACTTTCTTAAATATTAAAAGAACTTTTTAATTTACATAAACAACCCCAAGATATATGAAAACCAAATTACCCTTACACTTAGGGGCTGTTTGGCAACCCTCTTAATGAATCATTAAGAGGTTCCCCTATTATGCGGACAGAGGTTACTTGTTTGGTTGGCAAAATACCAGCCTCTTAATGGTACCATCCAGAGATAAGAAGATGCTGAAAGAAAAAAAAGACTCTTGCACCCTTTTCCTTCTCTTCTCTGTAACAAAAGCTAGGGTTCACCATTTCCCCCTTTCTCCTCTCATCAACACCACCTCCGCCCCCATCCCTCTCCTGACCACCTCCCGCCGCCCTCCTCCTCCTCCCTCTCCTCACCACCGAGCGCCGACCTCCTCCTCCCTCTCCTCGCCACCGAGCGCCACCCTCCTCCATCCCTCTCCTGACCACCTCCCGCTCGCCGCCTCCTCCTCCTCACAACCTCCCGCCGGTCGCCGCCTCCTCCTCCTCACAACCTCCCGCCGGTCGCGCCTCCACCCAGGTTCGTTTCTTGCTCGTTGTTTTTTATTAAACTGATTTTTCATTTAATTTACTCATTATTATGATGTGGTTAAGTTTGATTTGGTTTTTTTTATGGATTTGTTTATTTTTCTGATTTTTTTATTAGTTTTTTCTGAATTTTTTTTCAATATTTTACTCATTATTATGTTGATTGATGTTATATGTAGAATGGTTATGTTGTATGTTGAAAATTCATAGATGTTTTCGCTATGTTGTATGTTGATTATTATTAGTTGTTACATTAGAAATATTCATAGATACATGTTTTCTTTGTGTTGTATGTTTGATTGTGGTTATGTTGTATGTTGAAATGGCAAAAAGGATTAGGATTAATTGGAAGCAAGAAGGTGTTGAAAAAACCTTTCTTGAAGCATGTGTTCATGAAATAACCGTTAATGGACGTGAAGGAAGTAGTCTTAAACAAGCGTCATGGAAAACTGTAGCTGAAAATTTGAAAACACAACATAATTTCATAGTGGAACAACGTCAAATGAAGAATCACTATGATTTTCTAAAAGGAAAATTTGCAGCTTGGTTAAAGCTTAAAAACAAAACCGGGAATCTCTATGATCCAGTTACAAACAGCTTTAACTTGTCAGAAGAAGAGTGGCAACTTGAGATGAAGGTATCTATTTTATACTAATAATTAGTAGTGGTATATTTCATTAATTTTATAGTATTTTAAAATATTTCTTCACACAGTCTAACAAGTATGTAGAAGCTTTGAGAAGTGCGCCACTTGCTTTCCCCGAGCTTTGTTGTCAATTGTATGAGGGGTCTACTTCAAATGGGTTTGATAGTTGGGGGCCAAGTTCTACGCTTCCTCATCCTTCTGAGGAAGTGAATGAGCACAATTTGGATGGTATGGATGTCGAATGCACTCAAGTGGATTCCCCAGGTAAAGGTGTTAGTGAGGAGTCAAGTATTCGGTCCCAAAAAAAAAGAAAAAGGAGAGAAACGAAAACATAAGGCAACATTAGAGTCAAAGCTTATAGAAGTTGGTGAAGATATTAGCAAGTTGGCAAAGATGATGATTGAGAAACAAACACTTTCTGATGATATGGATGCATGTTTGGAGAAGTTGGAGGCATTAACCGGTCATGAATACACGCAAGAATTATTGCATGGTACTTCTACACAGTGTCATGAGATGATGCGTCTTTCACGTGATGCATTTATACTATTGTGCAATCATTTTAAACAAAAAAATTGGGTGTAAAGTAGTAGGTCAATAAGCTTGGAAGAAAAGTTGGCTATGTTTTTTATGGTCATTGGACATAATGAACGTTTTCGAATGGTTAAACGAAGGTTTCAACACTCAACGGAAACAATTCATAGATGTTTTCATGAGGTCCTAAAGGCAATGATGAATTTCGCAAGAGAAGTTATAGTTCCAACATCTTCTAATGTAAGCGTAAATAACTCCGAACGACATAGAAGGCTAAAAGAAATATTTCCTGGAGCAATAGGTGCCTTAGATGGAACTCTTATACATGCGATCGTGCCTGTTGATCAACAGACTCGTTACAGGGGAAGAGGAAAAGGTGAATGCTTTCAAAATGTATTAGCAATTTGTGACTTTGATATGATATTCACATTCGTATGGGCCGGATGGGAGGGCATTGCACATGATTCACGAGTTTTAAAAGAAGTTGCATTCAACCCAAATTCTGGCTTTCCTTTTCCGCCACCAGGTTTTTAACCATTCTTCAATGTTCATTTCATACATTATTTGTTTTTTATATGATAGTTTTGATACTGATACAGATAAGTATTACCTTTGTGACGCTGCGTACACCAACACTCGTGGATTTATGACTCCCTACCATGGTACGAGGTATTGGTTAGCCGATTTTCGACGACAACGTGCGTTAACTAAGGAAGAAAGATTCAATCATGCTCACGCACAACTCAGAAATGTCATTGAACGTGCATATGGTGTTCTAAAGGCGAGATTCCCAATCCTAAAGCAAATGGCTTCCTTTTCTTTTCCAATACAAAGAGACATAGTGATTGCTTGTTTCGCCATCCATAATTTTATAAGGAAATGTAATATTTATGATCAGTTATTTATGGACTATGATGAGAACACGATGTTTCATGAAATGCAAAGTGGGGAAAATGATGGCCTGTTAGTTCAAGACATAGAGTGGGGTTCACAAGGTATTGACTATATGACTTCTTTACGTAACCAGATTGCTAATCAGTTGCTTTCAAATGATTCAAATTAAAATTGTATGCAGAGTTGTGTTATTTGTATTTGGATTTCGTATGTTGTGTTATTTTGTATTTGGATTTTCGTATGTTTCCATGGAATTTAAAGGATTGATGTGTAATTTGGATTTTCTATGGCGTTTTGTATTTTTCTTTTACAATTTTTCATCAATCTGTACACTATTCAGAGCTCTTGCCAAACAGATACATTTCATTCAGCACATAATAGTTCAGAGGGGTAAAATAGTCATTCTGCACAGTCATTCAGAGATACAACCAAACAGCTCTTAATGGTTCAGCACTTACTGGTTCAGAGCCTCTTACCCATTCAGACCTCTTACTGGTTCAGCACTTACTGGTTCAGCACTTGCCAAACAGCCCCTTAGTGTTAGAAGGCAAAACCATTATAAAATGCAAACTCATGGTTTGAGATGTCAAAAAATTCCTTTTTAGGTTGAAAATGTTACACTGACTAAATCAAAAGGTATAAAATAGTAACTTACTCTTTATTCAATAAAAGTGAAAGAGTGTCTGCAAAAAAACTCTGAGTGACAATCATCTATGCTATATTATAATGCATGAGGGATGACCGTTTAAGATACCCAAAAGTTAAGAACTTTTTTTTAGTTTAATGCATAAGGTACAAAACTAAAATGAGGGTAAATTAGTCTTTTAAACACTAAAACACTTTAATCCCACCATCTTAATTACACTTTAATTCTACATCTTTAACCAAATTATAGATACTTAATCAGTCGTTATGCTTTATCCCTTTTGTAAAAAACTAACCATCCCAAGTTTTCAAACGACCATAACCTTTACGTACGTTAATATTTTGTTAAAAAAAGAAAACCAAAAAATCGCATTTTATTCTCTTTAATTTGAGCATGGTGTTATAGTTTTTCTAATTAAAAAAGAGTTAAATGTCATCTTAGTCTCTGTGGTTTGGGTCATTTTGTCAGTTTAATCCAAAGGTTTCATTTGTCGCATGTGGATCCAAAAAGGTTTCACCGTTGCCATTTTAGTCAACTGCGTTAACTTCATCCATTAGTTATGTTAACGATAAAGGCAATTCGGTCATTTTATATGGCCGAATTGCCCTTCTAGTTCACAGAATTACATATAAAATGACCGAATTGCCCTTCTCGTAAACAGAAAAAATGGATGAAGTTAACCCAGTGGACTAAAATTACAACAATGAAACCTTTTTGGACCAACAGACGAAAAATGAAACATTTGGACTAAACTAGCAAAATGGCCCAAACCACATGGACTAAAATGGCATTTAACTGTAAAAAAATGATATGTTACATGGCAAATAAGGTCTATGAGTGAGCAATAACCCAATCGGTAACCGAAAACAGACGAAACCGAACCAAAATCAATCAAAAATTGAATTAACTAAAAACCAATTAGCCGAAAAGCGAATTAACAAAAAAATGTTTATTTGTTTTTTGTATGCTCGTTTAACCAAAATTAATCGAACTGCACCGAACCGAACCGGTTATTCATATTTTTATATATTCTAGCTTTTATACCTCCAGTTCATGTATTTCATATTTTATACCTCAATTTTATGTATTTAGATTTCCGTTTCATGTATTTATACCTCAATTTCATATATTTCTAAGCTAAAGTTTTTGCCCAATTTTAGTCTTGGCTATCAACTGGAATTGAATGAACAAAATAAAAAATCATCAATCTAGTTGAATAAGCCAAACCGATTAACCGAAAACTGATTGGTTAATAAAATAGATGAACATATGATTTCGGTTCAGGATTATAACTGAACCGACCGAACCATGCACACAACAATGAAATTGATTAACCCATGACTTCGCTTATGACGTATATCTATTACATTATGAATACAATAAATTTTATACGAATAAGAAAAGTACCGGAGATGAGTACCGCCAGTGGCAGAGTTTAACCAAAAGTCCGGGGGGGGGGGCGGAAAGTCATGGGACCATTATTTTTTCCTATGCTATGTTTCGGGTTATATGTTCGGGTTGGGTACTCGATTCGGGTCGGGTCAAACAATAATAACTCCAAATAAAACTACATAATCTTCGTTTGGATATTCATTCAAATGAGACGTTCTTACACATAAAAAACACTAAATATTGTTTAACAAAAATAAAGACCAAATATTTATAATGATGCGAGATAAATGTTAAGTACCTAGACGAAGAATTACAACTCAACCAAACGATCTTTAAGATAAATGGTAGGTACCTTTAAGACTTGTATAATTTTAAAATTTTCGAACGAAAAATCAAAAATATTACACTTCTAACCGAAACATTCGGGGGGCGGGTGCACCCCCTAGTCCCTTAAAAGCTACGCCATTGAATACCGCAATACAAAGTGTCGTTTCCACCGCATCACACGATCAACTCCTAGTTATTTTTTTAATGTGAACTAGTATTTTGCCCGCCGCGCGTTGCGGCGGCGCGCGACGGGTGGAAACATATAGTAAGACAAAACACGATTCGTAAAACGCAGTGCGTAAAAGACAAGTACAAAAAAAATGTAAAACACAAAGATAGACACAAAGTGTAAAACATAATGCTTAAGACATTTCGTAAAACACAATGCATTGGCGTTTGGAAAAGTAGGAGTTGTAGTCTAGGGGCTACAATTGCAATTTTTTTAAAGTTGGGCGGGTGTAAAAATGGAGTAATAGTGCAAGGGGTAAAAAAAACAAAGTCTAAAAAAGACAGTGTAAAAGTATAGGGGTGGTGGTGAAAATGTGTAAAAGATGAGGGGGGTGTTGGTGGAAATATAAAAGAAGAGGGTTGGTTGCGTAACTGTGTAAGAGCTAAAGGGGTGATCGTGGAAAACCAAACTAGAGGGTTGGTGCTGACAAAGTTTGAAAGATGAGGTTGTGGTTTTGAAAATTCAAAGTAGAAGGTTTAGGGACTAAATTTTCCATTTTATAAAACTTTAAATGTACCAAAATCAAAGAGCCAAAATTGCAATATCGTTAAAGTACAGGGACTGAAAGGCAAAGCCAGTGGAAAATCCTCAACTTTGTTTTAAGAATTAAGATTGTATACGACGCGGAGGTAGGCGTGTCATATTTTATTTTATTTTATCTGTCATAACTTTTTGTTGATAACATGCGGTATTCCTCACCTAAAAAATAGAGTCCCATAAATAGATGCATAAATAGATTAAGATAAGGTGTTCGTAAAATGTGGTAAGGGTTATAGAGAAAGAAGATTTTAAAAAGCTTTTTTATCGGTTCCCCTTTTTTTCTCTCTGACTCGCCGGATTCTGGGTTTGCTCGACGACGGAGAAAGGAATGGATTAGCGTGTGAGGTTTATTCGTCTCGTCATCTGGTGGCGGTCTTGATCTAACCTCTATCTCTAATCGGTTTCTTTGCTTTTGTCCATTCGCGGCCGGGTGTTGCGGTGTGGTCGTTTTGTTTTCTCTCTTTTCGGTTGGTCTTGGTTTCATGGCGTCGGGGGTTGTTAAGTTTTTTGTGACTAACATCCCTGATGGGTGTAGGCCTTGGGACTTAGCATCCTGTCTCAGTTCTTATGGAGATATTGCTGGGTCTTATATAGCGCGGAAAGTTAGCAAGGAGGGTCTTAAGTTTGGTTTTGTTTCGTTTAAAGGGGTCAGAGACTGGAAAGAATTGGAGAGGGGGATGCAGGGAGTCAAGCTGGGTGGCTGTAAGTTGAAGATAAATCGGGCTAGGTTTGCGGCGGAGAATGTTGGGGCTGAAGAAGCAAAGGGTGGTCCATCTTTGGGCAAGTCGACGCAGAGTAAAGATAAAGGAATGAAGGATGGTAGGAAGGAAGCTCTCTTGAGGAACGGGTGCTCGTATAGTTCTGTTAAAGGAAAAATTTGGAGAACCCGTTGAGGAATGTGGTGTCGGAGAATGTGGCTGATAAAGAGGTTGTGGTTCACGAAGAAACAAGTGCTTTTTTTTTTTTCAAGGAAGATCAGTAGTGTGTAGGGCAAAAGATGTCGATTCATTGGTTAATCTGAAATATAGTCTTAAGGCGTCGGGTGTATCTGGTTATAAGATGCATTACATGGGGGGATTGAACTTATTGTTGGCTTTTGAGGACGAGTATGATGCGTCGGAGTTCTTGCTTAACGCCGGTTTGTGGAAGGATTGGTTTGAGTCGGTTGATTTGTGGTCTGGACAGATTTTAGCGTATGAAAGGATCGCTTGGTTAAAGTTTCATGCCGTTCCGTTGAACTTGGCGGAGAATAAGGTCTTCGATGACATAGCCTCGCTGTTTGGGAAGGTGGTTAAAGGGTCGCAATTGTCACCAAAGGACTGGGATTTATCCACGTCGTGTGTCGGAGTTCTTGTGGATGGTGGGGCTAGAATTGCCGATTCAGTGACGTTGAAGTGGAAGGGTAGGAATTTTAGAGTGTGGGTGATGGAGGAGCTCGATGATTGGATGCCGGATTGTTTTTTCGACGAAGAGTGGCCGGAGGCGGATTCCGGAGTTGATGATGGGGTGGCGACTCCGGGGTTGTCGGAGGGGAATTTGGATGGTTCGGAAGCCGAACAGGGGGAGAATACTGAAGGGTTGCATGGGAACACGTTGAACGAGGAAGTGGGAAATATCGATGAGGAAGTTATTATGGGGTATGTTAGGGCTCAAGATTCTAGGGAGGAAGTTGGTGGAGGTGGGAATTCGGGAAAGGCTAGAAAGGTGGTTAAAAAAAAACCTTTTAATTTGCTTAAGGATAAACATAAAAAAAAACAAGTGGTAGGAAGCCCAGAAGGTGAGGCCCGGCCCAGAAAGAGGTTTAGATCTGAGATTTCAGTATCGGACTTTAATGACTTTAATTTTGACCCTAAATCAGGCGGTGGTGGCTCTGATGTTAATGTGGAGCCGGTTATGGGGGAATATAATTTGAGAGAGAACGGCGATGTGGATTTCGACCTTAACGATAGGGTTTTGGAGGAGGAGTGTGTTGGGGGATCTGGTTACCAGTTGGATTCAGAGCCGACAGAGAAGGTGGGTTCGATGTCTCTGGGTGCTTGTGCGAGTAGTGGAATGGAGGAATTGGAGGCTACTGTCAAAATTGCTAATTTGGTGGGTGTGGAGCTGGGAAATCATGTCAGGTTGGTGGAACAGGTTTTCACAGATGAAGGTAACAATGTTGTCTACCCATGAATTTCCTTTCTGTTAATATGTGTGGGTTAGGGGGTTCGTTGAAAGAGGAATGGATTAGGGGTTTAAAGGCGAAACACAGGATTGATTTCATAATGATTCAGGAAACAAAACAAGAGTCTTTGTCCAACGGGCTTATTGCGAAGTTTTGGGGTAAAGGTGATTTTGAGTCGGATTTTGTGGGTTCGGTCGGGCTTTCCGGGGGTTTACTATGTATTTGGGATCCCAGTTGTCTTGAAGTGATTAATTCGGTCAAAAACAGGAATTTTATGCTGATTCAAGGCAGGCTGAGAGGTAGTAACAAGGAGATTAATATTATAAACGTGTATGCCCCTCAAAGGGTTCAGGCTAAGCAGACGTTGTGGTCCGAGTTGGCTGGTGTTATGGAAGGTGGGCTCGGGTGTTGGGTCGTAGGGGGGATTTCAACGCTGTCAGATGCCCGAGTGAGAGAAGGAATTCTAGTTTTAAAAATACATGTGCAGCCAATTTCAATGATTTTATAAACCAAGCCGGGCTGTTAGAGTATGAGATGAAGGGGAGAAAGTTTACTTGTGTGAGAGAGAATGGGAAAAAGCTAAGCAAGATCGATCGCTTTTTGGTTTGTCCGGAGTTTTTTAATGTCTGGCCCGATGCTAGCTTAAGGGCTCTGCCGGTGGTTTTTTCGGATCATAGCCCTTTGATTTTGCAGGTTATTGGTCGAAACTTTGGGGCAAAACCTTTTAGGGTTTTTAATTCTTGGCTAGAAAAAGCGGGATACACGGAGGCGGTGGAGAATGCGGTTTCCCAGTTTTCTTTTGTTGGGCCTCCGGATTTGAGGTTGGTTAAGAAATTTTATGTTATTCGGAGTGGTATAAAAGCTTGGAGAGAGCAGATGGTTGTAAAAGAAGGGGAAGATGTTGACCGTGCGATGGGTGAAATAGAAGTGCTAGAAGGTTTGATGGAAAGTAGGGATCTTACAGAGGACGAAGAATGGTCGTTAGTGGAAAATAAGAAGAGGATCTTGGAGTTAGAGAGATGTAAAAGTTTAGACCTGAAACAAAGGTCGAGGACGAAATGGGCGATAGATGGGGATGAAAACTCTAGATTCTTCCACATGTATGTTAATTTTAGGAAGGCCAAGAATCAGTTACAGGGGTTATCTATTGAGGGGAGTTGGGTTACTAAGCCGTCGCTTATTAAGAAAGAAGTTTTCTCTTTTTTTCGGAAGCGGTTTTCCGAAGAGCATTCGATGAGGCCTTTGATGTCGGATGTTGGGTTTCGGAAGATTAGTGAGGCTGATATTGCTGGTTTAATTGAGCCTTTCTCTCTTCTTGAAATCAAGGAAGCATTGAATGAATGTGGGGACGATAAGGCGCCCGGTCCGGACGGCTTGAATTTTTTGTTCATAAAGCGGTTTTGGCACTTGTTTGAAAATGATTTTAAGGAGGTTATGGATAGTTTTTATGAGAATGGGGTTCTAAATGTGGGATCGGGGTCCTCGTTTATTACGTTGATTCCTAAGTCTAAGGATCCGGTTGGGCTAAATGATTATAGGCCTATTAGTTTGATCGGAGTTATTAGTAAGTTGTTGTCAAAGGTCCTTGCTAATCGGCTAAAAAGAGTTATTGGATCGGTGGTGTCCGAATCGCAATCGGCCTTTTTGAAGGGTAATTACATTTTAGATGGTCCGTTGTTGGTTAATGAAATTTTTAATTGGTGTAAAAAGAGGAAGAAAAAAGCTTTCTTTCTTAAAATCGACTTTGAGAAAGCTTATGATAATGTAAACTGGGAATTTTTATTATCGATCATGGGGTTCATGGGTTTCCCGGCTAGATGGGTTTCATGGATTAGAGGTATTCTAAATTCAGCGAGATCGTCTGTTTTGGTGAACGGGTCGCCGACTTTTGAATTCCAGTTCTCGAAGGGTATTAGACAGGGTGATCCCATTTCGCCCTTGCTTTTTATTCTAGTCATGGAGGCGCTTTCAGTTTTGTTGGTTAAAGCCATAAGCTCAGGGATTGTTTCGGGGATTAAAACGCCTAGAGACGGTCCTATAGTTTCTCACCTTTTCTATGCGGATGACGCAATTATCATGGGAGAGTGGTCGAAAGAGAATGTTGAGAATGTGGTTCGAGTGTTACGTATTTTTCATATATGCTCGGGTTTAAAAATAAATTTCGGGAAATCTAACTTATATGGGATTGAAGTAGAGTATTCGGAGTTATTGGATAGTGCGGCTAGGTTGGGGTGTCAAGTTGATATATTTCCATTTAAGTATCTTGGTTTGTGGGTTGGTTCGAATATGAATAAGGTAGCGAACTGGAAGCCGATCTATGATATCTTCGATGCTAGGGTGTCCAAGTGGAACGCGAACATGTTGTCGATGGGGGGTAGAATCACGTTAATTAAATCTGTCTTGGAATGTCTTCCTAATTATTATTTCTCTCTATACAAAGCGCCGGTCCAGGTTATTAATGATTTAGAAGCTAAGATCAGAAAATTCCTTTGGGGCGGTGTTGAAGGTAGAGGCAAAGTTCATTGGGTGGCTTGGAATCGGGTGGCGAGTTCTAAAGAGCGTGGGGGTTTGGGCTTAAGCAAACTTAGAAACATCAATGTTGCTCTTTTGTCCAAATGGGGATGGCGGTTCAAATCCGAAAAAAATAATTTGTGGGTTAAAGTGATTGAAGCTATACATTGCTCGAGGTCGAATTGGGATATGTATCCGGTGGTTAAATCTTTGGGTGGTTTGTGGAATTGCATTACAAGTGTTCTCGGGAAAACTAAGATATTCGAAGTCTCGCTCAGGAATTTGTTTAGAGGTGTAGTTGGTAACGGTGAAGATATTGTGTTTTGGTTGGACCCGTGGTGCGATAACGAGCCGCTAAAAAATAAATTTCCTTTGCTTTTTGGTTTGGAGGTGGAAAAGGGGTGTAAAGTGTCGGATAGGATAGCAGTGGGTAACTCTGGGCCGAGATTTATGTGGAGTTGGAGAAGTAACTTTTCTTTGGAAATGGAAGTAAATGAAATGGTGGGATTGTGCAGTTTGTTATCTGGGTGGGTTTTAAATAGTAACAGGGATACTTGGAAGTGGATTGGGGCTGTTAATAAGGAATTTTGTGTGGGAGGGGTTAGAAAACTTCTGGATAATGGTGTATTTTTTGTGCCGCCATACGTGCCGGAATGGTGTAGGTGGCTCCCGATCAAATGCAATATTTTTATTTGGAGGCTTGCGATGAACAAACTGGCTACTTCGGTTGAACTTGGTAAACGAAATATTCCGGTTAGCGATCCGAGGTGTTCTTTATGTGGCGAGATCGATGAATCGGCAGAACATATTTTTACATCCTGTTATGTGGCGGCTGTTATTTGGCAGCAGATTTGTTCATGGTGTTCGATGCCGTTTTTTGTGGCTTTCTCGGTAAAAGACCTTCTGGAAGTTCATGAGTTTTGTGGCCTGAGTGGGGGGAAAAAAGAGGTTGTTAAAGGCATTGTTAGATTATCGTGTTGGAGCATTTGGAGAGCCAGGAATGAAGCTAGGTTTAATAATAAGACGGTAAGTATTGGTAGTATTCTTAGTGAAATAAAGTCCGTTGGGTTTTTATGGTTTAATAGTAGAGCGAAGTTGAGTAGGGTGTCTTGGGTTGACTGGTGTAAATTTGTGAATATGTAATTGTTGTGTGTGGTGCCGCCTCGGTTTGAGGTTGGCTTGTCGTTAATGAATGTTACTTTTCAAAAAAAAAGATAAGAAAAATAATAATAAAAAATAAATTGTAAAAACAGAAAGATTAAGGGGACTTGCAAATATACATACTTGGACTAAAAGATAATTAGAAAATAAGCTCTTAAACAGAAATTCAGGACTGTCGAAAAAATAACTCTCCAACACGTAGATCTGCTACACATCATTCCTAAATCCCAACTACTTCCTAAACCTAGATCTCCTTCCTTTCACAAAACCTTTGTTGTAATCGGCTTTTTGTTGGGTTTCTTGGCTTCACCCATCACCCGGGTATGACCATTGACAAAGACAAAGCCATTGCTACCTTTTATGGTTTTGGTGCTTGATTTTAAACCTGGGTTGTTAAAATTCATAGTTGGTGCCTAATTTGTAAAGAAAGATTACTCAAATTAGAAAAGCTAAGATGACTATCAAATTGAAATTTGCATTACTTCACACTAAGCTAATATAAAGAGAGAAGTTTTTTTATTGTTTTCAGCGTTACAATGACCTAAAAGATTTTTTTTTTTTTTGTATATTTATGTTAAGTGTACCCGATTATTATTATTTCTTGATCGGCTAACGAATAATAGCTCCGCTATCCCGGGTAATCCAATGGCAAAAGATAACTGCATATGCCGGTGATCACAGACAGCACTGGATAGCCCAGGCCCACCATCTCCAGTTCCGGAAAAAACCCGCCACCTGAAGACTCACTGTGATAACAGTTGAGATAGGATTCAAACTTAAGACCTGTAACCTTCAATCCTGAATCTTACTTCTTTTCTAATGCCAGTTGAGCAAAACCTCACTGGCTCCATGGAGATAAATAGTTAGAACTTGGAACTTATATTTGTGTATGATGAAAATCAAAACTTGATTTGGTGGGCCGATTGATTATCTATTGCGTCGACGTTTTGATGGGCTGCAGGCGACTTTCAAACTTTTATATCTATATTTATTGTGATGGACCGAAGCCTCTTCATCCTTATAGCAATATAACCTATTTTTAATAAGGTTGGCAATAGGCCGGTAACCTATATAAGATACAATTAGATCTGTTTAATGAGAATGACTGTTAGGGATAGAATTTCTAAGCATATGGATCACGGATCCTCAAGTGCAGTCAGGATCACGGATCCTCAGTTCAGTTTGAATTAAGGATCCTCAGAAGACGTTGTAGGACTAAGGATCCAGGATCCTCATTATTATCCTAATACTAACAATTGTTTCCATCATGTTTAAACTTGTTTTGCAGGAGTATTCGAGTGAGACTTGGTCTAACCGAGATTCCAGAGGAATATGCCTTCTAATTATGCACGTGTATGAGCTTTTCGACCGTTGTGGTGATCGTGGGAGAGTTTGCACCTTTTTCGGATTGTTAGTTAGCTAGCTAGTTTCTATTTTTAAATGGGGATAACAAGCTTGATTAGATAACAATTAGCAACACACACTACTCTCGAGAACTCACTGCAAGTTATTGGCGATTATACACTTTTTGCACACTAGTGATCCTTGTACCAAGCTTGTTGTCATCCCGATTTGTAAACATTGTTTGTTCAATATACTTGGTGATCGGTAGTTTCCATCACCCGAGGTTTTTTGTGCCGGAGATCATACATTGATCAGGGCTTTTTCATCGTATAAATCCTTGTGTTCAACATTCATTTCATTCATTCATTGTTTATACATTTGTTCATTCAACCAAGCATCACACCTCACAAAATCGGATTTGGTTGCATTATCCTTGTGTGATTTTTGACCAAAACAGTTTGGCGCCCACCGTGAGGCAATTGGTGCTTCAATTCTGAGAAATTTTGTTCATTTCATTCATTTCGGTCCATTACCTTCAACTGCATGGCTTCTCAAGTGAAGAATACTTCAAGCTCTATGCCGGCGATCACCTCTTCACAGGGCATTCCACCTTTGCCACCTGTTTCTTCTGGATCCCAAAAGAATGCTGAGAACGCTGCGAGGAAACAAACCCCCGTTTTCTCAAAACCAATGTCTGTTGTTTCTTCTAGCCCTACTAACAGTGATCTTTATTCTTTGATTTTGCAGATGAGGGACTACATGCAACAGCAGGACAAAACTAATGACAGGATCCTTCAAAAGATTGACAACATCAAGAAATTGAAGAGAACAGCGGAGGATCACTCTCCATTGTTTCCTAGATCCCTGAATTTCGACACTCCGACAACAAGTGTCCAGCACTCTACAGCATCAGATGTCCAGTACCAGGGTGGATCATTGGGAATGCGTTATGGATCATCGGAAATGACTTAGGCTCAAGGATCCTATTTTCTGCCTTCAGGATCCTCTTTTCAACCTCAAGGACCCTCCTTCCAGCATCAAGGATCCTTCGCTAGTTCAGGAGGATACATGGGGATGCAGACAGTTCAAGGATATCCTCATCTCAGGGTCAAGGATCCTCCTCTCAGGTTCAAGGATCCTCATCTCAGGTTCACAGATCCATGGATTATCCTCATAACAGGGCTTTAAGATATATTCAGTTGGAAGACGACAAAAAGATGCAAGAAAGGATGAATTCGTCAACAACCTATGAGTCAACCAACAGGAAATCATAATCCTCGTACAAACCATATCGCTCTAAGCCATATGGCAGAAATGACAGCAAGAAAGTGAATGTTGTTGAAGATGAGGATCCTGAGGAGTATCCTGAGTTGTCTGAATATTGCTTTTCCGTTAATATACCTGAACTAATGTATGGTATGCAGGGTTTAGGAGACAAAGCAAGATGGCCCCGGAAAAATCAACAAAAGGCTGATTGGAAGGACAAGTCCAAATGGTGTGCTTTCCATGAGGACTTCGGACATGTTACCGAGGATTGCATCGCTTTAAGGAAAGAAATAAGCTATCTCTTAAGCAAGGGATATCTGAAGGACCTCTTGGGAAGAAAGAAGAATAAGGGTCAGGATCCTGAGAAGGATCCTGAGCGGGCAGCATCACCTCCTGCGGATGCAAAAATAATTAACTTTATTTCAGGAGGATCCGACATCTGCGGCACATCATATTCTGCGGCGAAAAGGCACGCGAAGGAAGCCAAAGCAGAGAGGGGAGATAAGCCAACCAGGATGTCAACCCTCACGACTGACAAAGTGATCACGTTCGATAATGATTACAGGGATACTGTCCAAGATCCTCATCATGATGCTTTAGTAATAACGTTATATGTTGCTAACCATTTTGTGCGCAGGATATTAGTGGATAATGGCAGCTCAGTCAACATAATTCAGCTGGAAACATTGAAGAGGATGAATGTATCCCCGATGGATATTACTTCAAAGTCCACTGTGCTCGTTGGTTTCAGTGGGGAAGCTAGGAATACCGTAGGAGAGATAAGGTTGCCCGTGTATATTCAAGGGGTCAACTCAATGCAGCGCTTTTGTGTCATGGACTCTCTATCCTGCTATAATATTATATTAGGTAGGCCTTGGATCCATGATATGAAAGCTGTTCTGTCAACCTACCATCAATGCATCAAGATCCCTACTCCTTGTGGAGTTGTCAAGGTGGAAAGTGATCAACAGGAAGCAAAGGAGTGTTATTCTTCTTCAATGAAATCCTCAACAAAACCTAGTGCAGCATAGAAATTAAAGATGCGAGGCCAGGATATCATGGAGGCTTCAGAACAGGATGTAAAGAAAATTATCCTGGATCAGGATAATCCGGATATCTCGGTGCTCGTGGGAACCAATATCCCTCAGGATATTGAAGATCGATTGACTAATTTTTTGAAATGCAGGATGTCAACATTCGCGTGGAAGCACGAGGATACGACAGGTATTTCCAAGGATATTATAACACATAAGCTCGGTATTGACAGGTCATTCAAGCCTGTCCAACAAAAGAGAAGGAAGTTTGCTCCGGAGCGAAATATGATTATTCAGGAAGAAGTAGAGAGGTTATTGAAGTCCAAAATGATCAGAGAAGTCAAGTTTCCAAGATGGCTAGCAAATGTAGTGGTGGTGCAGAAGAAAAATGGGAAATGGAGAGTTTGTGTAGATTACACAGACTTGAACAAAGCTTGTCCCAAAGACCCATTTCCTCTTCCTCATATTGACTCAATGGTGGATGCTACTGTCGGCCATGATATGTTAACCTTCATGGATGCATCCTCAGGATTCCAGCAGATCCAAATGGAACCTTCAGACCAGGAGGATAATGCCTTCGTGACACCAACAGGTATTTATTGCTACACTGCTATGCCCTTTGGTTTGAAAAATGCAGGTGCAACATATCAAAGATTGGTGAACATGCTGTTCAAAGACAAGCTGGGGGACACTATGGAGGTGTACATCGATGACATGGTAGTATAATCTAAAAAGGCTGAGGATCACCTCCAGGATATTAAGGGAGCATTTGATATCCTGGATCAGTATAAAATGAAGCTAAATCCTACTAAGTGCCATTTCGGAGTGGGGGCAGGAAAGTTTCTAGGATATATGGTGACTAAAAGAGGGATAGAAGCAAGCCCAGAACAGATCAAAGCCATCTTGGATATCAAATCCATCTTGGATATCAAATCACCTTCTAACATGAAAGATGTTCAAAGACTGACAGGACGAGTGGCAGCATTGAATAGATTAAATTCAAGATCCTCAGAAAAATGCAAGGAATTTTATGATATCCTGAAGAAGAACAAGAAGTTCGAATGGGGAGTAAAGCATGAAGCAGCCTTGCAGGATTTGAAGCAGTATCTTTCAACCGCACCTCTATTGATGAAGCCTGAGGATGGTGAACCATTATCCCTGTATCTTGCAGTATCGGGGAATGCAGTAAGTGCTGTCCTTGTAAAGGATCATGAAGGTCAGCAGTATCCTGTTTATTATGTTAGTAAAAGTTTATTAGATGCTGAAACTTGGTATTCTCATTTAGAGAAATTAATATTAGCCCTAGTTATGGCGTCAACGAAACTTAGACATTATTTTGAAACACATAGGATTCATGTTAAAACCAACTATCCTGTAAAAAAATGTGCTTAGGAAACCAGAGATGTCAGGAAGGATGGCTAAGTGGTCAGTGAAATTAAGTGCATATGATCTAGTGTATGAACCTAGAAATGCCATAATGTCTCAGGCTTTAGCTGACTTTGTGGCTGATTTCAGTAGTGATATTCAAAGTGAAGTAGACCTAGAAGTTCAACAGCTAGGAGAAAGCTTAGAATCCTGGACGTTATATACTGATGGTGCATCTAATGTAAGAGGTGTAGGTTTGGGTATACTACTAAAATCGCCACAGGGGGGGCATATTACCCCAGGCTATTAGATGTGAGTTTCATGCCACTAATAATGAAGCATAATATGAAGCTTTAATTGCAGGATTAGAATTGGCTAAGAGCATGAATATCAAGAGTTTACAAGTATTTGTTGATTCCTTGTTAATCACTAACCATTTTAATGGAACCTATGCAGTTAAAGGGAGAAGTTAATCGAGTATCTCGAAATTCTCAAAAAAAAATTAGCAGGATATTTTGATATTTTTACACTTGAACAGGTACCAAGAGAGGATAATGCTGAAGCTGATGCCTTTTAGCAGGATATTTCGAGTATCTAGGATCATCAGTCAGGATACCGGAAGGAACCTGAATACCGATATTACATATCCTATATCCTGCGACGGATCCTCAGGATAAGGAAGTAGTAAGTGTCCAGGATCCTGGTGATGAATATCCTGAGGAGGATCCTAAGTCTTGGATGGCTCCAATCATAAGATATCTTAAAGAAGGACACATCCCAAAGGATGAGAATCCTAAGGCCTTTAGAAAGAAGGTATCACGATTCACTATTATAAATAATGTTTTGTATAAGAAATCTCTTACAGGACCATATCTGAGGTGCTTGGAGGATCCCGAAACTAAAAAAGTGCTTCAGGATATACACGAAGGGGATTGTGGTAACCATACTGGGGGCAGGTCGTTATTCTCAAAGGTATTAAGAACAGGATATTATTGGCCGACGATGAGAAGAGATGCTGCAGAATATGCTCGAAGATGTGATGCGTGTCAAAGACACAGTAATATATTACATCAACCTGCTGAACCACTTTATCCTATCGCTTCCCCTTGGCCATTCATGAAGTGGGGAATGGATATAGTAGGGAAATTGCCAAAAGCTCCAGGAGGAAAGGTCTTCATGCTGGCAATGACTGATTATTTCTCTAAGTGGGTCGAAGCTGAAGCGTTTGTTCAAGTTAGAGATCAAGAAGTAGTATCCTTCATAAAGAGGAATATCCTGACCAGGTTTGGAGTACAAGCTGAGATAATTTGTGACAATGGATCTCAGTTTATAAGTAAGAGGACTACTGACTTTTGCAAGAGTTGGGGAATCAAAATGATCACATCCACACCGGTACATCCTCAAGAAAATGGACAAGCAGAATCCTCAAACAAGATAATTGTCAACAATTTGAAGAAAAGGCTTGGAGCTAAGAAGGGAAAATGGGCAGAAGAATTACCCTTTGTTTTATGGGCTGATAGAACAACGGTGAAAAGTGCAACTGGCCAAACCCCATTTTCTTGGTATTTGGAGCAGAAGCGGTGATCCCGACAGAAATGGTAATACCTATAGCAAGATCCAACCTCCGGGATCCTGAGCAGAATCCTGAAGTCCTATGTCAGGAATTGGATACTATTGATGAGACAAGAGACGCAGCAAGGATAAGGATGGCAGCATATCAACGGAGGATATCTAAAGTATATAACAAGAATATAAGGACTAGAAGGTTCCAGGTTGGAGATTGGGTATTGAGAAAGGCTTTTCAGAATACTACTAATCCTGCTGATGGAAAGTTGGCTCAAAAATGGGAAGGACCCTATGAGATTGAATTAGAATCAGGAAAAGGAGCATACCGACTCAAGAATATGGATGGGGATATGCTACCAAGATGCTGGAATGGTATACATCTAAAGCACTATTTCAAGTGAGTTTGGAATTTAAATTCTAACTCAGGATGGTATGGATTCTATCTCTTTTAATATGTTTTAATATTATTTATTGTTTTGAACCCATTAATGACTTAAGCATCGGAGGGGTGTTAGCCAGGCTAACACCCACCTTAGAGACCTGGAGGAAGCATTCAATATCCTTGACAAATTCAATATGAAGTTGAATCCTTCAAAGTGTCACTTTGGTGTTAAAGCAGGCAAGTTCCTAGGTTACATGGTAACAAAAAGAGGCATAGAAGCAAGTCCAGATCAAATCAAGGTAATTGTGAATATCAAATCTCCTGTCAATGCCAAGGATGTGCAAAGGTTGACAGGGAGGATCGCAGCCTTGAATAGGTTCATATCCAAGTCATTAGAAAAGTGCAAGGAATTCTATGACATTTTGAGAAAGAACAAGAAATTTGAATGGACTGAAAAGCATGAAAATGCTCTCAAAGCCCTTAAGGATTACCTATCCTCAGCTCCTGCCTTGATGAAACCAGAAAAAAGGGGACATATTATCCTTATATCTAGCGGCATCCTCAAAAGCAGTAAGCGCAGTCCTTGTTAAGGATCCCGAAGGTACACAACATCCTGTCTATTATGTAAGTAAGAGTTTGCTTGATGTTGAATCCAGGTATTCTCATTTAGAGAAACTTATCCTTGCTTTAATTATGGCATCTACTAAACTAAGACATTATTTTGAAACTCATGCCATTATTGTTAAGACTAACTTTCCAATTAAGAATGTTCTCAGGAAACCTGAAATGTCAGGAAGGATGGCTAAATGGGCAGTGAAGCTTAGTGCTTATGATATAAGATATGAACCAAGGACTGCCATCAAATCGCAAGCCTTAGCTGACTTTGTGGCATATTTTAGTAGTGACTTACAAAGAGAAGCTGAGTTGGAAGTTCAGCAGCTTGAAGAGACTAAGGATCCTTGGATACTCTTCACTGATGGAGCCTCTAATGTAAAAGGAATAGGACTTGGAATACTACTAAAATCGCCACAGGGGGACATAATACCCCACTCAATAGCTTGTGAGTTCCAAACTACTAATAATGAGGCTGAATATGAGGCCTTGATAGCTGGTTTGCAAATTGCCAAGCATATGAGGATCAGGTATCTTGAGGTACATGTGGATTCATTGTTAATTACTAATCACTTTAATGGATCTTATGTTGTTATAGGTGAAAGATTAATCAAATACCTAGAGATAGTCAAGGAATTGGCACTCTCTTTTGTTTCTTTAGTTTGACACAGGTACCTAGGGAAGAGAATGCAGAAGCTTATGCATTGGCCAATCTTGGATCATCATTGAAAATTCCAGAGGATATCAAGATCCCTATCATCCATATTTTGGCTCCTTCTATTGAGGATCACATAACTATGGAGATAGAAGAGAATTCTGCAATGGTTCCTAGTGATGGTGCATAGTCTCGTTCAGGATCATGGATCCTTCCAATCATGAGATATATACAACATGGATAGATTCCTATAGGAGAAAACCCCAGGGCTTTCAAAATCAAGGTATCTCAATTAACAATATTAAATAACATGTTATATAAACGATCTCTTGCAGGTCTATATCTAAGATGCATAGAGGATCCTGAAATTCAAGAAGTCCTAAAGGATTTTCATGAAGGAGATTGTGGAAACCACACTGGGGGCAGGGCATTGTTCTCAAAGATCCTTAGGACATGATATTATTGGCCTACAATGAAGAAGGATGCTGTGGATTATGCCGAGAAGTGTGATCCTTGTCAGAGACATAGTAATATCCTTCATCAACCAGCAGAGCTCTTGCATCCTATATCCTCTTCTTGGCCATTCATGAGATGGGGAATGGATATAGTTGGTAAACTTCCCAAAGCACCAGGAGGAAAGGTGTTCATGCTTTCCATGACTGATTACTTCTCTAAGTGGATAGAGGCTGAAGCCTTTGCTCAAGTCAGAGAAAAAGAAGTGATATCCTTTATTAAAAGAAATATCATTACTAGATTTGGTATCCCTTCTGAAATTGTTTGTGATAATGGATCCCAATTTATTGGGAGTAGAACTACTAACTTTTGTGACAGCTGGGGGATTAAGATGATAACATCAACACCAGTCCACCCACAAGCTAATGGTCAAGCAAAATCATCCAACAAGATCATCATCAACAACTTGAAAAAGAAGCTTGGATCCAAGAAAGGAAAGTCGGCAGAAGAACTACCTTATGTACTATGGGCTGATAGGACAACTCCCAAGATTGCTACTGGCCAAACTCCATTCTCTTTGGTATTTGGAGCAGAATCGGTGATCCCTACAGAGATGGTGGTTCCTACTGTAAGAACAAGCATGCGTGATCCTGAAGGAAATGCTGAAAACCTGGTTCAAGACTTGGATACCATAGAAGAACTTAGGGATTTGGCAAGGATAAGGATGGTTAGTTATCAACAAAGGATGGCTGGAGCCTACAATAAGAATGTCAGGATCAGGAAGTTCCAAGTTGGTGATATGGTATTGAGGAAAGCATTTCAGAATACCACAAACCCTGCTGATGGAAAGTTGGCACCAAAGTGGGAAGACCCCTACCTGATTGAAGCTGAGGCAGGAAAGGGGGCATATCGATTGCTAACAATGGAAGGTGATTTGCTACCAAGAGCTTGGAATGCTGTCCACTTGAAGAAATACTTCATGTAATAAGGATCCAGGATCCTTAGCAACATTCATGACCGATATCCTCGAAGGATCCTTAGAGGATAGATGATCCTCATTCTGGTAATGATCTAATTTCAATCTATTTAATTCTTTAGTTATCTTAAATACAAGGAGAAGGATCCTGGATCCTTTATCCTTCTTTCATTCAATTCTGAGTTTTGCAGAAGATTGATATATCCTTAACAAAGGATTGAATATCCACAGAAGTCTCTAGTTATTTGGGCTTGACCCCAGTTATTTGGGCTAGTCCCCAGTTTTTGGGCATGTCCCCAGATTCGCCAGCAGCGCATGATGATTCTGGTGCAGTTCAAGGCAATGGGACCAGTATCCACTTTAGGTGCTGACAATTTCATTGTACTGGCTGTATTCAGGATCCTACGTATAATGGTAGACGTACCATACATCCGTTCCTAAGGTTTCTAACGTTTTCACGTTAGCTAAGGTTTTGGCATCTTCATGTCACTAAGTTGGATAGTCGCCAGTGAGGGCTATACTCCAGTTTACACAATATCCTTTGGGCTTGTCCCCAGTTTTTTTGGGCTTGTCCCCAGTTTTTTGGGCTTGTCCCCAGTATATTGGGCTTGTCCCCAGAATTGTTGGGCTTGTCCCCAGTTGCTAACTCTTCTCTTATATTGGCTTAGTCCCAAGTTGTGTTCCATTTCAAGTTTTTGAAGTTAAACAGCTAAGGATCCTTGATCCTTACATTTTATTAAGGTTTTACTTATGGTTATCCTGATTGTAAGTATTAAAGGTTTAGGATCCTAACTTGGATTCTCAGGTATGATCCTTAATCACTTTAATTTTATACTTTATTTGTCTAAGTGACCCTTATTCTTTGACAACAGCTTGCATGATCCTTAAATTACACTACTTTGATGAATTTATCGATTATAGGATATTTGATCCTTGATCATATTCTAAACTTTTTGACATAATCTATTAAACTTTTATTCTTAACTTATGAATTCAAACAAAGTGTATCATAGCAACTGAAAGATAAAGTATTCACAAACGTAACAACACATGAGATAGTCAAAAGATTAAGCTTTTATTTACCAAAAGTTAAACCCTTAAAAGATTGTCAAAATTGCTAACCCAAGTTTCTACCAGCAAAACGTGGCCCGTCCACTTGGGTTGGCAAAGGGTGTCCATATTAACAAGGTCTAAGTGCAGGAAATAAAGGCGGCAGGATAACAAGTGGTTTCATCCCCCAAACAGAGGATCCATCCACCACCCATTATCCTACCTATTGTCCAAGGATCCATGATCCTCAACCCTAAAAGCTATTGTTTAAGTACAGACCAGCATTGTTCGAGAAAAACACCATCAAACAAAAAACAACTACCAAATCATAAAAAATGGGCTCCGGCCGCGTCTAGATAAATCCATCATCGCCCATTTTTGCAGCTCACACCTTCGCTGCATCACCATCACCTCCAGTTCCTGCATCACCAGCCTGATCCTTTGCCCCGCTGCCGCTTGCCTCAAGCATCAAGACGTCTCCAGCCTCCACTTCATCATCAAGCTCAGCCAGCTTCGCCTTCCAGCCTTCCTGGTCCCAACTGGTCCTGTCAAAGCTACGATCCTCAGCTTCCTTGGCCATCTGCAATTTGATCTTGTACATAGCAATGGCAGCAGAAAGTTTAGCATCCTCCATCACCTCATTCTTCTCCTGATCAGCAGTGATGTGGGCCATGACCAGCTGCTTTTTTGCCAAGTTGAGCTCTTTCTCGAGGGTGGAGATGGTTTGATCCTTAGCTAGGAAGAACTTCTGGAAGTCCAGCTCCTTCTGCTCAGCCTCTTCAACATACGCATCAAAGAGCATTTGGATCTCAGCGAATTTCTGCAAAGAAAGAAGGATTCAATTCAGGATCTGTTATCCTCAAATGTGCATAATAGGATTGAGGATCAAGGATCCTTACATCAGCGAAGTATTCTTCAAACTGATGACGGATGAGGGGCAGGCCTTCAAGATTATCAGCCTCAGTGGTCTTCCTCTTCTTTCCTCCCTTGCCCTTCGAGGTGACAGGCTTAGGGATTAGAACACTAGGGCTAGCAGCAGATTTCTTCTTTCCGGATCAGGCAGAGACAGCATCAAGATCAGTGACGCTGAAGCGAGTGGCTGACTTTGAAGACTTTCCAGCACCTACAAACGGCAAACAACAGATAAGTATCCTTTATCTAAATCTATTTAATCATACATAAAAATAAACACTTACTTGACATTGTGACTGAACCGGAGGATACTTCTTGTGAATCCTTTTTGTTTGCCTGGAATGATCTAACTGGAGGATCAAGGCTCCAAAAAGCAGCGATCCTTTCTTTTGTTGCAGGTGACTGAATGATATGAGAGACAGAGATAGCAGCACAAAAAGACAGGCAAGGATCAGTTATCCTCAACAGAAATAGAATCATCCTATGATCCTTCTATAAGGATCCTACCATGGGTGGTCCACTCTTTGGGG
The DNA here is from genome assembly GCA_030545235.1 of Helianthus tuberosus. NCBI lineage: Eukaryota > Viridiplantae > Streptophyta > Magnoliopsida > Asterales > Asteraceae > Helianthus > Helianthus tuberosus. Next base: position 105,972,430 of record CM060407.1, read on the forward strand.
AGAACTTTCCCGTCTGGGATAGAATCTCTCTTAACAAAGAAGAAGTGCTTTTTCCAGTTGGTATCGTTCTTTGTGGTCTTAAGGATTGGATGAGGATCACCAGGCTTATGTTTGAACATGTAGCAGTGTAAACCATGGCTCGTAAGGTTATACAGTTCAGCAAGTTCCGACATTCCCAAATCTATGCCTTCCTGCTCAATGATGTTCTCTAGGGTATATAAAACCCTCCACATCATTGGCATGGCCTGGATATAGCACATGCCGGTGAGGGAAAAGAAGGATTGGGTGAAGGCGAGGAAGGAATAGGAGAATCCTATCAGGAATGGGGTGGCCGGAAAAGCAACCCAAGTGTCAGAGACGGAGTCGCTTTTGGCAGTAGGGTCAAACGGCTTGAAGACGGTATCCGCCGAAAAACAGTGGCGAATTCGGTCAATCTCCGGATCAGTGAAGCAGCAGAGTTCTTTCAAAGGATTTTTGATAATCCCTTGGCTTTTCAAAGGACTATCTTTCTGGTGATCCTTGGCTGGTGAGGATCAAAGAACCATCTTTGCCATGGATGTTCAGAAAAATGAAGATCAGAATAAGAAAATGAAGAGAAAGGGAGAAAGAGAAATACTTGATCGGTCTTGGGATGAGGATTTAAAGAAAGTAACGCACGAATTTAAATGCCTATCGATCCTTATCTCTAACCTATTTATAATGATGGTTCTGCAGGATGTCATGTCGCTGACGTATGATCAGCAACGGCTAGTTCGATTCTAACGGCTATATATCCGTTAGTCAGTTCGTTGGAGATAAGATCAAAAATACGAGTCGTTAATTTACATTTTACTCCTCATATTTTGGGGGCAATTGTTAGGGATAGATTTTCTAAACCTAAGTATCACGGATCCTCAAGTACTGCCAGGATCACGGACCCTCAATTCTGATTGAATTAAAGATCCTCAGAAGACGTTGCAGGATCAGGATCCTCATTTTTATCCTAACACTAATGGTTGTCTTCACTATATTTAAGCTTGTTTTGCAGGAGAGTACGCTTTGGACTTGCTGATATTCTTGGGGAATATGCCCTCAATATTCCGCACGTGCATGGCTTGGTGACCGTTTTAGAAGTCGTGGGGAGCTTGCACATTTAGCGGATAGTTAGTTATTTAAGTTATTTCCATTTTTAAAGGGGATAAGAAGCTTGAGTTAAAAAATTAAGCAAACACACACACTCGTAACAGCTCTCAACAGTTCATTGGCGATTTCATACACATTACACTATAGTGATCCTTGTAACAAGCTTGTTATCATCCCGAGTTGTAACAATCATTTGTTTAATTATAGTTGGTTATAGGTAGTTTCCATCACCCGAGGTTTTTTATGCCGGAGATCAACTCTTGATCAAGGGCTTTTTCCTCGTATAAATCCTTGTGTCACTTGTTCATTTCGTTTTGCAAGTTATTCATACATTTGTTCATTGATTCAAGCATCATACCTCACAACAAAAGATTTGGTTGTAATTGTTAGGGGAGGATTTTCCAATCCTAAGGATCACGGATCCTCAAGTACTGCCAGGATCACGGGTCCTCAATTCTGTTTGAATTAAGGATCCTTAGAAGGTGTTGCAGGATCAGGATCCAGGATCCTTATTGTTATCCTTACACTAACAATTGTCTACATTGTATGTGAGCTCGTTTTGCAGGAGTATACGCATGGACCAAGTCTTACCGATATTCTCGGAGAATATGCCCTCAATATTCCGCACGTGCTTGGCCTTTGTGAACGTTATGGAGATCGTGGGAAGCTCGCACATTTAGCGGATAGTTAGTTATCTAGTTATTTCTAATTTTAAAAGGGGATAACAAGCTTAGTTTAGAACATTCGGCTAAGTTAGCTAACACACACACTCTCGCAAGCTCTCAGTAATTCATTTGGCGATTTCATACACATTGCACTCTAGTGATCCTTGTAACAAGCTTGTTATCATCCCGAGTTGTAATAACCATTTGTTTAATTATAGTTGGTGATCGGTAGTTTCCATCACCCGAGGTTTTTTATGCCGGAAATCAACTCTTGATCAAGGGCTTTTTCCTCGTATAAATCCTTGTGTCACTTGTTCATTTCATTTGCAAGTTATTCATACTTTTGTTCATTGTTTCAAGCATCATTCCTCACAACAAAAATTTGATTGCATTATCCTAGCCTGATTTTTGACCAAAACAGTTTGGCGCCCACCGTGGGGCAATTGGTGCTTCATTTCTGAAAAATTTGCTCATTGTGATCATTTCGGTTCATTATCTTCAATCATATGGCTTCTTCAGCAAAGAACACTTCAAGTTCTATGCCGGCAATCACTTCTTCACAGGGCGTTCCATCTTGGCCTCCACCACCTTTTGGATCCCAGAAGAATGCTGAAAATGCTGCAAAGAGACAAAGCCCCATTTTCCCAAAACCACCAACTTCTGCTGTTTCTTCTAACCCTACTACTAGTGATCTTTTTACTTTGATTTTGCAGATGAGGGATCACATACAAGAGCAGGACAAGACCAACAAAAGAATCCTCCGGGAGATTGGTGACATCAAGAAACAGAAGAAATCAGGGGAGGATCACTCTCCTCTGATACCTAGATCACTGGATTTCGACACTCCAGCTATAACTGCTCAGCAATATGCAGCTCCAGATATCCAATACTGGGGTGGATCAATGGGAATGCGCTCTGGATCATCGGCGTTGACTCAAGCTCTAGGATCCTACTTCCAATCTTCAGGATCCTTCTTCCAGCATCAAGGATCCTTTCCGGTTCAAGGGTCCTTTCCGGTTCAAGGATCCTCTCAGGTTCAAGGATCCTCTCAGGTTCAAGGATCCTCCTTTCAGGTTCAAGGATCCTCATCTCAGGTTTACTGATCCATTGATTATCCTCCAAGACCCCCAGTCACAACACTTCAAGGATCCAACATCTTTCAGGATCAAGGATTCTTAAGAAGTGTACAGCCCTCAAGTTCAGATGTTCATCAAGGAGAATTCATTCCAATGCAGACCATTGCTTCTTCTGGTCCTTCAGTCATACCAGAATCTCATCAATATGGATTCACATCCGGGATTCCAAACTTGAATCCTCCGGGAGGTAACACTTTGAATAATTCTTATAATACTAACCATGGCTTTATGCAGGATACAGGTATCAATCAAGCTATGGCTAGGGAATTATAGAAACTAAAGGATATGATATCCAGCATTCCTGGAGTGGTTAAGCCCATTCCTGAAATAGCAGATGGGAGCTATAGGATATCTCGTTTTGCACCACCTATTTGTGATGCTGAGATACCCAAAAGGTTCCAAATACCAACCATGAAATTGTATGATGGTTCGACGGATCCAGATGAGCATGTAGCTCAATACAGAGAAAGGATGGAGATCAATCCAATTCCTGAGAGGTTAAAAGAAGCATGTCTATGTAAGGGTTTTGGACCACACTCACAGGATCGGCTCTTAAATGGCTGCTAAGTCTTCCCCCTTACTCGATTACTTCATTTGCTAATCTAGTTAATCTGTTTAATAGCCAATTCTCATGTAGTAGAAAATTTGAACGTTTAACTAGTGATCTATATAGGGTAACACAGGGTCAAAATGAATCACTTAGAGATTACATCACTAAGTTTAGTAAAGAATCCTTAGACATTCCTAATCTGGATATAGCTACGGCTGTGGAAGCCTTTAAAATGGGTTTGCTTAGGGATTCATTATTCTATGATGATCTTGTCATGACCCCATGCAGGAATCTTGATGAAGTGAGAACCAGGGCCATTAGATTCATCCGATTAGAGGATGATAAAAGGATCCAGGAAAGACTGGCAGTATCCTCGAAGCAGGAGAAACAAGGATCCTACTTCAGGAACAACAAGTCCAAACCTTACAACAAGTCTGACAACCAGAACGTGCATGCAGTAGAACAGGAAGAGGATGATGAAGATTATCCTCCCATTTCTGAATACTGTTTTTCTGTTGATAACAATGAACTGATCCTTGCAATGCAGAATTTAGGTGAAAAAGCTAGGTGGCCAAGGAAAAGTGATAAACCAGCCACAACAAAAGACAAATCCAAATGATGTGCATATCACGAGGATTTCAGGCATCTCACTGAAGAGTGTATTGCGCTAAGAAAAGAGATTGGTTACTTGTCGAGCAAGGGGCACTTGAAGGAGCTTTTGGGAAGAAAAAAGTCAAGGATCCAGGATCCTAAAAAGGTTCCAGAAACTGCTCCTGCTCCTCTGACAGATGCACAAGTTATAAACTTCATATCCGGTGGATCAGACATTTGTGATACTTCCTTTTCAGCAGCCAAAAGACATGCCAATGAAACCAAGATGGATAATGGAGATAGACCCATCCGGACCTCTAGTGTTACACAGGAGAAAGATCCTAATCGATGGAGGAAGCTCGGTGAACATCATTCAGCTTGATGTCCTCAAGAAAATGAACATCCCTGAATCGGATATTGTCCCAAGATCCTCAATTCTTGTGGGATTCAGCGGAGAAACCAAGAATACATTGGGGGACATTAAACTTCCCATCTACATTGAAGGACTTCATTCTTATAAAAAAATTTGTGTTATAGATTGCTTATCCTGTTGTAATGTTATCCTTGGCAGGCCATGGATACATGACATGAAGGCAGTTGCATCTACCTACCATCAGTGTGTAAAGCTTCCTAGTCCATGGGGGGTGATAAAGATTGAGAGTGACCAACAAGAAGCAAAAAATTGCTATACCTCACCAATGAAGCCAGCCTCAAGACCAAGGGAGCAATAGCAACTAAAGTATCCTCCAAGAGACGTCTTGGAGGCAAGAGAACAGGATGTGAAAGAAATCCTTATGGATCCTCATGATCCTGAATCCAAAGTCTTCATAGGATCAGGGATCCTCAGCAACATCAAACAGGATCTAGTATCCTTCCTTAAAAGGAGAAAAACTACTTTTTCATGGAAGCATGAAGACATGACAGGTATCTCTAAAGATATAATTACTCATAAACTTGGTACTGATAGGTCATTCAAGCCCATACATCAAAAGAGGAGGAAGTTTGCACCTGAGAGGAATGCCATTATCCAGGAGGAGGTAGACAAATTGCTCCGAGCAGGTATGATTAGAGAGGTTAAGTATCCAAGATAGTTAGCCAATGTGGTTGTTGTCCAAAAGAAAAACGGAAAGTGGAGGGTATGTGTCGATTTCACTGATTTAAACAAGGCATGTCCCAAGGATCCTTTCCCATTACCCCACATTGACTCCATGGTGGATGCTACCGCGGGTCATGAGTTGTTGACTTTTATGGATGCTTCATCTGGATTTCAACAAATTCAGATGGAACCATCTGATCAAGAGGATACAACCTTTATCACCCCAACTGGTATCTATTGTTATATTGTTATGCCATTTGGACTAAAGAATGCAGGTGCTACTTATCAAAGACTAGTCAATATGATGCTTAAGGAACAAATAGGACACACTATGGAGGTCTACATAGACGAGATGGTGGTTAAGTCCAAGAGAGCTGTGGATCACCTTAGAGACCTGGAAGAAGCATTCAATATCCTTGACAAATTCAATATGAAGTTGAACCCTTCAAAGTACCACTTTGGTGTTAAAGCAGGCAAGTTCCTAGGCTATATGGTAACAAAGAGAGGCATTGAAGCAAGCTCAGAGAAAATTAAGGCTATTGTGAATATAAAATCTCCTGTCAATGCCAAGGCAGTGTAAAGGTTGACAGGGAGGATCACAGCCTTGAATAGGTTCATATCAAAATCATCAGAAAAGTGCAAGGAATTCTACGACATTTTGAGAAAGAGCAAGAAATTTGAGTGGACTGAAAAGCATGAAAATGCTCTCAAAGCCCTTAAGGATTACCTATCTTCAGCTCCTGCCTTGATGAAACCAGAAAAAGGGGATATATTATCCTTATATCTAGCGGTATCCTCTAAGGCAGTAAGTGTGGTCCTTGTTAAGGATCACAAAGGTACACAACATCATGTTTATTATGTAAGTAAGAGTTTGCTTGACGCTGAATCCAGGTATTCACATCTAGAAAAACTTATCCTTGCTTTGATTATGGCATCTACTAAACTAAGACATTATTTTGAAACTCATGCCATTATTGTTAAGACTAATTTTCCAATTAAGAATGTTCTCAGGAAACCTGAAATGTCAGGAAGGATGGCTAAATGGGCAGTGAAGCTTAGTGCTTATGATAAAAGATATGAACCAAGGACTGCCATCAAATCCCAAGCCTTAGCTGACATTGTGGCAGATTTTAGTATTGACTTGCAAAGAGAAGCTGAGTTAGAAGTTCAGCAGCTGGAAGAGACTCAGGATCCTTGGATACTCTTCACTGATGGACCCTCCAATGTCAAAGGAACAGGACTTGGAATACTACTAAAATCGCCACAGGGGGACATAATACCCCATTCCATAACTTGTGAGTTTCAAACTACTAATAATGAGGCTGAATATGAAGCCTTAATAGCTGGTTTGCAAATTGCCAAGCATATGAGGATCAGGTATCTTGAGGTACATGTAGATTCATTGTTGATTACCAATCACTTTAATGGATCCTATGCTGTTAAAGGTGAAAAGCTAATCAAATACCTAGAGATAGTCAAGGAATTGGCACTCTCTTTTGTTTCTTTTAGTTTGACACAGGTACCCAGGGAAGAAAATGCAGAAGCTGATGCATTGGCCAACCTAGGATCATCCTTAAATATTCCAGAGGATATCAAGATCCCTATTGTTAGGGGAGGATTTCTCAATGACCTGTGATCCTCAATTACTGTTGGGTTTGGTGATCGTCACTTCTGTTTGAGTTAGTGATCCTCAGAAGTGTTTCAGGATCAGGATCATTGATCATCTTAAGGATCCTTATACTAACGATTGTCTACTTTGAATATGGTATTGTTTTGCAGGAGTACGAGTTTGGACTTGGTCTTGGCGACATTCCTGGAGCATATTCCATGACTAATTCCGCACGTGCTTACCTGAAGTGGACGTTATGGAGTTCGTGGGGGACTTGCATGATATGCGGAATGTTAGTTAGTGTAGATATTTTCCATTTTTAAAGGGGTAGCGAGCTAATTAGAAAACACTTGGCTATTTTTGGCTACACACACACTCTTACAACTGCTCTCACCAGCTCTCGTTAATTCACTTGGCGACTACACACTTTTTTACACAATACACTATAGTGATCCTTGTACTTAGCTCGCTATCATCCGAAGTTGTAATACATTTCTTGTTTAATTTGAGTTGGTGATCGGTAGTTTCCATCACCCGAGGTTTTTTATGCCGGAGATCATTCATTGATCAAGGGCTTTTTCCTCGTATAAATCCTCATGTCACTTGTTCATTATATTTCAGAGTGATCCTTATTGTTGTTCATCAATTCAAGCATCATACCTCACAACAGAAAGTTTGGTTGCATTATCATTGCTTGATTTTTGACCAAAACAGTTTGGCGCCCACCGTGGGGCAATTGGTGCTTCATTCCTAAGAAGATTCATACCTTTGTGGTCATTTCGGTTCATAACAACCAGGCAGATGGCTTCCTCAGCGAAGAACACTTCAAGCTTAATGCCCTCTTTCAGTTCTTCCCAAGGCGTTCCTCCTTTCCCTCCACCACCTTCTGGATCCCAGAAGAATGCTGAGAATACTGCGAAGAAACAAACCCCCATTTTCCAAAAACCACCAACTTCTTCTGTTTCAACTAATCCTACTACTAATGATCTTTATGCTCTGATTTTGCAGATGAGGAATCATGCATAAGAGCAGGACAAAACCAACAAAAGGATCCTCCGGGAGATCGATGAGATCAAGAAACAGAAGAAATCAATGGAGGATCACTCCCCTCTGATGTCAAGATCGCTGAACTTCGACACTCCGGTCATAACTTCCCAACACTCAGCAGTTCCGGACGTGCAATACTTGGGTGAATTACCAGGAAGGCGTTATGGAACAGTAACTATGAGTCATGCATTTGGCTCTCACTTCCAGCCTCAAGGATCCTCTTCTCAGCATCAGGGATACTTCACGTCAGGAGGATATTTGGGAATGCATGCAGTCCAAGGATCCTCCCAGGTCCAAGGATCCTCCCAGGTCCATGGATCCTCCCTTGTCCCAGGATCCTCTCTGGTCCCAGGATCCTCTCTGGTCCCAGGATCCTCTCTGGTTCCAGGATCCTTTCAGGTTCAAGGATCATCACAACTCCAAGGATCCAACGTCCTTCAGGATCAAGGATTCTTGAGAAGTATGCAGCCTCAGAGCTCGGACGTTCATCAAGGAGACTTCATACCAATGCAGACCATTGCTCCTTCTGGTCCTTCAATCATGCCAGAGCCTCGTCAATATGGATTCACATCCGCAATTCCAAACACGAATCCTGTGGGAGGTAACATTTTTAATAATTCATATAACCCTAACCATGGCTTAATGCAGGATACAGGTATTAATCAGGCTATGGCTAGAGAGCTACAGAAGCTTAAGAATATGATATCCAGTGTACCGGGAGTGGTTAAACCCATTCCTGAAATCGCAGATGGTAGCCATAGGATATCTCGTTTTGCACCACCCTTATGTGATGCTGAGATACCTAAAAGATTCCAGATACCATCTATGAAGCTGTATGATGGTTCGACGGATCCAGAGGAGCATGTAGCTCAGTACAGGGAGAGGATGGAGATCAATCCAATTCCTGAAAGGTTAAAAGAAGCATGTCTATGCAAGGGATTTGGATCCACACTTACAGGATCTGCTCTTAAATGGCTGCTAAGTCTTCCCCCTTACTCTATTACTTCATTTGCTAATCTAGTTAATTTGTTTAATAGTCAATTCTCTTGTAGCAGAAAATTTGAACGATTAACTAGTGATCTATATAGGGTAACACAAGGTCAAAATGAATCACTTAGAGATTACATCACTAAGTTTAGTAAAGAATCCTTAGATATTCCTAATTTGGATATTGCTACGGCTGTAGAAGCCTTTAAAATGGGATTGCTTAGGGATTCATTATTCTATGATGATCTTGTCATGACACCTTGCAGGAATCTTGATGAAGTAAGAACCAGGGCCCTTAGGTTCATCCGCCTAGAGGATGACAAAAGGATCCAGGATAGATTGACAGGATCCTCAAAACAGGAGAAACAAGGATCCTACTTCAGGAACAACAAATCCAAGTTCTACAATGAGTCTGATAACCAGAATGTGCATTCAGTGGAACAAGAAGAGGATGATGAGGATTATCCTCCTATTTCTGAATACTATTTTTCTGTTGATAACAATGAACTAATCCTTGCAATGCAGAATCTAGGTGAGAAAGCTAGGTGGCCAAGGAAAAGTGATATACCAGCCGCTACAAAGGATAAGTCCAAGTGGTGTGCATATCATGAGGATTTTGGGCATCTCACTGAAGAGTGTATTGCACTAAGAAAGGAAATTGGCTACTTGTTGAGCAAGGGGCATTTGAAGGAACTCTTGGGACGGAAGAAGTCAAGGATCCAGGATCCTGAAAGGATCCTGGAAAGGGCTCCTACTCCTCCAGCAGATGCACAAGTCATAAACTTCATATCCGGAGGGTCAGACATTTGTGGTACCTCCTTTTCAGCAGCAAAAAGACATGCTAAGGAAACCAAGATTGATAATGGAGACAGACCTGTCTGGACCTCCGTTGTCACCCAGGATAAAGTCATAACTTTTGATGAGGATGATCGTGTTGATGTCCAGGATCCTCATCATGATGGTCTTGTAATTACATTGTTTATTTCTAATCACTTTGTTCGCAGGATCCTTATAGATGGAGGAAGCTCTGTGAACATCATTCAGCTTGATGTCCTCAAGAAGATGAATATCCCGGAGTCTGATATTATCCCAAGATCCTCAGTATTTGTGGGATTCAGTGGAGAAACTAAGAATACATTGGGGGACATCAAACTCCCAATCTATATTGAAGGATTGCATTCTTATCAAAAATTTTGTGTTATAGATTGCTTATCATGTTGCAATGTTATCCTTGGCAGGCCATGGATACATGATATGAAGGCAGTTCCATCCACCTATCATCAATGTGTAAAGCTTCCAAGTCCTTGGGGAGTGGTGAAAATTGAGAGTGATCAACAAGAAGCTAAGAATTGCTATACCTCATCAATGAAGCCAGCCTCAAGACCAAGGGAGCAATAGCAATTAAAGTATCCTTCAAGAGATGTCTTGGAGGCAAGAGAACAGGATTTGAAAGAAATCCTCATGGATCCTGAGGATCCTGAATCCAAGATCTTCATAGGATCAGGGATCCTTAGCGATATCGAACAGGAGCTAGTATCCTTCCTTAAGAGAAGGAAATCCACCTTTGCCTGGAAACATGAAGACCTGACAGGTATATCTAAGGATATAATTACTCATAAACTTGGCATTGACAGGTCATTCAAGCCTATACATCAAAAGAGGAGGAAGTTTGCACCTGAAAGGAATGCTATTATCCAGGAAGAGGTAGATAAACTACTTCGGGCAGGTATGATAAGAGAGGTTAAGTATCCAAGATGGTTAGCCAATGTGGTTGTTGTTCAAAAGAAAAATGGAAAGTGGAGGGTATGTGTCGATTTTACTGATTTAAAAAAAGGCATGTCCCAAGGATCCTTTCCCATTACCCCACATTGACTCCATGGTGGATGCTACTGCGGGTCATGAGTTGTTGACTTTCATGGATGCTTCATCTGGATTTCAATAAATTCAGATGGAACCATCTGATCAAGAGGATACAGCCTTTATGACCCCAACTGGTATATACTGTTATATTGCTATGCCATTTGGATTAAGGAATGCAGGTGCTACTTATCAAAGGCTAGTAAATATGATGTTCAAGGAACAAATTGGACACACTATGGAAGTCTATATAGATGACATGGTGGATAAGTCCAAGAAAGCTGAGGATCACCTTAAAGACTTGGAGGAAGCATTCAATATCCTTGATAAATTTAATATGAAACTTAATCCTTCCAAGTGTCATTTTGGTGTTAAGGCAGGTAAATTCTTAGGCTATATGGTGACAAAGAGGGCATTGAAGCAAGTCCAGAGAAAATTAAGACTATTGTGAATATCAAATCTCCTGCCAATGCTAAGGTTGTGCAAAGATTGACGGGCAGGATCGCAGCCTTGAACAGATTCATATCCAAATCCTCAGAAAAGTGTAAGGAATTCTATGATATCCTGAGGAAGAACAAGAAATTTGAATGGACTGAGAAGCATGAAAGTGCCCTCAAAGCTCTTAAAGATTACCTATCCTCAGCCCCAGCCTTGATGAAACCAGAAAAAGGGGATGTATTATCCTTGTATCTAGCAGTATCCTCAAAAGCAGTAAGTGCGGTCCTTGTTAAGGATCACCAAGGTACACAACATCCTGTTTATTATGTAAGTAAAAGTTTACTTGATGCTGAATCCAGGTATTCACACTTAGAAAAACTTATCCTTGCATTAATTATGGCATCTACTAAATTGAGACATTATTTTGAGACTCATGCCATTATTGTTAAGACTAATTTTCCAATTAAGAATGTTCTCAGGAAACCTGAAATGTCAAGAAGGATGGCTAAGTGGGCAGTGAAGCTTAGTGCATACGATATAAGATATGAACCAAGGACTGCCATCAAATCCCAAGCCTTAGCTGACTTTGTGGCAGATTTTAGTAGTGATTTGCAAAAGGAAGCTGAGTTAGAAGTCCAACAGCTTGAAGAAACTAAGGATCCTTGGATACTCTTCACTGATGGAGCCTCTAATGTAAAAGGAACATGGCTTGGAATACTACTAAAATCGCCACAGGGGGACATAATACCCCACTCCATAGCTTGTGAATTTCAAACTACCAACAATGAGGCTGAGTATGAAGCCTTGATAGCTGGTTTGCAAATTGCTAAGCATATGAGGATCAGGTATCTTGAGGTACATGTAGATTCATTATTAATCACTAATCACTTTAATGGATCCTATGCTGTTAAAGGTGAAAAGCTAATCAAATATTTGGAGATAGTCAAAGAATTGGCACTCTCTTTTGTATCCTTTAGTTTGACACAGGTGCCAAGGGAAGAGAATGCAGAAGCTGATGCATTAGCCAATCTAGGATCATCTTTGAAGATCCCTGAGGATATCAAGATCCCTATTATCCATATCCTGACCCCTGCTATCGAGGATCATGTAGCTATGGAGATAGGAGAAGATTCTGCAGTCATCCCTAGTGATGATACTCAATCTCATTCAGGATCATGGATCCTCCTAATCATGAGATACATACAACATGGAGAAATTCCTACAGGAGAAAACCCAAGGGCTTTCAAAACTAAGGTATCTCAATTTACAATATTGAATAATATGTTGTATAAACGATCTCTTGCAGGACCATATCTAAGATGCATTGAGGATCCTGAAATCCAAGAAGTCTTAAAGGATTTCCATGAGGGAGATTGTGGAAACCACACTGGGGGCAGGGCATTAGTCTCAAGGATCCTGAGGACAGGATACTATTGGCCCACTATGAAGAAGGATGCTGTGGAGTATGCCAAGAAGTGTGATCCTTGTCAGAGGCACAGTAATAACCTTCACCAACCAGCAGAACTCTTGCATCCTATATCCTCTTCCTGGCCATTCATGAGATGGGGAATGGATATAGTTGGAAAGCTTCCTAAGGCACCTGGTGGAAAAGTATTCATGCTTGCTATGACTGATTACTTCTCTAAGTGGATAGAGGCTGAAGCCTTTGCTCAAGTCAGAGAAAAGGAAGTTATATCCTTTATTAAAAGAAACATTATTACTAGATTTGGTATCCCTTCTGAGATTATTTGTGATAATGGATCCCAATTTATTGGGAATACAACCACTAACTTTTGTGACAGTTGGGGGATTAAGATGATAACATCAACACCAGTCCACCCACAAGCTAATGGTCAGGCAGAATCATCCAACAAGATCATCATCAACAATTTGAAGAAGAAGCTTGGATCTAAAAAAGGAAAATGGGCAGAAGAACTACCTTATGTACTTTGGGCTGATAGGACAACTCCCAAGAATGCCACAGGCCAAACTCCATTTTCTTTGGTATTTGGGGCAGAATCAGTGATCCCTACAGAGATGGTGGTTCCAACTGCAAGAACAAGCATTCGTGATCCTGGAGAGAACCCTGAAAACTTGGTTCAAGACTTGGATACTATAGAAGAAATCAGGGATTTGGCAAGGATAAGGATAGCTAGTTATCAACAAAGGATGGCTGGAGCCTACAACAAAAATGTCAGGATCAGGAAATTCCAAGTTGGTGATATGGTATTAAGGAAAACATTTCAGAATACCACCAATCCTGCTGATGGAAAGTTGGCACCAAAATGGGAAGGCCCCTATTTGATTGAAGCTGAAGCAGGAAAGGGGGCATATCGATTGCTAACAATGGAAGGTGATTTGCTACCAAGAGCTTGGAATGATGTCCATTTGAAGAAATATTTTATGTGACAAGGATCCATGATCCTCACCCGACAAGTATCCTTGAAGGATCCTTACAGAATAGATGATCCTCATTTTGGTAACATTCTAATCTCATACTATTTCATTTTTTTATTCTCTTGTATAAGGATAAGGATCCTGCATCCTTTATCCTCCTTTCACTTGATTCTGAGTTTTGAAGGTTCAGGTATCCTTAACTAAGGATTGAGTATCCACAGAAGTATCCAGTTATTTGGGCTTGACCCCAGTTATTTGGGCTTGACCCCAGTTATTTGGGCTTGACCCCAGTTTGGGCCTGTCCCCAGTTTCGCCAGTAGCGCATGATGATCCTGATATAGTTCATGGCAATGGGACCAGTACTCACTTTAGGGGCTGACAATTTCCTTGTACTGGCTATATTCAGGATCCTACGTATAATGGTAGACGTACCATACATCCGTTCCTAAGGTTTCTAACGTTTTCACGTTAGCTAAGGTTTTGGCATTTTCATGTCACTAAGTTTGGATAGTCGGCAGTGAGGGCCATACTCCAGTTTACATACGATCCTTTGGGCTTGTCCCCAGTTATCCTTTGGGCTTGTCCCCAGTTATCCTTTGGGCTTGTCCCCAGTTATCCTTTGGGCTCGTCCCCAGTATATTGGGCTTGTCCCCAGAATTGTTGGGCTTGTCCCCAGTTAGTAACTCTTATCTTATATTGGCTTAGTCCCAAGTTGTATCCTATTTCAGGTTCTTGGAGATAAACGACCAAGGATCCTTCATCCTTACTTTCTACTAAGGTTTGTCTTTTGGGCTATCCTGATTACAAGTGTTAAAGGTTGGGATCCTAACGTGGATCCTCAGGTACGATCCTTAACTATTTTGATCTTATCCATTATTCATTTAAGTAACCCTTATCCTTTGACAACTGAACTTGTGTTCCTTAAGCTATATTACTTTTCAGAACTTATCGATTATAGGATATGTGATCCTTGATCATATCCTAAAATTTTTGGGATATTTCTTAATTTTTTTCTTTACTTGATAAGTTTAAACAAAATAAACATCACAACAATTGGAAAGAAAAATACTAACAAGGATAGCAACACGGGATATAGTAAAAAAGTTAAAGTTATTTTATTCACAAAACATTAAACCCTTTAAGGTTGTCAAAATTGCCAACCCACGTTTCTACCAGCAAAACGTGGCCCGTCCACATGGGTTGGCAAAGGGTGTCCATTGTTCATTGGTCTAGAAAGTGCAGGAATCAAAAGACGGCAGGATCACAATGGCTTCATCCCCTAAACAGAGGATCCCTCCACCATTTGTAACCCTACCTATTGTTCGAAGGATCCATGATCCTTAGTCCTAATTACTATTGTTTAAGTACAACCCATCATTGTTCAACAAAAAACACCATAACCAAATAACCAAACTAAAAAAAATGGGCTCCGGCTACGTCTAGAAATGTCCTTCATCGCCCATTCATGCAACCTATGCCTTCGCTGCATCACCATCTCCTCCAGCTCCCATATCCTTCACCTGATCCTTGCCACTGCCACCAGCTTCGATTGCCAGAACCTCATCGGCCTCATCTTCATCATCCTCCAACTCAGCCAGCCTAGCCTTCTAGCCCTCCATGTCCCAGTTGCTCCTGTCAAAGGCAGGATCCTGAGCTTCTTGGGCCATCTGCAGCTTGGTCTTGTACATGGCAATGGCAGCAGAGACCTTAGCATCCTCCGTGATCTCGTGCTTCTCATAATCAGCATTGATCTAAGTTGCAACTATCTGAGTTTTGGCATCATTGAGATCCTTTTCAAGGGAAGCAATCTTGTGATCCTTGAGCACCGCCACTTTCTGGAGGTCAGAGTATTTCTCCTCAAGCTCTTCAACATTCCCAACATAGTCCTCAATCTCAGCAAATTTCTACAAAGAAGACAATGCAAAGATTAGAGTCAAGTGATCCTCAAACGGGCAGGATAACTAAGCTAAGTCAGTGATCCTTACATCTGCGAAATACTCGAGGAACTGATGGCGGATCAGAGGCAAGCCTTGTAGGTTGTCAGCTTCAGAGGTCTTTCTTTTCTTTCCACCTCTTCCCTTTGAAGTGGTTGCCTTGGGGATTACGACGGAGGGGCTAGCAGCAGACTTTTTCTTTGAGGATCTGACGGTGTCAAGATCGGTGACACTGAATTTGGAGGCAGATTTTGAGGATCTCCCGGCGCCTACACACCCAAAACAGATAAGTATCCTTATCCTACTTCTATTTAACTATTTATTTAAACATTTAACTATACAAAAAACAGGATACTTACTTGACATAGTGACAGAACCTGAGGATACTTCTTGAGAATCCTGGGTGTTTGTTTTGAATGATCTTGTTGCAGGATCAAGCTTTCTGAAAGCAGCAAGCCTTTCTTTGGTGGCAGGTGATGGTATAAGGTGCGAAACAGAGACAACTGTACAACAGAAACAAAAGGGTGTTAGTGATCCTTATACAAAAACAAGGTTATCTGGTGATCCTTCTCAGGATCCTCTATCCTACCATGGGTGGTCCACTTCCTTGGCAGATCCTTTCCATCCGGGATAGAATCCCTTCTGACAAAGAAGAATCGCCGTTTCCAGTTTGTATCATTCTTAGTGGCTTTGAAGATGGGGTGTTCTTCACCGGGTTTACGCTTGAATAGATATCGGTGGGACCCAAATGTTGTGAGGTCATACATCTCTGCCAATTCCGACATTCCTAGAGCAATTCCTTCTTGCTCAATGATCCTCTCAAGGGTATATAAGACCCTCCAGATCATTGGCATAGCTTGAATATAGGAGATGCCGGTAAGGGAGAAGAAAGACTGGGTGAATTCAGGGAAAGGATATGAGTATCCTATTGTGAAAGGAGTGACCGGGAAAGCTACCCAAGTTTCAAAAACGTAATCACTTAGAACGGTGGGATCGAACGGTTTGAAATCGGTGTTCACCGGAAAGTAATGTCGGATCCTGTCTATTTGTGGGTCAGTGAAGCAGCATCTTTCTTTCGCTGAATCTTTGATGATCCCCTGGCTCTTAAGAGGACTGTCCTTCTTGTGATCCTTAGCCGGTGAGGATCTTAGCATCATCTTGATTATGAAGAAGGTGAAGAAAGAAGGAGCAGAGAAAGAAAACGTAAAGGAAGAAGAGGAAGAGAGATACCTGCTTGATCTTCGGATAAGAATTTAAAGGAAGTTTCTCTTGAATTTAAATGCGGATTGATCCCTATCTCTAACTCCTATTTATAATGATGATTTTGCAGGATAGTCACTTCAGTGACGTCATGCTCGTAACGGCTAGTCCGATTACAACGGCTAGTTATCCGTTGGTTGATTGCGGATAAGAACAAAATACAACTCGTTTATTTACATAATTACTCCTTATATTTTGGGGGCAATTGTTAGGGGAGGATTTCTCAATGACCTGTGATCCTCAATTACTGTTGGGTTTGGTGATCCTCACTTCTGTTTGAGTTAGTGATCCTCAGAAGTGTTTCAAGATCAGGATCATGGATCATCTTAAGGATCCTTATACTATCGATTGTCTACTTTGAATATGGTATTGTTTTACAGGAGTACGAGTTTGGACTTGCTCTTGGCGACATTCCTGGAGCATATTCCATGACTAATTCCGCACGTGCTTACCTGAAGTGGACGTTATGGAGTTCGTGGGGGACTTGCATGATATGCGGAATGTTAGTTAGTGTAGATATTTTCCATTTTTAAAGGGGTAGCGAGCTAATTAGAAAACACTTGGCTATTTTTGGCTACACACACACTCTTACAACTGCTCTCACCAGCTCTCGTTAATTCACTTGGCGACTACACACTTTTTTACACAATACACTATAGTGATCCTTGTACTTAGCTCGCTATCATCCGAAGTTGTAATACATTTCTTGTTTAATTTGAGTTGGTGATCGGTAGTTTCCATCACCCGAGGTTTTTTATGCCGGAGATCATTCATTGATCAAGGGCTTTTTCCTCGTATAAATCCTTGTGTCACTTGTTCATTATATTTCAGAGTGATCCTTATTGTTGTTCATCAATTCAAGCATCATACCTCACAACAGAAAGTTTGGTTGCATTATCATTGCTTGATTTTTGACCAAAACACCTATCATCCACGTTTTGGCTCCTGCTATTGAGGATCACATAACTATGGAGATAGAAGAGGATTCCGCAATGGTTCCTAGTGATGGTGCACAGTCTCATTCAGGATCATGGATCCTTCCAATCATGAGATATATACAACATGGAGAGATTCCTACAGGAGAAAACCCCAAGGCTTTCAAAATCAAGGTATCTCAATTTACAATATTGAATAACATGTTATATAAACGATCTCTTGCAGGTCCATATCTAAGGTGCATAGAGGATCCTGAAATTCAAGAAGTCATAAAGGATTTTCACGAAGGAGATTGTGGAAACCACACTGGGGCAGGGCATTGTTCTCAAGGATCCTTAGGACAGGATACTATTGGCCTACAACGAAGAAGGATGCTGTGGATTATGCCAGGAAGTGTGATCCTTGTCAGAGATATAGTAATATCCTTCATCAACCAGCAGAGCTCTTGCATTCTATATCCTCTTCTTGGCCATTCATGAGATGGGGAATGGATATAGTTGGTAAACTTCCCAAAGCACCAGGAGGAAAGGTGTTCATGCTTGCCATGACTGATTACTTCTCTAAGTGGATAGAGGCTGAAGCCTTTGCTCAAGTCAGAGAAAAAGAAGTGATATCCTTTATTAAAAGAAACATCATTACTAGATTTGGTATTCCTTCTAAAATAGTTTGTGATAATGGATCCCAATTTATTGGGAGTAGAACTACTAACTTTTGTGACAGCTGGGGGATTAAGATGATAACATCAACACCAGTCCACCCACAAGATAATGGTCAAGCAGAATTATCCTATATATAAGAAGAAGGATCCTGGATCCTCTATCCTCCTTTCACTTAATTCTGAGTTTTGCAGAAGGTTCATGTATCCTTAACAAAGGATTGAGTATCCACAGAAGTATCCAGTTATTTGGGCTTGACCCCAGTTATTTGGGCTTGACCCCAGTTATTTGGGCCTGTCCCCAGTATCGCCAGCAGCGCACGATAATCCTGGTACAGTTTATGGCAATGGGACCAGTACTCGCTTTAGGGGCTGACAATTTCATTGTACTGGCTGTATCTGGGATCCTACGTATAATGGTAGACGTACCATACATCCGTTCCTAAGGTTTCTAACGTTTTCACGTTAGCTAAGGTTTTGACATTTTCATGTCACTAAGTTTGGATAGTCGCCAGTGATGGCCATACTCCAGTTTACACAAGATCCTTTGGGCTTGTCCCCAGTTTTTTGGGCTTGTCCCCAGTATATTGGGCTTATCCCCAGAATTGTTGGGCTTGTCTCCAGTTGCTAACTCTTCTCTTATATTGGCTTAGTCCCAAGTTATGTTCCATTTCAGGTTTTTGAAGCCAAATAGCTAAGGATCCTTGATCCTTACCTTTTACTAAGGTTTGTCTTTTGATTATCCTGATTGTAAATGTTAAAGGTTTAGGATCCTAACTTGGATTCTCAGGTATGATCCTTGATCATTTTTTATTTCATTCTTTATTCATTTAAGTGACCCTTATTTTTTGACAACAGGACACATGATCATTGAAGTTCACTACTTTTAAATTTATCGATCATAGGATATTAGATCCTTGATCATATCCTAAATTTTTTTGACACAATCTATTAAACCTTTATTCTCAACTTATGAATTCAAACAAAGTATATAATAGCAACTGGAAGGTAAAATATTCACAAATGTAACAACACATAAGACAGTCAAAAGATTAAGATTTTATTTACCAAAAGTTAAACCCTTTAAAGGTTTTCAAAATTGCCAACCCAAGTTTCTACCAGCAAAACGTGGCCCGTCCACTTGGGTTGGCAAAGGGTGTCCATATTTAACAAGGTCTAAGTGCAAGAAATAAAGGCGGAAGGATAACGAGTGGCTTCATCCCCCAAACAGAGGATCCATCCACCACCCATTATCCTACCTATTGTCCAAGGATCCATGATCCTCAACCCTAAAAACTATTGTCTAAGTTATTACAGGCCAGCATTGTTCAGAAAAACACCATCAAAACAAAAAAAAATCAGTTATCCTCAACAGGAACAGGGTTATCCTATGATCCTTCTATAAGGATCCTCTATCCTACCATGGGTGGCCCACTTTCTGGGGAGATCCTTCCCATCCGGGATGGAATCCCTCCAAACGAAGAAGAATCGCTTCTTCCAGTTGGTATCGTTTTTGGTGGTCTTGAGGATTGGATGAGGATCACCGGGTTTATATTTGAGCAAGTAACAGTGAGATCCATGGCTCACAAGATTGTACAATTGAGCCAGTTCTGACATTCCCAGCTCAATGCCTTCCCGCTCAATGATGCTCTCTAGGGTATATAAAACCCTCCACATCATTGGCATGGCCTGGATATAGCACATGCCAGTGAGGGAAAAGAAAGACTAGGTGAAAGCAGGGAAAGGATAGGAGTATCCTATCAGGAATGGGGTAACCGGAAAGGCAACCCAAGTCTCAGAAACGAAATCGATTTTGGCAGTAGGGTCAAAAGGCTTGAAGACGGTATTCGCCGGAAAACAGTGGCGAATCTGGTCGATCTCCGGATCAGTGAAGCTGCAGAGTTCCTTCGAAAGATTTTTGATAATCCCTTGGCTTTTCAAAGGACTATCTTTCTGGTGATCCTTGGCAGGGGAGGATCGTAACTTCATTATGATCTAAAGATTTTGAAAAGGAACAGCGGAAGAAGATGAAGAGAGAAGGGAGAGAGAAGTACCTGATCAATCTTCGAATGAGGATTTAAAGGGTGTAACGCACGAATTTAAATGCCTCTTGATCCTTATCTCTAACTTGAATTTATAATGATGATTTTGCAGGCAAGTCATGTCGCTGACGTAAGACCAGCAACGACTACTTAGATTCTAACGGCTATATATCCGTTAATCAGTTCATTGGAGATAAGATCAAAAAAAATATAACTCGTTAATTTACATTTTACTCCTCATATTTTGGGGGCAATTGTTAGGGGAGGATTTTCCAATCCTAAGGATCACGGATCCTCAAGTACTGCCAGGATCACGGGTCCTCAATTCTGTTTGAATTAAGGATCCTCAGAAGGTGTTGCAGGATCAGGATCCATGATCCTTATTGTTATCCTTATACTAACGATTGTCTACATTGTATGTGAGCTCGTTTTGCAGGAGTATACGCATGGACCAAGTCTTACCGATATTCTCGGAGAATATGCCCTCAATATTCCGCACGTGCTTGGCCTTTGTGAATGTTATGGAGATCGTGGGAAGCTCGCACATTTAGCGGATAGTTAGTTATCTAGTTATTTCTAATTTTAAAAGGGGATAACAAGCTTAGATTAGAACATTCGGCTAAGTTAGCTAACACACACACTCTCGCAAGCTCTCAGTAATTCATTTGGCGATTTCATACACATTGCACTCTAGTGATCCTTGTAACAAGCTTGTTATCATCCCGAGTTGTAATAACCATTTGTTTAATTATAGTTGGTGATCGGTAGTTTCCATCACCCGAGGTTTTTTATGCCGGAGATCAACTCTTGATCAAGGGCTTTTTCCTCGTATAAATCCTTGTGTCACTTGTTCATTTCATTTGCAAGTTATTCATACTTTTGTTCATTGTTTCAAGCATCATTCCTCACAACAAAGATTTGGTTGCATTATCCTAGCCTGATTTTTGACCAAAACAGTAATATCCTAGCTTGATTTTTGACCAAAACAGTTGGTATGCCAAGTTTTTGTAAAGTCACATTTTAGCATTAAAATGTGTATTTTATTATTAAAATCTTGATTAATTGAGACGGGCGTTACATATTGCTTTGTTTATATCTAATCATTTTGTTCGCATGATTCTGATAGATGGAGGAAGCTCAGTGAACATCATTCAACTTGATGTCCTCAGGAAGATGAACATCCCTGAATCTGAAATTATCCCGAGATCAGTTCTTGTGGGATTCAATGGAGAAACCAAGAACACTCTGGGGGACATTAAACTTCCCATTTACATAGAGGGAGTTAATTCTTTTAAAAAAATCTATGTTATAGATTGCTTATCCTGTTGCAATGTTATCCTTGGCAGGCCGTGGATACATGACATGAAAGCGGTTCCATATACATACCACCAATGTGTGAAACTCCCTACTCCATGGGGGGTGGTGAAGATTAAAAGTGACCAACAAGAGGCCAAGAATTGCTATACTTCATCCATGAAGCCAGCTTCAAGACCCAGGGAGCAATAGCAATTAAAGTATCCTCCAAGAGATGTCCTGGAGGCAAGATAACAAGATGTGAAAGATATCCTGATGGATCCTCAGGATCCTGAATCCAAAGTCTTTATAGCATCCGGGATCATCAATGACATCGAACAAGATCTAGTATCCTTCCTCAAGAAGAGAAAAACTACCTTTGCCTGGAAGCATGAGGACATGACAGGTATTTCCAAAGATATTATTACTCATAAACTTGGCATTGACAGGTCATTCAAACCCATACACCAAAAGAGGAGAAAGTTTGCACCTGAAAGGAATGCCAGCATTCAGGAGGAGGTAGATAAACTACTCAGGGCTGGTATGATTTGAGAGGTTAAGTATCCAAAATGGTTAGCCAATGTGGTTGTGGTTCAAAAGAAAAATGGAAAGTGGAGGGTATGTGTCGATTTCACTGATTTAAACAAGGCATGTCCCAAGGATCCTTTCCCATTACCCCCATTACCCCACATTGAATCCATGGTGGATGCTACCACGGGTCATGAGTTATTGAATTTCATGGATGCTTCATCTGGATTTCAACAAATTCAGATGGAACCATCTGATCAGGAGGATACAGCCTTTATGACCCCAACTAGTATCTATTGTTATATTGCTATGCCATTTGGACTAAGAAATGCAGGTGCTACCTACCAAAGGCTAGTCAATATGATTTTAAAGAACAAATTGGACACACGATGGAAGTCTATATAGATGACATGGTGGTTAAGTCCAAGACAGCTGAGGATCACATTAGAGATTTGGAGAAAGCATTTGATATCCTTGATAAATTCAATATGAAATTGAATCCTTACAAATGTCACTTTGGTGTAAAAGCAGGCAAGTTCCTAGGTTACATGGTGACAAAAAGAGGCATAGAGGCAAGTCCAGAGCAAATCAAGGCGATTGTGAATATTAAGTCTCCTGCCAATGCCAAGGATGTACAAAGGTTGACAGGGAGGATCGCAGCCTTGAATAGGTTCATCTCAAAGTCATCAGAGAAATGCAAGGAATTCTATGACATCCTGAGAAATAACAAGAAATTTGAGTGGATTGAAAAGCATGAGAATGCTCTCAAAGCCCTTAAGGATTACCTATCCTCAGCTCCAGCCTTAATGAAACCAGAAAAGGAGGATATATTATCCTTGTACTTGGCAGTTTCCTCTAAGGCAGTAAGTGCAGTCCTTGTAAAGGATCATGAAGGTACCCAACATTCGGTATATTATGTAAGTAAAAGTTTGCTTGATGCTGAATCCAGGTATTCACATTTAGAAAAACTTATCCTTGCTTTGATTATGGCATCTACTAAATTACGCCATTATTTTGAAACTCATGCTATTATTGTTAAGACTAACTTTCCAATTAAGAATGTTCTCAGGAAACCTGAAATGTTAGGAAGGATGGCAAAATGGGCAGTAAAGCTTAGTGCTTATGATATAAGATATGAACCAAGAACTGCCATTAAATCCCAAGCCTTAGCTGACTTTGTGGCTGATTTCAGTAGTGATCTACAAAGGGAAGTTGAGTTAGAAGTTCAACACCTTGAAGAGACTAAGGATTCTTGGATACTCTTCACAGATGGGGCTTCAAACATCAAGGGAACTGGATTAGGAGTACTACTAAAATCGCCACAGGGGGACATAATACCCCACTCAATTGCTTGTGAGTTTCAAACTACTAATAATGAGGCTGAGTATGAAGCCTTGATAGCTGGTTTGCAAATTGCAAAGCACATGAGGATCAGGTATCTTGAGGTACATGTAGATTCATTGTTAATTACTAATCACCTTAATGGTTCTTATGCAGTTAAAGGTGAAAGACTAATCAAATATCTAGAGATAGTCAAGAAATTGGCAGACTCTTTTGCTTCTTTTAGTTTGACACAGGTACCCAAGGAAGAAAATGCAGAAGCTAATGCTTTGGCCAACCTTGGATCATCATTGAAGATTCCAGAGGATATTAAAATTCCCATAATCCATATCTTTACTCCTGCTATTGAGGATCACACAGCTATGGAAATAGTAGAGGATTCTGCAATCATACCTAGTGATGGTGCACAATCACATTCAGGATCCTGGATCCTCCCAATCATGAGATATATACAACATGGAGAGATTCCTACAGGAGAAAACCTCAGAGTGTTCAAAGTCAAGGTATCTCAATTTACAATATTAAATAACATGTTATATAAACGATCTCTTACAGGTCCATATCTAAGGTGCATTGAGGATCCTGAAATTCAAGAAGTCCTAAATGATTTTCATGAAGGAGATTATGGAAACCACACTGAGGGCAGAGCACTGTTCTCAAGGATCCTTAGGACAGGATATTATTGGCCTACTATGAAGAAGAAGGATGATGTGGATTATGCAAAGAAATGTGATGCTTGTCAAAGACATAGCAATATCCTTCATCAACCAGCAGAGCTCCTACATCCTATATCCTCTTCTTGGCCATTCATGAGATGGGGAATGGATATAGTTGGTAAACTTCCCAAGGCACCAGGAGGAAAAGTGTTTATGCTTGCTATGACTGATTACTTTTCCAAGTGGATAGAAGCTGAAGCCTTTGCTCAAGTCAGAGAAAAAGAAGTGATATCCTTTATTAAAAGAAACATTATTACCAGATTTGGTATTCCTTCTGAAATTGTTTGTGATAATGGATCCCAATTTATTGGGAGTAGAACTACTAACTTTTGTGACAGTTAGGGGATTAAGATGATAACATCAACACCAGTCCACCCACAAGCTAATGGTCAAGCAGAATCATCCAGCAAGATCATCATCAACAACTTGAAGAAAAAGCTTGGATCCAAGAAAGGAAAATGGGCAGAAGAGCTACCTTATGTGTTATGGGCTGATAGAACAACTCCCAAGAATGCCACTGGTTAGACTCCATTTTCTTTAGTGTTTGGAGCAGAATCAGTGATCCATACAGAGATGGTAGTGCCTACTGCCAGAACAAGCATCCTTGATCCTGAAGGAAATGCTGAAAACTTGATTCAAGACTTGGATACTATAGAAGAACTAAGGGATTTGGCAAGGATAAGATTGGCTAGTTATCAACAAAGGATGGCTGGAGCTTATAACAAAAATGTCAGGATCAGAAAGTTTCAAGTTGGTGACATAGTGTTAAGGAAAGCATTCCAAAATACCACAAATCCTGCTGATGATAAGTTAGCACCAACGTGGGAAGGCCCCTACCTTATTAAAACTGAGGCAGGAAAGGGGGCATATCGATTATTAACAATGGAAGGTGATTTGTTATCAAGATCTTAGAATGCTGTCCATTTGAAGAGATACTTCATGTGAAAGGATCCAGGATCCTTGGCCATCTTCATATTTGGTATATACATAAAGGATCCTTAGAGGGTATGTGATCCTAGTTCTGGTAATGATTTGATTCTAATTTGTTTAATCCTTTAATTTAACTTATTACAAGGAGAAGGATACAGGATCCTTTATCCTATTTCACTAAGTTCTAAGTTTTGCAGAAGTGGGTGCATATTTGGCAAAGGATCAAGTATCCATAGAAGTCTCCTAAGTTTTATGTGCCTGTCCCCAGTTTTATGGGCTTGTCCCCAGTTTTATGGGTTTATCCCCAGTTTTTTAGCTCGTCCCCAGTTTAAGGTATCTACTACCTTCGCTAGTAGCGCACGACTATCCTGGTGCAGTTAAAGGGAATGGGAACAGTACCCGCTTTAGGGGCTGACAATTTCATTGTACTGGCTGTATTCAGGATCCTAAGTATAATGGTAGACGTACCATACATCCGTTCTTAAGGTTTCTAACGTTTTCACGTTAGCTAAGGTTTTGGCATTTTCATGTCACTAAGTTTGGATAGTCGCCAGTAAGGGCCATACTCCAGTTTACACAAGATCCTTTGGGCTTGTCCCTAGTTTTTTGGGCTTGTCCCCAGTTTTTTGGGCTTGTCCCCAGTTTTTTGAGATTGTCCCCAGTTTTTTGGGCTTGTCCCCAGATTGTTGGGCTTGTCCCCAGATTGTTGGGCTTGTCCCCAGATACTAACTCTCCCTTTTACAGTTGTCTTAGTCCCAAGTTATCTCTCATTTCAGGTTTCTAAAGCTAAACAGTTAAGGATCCTGGATCCTAACTTTATACAAGGGTTTGTTTTTTGGTTATCACGATTGAAAGTATCAAGGATTTAGGATCCAACTTGGATTCTCTGGTATGATCCTTATTTACTTTAAGTTTATTCTTGATTTATCTATGTCACCCTTTGTCTTTGACAACATGATATATAATCCTAAAATAATCTCACTTTTTAAACTTTTAGATTATAGGATATTTGATCCTTGATCATATCCTAAACTTTTTGACATAAACTAATTTTTATACCTTCACTAATAACTTGTAAATTCAAAAAATTATACAATAACAATTGAAAGGTAAGTATAGACAAAGTGAACAGCACAAGATAGACAAAAGTTAAAGGTTTTATTTATTTATCCAAAATTAAACCCTTCAAAGGTTGTCAAAATTACCTACCCCAAGCATCTACCAGCAATACGTTGTAACACCTGTGCCTTCACGGCCATCAAACAAATACCAAACCAATGAAATATTATATTTCATACTTAGGATTTGTAAAAATATGTGTATCATTTGCACATATCAATTTTTGTTCAATTCCAAACTCTAAATCGCTTTCTGGAAGGTTATACGCGCACCGATGCGTAAATATAACCAGTTTAATGCAACAAACACTCCGGAATAGTGACATAGGCTTAACATACCTTAAATAACCTTTACATAACTTAGAAATAAGTTTTGAAGGCTTTGGTATGGCAAAAACAAGTTAAATCGCTTACAGGGACTAAATTTGACAAACTGCGAAAGTATGCCAATTTGAACTGTAACAGACGTTCCGGAACATGACCATAAGTTAAACATACCATAAATATCCTT
Source organism: Helianthus tuberosus (assembly GCA_030545235.1). NCBI lineage: Eukaryota > Viridiplantae > Streptophyta > Magnoliopsida > Asterales > Asteraceae > Helianthus > Helianthus tuberosus. Next base: position 105,999,189 of record CM060407.1, read on the forward strand.
TACATAGCTTAGAAATAGGCTTTGAGGTGTTCGGTGTGCTAAAATAAACTTTTGGGTCATTCAGGGACTAAAAGTGTCAAAAAGTGCACAAGTTTGCACTTTTGCGTATAACTCACGTTCTGAATACATCCGGACATCCAAAAATTTATGTAAGCATGACTATATTATGCTTTAGTGTTTGGCTTGCCAAAAATCCATTCGTCGCGCATTTTGGATCGTTTTTCGCGCTTATGCGCATTCCGTCGTAATTAAGCGAACATCGCGTTCGTACGACCAAACGAACCAACATCCGACATATTTTTGAGCATGTTTCATGTCCACAATGTTTAGGCATCATTTTAGGGCCTTAAAGTTGGCTTTACGGGCCTTGGAAGTGTCGGGAATGGCCTTAAACACGTGCAGGGACTGAAACTGTCATTTCTGAAACTTTGTTCTGATCTGTGACTCCTAGGCGGCCCGCCTCAAGATCTTAACATCCTCAGGCGGCCCGCGTCAGACCTTCTGACCAGATTAAATGTTTCTAACAGCAGATTGCAGCTGTTTGATCCACCACCACACATTCTCATTTGTCTAGTCAGCTGATAAGAACCATTTTCTAGTCACCATAAGGTTCCAACACTTGTACGGTTACGATTAAGGCACGTTTTCCATGAAACGATCCTAACGGTTACCCGAAAACTATAAATACCCCATCACCCCAATGCAAAACTTACAAGAACTTTGATTTGAGAAACTCTAAGTTGAAACTATTGTTTCATACCTGAGATTTTTTAATCGAGGTTAGCATTCGGGGACCCTTCGTAAGTATTCTTTCGTTCTTTTCCTTATTTTATTGCCTTTCGAGTCTGAAAGTCAAACTTTTTTTGACTTTCTGCGTTGACCAGTAATGGTCAATGCGAAGTTCGTTTGAACTTCGCAACGTGAGTGTAATCACGTTGGTTATAGTCCCTTGGGACTATGCCTACTGATTACCACGTTGTCTAGGGTCGTAGGGTAAGCGATCTAATAAATCGCTTATACCTCGAACCCGACCCATTTGGTCGATCATTAGGATCCGACCAAATACATTAGGTGACCATAGTAGGTAGGGAATAACCTTCCGAGGTTATACCCTATGGTCGCTTCGTTTAAGTAGTTGTATGATAGGTAGTTTATATGCCTTATGTAAATTACCAGAATACCCTTTTCATGTATAATTGGTAATTAAGCATATGTAACCTAAACTTTTGTCACATAACTGATTTTGTAACATGTTTAGGCATATAACACTTGTCATAGGACTAGTTAGACGGTCCGAACGCGTTTCACGCGCACGGCGCGTTAAAGTAGCATAAGCTACCTTAATGGGTCGCGATGGGTCGAAAGCACTTAGGTTTGGTTTCATTGTAGTATGTAGGCCTTGTTAAACCATATCATATGAGTTCCAACACTCATTTGGTTTACCAAGCCTCATCCTATCCGATCTCCCGATTTAAGTCCGGTTTATTTATATAGTTTTAGATTGCCGACTGATTCCGTGCTCTCTCTAGCTTTGTTTGGTTGTTGTTCAAGACCTCCAAGCATTCTCAGGCGAGTACATTATTCCCCTATTTTACTGCTTTCAATTGTTTTGGGGTGACTCATATGTGCTAAATGTTTTCGATGTTATAACGATGGTTTCAAAAACGATTAAGACGATTTATACAAAACTAATAACGATTTCATAAAGTGAACAAACTTGTTGGTTGTAGTTACATAACAAATGACATTCATTAGCAATGATCAAGCCGACCAGTATTAGGTTATGGTACCATAGGATCTGACAAATCCCGTTAGTTACTACACCCGTAGTTATGTGTGGGTGTTGTGGGTAGCGACTGAATCTGTAATTGTTAATTTACTCTTTGGTAAGGGTTTATTAATGCGAGATGTTAATCTATCCTTTGGTAAGGGTTTATTAATGCGAATTATTAATCTATCCTTTGGAAAGGGTTTATTAATGCGAGTCAAGAAGGTTTGAATGTTATTAGCGAGACGACCATTTAAGTAGTTTCACGACCTAAAACGAATTTAACGATTGGGTAAACGATTGGTTTTCACACGATGTTTTAACGATTGGGTAAACGATTGGATTCAAAGCGATATACGATTGGGTTTTGGTTACATATTACATGATTTACATTGGGCATGAACATTACTTTGGTGGTTTGGTTTGATTAAGTGATTAAGTAACAATGCGTGTGGAATATGTACAAGCATGGTGGATACGCCGCTGGTACTTCCTATGTATAAGTGTTTGTATGGTATTACATATTGTAGCGTTATTTGAATCATTTCAGTTTGAGACATAGAACATTTTATACAAGTAACATACTTTTCACAAGACATTTATTTACAAACAACTTATCTTATACAAACTCATTTTACATGGTTATTCATTTAATCATGCATTATTCTCTTATTATACATATCACCTGAACTTATTATTTTTCAAATGATTTACAAAGACAAAGCAAATTACAAGGTTCATGACTAAACATTTTCTTAAAACAGAAGTCATGAATCTTATTTTCACAAAACCTATGTACTCGCCAGCATTTCTTTGCTGACCTCGTTTTCACATATGTTTCAGGTATTGTTGAAAGATATCGATTGATAGGATGCATGCTCACATAGGACTGGACAAGGCCTTAGTGACTCAATAACAATGATAGACTATGTTTAAATTGTGTATTTAGATTTCCAGACAATGTAATTATTCAATGATTAATAAAACGAAACACTTTTTGGTATCCATGGTTATGAAACATTAATTCTGTTGCAACACGCCTCGATGTTTCCGCCGCGATTTGTTGTTTTACGCGGTCGGGGTGTGACAGAAAAGATGGTATCAGAGCCAATGGTTATAGGGAATTAGGTTATTAGTAATGCTTTGACCTAGTCTATAACCTTCTTAGGACCCTAACGCGAGTTTACTTGCGTTTAGTCATAAAACAATACCGTCACCTATCCTTAGGCGACGACCACAACAAGAACATAAATTTCAAAACCGCTTTGAAAACTAATCATCTGTTCTAGGATGATTGATTACTAGGTTTTGAACTCTCTATTATATGGTTTTGAACCCCTTTGAGTTTTCAAAACTTCGTCAAGGTTTTGGGTTTTAAATAATGTGAACACGTGCAAACTGGAAGGGTGAATGCCTGTATTCTGGGTTTTCTGTCTAGGCAAGCACTTCGTATACATCTCATCAGACGCGAGACCAGTTGTGCTTACCTGGGAATTCTTGGGATGAGTGTTCACTTATAGGCGAGCATGTCTTCGCGATACATTATTTTTGACCCATTTACTTTGATTAGTCACCGTCTCATTTGTTTGCCTTAGGTAACAAACAAATGATCGCAATTTTCATGCGTTATCATCCTGTTTTGAATGTCCAATAATCTTTCACCTGTTTCTCCCTATGCCTTTCTTTTTCTTCAAAAATGTCTCTTCATCACGATGACGCCCAGATATCTGAGCAAGCAGCCAAATTCGCTCAGCGAATAGGCGAAGTAGTCCTGAAGACTGTTGAATTAGCTACTGCCATGTATCATCTCCAGGATGAAGCCACTCAAGAGTCACCAAGACAGGCAGGACCTAGTCAGGCGACAACACCATCAGCCAATAAACCAATCGAGGAATCAAAGACCATGGATGAATGATCCCCTAAGAAGTCAAAGAAGCGAAAGGCTTCTCAGAACTTCGCCATGGTCGCTCACAATGGTAAAGCAGTCCCCAACCAACCAGCTCAACCCCCTGCTAGGTGTGTATGGCTTTTCCTATGATACCTACATCAAGGAACTATGTACCTTACAAACTACTCTTGTGATTTCTCTCTTTCAAATGATTGCTCATGATTCCCTCGAAAATTTTAAGTACTCGTTTCACTCTAAGAAACAAAGTACAAAAAAAAAAAAAAAATTTAAGTGACATTATGAGTAATCGTGCTTTTCGCACATCTGTGCCTTTAAATCCTTGGTTAGATAACTAAGGGTATTTTCAAATCTCATACCCATTACGTTTTGATTTTTCAACATACACAGTACCAGTATTTCAAAACAATCTTCATGATCTCAAAACATTTCATATAGTTTGAAAACAATTTTTCTAGATGCATTGTCTATGTTATTTCAAAAACATTGGCCATGTTATCAAAACCAACCTTTCTAATTTCAAAATATTTCATATAGTCTGAAGACAATATTAACACAATACATTTTCTGATCAAGTGCATGATTTCGAAAAGCATCATTCATGTCTTTCAAAAACCTTATACATAATTTCAAAATTCATCTCGCATGATTTTAAAACATTTTTTGTAAATATATCTACCTAATACACCTACTTTATGATTTCAAAAAGTATTATATATAAGGTTTCAAAAACGTTAAACACATTTTTTCTTAAAAGAACCCCATGCATAGTTTTCAAAAATATTTTCCTCATACATTGACTTAACCTTCAAAATTCTGCTTCATATGTTGCCTTGACATATCAAGCATCTCAACTTCATAAGCATTTTACATCATGTTTTGACCTAAGCACATCCAGTGCAAGGTTTCAAAACATCTTCAACTTCTAAAATTCATATGGGATCTTTTTATCTTTACAATTAGATCCTTGTGGATGATTATCATTCAAATCAGAGTCCTTAATTGGATTCCTTATGTACCTTAATTCGAACACTTCGGTTCCTAGTAATCGAAATCGAATTTTCTTTTTGAATCTTTCTATCTTTATAGTTGGATTCTTGATAACGTTTAAAGTACCAAATGAAATCCACGGAATGGATTCCAAGTGTGCTTTAAATGCATGTACGCAATTTACAAGACAAATTAACGAACAATTTTGTGGTTATGTGATATGTGTTTATGTGTTCTCCTCTATGATTTTGTGTGATCCGATTTTCAAATCCTCATAGAATCTTTCATGTTTTCATATGAGAGATTCATAGTAGGATATTCAAAAGGTACTACCTTAAATCCTTATGGGCTTCTACCTGGTAGTTAAGACCCTTGGGTTATATAGTACCACTCCATGATTCATAAGAGACCCTCTTAGTGGTCTAGCCTAAAAGATTGATTCACAATTTGGCTAAAGAACGACATCTAGTGATGTAGCTGAACAGACTCCTTGATAGTCTATTTAGATCATTTATTGATTTAATTAAAAGGACTTTATGGCGGTCTAGTCACACTCATCACAGGTTCATTCATTTGGTTTTCCCCTACATATTATAAAATAGACTGTGTAAACTGTGCAAGGAATGGTCTGATTATGGACGCGTACATAATTATGAAATTTAGTGCACAGAAACCCAGTAAGATTTATTATGTGTAAGAACCGATAGTGACGACAATAACGAAATGAGAACGATGTAATAGAGGTACGGTGGATGCACCAATGACGCTTCATATACTTGTATATAAGTATCCCTCTTACATTGCAATCATGATGTTATTAAAGGTTACTAGAAGTTCAGAACCCTAATCAATATTGTTCGATCTTTTCAACTTCATGTTTTCAAGCTCTCACAAGTTTCCTCTAAATAAATTTCGAGACGAAATTTCCTAAAGTAGGGGAGACTGTAACACCTGTGCCTTCATGGCCATCAAACAAATACCAAACCAATGAAATATTATATTTCATACTTAGGATTTGTAAAAATATGTGTATCATTTGCACATATCAATTTTTGTTCAATTCCAAACTCTAAATCGCTTTCTGGAAGGTTATACGCGCACCGATGCGTAAATATAACCAGTTTAATGCAACAAACACTCCGGAATAGTGACATAGGCTTAACATACCTTAAATAACCTTTACATAACTTAGAAATAAGTTTTGAAGGCTTTGGTATGGCAAAAACAAGTTAAATCGCTTACAGGGACTAAATTTGACAAACTGCGAAAGTATGCCAATTTGAACTGTAACAGACGTTCCGGAACATGACCATAAGTTAAACATACCATAAATATCCTTTACATAGCTTAGAAATAGGCTTTGAGGTGTTCGGTGTGCTAAAATAAACTTTTGGGTCATTCAGGGACTAAAAGTGTCAAAAAGTGCACAAGTTTGCACTTTTGCGTATAACTCACGTTCTGAATACATCCGGACATCCAAAAATTTATGTAAGCATGACTATATTATGCTTTAGTGTTTGGCTTGCCAAAAATCCATTCGTCGCGCATTTTGGATCGTTTTTCGCGCTTATGCGCATTCCGTCGTAATTAAGCGAACATCGCGTTCGTACGACCAAACGAACCAACATCCGACATATTTTTGAGCATGTTTCATGTCCACAATGTTTAGGCATCATTTTAGGGCCTTAAAGTTGGCTTTACGGGCCTTGGAAGTGTCGGGAATGGCCTTAAACACGTGCAGGGACTGAAACTGTCATTTCTGAAACTTTGTTCTGATCTGTGACTCCTAGGCGGCCCGCCTCAAGATCTTAACATCCTCAGGCGGCCCGCGTCAGACCTTCTGACCAGATTAAATGTTTCTAACAGCAGATTGCAGCTGTTTGATCCACCACCACACATTCTCATTTGTCTAGTCAGCTGATAAGAACCATTTTCTAGTCACCATAAGGTTCCAACACTTGTACGGTTACGATTAAGGCACGTTTTCCATGAAACGATCCTAACGGTTACCCGAAAACTATAAATACCCCATCACCCCAATGCAAAACTTACAAGAACTTTGATTTGAGAAACTCTAAGTTGAAACTATTGTTTCATACCTGAGATTTTTTAATCGAGGTTAGCATTCGGGGACCCTTCGTAAGTATTCTTTCGTTCTTTTCCTTATTTTATTGCCTTTCGAGTCTGAAAGTCAAACTTTTTTTGACTTTCTGCGTTGACCAGTAATGGTCAATACGAAGTTCGTTTGAACTTCGCAACGTGAGTGTAATCACGTTGGTTATAGTCCCTTGGGACTATGCCTACTGATTACCACGTTGTCTAGGGTCGTAGGGTAAGCGATCTAATAAATCGCTTATACCTCGAACCCGACCCATTTGGTCGATCATTAGGATCCGACCAAATACATTAGGTGACCATAGTAGGTAGGGAATAACCTTCCGAGGTTATACCCTATGGTCGCTTCGTTTAAGTAGTTGTATGATAGGTAGTTTATATGCCTTAGGTAAATTACCAGAATACCCTTTTCATGTATAATTGGTAATTAAGCATATGTAACCTAAACTTTTGTCACATAACTGATTTTGTAACATGTTTAGGCATATAACACTTGTCATAGGACTAGTTAGACGGTCCGAACGCGTTTCACGCGCACGACGCGTTAAAGTAGCATAAGCTACCTTAATGGGTCGCGATGGGTCGAAAGCACTTAGGTTTGGTTTCATTGTAGTATGTAGGCCTTGTTAAACCATATCATATGAGTTCCAACACTCATTTGGTTTACCAAGCCGCATCCTATCCGATCTCCCGATTTAAGTCCGGTTTATTTATATAGTTTTAGATTGCCGACTGATTCCGTGCTCTCTCTAGCTTTGTTTGGTTGTTGTTCAAGACCTCCAAGCATTCTCAGGCGAGTACATTATTCCCCTATTTTACTGCTTTCAATTGTTTTGGGGTGACTCATATGTGCTAAATGTTTTCGATGTTATAACGATGGTTTCAAAAACGATTAAGACGATTTATACAAAACTAATAACGATTTCATAAAGTGAACAAACTTGTTGGTTGTAGTTACATAACAAATGACATTCATTAGCAATGATCAAGCCGACCAGTATTAGGTTATGGTACCATAGGATCTGACAAATCCCGTTAGTTACTACACCCGTAGTTATGTGTGGGTGTTGTGGGTAGCGACTGAATCTGTAATTGTTAATTTACTCTTTGGTAAGGGTTTATTAATGCGAGATGTTAATCTATCCTTTGGTAAGGGTTTATTAATGCGAATTATTAATCTATCCTTTGGTAAGGGTTTATTAATGCGAGTCAAGAAGGTTTGAATGTTATTAGCGAGACGACCATTTAAGTAGTTTCACGACCTAAAACGAATTTAACGATTGGGTAAACGATTGGTTTTCACACGATGTTTTAACGATTGGGTAAACGATTGGATTCAAAGCGATATACGATTGGGTTTTGGTTACATATTACATGATTTACATTGGGCATGAACATTACTTTGGTGGTTTGGTTTGATTAAGTGATTAAGTAACAATGCGTGTGGAATATGATACAAGCATGGTGGATACGCCGCTGGTACTTCCTATATATAAGTGTTTGTATGGTATTACATATTGTAGCGTTATTTGAATCATTTCAGTTTGAGACATAGAACATTTTATACAAGTAACATACTTTTCACAAGACATTTATTTACAAACAACTTATCTTATACAAACTCATTTTACATGGTTATTCATTTAATCATGCATTATTCTCTTATTATACATATCACCTGAACTTATTATTTTTCAAATGATTTACAAGGACAAAGCAAATTACAAGGTTCATGACTAAACATTTTCTTAAAACAGAAGTCATGAATCTTATTTTCACAAAACCTATGTACTCGCCAGCATTTCTTTGCTGACCTCGTTTTCACATATGTTTCAGGTATTGTTGAAAGATATCGATTGATAGGATGCATGCTCACATAGGACTGGACAAGGCCTTAGTGACTCAATAACAATGATAGACTATGTTTAAATTGTGTATTTAGATTTCCAGACAATGTAATTATTCAATGATTAATAAAACGAAACACTTTTTGGTATCCATGGTTATGAAACATTAATTCTGTTGCAACACGCCTCGATGTTTCCGCCGCGATTTGTTGTTTTATGCGGTCGGGGTGTGACATACGTGGCCCCGTCCGCTGGGGTAGGTAAAGGGTGTCCATATTAACGAGTCTAAAGTGCAGGAAAGTAAAGATGGCAGGATAATAGTGGCTTCATCCCCCAAACAGAGGATCCCTCTACCAGCTATCATCCTACCTATTGTCCTAAGGATCCGTGATCCTTAAACCTAAATACTACTGTTTAGTTACAAACCATCATTGTTCAAAACACCATTAAACTAAAACCACAAAACCATAAAAAATGGGCTCCGGTCGCGTCTAGATAAATCCATCATCGCCCATTGCTGCAACTTAAACCTTCGCCGCTTCATCACCACCTTTACCAGCTGCCTCCTCCACTGGATCCTTCACCCCGCTGCTCCTAGCTCCACCAGCTGATGCCTCTTTAGCTTCATCCTCATCATCCAGCTCAGCCAACCTCTGCCTCCAAGCCTCCTGGTCCCAGGCAGACTTATCAAAAGCAGGATTCTCAGCCTCCTTGGCCATCTGCAGCTTGATCTTTAGCATGGCAATAGTAGCAGAAAGCTTCGCCCCTTCCATGACCTCTGCCTTCTCCTGCTGAGCCGTGATCTGGGTCAGAACCAGCTCCTTTTGCACCAGGTTGAGATCCTTCTCGAGGGAGGAGATTTTCTTATCTTTGGCCAGGAACATTTTCTAGAAGTCCAGGTTCTTCTGCTCAGCCTCTGCCAGGTGTTGAACAAGGAGCATTTGGATCTCGGCAAATTTCTGCATAAAAGAAGTATATAGTCAGGATCCGTTATCCTCAGAAAGGAAAGTTCAGACTTAAGGATCCAGGATCCTTATCTCGAAGACATATTCTTCAAACTGGTGTTGGATGAGAGGGAGGCCTTCAGTGGGCTCAGTGGTCTTTCTCTTTTTGGCACCCTTTCCTCGTGTGCTCATGCCCTTAGGATTTGGGATGCTTGGGCTTGCAGCCAGCTCCTTTTTGATGGACTTTGAGGAAGCGAATGCATCAAGATCACTCACGCTGAATCTGGAAGCAGATTTAGAGGATTTGCCAGCACCTACAAATACAAATCACGGATAAGTATTCATACTTTACATTCATTTAAACATTTATTCACACATAGATCTGGATACTTACTTGACATTGTGTAGGAACCGGAGGATGCTTCTTGTGAATCCTTTGTTTTAGCTTGAAATGTTCTGACAGCAGGATCAAGCTTCCAAAAAGCAACAATCCTTTCTTTTGTTGCATGTGATTCTTGAATGTGAGAGATCGAGATAGTTGCACAACAGAAACAGAAAGAAGGATCAGTTATCCTTAAAAGAAAAAGAATCCTTCTATGGTCCTTGTCCAAGGATCCCATATCCTACCCTGGGTGATCCATCTTTTGGGAAGGTCTTTCCCATTTGGAATTGAGTCCCTCCTTACAAAGAAGAACTGGTTTCTCCAGTTGGCATCATTTTTGGTGGTTTTCAGAATCGGATGAGGCTGACCGGGTTTGTGCTTGAACAGAAAGCGATGAGAACTGTGGCTAACAAGGTTGTATAATTGACTCAATTCAGACACCCCCATTTCAATACCTTCCTGCTCAATGATGTTTTCAAGAGTATAAAGAACTCTCCACATCATTGGCATGGCTTGTATATAGCACATGCCAGTGAGTGTGAAGAATGATTGTGTTAGATCAGGGAAAGGATAGGTGAACCCTATCAGAAAAGGGGTTGCCGGAAAAGTGATCCAGACATCAGAGACACAATCACTCTTCATCGAAGAGTCAAATGATATGAAGACAGACCCTGCCGGAAAGCAATGACGTATCAGATCAATTTCAGGATCGGTGAAACGACAGAGTTCCAGGGAAGGATTTTTTGTTACACCCTGGCTCTTCAGGGGGCTGTCCTTCTTAGGATCCTTGGCGGGGGAGGATCGGAGATTCATCTTTGCCATGGAATTTTGAAGGAACAGGGAATCGGAAGAAGAAAATTTAGAGAGAAGGGAAAGAGAGATACCTGCTTGGATCTTCTGATGAGGATTTAAAGGGAGAAACTCTCGAATTTAAATGCAATTTGGTCCTTATCTCTAACCCTATATATAATGATTGTTGTTGCAGGTGGTGACTGTTGATGACATCAGCCTGTAACGGCTAGTCCGAAAAATGTTGAAACATGACTATCTAATTCGATATCAACTAGTCATTTTTTGGGGCAATTGTTAGGGATAGAATTTCTAAGCATATGGATCACGGATCCTCAAGTGCAGCCAGGATCACGGATCCTTAGTTCAGTTTGAATTAAGGATCCTCAGAAGACGTTGCAGGACTAAGGATCCATGATCCTCATTATTATCCTAATACTAACAATTGTTTCCATCATGTTTAAACTTGTTTTGCAGGAGTATTCGAGTGAGACTTGGTCTAACCGAGATTCCAGGGGAATATGCCTTCTAATTCTGCACGTGTATGAGCTCTTCGACCGTTGTGGTGATCGTGGGAGAGCTTGCACCTTTTTCAGATTGTTAGTTAGCTAGCTAGTTTCTATTTTTAAATGGGGATAACAAGCTTGATTAGATAACAATTAGCAACACACACTACTCTCGAGAACTCTCTGCAAGTTATTGGCGATTATACACTTTTTGCACACTAGTGATCCTTGTACCAAGCCTGTTGTCATCCCGATTTGTAAACATTGTTTGTTTAATATACTTGGTGATCGGTAGTTTCCATCACCCGAGGTTTTTTGTGCCGGAGATCATACATTGATCAAGGGTTTTTTCCTCGTATAAATCCTTGTGTTCAACATTCATTTCATTCATTCATTGTTTACACATTTGTTCATTCAACCAAGCATCACACCTCACAAAATCGGATTTGGTTGTATTATCCTTGTGTGATTTTTGACCAAAACAATGACACTATGTGATTTTTCACATTTTTAAAAATAACTAAAATTAGAAGGTTATGATCCGTCATGTCTTCTTCTTGTTACATAAAACATACAACTGTGTTATAAAAATTGGATATAAAGTAGTTAAACGAGTCGTATTCTTGTTTAGAACTTGTGTTATTCACGTCGTCAGAGACCTGTTAAAAACCCGCTAAGACACGATTTGTCAGACCTAACTTTTATGTGAACAAAAAACGTGGTTTAGAGAACCGAAACCAGTTTTAACGCAGAACTAGATTTAGTATTGAAACTTGTTTGAGAAGAACTCTTTAGAGCCAACCCAAACCTCAGCATTAAAATCAGGTTTTTAGTAATTTCACAGTTTTATAAAGCTTTTTTGAGCGGCTAGTGTTACCTAGTCCTAAATTACACCAAATTGATCTAAATATACCACATGCTACCCTACTAAAGTTGCAATAACGCTTTTATAATTGAAGTCTTTCTTTAGGGATTTGATTATGTAATGTTTTTCTTTTCTCCGTTTTTCAGGACTTCCAGTGTCTAGCTGGCCCCTTCTTTTGGCAATAAAATGTTGTCGTTGGTTGTTTAAAAAAAACAAAAATTGAAGTCTTGTCTGATCTGGTGAACTTTCACGTGTAATAAAATTATGTTAAAATAACTTGTTTTTTTTATATTCACACTTATTTTTTTTTTTAAAACGACATGAAGTAGATTCCCAATTTGGTAATAACAACAAAAACAGAAGGATCAAACTCGATGTGCTCATATCATCCTTACTACTAAGCATAATAGGTAACCCATAAGGGTAACTAACCAACTACATATACACTCACTAATCAAACTAATCTCTCTCTATCACATTACTGCTTCCAGCAAACTTCCATAGCTTCTCCAGGTCAGCAGGCTTCGGGGTATCTAACTTATCATTTGAACAATTATCATCGTTAATAGGCGTAGGAGGCGCTCTAGCCGGGCTACGGATCAAAATAGGGGATGTGGAGAAAGTTGGGGTAGCAAATGGTGACGAATAAGGCGTGTGTTGGATTGAGAATGGACTCGGTGCCATTCGTTTTTGTATCGGTCGCCCTCCTAAACCGCCTCTGTTAAAAGTGGATAATGATTCTGAATGTTTTGTAGCATCATCTACAAACATGATGTCATCAATTCTTGCGGTTATGTTAAATGCTAGGCTCTCCAGCACCCTTGAGTAGCTTTCCAGTATCGATTGCCCGACATCCTACAATTAGAGTATCAAATATTATTTTAAAGTTAGAAAACATTTGTACAAAATTGTCGTAAACTGCAACTTTTCAATGCAGGAATAAAATACATATACCTTGTTATATTGAATTTTGTTCATATCCAATGCCGTTTGAGGAAGGCTAGGAAACCGAAGTCTTAAACTATGTAACAGGGTTTCTGCCCTTTGTGCTAAATACGCGCTCTTGTCACCATCAAGAACTAAACCCTTAACTTTCCCGCTCCATGATGAGTGTTTGGTTTTTGAATGATTATTTATATTCTTTTTGGAATCCTTTAATCTCCATGCATAAATTGCTCCCTCAAGCCGATTTGCTATCTCTAGAGTGTGGTGTTCTGATGACAAGTCTAGACAATCAAGAAGATGTTCAGCAGAAAACTTTTCTGCGGTAATGTAGCGATAGATAATGTCCCCTAAACACGCTTTCCCATTCTGCAATTCAACTCGGGTAAGTAACAAGTTGACAAGTACACAAAAATAATCAAACACTTAATCGATTTGTGCATTCAATCATACCTTGGGTAAGGATTCCAAGTAGGCATTTGGAATCTCCATTTCAGCAAGTACATTACTGTTTATAGCTAAGGACGCTTTGAGTATCTGGTTTGTGCAGTCTCTGCACTGCTGTAATTTCTTTCTTGCATCTTCAGATAACCCGTTGGGCGGGAGTTTAGGATATGGCAGCCACCACTTTTCTTCTTGCCTAACTGAAGGCCGTCCGTTACAGAGACGGGGCGAATATGCTTCACAGCTGTCACCTTCTGCTAGAACGATGCCACGATCAACATACCAGAACTCTGTCTTACAAAACCCATCTAGCATAGTGATCAACATTGAATCAAGCTTCTTTAAAGCTGGGAGATTTAGAGCCAGATCTGCCCGTGGATGCGTTGCCATAACTTCATAAGTTGCACCATCGGAAGATTGTTGTATTGAAGGTACAAAATCTACAATGGAGTCACTAACGGATAGCAGCCAATCCATCTCTCTCTGCCACATTGTCTTCTTTTGAGATGCCAAGGGCTCCAACCTCCATAGCTCCCCAAACACAGAAGCTTCAATCATCCAATCACAAACAGATCCCCAATAAGAAAACATAAAAAAACAAAGATACGTACATAGCCTCCATAATGTTTGTAAAGGTGATTTTACTAACCAGAAAGATTTGTTATCGCATTTGAAATCGCTAACGCGGTACAGACACCTTTGCCTCCTCCAGACATGTCTTCTCCAAGCAGAAGCTTAGCAAACTTCTCCTTCATCATATCAATTTCTGCAATTAAAATTTGAACAGATTGTTACAGTAGATCAAAATAGCAACGGTAAAGTCGTGCATAATCTTCAACTTTGCAACTCTAAGTAGCAAATTTTGAGTAATTCAGTTCATGTGAAAAATTAAAACAATACGAGAAAACTTTGAGAAAATCACTCTTAAAAAAGATTTTTCTATTTTTCTTTTTTTTTATCTTTTAATACGTTACTAATCTTTGCACATATAAAAAACATATGTAGATCGACGAGCTACATGTATATACCCTTGTATGAATTGCATATATGTTGCTTCATGTGCTACATTTGTGGATCTACATATATATATATATATATTTTTTTTTTGCAATACTAACCTATAATTGAAAGAAAAAAAATTAATAGAATGGATCTATTGACAGTACTTTTCCCAGTTGGGTAAATATCATTAATAAAACATTATACTTTTATGTTATTTCTCACAAAAGTCACTAAACATTTTTCACATAAAAACACTATACTTTCTTTTTTTTTTCTTCACAAAAGTCAGTCTTTTAACAATTTTTGCACATACAAAACCTAACCCTTCAATTGAAACTAAAATCTAACTTGAACTCCAAACTAATTAACAAAAAACTGTCCTCAAAATGTATGATATCTTAACTAATTCTAATGTATCAGAATAACAAAGTCTGAACTAATTGAAGCCCTAATTTTATACCCAACTAATCATATCAAATCTTATTAACATTCATATCAGTGATTGAATTAAGTAAACACTAACCAGATAAATTAGAATCAGGCCCTTTCTTCATCTTCTTCTTATCCCAATCCATGACGTCATCATTCCCGCCAACCACCGGAAACGTAAACGGTGGCACCGGAAAGTTCAAATCATTGCCGGAAACAGAATTAGAAGCAGCAAACGACGACGATTTCAACGAACCGGAGAAACAACCACTCGAACTCTCCGACTCGCTGACGTCAGCACTCAGACTGCAACTCTCATCCTCAATACATCTTCCACTCGTACTGAAAATGTTGTTGTTGTTGTGGTTGTATGATTCCGATGAGCATACACTCGTAGACATCTGAATGATTTCAATTTGAAACGTTCTGTTGTTTAACCTAACCCTAGAAACCCTACGTTGAAATTAGGCATGTTACGATTTACCTAAAATGTGAAATGCAGGTTGCCGGTAGTAGTAGTGATGGTGGTGGTGTACGGAGCCCGTCGTACTACTGCCGTCGCCGCCGGTGGTGGTGGTGGTGGTGGTGACAAAAAGCTGAAAGGGGCAGAAGAAGATGAAATAAAGCTGTGAGAGTGAAGGAGTCCAAGGCAAACAACAGAAGTTTGCTTTTTCACTATATATATATTTTTATATCTATATTACAAGATGAATTTTTAGTTCGAGTCCTTTGAGTTTGAATTGTTACAATATACTACCTCCTTTTAATGAGGTGAAGTGAATGATCATGTATGATTAGAGGTGCACAAAATAACCGGTTAATTAACCGTAACCGGTTATTAACCGAAACCGTAACCGGTTAATAACCGATTTAGGAATAACCAGTCCAGCCGGTTATTTAACCGTAGGTTAGTAACCGGTTACAAGTTTTTAGTATAATAACCGGTTATTAACCGGTTTTTTTAAACCGGTTTTTTAACCGATAGACTGGTTAACCGAAAAATTCAAAAAAAAGGCAAAAAAACCGATTTTTAACCGAAAATAACCGGTTAAATAACCGAACCGGTTAAAGTAATTAACCGGACCAGTTAAAAAAATAACCGGTTAAAGTAATAACCGGTTAAAGCATTAACCGGTTAAAGTCAAAAAGTCAAATTAACCGGTATAACCGGTTAATTGATCCGGTTATTAAAATTAACCGGTTTGTGCACCTCTATGTATGATGCACCTACTTCTACTTTGTACATTTTATGTAGATTTAATTGTTGGAACTTAAAAGTTGCAACTCATGAATCAAAAAGATTTGGTTTAGGTTTATTATTTGTCTATTATAACATATATCAATAGCAATTTTGATAAATGTATGAGTATTTTTTTTAACGGCCAACATAATCAATCCCGAGCACTTTTGGGGCATCCACTGGACCAAACGGAGTACTCCGAGAGTAAACCGAGTCCACCACCAATTCCGGGGAAAACCCGGTAACCCACCCGCCCGTAGGCACGACGGTGAAATTACCAGTAAAACCCGTTTGGCTCAAGGATCGAACCCAGGTTTCCTTAGGTCTCCTATCATTGTCCACCAATGCCTCACTCTGCACCAAGTTGAAGTTAAACTTGCATCTCTCAAGAGAAATGCAAGTCTTCCACCACTTGATCTATATATCATTAGCTATTGAATATAATTATGGCTGTAAACGAACCGAACGTTCAGCGAACTGTTCGTGAACCGTTCGGCAGGAAGTTCGTTTATGTTCGTTCATTTAATAAACGAACGAACATGCACAAGAAATTTCGTTTGATTAGTTAAATGAACGAACATGAACAGAGGTCCCGTTCGTTCAATTGTGTTCGTGAACGTTCGGTAAGGTGTTCGTGAACTTTCGTTCATTTTATATGCATTCGATTATGTTCGTATGTTTGTGTTTTAATTAAAGTTTTTTGTACTTTCATATATTGTATCTATACTTTTTATATTATTAAACTTTTATTTATTTTATTACCATAACAATTAGACCAAGAAACCTTATTTCACTTTGTTTATGTACCATTTCCTTTTCCTTTCGCATTATTTACATCGACGAATACGATCGACCTCCGTTCCATAATAAGGGATCCAAGTTCCAGTGCTACTCTATGGGTCATCCACCTTTATCCTTCGTCGCGTTGGCCAAATTTATTTGTGTTCGTGAACCGTTCGTGAACACTTTCATTTCCTTAATAAACGAACACGAACATAAAATCTCGTTCGGTAAGTGTTCGTGAACCGTTCATGAACACATTTATTTTCTTAACGAACAAACACGAACAAGGTCTTGTTCGTGTTCCTTCGGTTCGTTTACAACCCTAAATATAATATATCTTCAACTGATCAAAAACGTTTAAATGATTAAAAAGTGTTGAAAAATTAATCAACTTTTCTCTTACATTAAATTGTTTTAGTGTATAGAAGTTTGTTTTTATATTAGTTGGTATTTAATTAAAAAATATAACTATTATATTTAATGCATTACTCATATGTATCTATCCATATTAGAATCATACAAATGATTAGCATTTTCACAATCTCATCGCTTCATGATTTTTCGTTAATCAGTAGAAACGTGAATGGTGGCATATAGAATTAGCAGGAACGTAAATGGCGCCATTTAGAAAAAGAGAATAAGATGGAACGTGAATTATTGATAGCAGAAGATGACAACATTTAAAAAACTTTAACAAGTCAAACCAACTCAATATATGAGATTAATGTATTACTCCATGTGTTTTACAATATTTTTTTTAACGGCCAACATAATTAATCTCGAGCATTCTCGAGACACTCATTGGACTAAACGGAGTACTCCTAGAGTAACCCAAGTCTACCACCAATACCTGGGAAAACCCGGTAACCCACCCACCCATAGGCATAATAGTGAAATTACCTGTAAAACCTGTTTGGCTCAAGGATCGAACCCAAGTTTCTCTAGGTCTCCAATAATTGGCCACCAGTATCTCACACTGCACCAAGTGAGATTTGAACTTGCATCTCCTAAGATACAAATCTTCTACCACTTGATCAAAAGATCATTGGTTTTTAATATGTTTTATTCGTCAATCTAAGCGCATTTACTTTTTTTAATGTAATATCCATCTTTTTCTAAAATTTTAAACCAGGATATTATTTTAAAGAAAAGGTTGCATTGTTAATTCAAATTATGTGGATCATGTACGAGAGCAATTTCTCGTACGAGAACAATTTCTTGTACGAAGTGTAGGTGACAAAATTAGCTATTGATCTCTGAAAATCAATGGCTCAAAATTAGACGGTGGCATTTTCGTAAATATAAGGTTCAAACATTTTTTTAACGGTGTACGTTTAGGATGTCGCTAACCGAGTTAGTAGTTAGTATGTTAGTATCACCAAGTTAGAGGGTGTTTGGGATTACGTTTTGAAGTGATTATTTGATTATTGTGTTTGTAAAACATAAATAATCTAAAAAACTGTTTGGATGAAAAAGTGATTATCTGCCTTCAAAACGCAGTTTTGAAGAAGCATGTACCTACATGATTTTTCAAAACGCAGTTTTGAAAACGCAAAATCTATTTTGAAAATGCATAATCTATTTTGAAAACACAACACCAAACACCCCCTTAGTATTAAAATCCCTCTTGCATGGATTTGAACCTAGGACCTCCAAGAGAAGCAAAACTTCCCACCCGAAGAAACGAATAGAGAAAGGGTATTCAGGTCCTTTCTCACTTTAACTCTCTCCCCCCTTAATTTTCAAACGGCTATAACTTTTTCATACATTAATATTTTCTTTTTTAAAAACACACTGTATTATTTAATTCTCTTTAATTTGAGCAGCATATTGTTGTAGTTTTCTTACAAAAATTACAGGATTTTGAATACCCAACACATGACTACGTGATTTTGAATACCCAACACATGACTACGTGATTTTGAATACTCATTACATGATCACATGATTTCATTATAGTATGTAAAACCACACTAAGTGATTACGTAATTATGAAACAATAGTTGACAATGCATTATTATGTGACTACGTGATTTTGAATACTTATTACGTGATTTCATTATGGTATATTATGTGAAGCCACACTGAGTGATTACGTAATTACGTAAAAATAAAACATGTAATACATAATATTTCATATGGAATACCTAGCATTAGCCAAAATCAACCTATAATAACCACACAATGTCGTATATTAGAGATTTAATCACGTAATAAAGCATTAATAATCAAGTCTTATTATTTGAATGTGTAATCACATAATGGATTTATACTGAATGTGTAATCACATATTCAAAATCACGAACAACAACGTACGTGTAAACGTAATTGGGAGTAAATCGGATCAGATGAAGAATTAAATGGGGATGTAATTTTGGGTTTCCAAATAAACGTTGTTTGAGGAAGGTCCAAGGGAATGAAACGACGTGAATGGAGTGAAAAATATATATTAGGGTTGATAGAAAATACATTAGGCAGGAAAACAAATTTGAGGATGACTAATACATACAATATAATAAAAGAAACCTTTTGTTAATACGTGTCAGCTTCACGTTTAACCTCAACAGAAAATTCCCGCCCAAAGACCTTTTACCCGAATGCCTTAATTCGGGGATCTAAACCCTGATCCATGAATAAACATCTGGATCCTATATAATCTCTTATAACCCATTCCCAAGCCCTATTTTCCATCGCCTTCCGTTTCGTATTCTACCACTGAAGAAAATTCGTCGTCAAACACTCGATTCCTCCGATTACAGGTAAAATGATCTCTTTCTTTTTTATTATACGTTAATATCATCGTTTTTGTTTGAATTTTGTGACGTGAGTTCTTCATGGAGATCGATTTAGTGATATGTTTAGTTTCGTTTTTTGTGTTTGTTTTATTTGTAGAGATCGGTCTGGGTTATTGATGTTTGGTTGTTTGGATGAGTACTGAAACCAAGTTCCTTTCGTTTTGGCATGAATTAGGGTTTCTATCAGTTTTTAGAAATGAGATGTCATGATTGGTCCCCAATTATATGAACTGATGATTCATGAACAAGGAGAACATACACATAATGTTACATACATACATACATACATACATACATACATACATACATACCCATGAAAATGTAACATGAAAAATGCTAATCAATAACTATATAATGTCATATATTAGAGATTTAATCACGTAATAAAGCATACATAATCAAGTTCTTATTATTTGAATGTGTAATCACGTAATAAACATAATTGTAATAACATTAGTTTTAACAAATCATATTGAATGTGTAATCACGTAATGAATTTATACCGAATGTGTAATCATGTAATGGGTTTCCAAAATCACGTAGTCGTGTGTTGGGTATTCAAAATCACGAAATCACGTAATGGACTAATGTGTATTCAAAGTCCTGTGCTTTTTTAAAAGAAAACTATAGCAATAGTCTCCTCGAATTAAAGAGAATGAAATACTACTTAATTCGGTGTAATATATAAAAAAAGATATTCACGTATGAAAAAAATTATAGACGTTTTAAAATCAACGAGAGAAGTTATTCACTTGATAAAGGACCAAAATATAACATTATCCTCCTCTAATTCTCGCGTATATTCGTATGTAATTGTTCTCTTGATTCATAATCAACTACTTAATTCACATCTAAGAATTTTAACAATAACATTGTGGAAATTGGTTTTGAATGGAGGTACCACTTATGAAATGGCATTGAAGTTCATGTGGTGGGTCCATGTGCTTGTGAAAAAGGTTGACAAGAGATTAATTATGTATATTTACGTTTTCAACCATTTTATTTGTTGTGCTTATTAATTCTCAAGCTAACCATTTTCATCCACAAAAAGTATAACTAAAAATTATAATGTCATTTGTTGAAAAGTAAATTCGTTGAGAAGCTTTTTACTCATATTTTAATTCTTTTGAATTAACATAACTTACACGTTAAATAACATCAGGTATCTGTAATGTATATTATGTTATTTTATATTACTTTTCCCATATAACTAAGTTTTCCAATTTTGTTATTTTTAATTTTCTATATAAGAAATGTGGCTAGAATATTAAATTCCGTGCTTCTAAAGAACAAACCCTTTTTTTTCAAACGATTTGCCTTTCCAAAACACACATTAATAAATAATAGTAATTAATTATGAAATGAAGTTTGAACAATATTGACTCTAAAACTGAAAAAGCGTTTAACTTTTCTCATAAAAATCTATTAACTTTACATATTCAAATATAAAAAAAAATACAACATTTATTTAAAACGTACTAACAGGAAAACAGCATTAAATTAAAAAAATATACATTTTGTTTTGAATGAATATTAGCATTATCAATGTTAAATTTAAGTAAATTGAAACAAATAATATACTTTGACTTTAAATATCATACTTATACATTTACCAATTTGATTTTAAGTATCATACTAAAGTATAGTAAATAGAAAAATAAAAGCTTACTTTTTGTCGTTCTTAAAAATTTATTGTTTCATTTAGAAAGTAACTGAGTTTGGTCAAAGACTTGCAAAATTCTCAATTCAATATCCAATAATGTAATGTGAATTATATTTTTGGAGTATTTAATGCATATTCAACACAAAATAATTGCCAGATTTGCTTTACTAATTCTCATGTGTGTTACTTGGGAAAATACTAATTTTGATTACACATATTGAGAAAGTGAAAGAAGTTGTACATTGTCCTTTAAACTATGGGGTGTGGAGGGATTTGGGTTGGGGCCATTGCTCGATACGTTGCGAGTGTGAGATCTACAAGCTAATACTCAAAAACTAGGGGTGCGGTGTGGCGTGGCCAGCCATGTGGATTTTTTTTGGTTTGGCAACGGCTACCCCAACGGCTAGAACGAACCAGCCAACCAAAGCCAGCCATGACATCCAACCACACCAAGCACAATCCCAACGCCAAAGGAGCAACGCTATCCCCAACGCCAACCTGGGGTGGAGCAGCCGGCGTTGAACCCAAACTGCCGCCCTAACCCACGCCCCACACTCCATAATCTTAGTAGTTGTACCAATATAAAGTTTTGATGATGAGGTGCCGTCAGGGGTGTTTAAAGCCGGATATCCGATCGGATATTGAATCGGATATCCGAAAATCTAATTTATTACCTTATACATTTTATCTATTCAAAATCGGATATTTTTGGATATGCGGATATAAATTTTTGGATATATTTCGGAATTCTCATATATTTTGGTTATCCAAAAATTTTTAAAATCACTATCTGAATTCGAAAACTCAAATATCCGAATTTACGAATAGTACATATTCAGATATCGAATAGTTCAGATCGGATTTTCCGATACATATATTTTTGAACTACCCAGACGCTACAAAGTTGGCAAAATGGTCAAAGATTAAACTAAGTTGTTTCGATTGAATTGAGATGATTAGTGAATAATAGTACTTGCATTAGTTTATTGAATTATTTAGTTAAAAGTTGAACTTTTTATAACAACAGTTAAAACTTAAAAGTTTATCTAATTTATTAGGCTATCACCCGCAAACTTCGCGGTGGAAAAACTTAATTTATGTTAATCGATTTGTCCTTGAATTAAATAAAAAGACATGTATTCAAACGTCATATTGTTTTATTAGCTTAGTTATTTATGTTATAAATAATAACAACCCATGAATTGAATCTTTTTACATGCCAACTTCATCGTCCACTTCCCACATAAACACGTATATATACTGCATTGGCACTCAATCATTTATGAATAAAAGTGTAAATGTGAAGCTGATTTGACTTCATGTTTTATACAATAAAAAGATGCATACTGTTAAAGTGTTAGAAACATGATCACAAATGAAGCCCTTGTAGAATGACAAAGGTCCCTAGTGACATAATAAACATTTATTTTCAGTTGAGTTGGTACGTCTAATTTGATTTACACCAAAATTTCCATTTACTTATTTATACAAACCGGAGATAACAACTTAAGTCATTTTTTTAAAGTCTTAATAAAACAATCAATCGTGCTTGTGTAGCTTGAATCTTCCATTACTCTTGATTTCACATGCAAAAAAACTTCAAAAGTTAATAAAAAACCCATTTCACTAACAACATCGAAGTAGTAGAACATAAATTATAAAGTATATACATAACCTTTATTTTACATGATATACACACACCATATGTATTAGAAACGGTTCATTCAACAGTGTTGGTATAAACTTTGAAATATAAGAAACGTTCTATTACTTATATAAAAATTAAATTACAATGAACTAAGTTGTAGCGAGTGTCGACCGAACGACATCGGTACAAGTATCAATATTATCATTAGGAGTGTTGGCCTTTGTTATACTTTGTGCTCGATGTAAAACACGTATCGATATCTTTTGGGGCATCTAACAACTTTATTTTTTTGGTTTCCTCTTTCGGTTTGCTAACGAACCAAACCAATACCGATCGAATTACCATCGTGTATAGGAAATCTCTTAATTCTAAATAATTAACATATAATATTTTTTTTTTCAGATTGTACAAATTAAAATGTGAGGGTATAGCACCATAAACACATGAAAATGTAGCTAATCGATTTCTTTAATTGGCTGTTCAATTGGCAGGAAAATTTAATTTACGTTAATCATAAGTGTGTAGAAAAATTTAATTTTAAATAAACAAAAGTACATAAACAACACTTTCAACATATTTAGAATCCTCTTTCATTCCCCACAATAAATTTTGATTTTGGTTTCATAAGTATCCCAACTTTCCGTCAACATGTTTTCCTTTCCGGTGTTATCGGATACAGACGATGACATATTCTTAGCATAATACGATGAAATATTTGAAACAATAAAAAATTTTCAAAAAAATAAAAAAAGAAAACATCATCCAATATAATATAGCATAATAATTTCTAATCGATAGGCGAAACAGTGGTCTCAATAAATAATGCTCCTTTTGGATCGTTATAGGTGTCAACATCTTGGAGGTATTTAAAAACTTCATTGCTCATCTCAACTTCAATCATATCACCCCAAATGCTTCTTATCAGCCACTTGTTGTTTTGAATTATATTGGTCCTTTGACGCCTATCTTCGAGCGAAAGTATATGAGCATTATTGAAAGAAAACATCTTGATCCAGGCTTCATCTTCATATTTGAGCAAATCAACTGTTACCTCATGAGACCTTCTAACGACAAACATATGTCTCTTCTTATAAATGGTAAGAAATGTCCTTGGCAAGGAATAACTTCCATACATTCGGGAAAACATAGGATCCTAAAAGTTTCGGAATTAACTTCGAAAGCAACTATATTTCTATCGCCATGTGGAAACCAATAATTTGAAACCATGAAATATATGGTTTTGTCAGGATAAATTCCGGGAGACCAAGAATAAAGCTTTGAACCATAATTAGTTCCACTCAAGAAATTTATTTTTCTCAAAGTCTCACGATGTCGTGAATATACACGAGCACTAACGACATTGCACAAACATTTGATGTGAACAACTTTGAGATCGTTGGATTCATCAAAATACATTCCAGCTGTATCAGTGTTTTGACCGTAACTGTAACCAAAGTAATCGTCGAACAAAAACTTATACCACCTGGTTGTTGGATTCCAAAGGATCAGGTCACAACAAATCCGTTCATTGCAAACTAATAAGAGTCCATTAACTGACGATAAAATACATACGAAGGTAGGGTGGACGTTGTCAGGAAAAGATATGGTCTTGCTTGTAACAACATCCAAATTCCCACCTATTATGTTGTCAACGACAATTGACATATCTTTCAATAATATTAGTTTCTTTTGGTGTAAATTTCCAATTCGGCGGGAATGTATCATCTGAAATGTATGAGTTGATAGCTCACTACGAAAGTTAATTCCGACAGGTTGACTAGGGTCCACTAGATTTGAAATGAAAATTTTCCATCAAGGTAAGGATTTCACTCCTAACTTGATGGTGAATTCGTGCAAAAACGAATAAGCGGATTGAGATTCGTTTACCAAATTGTGGGTTTCACGCTATTTTGGTGAAGTCGTCTCGTTTGTATAATACGAATGTTTTCATGTTTAACATAATTGTGAGAAATGGCCTTAGGAAAGGCATATGTTTTGAAATAGGAATAACAAATGCAAACACATAAAAGACGTTTCAAGAATTAACAAATAAATCAAGTATGGTCGAGTATGGTGCTTAACTATAGACTATCAAAAGCATGGAAATTTTTCCTAATTACCTATAGTTATGGCTCTGATACCAATCAGTCACACCCCAACCGATAGCGGAAACATCGGAGTAAGACGAAAACGAGATTGTTCGAGACTTCATAACGCTAAATGTGACAAGTATTTAATAATTAATTTCATTGCTAATAACAAGTACATTGTTTGAAATTGAAATACAACAAGTTTGAAACGAACAAATTACAACAATGATCGAATGACTAAACTAATAAATACGAATTTAAATTTGGTGCGTTTCTAGGCATCCTACTAAGTTTTGTGCATTATCATCATCATCATAATCCTGCAACATGTATTAAAGTATAGTTCAATACAAAAAGTATTGGCGAGTATACAAGTTTTGAGTACTAGCATATAATTGTAAAAGTCTGAACAATCCACATAGCAAACTTAGTTATCAAGATTAACGTATAAACTGGCATGTGAATAAACAAGTCAACCCAAAGATTACCGCAAGTATGAATGAATGACTTAACACTAATAGAACATCTGTTTGAAGATTACAAAGATCTGTTGAAGACTAGAAAGCACTATTGGAGAAGAAGAAACATATGTTCAAAGTCCAAAGCCTTGTTGAAGACAAAGCACTAATGCTGAAGACCAAACATCTGTTAGGCCTAAACAGATGCTTGGAACTAATCAACAGAGGTTTAAAGAACAAACTTTATTAATGTAACAGTGTTGGGCAAAACATACGTTTACTATATTTAATCAATTCTAATTCCAACAAATGTTTCTAACGTCTGTGAAATCTTTTCTGTTAGGAATGTTAGATGTCGCTATCAGGGTGATGTCAGCCCTAATTACAAATAGATGTTTGTACTTAGTATAAATAGATCTCACCTGTTAGAGATCTATTTAATCACTCGATATCCTTATTGTACAAACATAACTGAGTGATCAGGCTGAAGGGGAGTGTAAAATCATTCTTTTAATATTTTGATTATAATCATTAATACACGATTGATATCTTTCCAAATTTGTGTGTTCATATAATTCCACTGCAGTTCCATCTTATACTATCATTTATGCATAACCAGTTCACTAAAAGCACACAAGTTAAAACTCAGATCCTAACAATCTTTAATGCTTGTGTTTTCAGTTCTGTTTGGTCGGTGAGGATTACGTGTCAGATGTCCGAGACTGTTTGCACTTTAATTTTGGATATATTTTGTTGGTTGTTACGTAATATTTGTGTATTGATTGGTGTTCAGTCTTTATAGATGATTGTTTACCTTTACGATAATATTTACAATGTTTGTTTTGGTCTATGGTGTTGTGCTGAGACCATTGTTGTTGAATATTTATGTGTTGCTGGTTATTTGGTTTGTCAGAATAAGATTTGTTGCATATGCACAGAACATCTTGGTAATTAACATTATATTAATATTGTGGTGTTTTGGATTACTATGTTGTCTTATTGGGTCTATGATGTTATGCTGAGACCTGACATGCTTTTATCTAACTGTTAATTTTTTACAGGTTTATGACGTTTGTGAAGATTGTTTTAGTATTGTTGGTTTCACTGCCATTTTGACTTCATACAATTTATCGTGTTTATGTTGTTTCCTCTTGGCTGTTTTGTTTTGCTTTCTTCTGTGTTTGATGATGTTGTTAGCTTCTCGATTTGCATGAGGTTTGATGCTTTGATGGCGCGTTTGTTGTTTTGGTGTCGCGTATTTACGCTTTATGTTATAGATATGTTTTTAAAACGAATAAATGTTACTGAGCTGTAACGTAATTTGTTGAGGCTGTGAAGATTCTTTTATCTAGGCATCTCAACCAGTTTGGCTTCAACAAAGCCGATGGTTGCAACTGATAGGCTGAGCCTCACAATTTATGTTATATACTGTTAATTACTAAGAGTTTGGTGCATTGCGGATTGTACCATTACTTTTGTTGGTTTTCCTTGGCTTAGGTTACTTGCTCGTTTTGTTGTTTGCTTTGTACCATTTGATTTTGTATGGGCTTATTGAGTTTCACCATACGCTTATCTTTTGTTTCAGGATGTCTTATTCGCGCATGGACTCTACTGTTTTACAACAACTTGAGAAACTTTTAGAAGATGTTATCGAATCAGATCGCTTGGTATCCGAAAAGCGTAATGAATTATCCGTGAGGGTTGCTAGCATATGCGAGAAACAAGTGGAGCTACAAGTCTCCATTGACACGCTTTATGCTCGCTACGTTGGTCAAACGGATGTTGAAGTCTGACTTTAACATTACTTTGTAGCGCGTATGTAAAATTGATTGTAAATTTTGTATGTAATATATAATCAATGCTTTTGTTATTAAACTTAATATTTTACTTTGTATGTTTTTAGGTTGTATATTTCTAATATAAAAACAATATATTGTAGTTTTGTATTACATTGTATGTTCTTGTGTTGTAAAAATTCTATGATAAGAATACATGATATATTTCAAAAGACATCGAATCACATGCGGAATCTTAATAAACCGAGGTTAATAACATCTACGGAACTTGATGTATGCTTTAAGTTCACCCCATAGTACTTTCTTTTTACTCGTGTTACATATTTGGAAGCGAGAATACATGACATATTCCAATGTCGTGCAGCATCATAGACAGATCTGAATACTAGTTTGAGTTAAATAAGCACTAGTTTTGAGTTAAATAAGCACTAGTTTTGAATTAAATAAGCATGTGCAAAGAGACAAATGATTAGCCTCAAATTATTATTGGCAGTAGTCACGCATGAGCTTTTAGAACCGTAGGGCGGCTAGTTGGGTCAGGCTGGTCCTATACCGGGAGTAGGCTTGTGGGTATGGTGACGGAGCTGAAACCGGCGACGGGATGAAGACGGAGGGGGCGGCACGGTGTTCAAACCGGCGACGGAGGGGGGACCCATTGTTTTGCTCCGTCCTGGACGTCGGAATACCGACGGAGAGGACGATGACTGGACGGCGACGGGGGTGGCGGCACGGTGTTCAAACCGGCGACGGACCGGGACGGTAGGGGACGACCCCCATACCGTGTAGCCGTACAACACAAGCAGCCAAGGGCGATGCTTTGAAGGGGCCGGGAGGGGCGCCCGACCCCCCCGAACTTTTCGGCCAGTAGTGTTATATATGTAGTTTTCGTATATAAATTTTTTGGGTATATATGTTTTCGACCCCTCGGTTCTATAGAAATTTTTTGTTATATACGTTTTCGACCCCCTCGCAAAAAAATTCAAGCTTCGCCACTGCAAGCAGCATAGGGTACAACCTAGAGCTTTAAATTTAAACGACAACCTTGTCCACTTCAACACAACAGCCGTACACTACACGTATTATTTGTTTGTGTTTCAGCCCCAAGCTTAAAACATAATTAGTTTGTTGGTCCTTTATTACTGTCCTATCTCAAACCTTTCAGTGAAATTCGTAATGAATTAAAACAATGATTAGAAAATCAAGTAAAATTCGTTTAAGAAAAAAATCATGAACATGATAATTTTTATGATATAGTAGTTGACTAGGTATGTCAAAATTAATTAACCGTAAGAGTGTAGTTACAAGGCTATGGGGTGTGGTTTTCCATTCTCCTAAGTTCACGTAGACATCACATCATCCTCCCTTTCACCTTAGACCACCCATAGTGGACAAAACGTCCAACCACTCCTTGGGACCGCCCCGGGGGTGTTTTTTTTTTTTTTTTTTTTCAAAAAAATGCCTGCAGCGTTGTTTTTAAAACGCCAAAATTCGCACATCTTTCAAAATTATGCAGTTGCTTCAACGGTAACAAAAAAATAACTTTTAATTTTTTTATTCCACTTTTTAACCTATAAAACACCCCACTTTTCACTCATTTTTTATAAACTTTAGAGTTAATTGTCATTTTAGTCCCTGTGGTTTGACCCATTTTGCCAGTTTAGTCCAAAGGTTTCATTTTTAACATCTGGATCCAAAAACGTTTCATCGTTGCCATTTTGGTCCAACTGACTTAACTCCATCCATGGACCTCAGTTAAGTCAGGGGCAATGTTGTCATTTCATATATTATTTTTTAATTCCACTTTATTTTTTCTTTTAGTCATTTATATAAGATTTGTCTTATATATAATAATTATAATAACATATATATATATATATATATATATATATATATATATATATACAGATATTGTGCACCACCACCACTCATCTCTCACTCTCTCCTGTCTCTCTCTCTCTCTCATACACCACAAAATCACCATCGCCCCCTACCAGTCACCACCGCCCCACCCCCTACCAGTCACCACCGCCCACCACTATCAACCATTGCTTGATCTTTGTTAAAATCCCCCACCTTCACCGTCTCAACTGTACACCACCGCCACTACTACTGCAAGGCCATCACAAGCCACCCCCATCCCTAACAGGTTTGACTTTATATCTCTCTAAAAATGGTGGTTCGACGGGTTTGATAGTGATGAACGGCAGAGGTGGTTCGACAGGTTTGATGGTGATGAACGGCGGTGGTGAGTTTGTCGTTGTGGATGTTTATGGTGATGACAGTGTAGGTGGGGTGTTGCTGGTGATGATGGCGGAGGTGGGTGTTGATGGTGATAAACGGCGACGCTGGGTTGTGGGTTTTGTAGGTGGTGATTGATTTGAAGATCTATGTGCGATTTGAACTTGGAGGTTGTGATTGATTGGGTTGGGAATGGGCGGCGCAAGGTGGTGGGTTTTGTAGGGGGTGAAGGTGTTTCAGTGATGGTTCACGGTGGCAGGAGGTGAAGGTGTTTCAGTGAGGGGTGAAGGTGTTTCAGTGATGGTTCACGGTGGCAGGAGGTGAAGATGTTTCAGTGAATTTGGGGGTTTTATGAGATGAGAGAGAAGCAGATCTTTGATGAGGGAAGGGAGGCGGAGGTGAGATGATGGCGGTGGCAGCGGCGGTGGTCAGGTGGCGGTGGGAGGTTCTCACAGTGGAAAGGATATGGTTATTGGGTTTGATTTTGTTTCAGATCATTTATCCAGGTATAACACAAATAGGCCTGTGTATGTTTGATTTTGTTTGTGGTTTGTTTGGATTTGATTTGATTCTTTCGTTAATTTGGATTTGATTTTGTTTGTGGGTTTGTTTTTTAATCTGGATGGATATGGTTATTGGGTTTTGATCAAACATTATTGGTGTGGCAGTTGTGGAGGTGGAGGTGATGGTCACCGACGGGGGACTGATGTGGTGTGGTCGGTGGCTGAAGTGTGGTGGTGGCTGAAGTGTGGTTGTGGCTGAGGTGTGGCAGAGGTGGTGGCTGTGTGTGTGTTCTGTATGTATGTGTGGATTCCATGGTGGTCGGGTGGTGGTGATTGGTTGTGGTGGTCGGTTCCTGGTGATAGTGGTGGTGAGGCTGTGGTGGTGGTGAAGGCAGGGGTGGTGATGGTGGCAGTAGTGATGGTGAGGCGGGTGATGAAGGTGTGTGTATAATATATTCTTTAAATATTAATTAATTAAAACAGATAGATAAAATGACAAAATTGCCCTTGAGTTAACTGAGGTCCATGGATGGAGTTAAGTCAGTTGGACCAAAATGGCAACGATGAAACGTTTTTGGTTCCAGATGTTAAAAATGAAACCTTTGGACTAAACTGGCAAAATGGGCCAAACCACAGGGACTAAAATGGCAATTAACTCTAAACTTTACCATACTCTCTTCTATAGTACAAATTTTATTAAAAAATTACATCATGAATCCCTTCCGACACCCTTTCGGTGTTCCGTCTAGACCTGGTAACCCCACTACATATCGCATGAACACCACCTAACCACAACCAAACTTCAATTTTCAAGAGATGGATCCGAGTATGTTTGCGTACGCACAAATACTAGTCATGGGCGGTTCGCAACCGTTCTTTCACGGTCCACACGGCTTTGCATCCATGGGCGGTTCGCAACCGTCTTGAGAAGAAAACGAACCCGATGTAGAAACGGTACTGGAGACACAACCCGAGCCCGTTGCCGAGACATATCAACGTGGTAAATGGTCTCACAAAAAAGGAACCAAATGCTCCACATCGAAAGGGAACCTACCTGGCTTGGACAAAAGACGAGGAATATGCGTTAACACGGGCGTGGCTCGACAAATCGGAAGACCCCGAAGTTGGTAAGTATTTTAAAAATATATTTGTTTTATTTTTTAAAATAATTCGTAAGCGTTTATTTTTATTCTTTAAGAATATAACATTATATTTTTATATTTTTTTGTAGCAAACTATCAAACTTCATCAATTTTTTTGAATAAAATTCGTGAAACTTTTTTTAAAGTGATGGGTAAAGATGAGTATCGTGACAAAGATTCGATATCTAGCAAATGGACCGATATAAACAAAAAATGTCATTAGTTCCAAGAAGTCTTCCAAGGCACGAGGGACAACTCGGGTAGCGGACAAAACGATACGGGTATTTTAACAAAAACGTTGGAAGAGTACAACCAAACGAGAGACGTTTTCACATACTTGAAATGTTGGGAGCTTTTACGCGGAAGTCCCAAATGGTCTAACGTACCGACCATGACGTCTAGTGGTAGACGTAAAGCAAAACGGTCCAAAACATCATCCTCGGTTGACCCGAAGACACCCACTTCCGATGCTCGTAACGTCGACTTAAACATTAATTTGGCGGACGTTATACCACTACACCCGTTTTAAGATAATGCCCCATAATGCCCACATGCTGACTGGACCGTCACATGACGCAAAACACCCAAGGGTTGAGGCATTATCTTCCCCTCCCACTAGACATGGTCTTACCATTTTCCCTCAGAGTGGGGTGTGGTTCCCCCTCATCCCCTTCCCCTTTTCTTTTTTATAATTTTTATTTAATGTATTTTATTTATAGAATACATATTTTTATTTGTTTAATGTATTTTATTTATAATAAATATGATTTTTAATAAAATTAAACATTGCATAAAAATTCTACAAAATTACAAATAAAAAAATAAACACAAATTATCATCTTGAAATACAAACTAAAATCATAAAATAAATATTGGCTAAACCTACGAAAAGCAATACTCTTCATCAACAAGATCGACACGAAAGTTATTCTAGATATGGTCGACTAAATCCGCCCATAGGTTTCCATGCACATATTCATTGCATAACACTGATGTGTGTGAAGTGTTATATATTTTAGGTGTATATTTTAAGCCCCTTTAACACTTATTTTCAGCCAAGTTTTAAATTTATAAAACACGATATTTTACTAACACTAAACACACATATGGGCAAGTGCACCCATCGTGAGCGTAGTATAGTGTTGGCAAGATACCGAGGTCGTCCAAGGACACAAGAGCTTTTAGTACCGGTTTATCCTCAACGTCTAATCAAATCAAAAAGTTAGAAAAATGTTTTAAACTAAGAAAAATAAAACTAACTAAAATGCTGAATATAAAAATAAAAAGAAAAACAGATAGACAAGATGAATCACTTGGTTCCGACTCGTATCTAGTATAACCTTTGATTATTTCCGCACTTTTGCACATAATTAAGAGATTATCTTAGTTATTGTAGTAGGCCCCTCTTTTGAAGGTGACGTTACCCTCACCCCAGTAGTTTGAGTCAGCAAGGATACAATCCTAAAAGGGTGGATTATTGGAAGATAATGAATTAAGTTATTAATGCAGTATTATGGTAGGCCCCGCTTTTGGCGGTGACGTTACCCTCGGCTAAGTAGTCTGAGTCAGCAGGGATACAGTCCTAAATAGCCGGGTTATAGTATTAATAGTAGTTAACTTATGAGGGGATCAAAGAGTTTGGACCCCCGCCATCCAATACCGTTAAGTATTGAATGAGGTCCTACTAAATTTGACCCAGGTCCATTGCAGGACCTCTAAACGCTGAACAATGGCAAGACCTTTACCAAACCGTTCCCTTAACCCCCGACCAGGTAGCCAAGATACCTCCATATAGACCGTGGAGATATGAATGGTGAAAATCTTTTATTTTATATAGACAGTAAAATAATGCCAAGACACCACAGACAAACGATAAGGAAAGATCACCTTCAACATAAGTAACTAGTTATTAAAGTCATTAATACAAAACCAAATAAAAAGTGCAAAAGATTAGAAATAAAAAGTATTATACTAGACACTTTGTCTTCACCAAGTGATGTAAGAGACTTAGGCAAACATGGCCTTGATTGTCAAGAACTCTTACGATCAATCTTGGATCCCGAGATGACTCACACACTCTATGATGGACAATGGATGATGGTGGTGGATGATGGTGTTGTGATGGTGGTGGGTGGTGGATGAAGTGTGAGAGAGGTGGTGTGCCAAGGGATGAGTTGAAATGAAACCAAGCACTCCTATTTATAGGCTGAACAGAAGGCTGGGCAAGCCCCCGTGTCCGCTGGACACGGCCCCGTGCCTGTCTGACACTCTCTCTCTTCATTAATTGTAATTCGCAATTACAATTAATGCGCATGCTGTACTTTCGCCACGCCCCCGTGCTCGCTGGACACGGCCCGTGGTGGGCAATAGAAGCTTCTATAGGTTTGTCTTTTCTGCTGCTTCTTGGGCACGGCCCCGTGCTGGCTGAGCACGGGGCGTGTTCAGTCTTCTGTCTTCTCTATTTTGCTTGGGAAGATGCCGTTGAGGGGTCGGGCAGTCCGCTTATGTTCCTTTTTTTGTATTTATGTTAGATTTAGCTGTATTTTTGCTTCTTTTGTGAATTTGAGCTCATTTAATCCTGAAAATACAAAAGGAAGACAAAAACACTCTTTTTCCAACATTAGTACTTAAAAAGGGTTAGTTTTATGCCTCATTTGATGTAATTTATATGTTGCATTTTACACACATCAAATACCCCCACACTTGAACTTTTGCTTGTCCTCAAGCAAAACTCTTTAATATGTGGCTTACACTCCCAAATGGAATAGGTAGAAGAGAAGGTTTTGGGCTTGTCATAGAGTGTCGGGAATCCAAGATCTTTTTGGGTTTTATTTTTATCTATTTACAATCCTATTCGTCATGATTTATTTAAAACTTTTCATAAGAGAAATTACTTATTTGGGCATAACATGCTTTTTTTTAAAATTCCATTTATATACAAGTTCACATACCTCACGGGAGAAATCACTCACACTCGGCCGAAGGTGTATTTTTAGTGAATCACTCGAGAGCGGCATGGAACTTACTCCTACCATAGGCTTGCCAAGCAATCAATCCTCCTCCTTTTTAACTTTTATACCTTTGTAAATATCAAGAGGACTTTGTGGGTTAAGGGTTAGGCTTGGGTTAAAGGTAGGTGGTTGGGTTAGTGGTTAGTGGTTAGTAGAAAAAGGGTGAAAAAGCGTAACAAGTGTCGGTTTTCGTAGGACTTTCTATTTTTGTAACTTTTATTTTGATGAAGCTATTATTCAAACAAAGTTATTTTTGATGAACTTGTTTGTTTATTTTATTTTGCTTCATCATCAACACACAAATTTTTTTTTTCGACATACGAAAAACCGAACTTGTTACTAAAACAAAGGGTTAAAAATAAAAAAAAGTTTTGGTGGGTAAAAGGGTTTTTGGTTTGGGTGATGAAATGAAAAGGTTTAGGCTCAAAGGGGCTAACTAGGGGGATTTTGGGTAGGTGGTAAAAAAAAGAAAAATAATGGTGTAGAAATAAAAAGGGTTAGTCCTAATGCCTCCATCATTTACTTACTCGGGTTTAAGTTGGTAAGGACCGGGAATGTATCGTCGTGGCAAGTTCTAGAGTTGTAAGAACCGAGCGGCTATTCACACAAGAAACGAAAAATGAGCATTTAATTTAAATATATATATTTGTATGCTCAATAAAGGCTCAAAACTCACTTTTGTGGGAATGGGTTTTTATGTGTTCAAGTATATATAATTAAATTTTAACTAAGCTTGTCATGCCTTTTCATAATTTTCTTATGTTGGTTCTTTTTATCACGACGCTATCGGTTGTAAATTTGTAAAAATATAACCTTTTTAGAATTTTGAAATTCCCAAATTAAACCTAGACAAGTAAAAAAAAAATGAAAATTATTGAAAAAATTTGGGGTGATTAGCGGTTCCAATAGAGTTTTGTGTAAGGCTTGTTATTAGGACTTGCAAGATTCAAGGTTTTAGCATCCCCCCACACTTAAATTACAC
Source organism: Helianthus tuberosus (assembly GCA_030545235.1). Taxonomy (NCBI): domain Eukaryota; kingdom Viridiplantae; phylum Streptophyta; class Magnoliopsida; order Asterales; family Asteraceae; genus Helianthus; species Helianthus tuberosus. The sequence goes on from CM060407.1 coordinate 106,034,467, forward strand.
ATTGTCCTCAATGTGTCCCAAAAATAAGTTTTTCGGTTGATTAAAATGTGTAAAAGTGGGTTAAAAACAAGATTTTATGGTACTGGGTAGCTGAACACGGGGTGGTGTTGGCTGAGCACGGCCCAGTGTCCAGACTGCCAGTACCAAAAGTAAACAGAAGGCTGGGCACGGGGGCGTGTTCAGTGAGCACGGCCCCGTGTCCAGGTACCTGAACTGGGCATTTTCTACAAAACCTCCGGCACGGGGCGTGTTGGGGTGAGCACGGCCCCGTGCTGAACTTGCTGTAATGAAGAAAAATCGTTGGGAGGCTCTGTTTTTGTGTATGGGGTGTTGGTTCAAGCTTCCCTTATCATCCTTCACCATCCCGAGTGTGTTTTATTCCTGAAAAATAAAAACTAAACTAGAAAACATAAAGGTTAATCTAAACTAAACTACGGATAGTTCCGCGGAATGCCTCCGTGGTGCGCCACGTTTATAAGGGTCCTTGGCTAGACCCACTTTATCAGGTGGTTCTGGCTCATCTTCAATTAGGGGGTCGTCATTGCCGAATGGATATTTCATTGATCGCTTAAGATCGACACTCTTTTTAAATGCCCCTAATTGAGGAGGTAGATTGTTGAACTTCCGGTTTTTCAAAGCTTCGTGAGTTTTTACAAATGGTTGTCCCAACACTAGAGGAACGTCATCGAGGATGACAAAGTCGGTCGGGATTACCGTCTGATTTGTTTGAACCAAGACATCCTCAACTATACCGATTGATTTTATTACTTTCCGATTGGATAGAAAAATGGGTATTTGAAGTGGAGAAAAATCACTAATACTTAATTTTTCGAAAATGTAGTTAGGCATTATGTTAACACAAAGATCTTTATCGATTGTGACATTACTAATAAACGAATTTTGAAAGAAACATGGAACCGGTGTAATGTTAATTTCAAATGGGTCTTCTTTTATTAGTGAGGTTTGATCAATAGTTAACTTAACACTTACTGTTTCGTCAATTTTAGTGTTAGTGTTTAACTCTTTTAAAAACTTAGCATGAGTGGGTACTAAACAATGATTTTCAAAAGAAGGTGACAAGAGATTAATTTATTCAAAATTAGACTCTTCTTGAATTTTAACGTTCTCGGACTCACCTTTTTCGTTGTTTAACTCATGTGTCGGTTTTTCACTTACTTGTTCTTCCATTTTATCACTTTCAGTTATCTCTTCCTTTTTTAATTCTTCTCTTGCGCGGGACTCCTCTTCCCTTGCGCGAGATTCTTTTATACAGCGATCGATAACTCTAATGTGTTCTAATATCCTCTCGGTCACTTCGGTTATAGAAAAAGAATCGGGATTTTCAAAGCTTGAATCCGGTTGTTCGATCCTTTGTTCCTCATAATACCCATATGAAGTAGATGGTTCACACCATTGTTCTTCATTGTAAGCATATGATGGATAAGGGTCGTAATTTTGTTCTTCATAATACTCGTATGAGGTGGGTTGTTCACGCCATGGTTCCTCATAATAAGCATACGAAGGTGGTGGCTCATATCTTGGTTCCTCAAAGTATGAGTATGAAGGCTCATACCTTGGTTCATCAAAATATGAGTATGAGGGAGGAGGTTCATACCTTTGGTCTTCATAGGATGTGTATGAAGTTGATGGCTCGTACCTGGGCTCCTCATAGTAGGTGTATGAATTGGATGGTTGATATGAGCGATTATTTTGAACCGATCGTGCGTTACGACAATTAGTGCAATAATTACCCCTATAATCATCCTCCTCATAGGTGTAGTTGTAACCTTCTGAGTATTGATCCATAAGAATCACTCAGCAGACCACAAATGAGTCTCGAGATCAGAAAACAAAAATAAAAACGGAAACAGAGGCTGGACACGGCCCCGTGTTCAGTGGACACGGCCCCGTGTTCAGGATCTGTATCTGGGCGTTTTAATTAAATTTACTGATTTCGTTGAGCACGGGGCGTGTTCAGTGAGCACGACCCGTGTTCAACCTACTGTAAATACAAAACTAAACTAAAATGCAGAAAAATGTGGGCCCGTTTTGAAAAGGTTTTGAAAAACTGATTAGGCCGTCGATTTTAAGCTTTCCTAAAATCCTTGTGTCCCCGGCAACGGCGCCAAAAACTTGATGCGTGTGAAGTGTTATATATTTTAGGTGTATATTTTAAGCCCCTTTAACACTTATTTTCAGCCAAGTTTTAAATTTATAAAACACGATATTTTACTAACACTAAACACACATATGGGCAAGTGCACCCATCGTGAGCGTAGTATAGTGTTGGCAAGATACCGAGATCGTCCAAGGACACAAGAGCTTTTAGTACCGGTTTATCCTCAACGTCTAATCAAATCAAAAAGTTAGAAAAATGTTTTAAACTAAGAAAAATAAAACTAACTAAAATGCTGAAAATAAAAATAAAAAGAAAAACAGATAGACAAGATGAATCACTTGGTTCCGACTCTTATCTAGTATAACCTTTGATTATTTCCGCACTTTTACACATAATTAAGAGATTATCTTAGTTATTGTAGTAGGTCCCTCTTTTGAAGGTGACGTTACCCTCACCCCAGTAGTTTGAGTCAGCAAGGATACAATCCTAAAAGGGTGGATTATTGGAAGATAATGAATTAAGTTATTAATGCAGTATTATGGTAGGCCCCGCTTTTGGCGGTAACGTTACCCTCGGCTAAGTAGTCTGAGTCAGCAGGGATACAGTCCTAAATAGCCGGGTTATAGTATTAATAGTAGTTAACTTATGAGGGGATCAAAGAGTTTGGACCCCCGCCATCCAATACCGTTAAGTATTGAAGGAGGTCCTACTAAATTTGACCCAGGTCCATTGCAGGACCTCTAAACGCTGAACAATGGCAAGACCTTTACCAAACCGTTCCCTTAACCCCCGACCAGGTAGCCAACATACCTCCATATAGACCGTGGAGATATGAATGGTGAAACTCTTTTATTTTATATAGACAGTAAAATAATGCCAAGACACCACGGACAAACGATAAGGAAAGATCACCTTCAACATAAGTAACTAGTTATTAAAGTCATTAATACAAAACCAAATAAAAAGTGCAAAAGATTAGAAATAAAAAGTATTATACTAGACACTTTGTCTTCACCAAGTGATGTAAGAGACTTAGGCAAACATGGCCTTGATTGTCAAGAACTCTTACGATCAATCTTGGATCCCGAGACGACTCACACACTCTATGATGGACAATGGATGATGGTGGTGGATGATGGTGTTGTGATGGTGGTGGGTGGTGGATGAAGTGTGAGAGAGGTGGTGTGCCAAGGGATGAGTTGAAATGAAACCAAGCACTCCTATTTATAGGCTGAACAGAAGGCTGGGCACGCCCCCGTGTCCGCTGGACACGGTCCCGTGCCTGTCTGACACTCTCCCTCTTCATTAATTGTAATTCGCAATTACAATTAATGCGCCTGCTGTACTTTCGCCACGCCCCCGTGCTCGCTGGACACGGCCCGTGGTGGGCAATAGAAGCTTCTATAGGTTTGTCTTTTCTGCTGCTTCTTGGGCATGGCCCCGTGCTGGCTGAGCACGGGGCGTGTTCAGTCTTCTGTCTTCTCTATTTTGCTTGGGAAGATGCCGTTGAGGGGTCGGGCAGTCCACTTATGTTCCTTTTCTTGTATTTATGTTAGATTTAGCTGTATTTTTGCTTCTTTTGTGAATTTGAGCTCATTTAATCCTGAAAATACAAAAGGAAGACAAAAACACTCTTTTTCCAACATTAGTACTTAAAAAGGGTTAGTTTTATGCCTCATTTGATGTAATTTATATGTTGCATTTTACACACATCAACACCCACAAATTTGAGTATTGTTGCTTGCTCCTCGTCGACCGGCTCAACATTCCCATCAATATCATTTGGATGCGTAAAACTTTTCGATATCCTTTTTTGTTGGTCTACGTAAATACACCTTCTATAAAGGTTCACAATACCTATAGAAAATTGATACAAACACTCCCGACTCATTCTAGCGAACATCCTTAAATATTCATCCCATTAATCACTAGTAGTGCCATAAGCTAACTGATGAAGTGCTGAAGTGCATTTTTGAAATGTAGCAAGACCCCTTCTCCCTTTAGCATCGCAGCGTAATGTGAAAAAGTCATCATAGTTAGCCAAATCACTGTCAATACGTACGAACACTTGGCGGCTCATTCGAAACCGACGCTTAAAGTTTTCGTCAGTGTACACACAGTTTTCAACAAAATAGTCACCCATCAAACGATCGTGTGCACCTTAAAAGAATTTCAAAAGCTAACTTGAATAAATTATACAAAACAAAAAAATAAAAAATAAACAAATAACATAACGTTTAAAACCATATAATTTAAAAAGTATAAAGTGTATAAAAAATATACCTTCACGGACTATATTTAACCCAGCGGCTCTTGTTCTTGGTTGTGACGTACCTTCTCCGTCTTCTTCCATCTCGGCAATAATTTCCGCCGTCTCAAGCATCATGCTAAGCATATAGTTTCCTGCATTTTTCTCGTCCGATGAAGAACTCATGGCGACTAGTTTTAAAAAAAAACTCTAGATGAAGTGGTTTTAAAATATAGAAGACGGAGTATAAAGATAGAGAGTGTGGTGAGGTTTTGGGTATAAAAATGAGGGTTTGTATAGGACAGAAATTAAATTAGTAAAGAGCCATTGGTTAACGGTCAAAAATGAAAACAAAAAGAAAAAGCATTCGGGGAAGGAGGGGCTGGAACCCGATGACACCGAGCACACTTGGGGTGGGGGGGGGGGGTTGCCGATGGGGGAAGGGGCCACGTAGGCTTCCCGAACCCCCTTACCGACCCACACCCCAAAGCCTAAGATATATGAATACAAAAACCCGACTCATTACTCAATGTTTAAGAAATAAAGTAGATACGGTAAAAATGGATAGATGATAAAATGTTAATGTACAAGGAAGAAAATAGATAAAAGCATGGTCATTTCTCTTACGTTTTAAGACAATAATGGCACATCATGGTCGTCGAGATAAAAAAAAAAAAAACTAATTTACATAGACAACAATGATTAGATTCATGATTTTCTTTTATTATGTGTAGATAGTGTGATGATCGAAATGTGCAGGGATCGTTTCTACTCGGAGATGTGTTTAACAAGTGGGTTTCTGGTTACTTTTGCTTATAAGTTGGAAATAACTTAACAATTTAAGAGATGTGTGTGCCAGGAGTGTCTATGGTTATCGGACTCCCGTTAAGTCCAAGACATAATGAAACGGCGAGCCTTGATCATGCACGAGAAGGTACGGCTAGTCCTAGAGAATTCAAGAATGTTACAAGTTGGTCGTGATATTAGTGTGTGACAATACGTTTTACTTGTCAAATACTACTACATGACGAGATTTGTCTATAGCTAGTCAGTCATATTGGTAAGTGTTAACCGTAAAATTAGTTGAATCAAACAAGAAGTAATTAATGGTGCTTGAGGGGTCCGTTCAAGCAGACAAAACCTGTTTTAGCATACATTAAAAGTTTACACATTTCAATCGGAACATGTTTTAACATGTTATCCAATTCTTGTGTTAATGAAATTTGTATCCTATACAAATATTTACAAATTGATGGAACTCATTGTAATTTAAAACTCATTGTTAGCTGTACACATTATTACATTCGATATTAACCAATATATTTTTTGTTCTTAGAAAAAAGTCCAAAATAGTAAGGTTTCTTAACTAATTTATTACAGTTATAAATATATTTTATTATGGTTATCATTACTTAATATAGATTAGGCTTATTCTCTAAGTTTTCATCTCTTATATTTAATATAGATTAGGCTTATTCTCTAAGTTTTCATCTCTTATATTTTATATAACTAGTCTAAGTACCCGTGTAACACACGGGTTGTACAAAGTAAATATTTCTTATAAATATATTGATTTAATAAATATGTAGATGCCACTATACTCACAATTGGTTATTGTGTCACGATTATTCATAAATTTTAACCCCCCCCCCCCCCACACACACACTCTTTAACACAAGTGGCTTCTCATTGTCAAATGTACTTTGCTTTCGTCTTTTGTATTGTCTCTGATCCTTTCAAAACATTTTAAAAAATGTGAACTTTCTTCATGGTCTTATGTAAATTTTGATCACTATATCAAAAAATTAGATATCAAAAAATAAACGTGGAGTCACTATTATTATCGATTCCTAAAGTGAATGACATGTGAAAAAATATACGAAGTAAAAATCATAACACCGCCACATGTATAATCATATATATAATGAGAGTGGCTTTTGAGATGATGCAAGGTAAAATGGGATCTTCATCGATGGATATAGTGTACAGAGGTGACAAAAGCAACATATATTTGTATAGTTGCTGCATATGTCTTTGTTGATTCTACACTATCTTAACTTTTCATCTTTTAATATTTTCGTTTTATAAAAATAATATTACATTTTGATACTTTAATAACATTTTTCAGACAACAATCAAATTTTTATGTGCATCTTAAATTGTTGTCCATTTTCTCTTTTTACAAAATTATGCCTATAAGTAAAACATTTGACCAATTTGTAAGTTCTGGGTTATTAAAGACTAAATTAAAAAAAACATTTAAATCAAAATAAAATCAAAATCACCAACTTGTTAATAGAAAATAAACATACACCAACTTATTATTACAAAATAAACATACACCTTTATTACGGAAAATACCGTCCTGTAAGTTCCTCAAAACTAGTTGTTTAGGAGGTTGTAGGGGTACTAAACTTGTGTGCTAAGCGAACTATCGCGTTCACTCGAAACACTTCTCATTGTAGGTCCAAATTTCTCAGCATCATATTTCAGAGATATACCTTTTGATGGTTCATAAAACTCGACACTAAGTGCATGTGATAATTGAAGCCCTATTTCTTGCACGTGAGCCAAACTGTGAGCCAAACTAAAAGAAAGATTTATTTTAACCGAGTGTTCGAAGAACAGAGCCTTTAAATTATTAATTAAATATATATTAGGAATAATACACTGACCATATATCGTATTTGCCGACTGCTGCTTGTACCTGAACCTGAGCTAACAACTCAATTTGCAAAAAGCCACCAATGTAGACTACAGGCTCAGGCAACTTGAACCTTTGTAAGTGATTTTCCAGTTGCCATAAAGTTTGTTCATGAATATATCAAAAGATACATACACAAGTGCAAGATGGTGTAAGAGTGTAAGCATATTGTTTAACATGGTAGGACGACTACCTTGGTTGGTTGGGTAAAAAAACGGGTCAAAATGGGTTATGGTCAAAACACGAGGGCTGCTTGGGCTGGGTTGTGTTATAGTATGACATTTTTGCTATTTCTAACGTTTGATTATAATAACTAAATTATTTGATTAATGAATGCTTTTTTAGTATAGTATCTTAAAACACACTTTTTAGTTTATATGACCCTTTTGATCTGTTACACATAAACATAGCCCAAACTGCCTTGTTTATAAGAACACAGGACAAAAATAGCACATATACTATATTTTCATATTTGGATAATTATTTTTAAATAAATTTTAAAACATGTAGATAAATGATATCTTAGTTTCAGTAAACATTTTTTTTGCATATATGGCATCTTCAGATGACTTTCTACCCATTTGATCCATATCGTTTTAGCATAATTATGTTTTCTTAACCCCTTTTGAGATAAAAACATAACCCAAATCAACCCATTAAGAAATAAACAGGCTGTAGTTGTCACATCAACGTTTGAATAACTACAAACCTTTCCAGAGCAAAGCACCAAACGCATAATCCTTTCTTCAAGATCCGACTGATCGTTTTGGTCCTTAGTGAGTCGTTTAAATCTAGTCCCTTGTTTAATAAAGCCAGGTGACCTTGAAGTCTTGAACATCATCGAACTCAGATAAATTCGACTTGCAGTCTTTGTGACGAAGCAAATTTTTAGGAGACATTACGATAAGCAGCTTACGAAATTCCTTATGCAGCTGAAAGACAACAATTAAATGTAAGCTACATTAATCTTGGTAAGGTACCTTCTTTTGACCACACCTTATATTTTCTCAAGAAGTCAATGTAATCTAGCGATTCAAAATACTTCTGTGTTGATGTCGGTGCGAGTGGTGGGCTCGCAGATGCAATTTAAAAATGAAGGCCACATCTTTGATCCATTTGAAATACAAAAGCAATCTGTGATGCCGCTAGTGCGTGCTCCTAGTGTAAATACTGAACTCTTTTTTGCAGACTTTAGCGAAAATAGATGTTGAGTGTATTCTTTTAGTATCAGATGTTTAAATACTGCATCATCTGTTAAGTAACATCAGATGTTAGCTTCATGATACTTTTGTATTCATATTCCATCAGCAGAGGTTCTCTTTTGGTAGACCTTTGCTACAACAGTCTTTGTGTTTATCAGCAGAGGTTGTTTGGAACAACAAACTTTGCTTCAACAGATTTTGTGTTCAACAGAGCTTTGGGTTTGGCAGACTTTATCTAAAGAGATGTTGAGTGTATCCCTTTAGTTGTAGATGTTAAAGACTATTATTTGTAATTAGAGGTTGCAGAGTATAATTCAAGTGAAGTTATGACAATGATCACCCAAAAATTTGTTGAAGCCTTTTAAATGTCGATGACTGACCATAAATTTACAGAGTATAATTCAAGTTGTAATGTATCATGAAGAGCCAATTAAAATATAATGAATGTACAGCAAAAATTTAAGTTAATATAACTAACAAGACAAGCATATATGATTATAGTTTAAATATTCGTAAGTTTGGAAAATATACAAGTTTTATACATCACCATCCCATAACTTCATCTCACATGAGATAATATCAACAACCATAACTATTTGTAGACTTTCTTTAAGATTAGCTTGGCATTCTGTAGAGTAGACAAATTTGCATTTCATATTTCTGTAGATACCATTGGGCTTGGTGAACTTCTTGGTCCATTGACAAGCCGCGTTTTTAAATCCCTTACCATGCTTCTCCCGTCGAAAGTCAATTACAGTGTCGACTCCATTCAGATTTTCAACTGTTATCTTCAATGATCTATGAATCCTTGATAATGATGTCACTTTCACATTCAGACACTTAAAAATAAAATATAAAATAACAATAATCAATAACAAATAAATAATGTATTTAAGCGAAATAACAAATTTTTAATTGTAACAAACATTTAAAGTCCAAAGAATGAGGCATAATATATTCACAGAACAAACTTACAAAATGTTTACGGCAGTACCATACGAATTCTATGGGATATACATCAGGATCAACTTCATAATCTGAGACAGCAACATCAAAACCTGCATCGTCGCCATCATTGGATGATTCATCGGATACAACATAATCACTATCAGAATCTACGTCATTGGATTCTTCAACATCCGACTGATGATCCATATTTTCAGTAATTGGAGCAACTTCTAATTTGGGTGAGGAAGTATCGCCTTTCGGATTGTCATTGGCTTTGGGTGCAACAATCTCACATCCATTCAAATCAAAGACAGTAAGCTGAAAGATGTAATCCGTTACGTATCTTAAAACAAGTATAACTCCTGTTTGCAGACCCATGTAGTGTACAACCTTTTCCCATCCATCAGTTATAAAGTAACAATTCCGAAGAGGATCCCGTTGAAGTACTACATCAAAAGAGTCCCACTAATTCACATAAATCTTAAATGTCTCTTTAAGTTTAGCAACTCCAATACTGATGTTAACTAAGTCCTTGGGTATTAGCTGAACAAAAAAAGATATAAGCTTTATTATGAAATCAACAAAGGTACAGTAAATTTTAAAGTATATCACTAATTAGTACAGTACCATTTAAGTATTAGATTAAAATACCAAAACTCACGTCCTTAGAAGCATCAGAAAAACTATGGGAGAATGAATCCATACATCCAAAGTTCATCTTAAATGATATTGATGTGAATATAGAAATCATTGGGAGTTTTGTTGGATAACGATGAACTTTTTCAAAAGGTGTCAGCAGATATGTATATGGTGCAGTTTTTTTTTTAAATACCAATAGACATCCTTCTTTCAATGAAAGGTCAGAAACAACTGAGGACCATCCTTCTTTTAGAGCAAAACTTCCACTGTGTTTTGAGAATCGGATCTGCCATCTCATACCGTTTACACACTCTATAACGACAATATTATCAGGAACTTCATTGAGTAAATGATTGCTTGCAAAGATTTGTGGTATTATCTGTGGAGTTCAAGTATTTAAGTATTGGCAAGTGTTATATGTGAATTAATCGTTAACAATAAAACTGCAGAAAATGGTTTTAATGTAATAATCTTACCAAGATTTTGGAATTAAGAGAGTCCAAATATTTATAAAAAGACATCTTCCAAGATATGATGTTTATCTAAAATTCAAAGAAACAATGAAACAATGTATTTTATCATATACTTCATTATTTATAAAGATTGTGATAACAAATATGAACCAACAACGTTTAACATATCTATGTCATTCAAATAACGCATTTAATATTTATGGATTTATTTAGAGCAAATCAATAAATAAAGATTCCTCAAAAACTGTAGAACCGAGTAGCAAAGAAATAACATTTTTTAGAAGTCCATAAACAAAAGATTGGTCTTTAAATCATATTATAGATATCCAGCTGTTGAAGTATTGCCTTTTCATTGTGGACATGGTCAGAGTATTGTGTATAATGATCATGATAATTTGTGTGATATTGTTACTGATCCAACTGTGAAAATGACAATGTTAAAAGAGTGGATGAATTGTAACAAAGTCGATGAATTTGTGATGTGTGCAAAATGCAACATATAAATTACATCAATTGTGGCATAAAACTAACCCCTTTTTAGTACTAATGTTGGAAAAAAGTGTGCTTTTGTCTTCCTTTTGTATTTTCAGGATTAAATGAGCTCAAATTAACAAAAGACGCAAAAAGACAGCTAAATCTAACATAAATACAAGAAAAGGAACAAACGTGGCATGCCCGACCTCCCCGAAAGCATCTTCCCAAGCAAAACAAGAGAACAGAAGGCTGAACACGCCCCGTGCTCAGTGAACACGGGGGCGTGCCCAAGTGTCAGCATAAAAGACAAAGTTGTAGAAGTTTCCATCGCCCACCACGGGGCCGTGGTCAACTATAAGATTCGCAGAATCCAGGCAAATCTTAATAGTACAGATATGCTTCTGGACACGGGGTCGTGCCCAGCGGACACGGGGCCGTGGTCAACTAATGCAGACAAAAGCAATTAATGAAGACAGAGAAGAGGATGGACACGGGGCCGTGCCCAATGGACACGGGGCAGTGCCCGAGCTTCTGTTCAGCCTATAAATAGGAGTGCTTGGCTCAAGCTCAAACCATCCCTTGGCACACCACCTCTCTCACACTTCACACTTCACCCACCACCCACCACCACCATAACACCATCATCCACCACCATCATCCATTGTCCATCATAGAGTGTGTGAGTCGTCTCGGGATCCAAGATTGATCGTAAGAGTTCTTGACAATCAAGGCCATGTTTGCCTAAGTCTCTTACATCACTTGGTGAAGACAAAGTGTCTAGTGTAATACTTTTTATTTTTAATCTTTTCGCACTTTTTAATTGGTTATGTATTAATGACTTTAATAACTAGTTTCTTATGTTGAAGGTGATTCTTCCTGATCGTTTGTCCGTGGTGTCTTGGCATTATTTTACTGTCTATATAAAATAAAAGATTTTCACCATTCATATCTCCACGGTCTATATGGAGGTATGTTGGCTACCTGGTCGGGGGTTAAGGGAACGGTTTGGTAAGAGTCTTGCCATTGTTCAGTGTATAGATCCTGCAAAGGACCTGGGTCAAATTTAGTAGGACCTCCTTCAATACCTACCGGTATTGGATGGCGGGGGTCCAAACTCTTTGATCCCCTCATAAGTTAAGCTACTATTAAAATTTTAACCCGGCTACTTAGGACTGTATCCCTGCTGACTCAGACTACTTAGCCGAGGGTAACGTCGCCTTCAAAAGGGGGGCCTACCACAATATGCATTAATAACTTAATTAATTATCTTTCAATAATCCGACCCTTTAGGATTGTATCCTTGCTGGCTCAAACTACTGGGTTGAGGGTAATATCACCTTCAAAAGAGGGGCCTACTACAATAACTAAGATAATCTCTTAAATAGTGCAAAAGTGTTGAAATAATCAAAGGTTACACTAAACACGAGTCGGAGCCAAGTGATTCATCTTGTCTATCTGTTTTTATTTTTATTTTTATTTTCAGCATTTTAGTTAGTTTTTATTTTTCTAGTTTAAAACCTTTTTCTAAACTTTTGATTTGATTAGACGTTGAGGATAAACCGATACTAAAAGCTCTTGTGTCCTTGGACGACCTCGGTATCTTGCCAACACTATACTACGCTCACGATGGGTGCACTTGCCCATATGTGTGTTTAGTGTTAGTAAATATCGTGTTTTATAAATTTAAAACTTGGCTAAAAAGTGTTAAAAATGGCTTAACATATACATTATAAACTAATAACACTCACGCACATCAAGTTTTTGGCGCCGCTGCCGGGGACACAAGGATTTTAAGAAAGTTAGGAATCAACGGCCTAATTGCTTTTCTTATTTTTCTTATTTTTTTTTTAGGATTTTTCTAAATTTTTCAGCTTCTGCAGAACTCAGCACGGGCTGTGCCCGCTGAACACGCCCCGTGCCCAATCATTGGAACTGGAAATCCTGTTTTAAGTCATACAGTAAGCTGAACACGGGGCCGTGCCCACCCAACACGCCCCGTGCCCAAGATTCAGTTATTGAAAACAGAACCGTAAGATCCCGACGGTTGGTAATTTCTGACACAAACATGAGTGATAATGATATTTTTTACTTTCGGCACTCTTATGGTACGTGGTGTCAAATATTTGGTGGCCCTCATAAAGAATTAAAATGTTATTTTCTAAATTATAAGCCCCACTATATAGACCCATTGTTTTCATGTAGCCTTAAGAGGGGCGAAAGTAAAAATAATCCTTATCTCTCCCTCGAATGCTCTCAACCGGATCTTCTAGGAGAAATGCTTCTTGATGAACTATTTCAAATGGAAGATCTAATTCTTAATTGGTTAGAAGAACTTAGGATAGATTTCAATAATTTATCTCAAGACGATAACCAAGAAGAATTGTTGGGATCGCATAAAAACAACTTCGTTGTTACCAACGTTACCTCTAACTCTAGTGAGGATTTGAGCGATAGTCGTCCCTGTGTCGATTGTGCCGTGAAGGACTCCCCATCGACTTCATTCGATGCATACATAGACCTGAGCGATTCGGCATACACCTTCTTTAACAAGAGCCCGGAAAAGGGTTGGACTTGTCCACCTACATATAGCATAGGAATCACCTTCACCGACAACCTCTTGCGTTCTCGTCTTAATCTAGAGCAATTAAGGTATCTTAGGCACTTTGGGGTTCTTCCATCCAGTAAGGAACCGCCCGATCCGGAAAAGTTCCTTAAAAATAGACAAACTCCATAAGACAGCCTCTAGACAAGGGGCCGTGTCCAGGTCAACACGCCCTCGTGTCCACTCAAAGATTCCCATCTGATGTCGTGTCAGAATACGGACAAAATGTGTCAGGATTCCACCTGAACATGGGGCCGTGTCCATCCGACACGGGGCCGTGTGCAGCGTACTGTCGTTTTCTATAAATGCAGCCAAGAATCCTGCACCTTTGAACCATTCAAGGGACAGAGATTTGGGGAATATTCTCACATACCATCCTAGGTATTTTCTAAAAAGAAGTTTCTCAACAACCTTCTTGTCCTTTCCTCTATTATCCACTTTCATCTTCTTCAATTTTTCTTTCATGCTTCCATTAAAACTTGAAATCTCCACAATTTCAAGCTTTATTGAGATGTTTGTTAGATTTTTATTCATGGGATCTTGTTAAAAATAAGTTCTACAACAATGTTTTAAGTTGTTTCCGCTTAAAAACGTTTTAAACATCATAAAAAAAAATTAAAACTCCATGATCCCTTATCCTAAAAATCTGCAGACATCTGAACACGGACCGTGTTCATTGAACACGGGGTCGTGTCCGAAGCACTGATTCCATAAAGTTGAACTCTTTTCGGTATGTTTTCTCAGAATGGCGAGCAGAACTAGCGGAACATCTTCATCACACTCCAAAAACAACCGACAAGGGAGAAGATCATCAACGGTTGAAGACTCTCTTGTAAACTACGTTTACGCCTTAAGAGAGGCCATTGATGAGATGAGGGGGATGGAAGAAGCATTGGTTGACCGTATTAATCATTTGACGGTGGGACTAGAGGGATGTCTTCGAGAGGTCAACCTTTTGCACCAAAGGTTGAACATTCTCGCCTCTCCTCCTTTGGTTCCAATCATTACCCAAAGGGCATGGAATGTGGTTCCCGAAGTCATCATACCGGCCGAATGGTACGCGATACATCCAGAGCCCCCTCGGGACGTACTACAAGGGGTTCCTGTTAGTGTCTCTCCCCCTCCACAAGATGTTGAAGAAAACGACCCCACCTTCTTTCTCCCAAGAGAGATAGAAGAATGGCTCTAGCAACATCTAGGGAATACCTCTCGGCTAGGAAGTTCTACAAAACTTTTAGATACCGGAAAGCTATTTCCGGAATTTTGGTTATTATTGTATTAGTAGAGCTCATTAGGATGATTTTATGTATCACTTGACCTATCTAATTTAGGACCCTTAAATTTTATTTTCTGCTTTGTTTTTAACTTTTAGGATTATTGTGTAATTCTCTCTATGACTTAATGAATGATGGTTTTAGTTAATTTGGTGTTTGGATGATGTTGTAATGAATAAAACACACTCGGGATGGTGAAGGATAACAAGGGAAACTTGGCCCAGCACCCCATACACGAAAACAGGGCCATCCGACGAATTTTCTTCATTACAACAGGTTCAGCACAGGCCGTGCCCGCCCAACACGGCCCCATGCTGCACAGTCTGCAGAAAATACCCAGTTCAGGTAAACTGGACACGGGCCGTGTTCGCCCAACACGCCCCCGTGTCCAGGCTTCTGTTTCTTTTGCTCAACTTTTTGTTACTGGCACCTGAACACGGGGCCATGCTCGGACAACACGGGGCCGTGTCCAGACGCCCAGTAACATAAAATTTTGCTTTTTCACACCTTTTACACATTCAATCAACCTAAAAACTTATTTTTGGGACACATTGAGGACAATGTGTAATTTAAGTGTGGGGGGGATGCTAAAATTTTTAATCTTGCAAGTCCTAATTACAAGCCTTACACAAAACTCTATTGGAACCGCTAATCACCCCAATTTTTTTTCAAAAATTTCCATTTTTTTACTTGTCTAGGTTTAATTTGGGAATTTCAAAATTCTAAAAAGGTTATATTTTTACAAATTTACAACCGATAGCATCGTGATAAAGAGAACCAACATAAGAAAATTATGAAAAGGCATGACAAGCTTAGTTAAAATTTAATTATATATACTTGATCACATAAAAACTCATTCCCACAAAAGTGAGTTTTGAGCCTTTATTGAGCACACAAATAAATATTTTTAAACTAAATGCTCATTTTTCGTTTCTTGTGTGAATAGCCGCTTGGTTCTTACAACTCTAGAACTTGCCACGACGATACATTCCTGGTCCTTACCAACTTAAACCCGAGTAAGTAAATGATGGAGACATTAGGACTAACCCTTTTTATTTCTACACCATTATTTTTCTTTTTTTTACCACCTACCCGAAATCCCCCTAGTTAACCCCTTTGAGCCTAAACCTTTTCATTTCTTAACCCAAACCAAACACCCTTTCACCCACCAAAACCTTTTTATTTTTAACCCTTTGTTTTAGTAACAAGCTCGGTTTTTCGTATGACTTTCAAAAAAAAATGTTGACGATGAAGCAAAAGAAATAAACAAACAAGTTCATCAAAAATAACTTTGTTTGAATAATAGCTTCATCAAAATAAAAATTGCAAAAATAAAAAGTCTTACGAAAACCGACATTGTTTACGCCTTTTCGCCCTTTTTATACTAACCACTAACCCAACCACCTACCTTTAACCCAAGCCTAACCCTTCACCCAAAAGTCCTCTTGATGTTTACAAAGGTATAAAGTTAAAAAGGAGGAGGATTGATTGCTTGGCAAGCCTATGGTAGGAGTAAGTTCCATGCCGCTCTCGAGTGATTCACTAAAATACATCTTCGGTCGAGTGTTGAGTGATCCCCCGTGAGGTATGTGAACTTGTATATAAATAGAATTTTAAAGAGGCATGTTATGCCCTAATAAATAATTTATCTTTTGAAAAGTTTTAAATAAATCATGACGAATAGGATTGTAAATAAATAAAAATAAAACTTAATAAGGAATCTTGGAAATCCCGACACTTTATGACAAGCCCAAAAACCTTCTCTTCTACCCATTCCATTTGGGAGTGTAAAGCCACATTATAAAGAGTTTTGCTTGAGGACAAGCAAAGATTCAAGTGTGGGGGTATTTGATGTGTGCAAAATGCAACATATAAATTACATCAATTGTGGCATAAAACTAACCCTTTTTAGTACTAATGTTGGAAAAAGTGTGCTTTTGTCTTCCTTTTGTATTTTCAGGATTAAATGAGCTCAAATTAACAAAAGAAGCAAAAAGACAGCTAAATCTAACATAAATACAAGAAAAGGAACAAACGTGGCATGCCCGACCTCCCCGAAAGCATCTTCCCAAGCAAAACAAGAGAACAGAAGGCTGAACACGCCCCTTGCTCAGTGAACACGGGGGCGTGCCCAAGTGTCAGCATAAAAGACAAAGTTGTAGAAGCTTCCATCGCCCACCACGGGGCTGTGCTCAGCGGACACGGGGCCGTGGTCAACTATAAGATTCGCAGAATCCAGAAAAATCTTGATAGTACAGATATGCTTCTGCACACGGGGTCGTGCCCAGCGGACACGGGGCCGTGGTCAACTAATGCAGACAAAAGCAATTAATGAAGACAGAGAAGAGGATGGACACGGGGCCGTGCCCGAGCTTCTGTTCAGCCTATAAATAGGAGTGCTTGGCTCAAGCTTAAACCATCCCTTGGCACACCACCTCTCTCACACTTCACCCACCACCCACCATCATCCATTGTCCATTATAGAGTGTGTGAGTCGTCTCGGGATCCAAGATTGATCGTAAGAGTTCTTGACAATCAAGGCCATGTTTGCCTAAGTCTCTTACATCATTTGGTGAAGACAAAGTGTCTAGTGTAATACTTTTTATTTTTAATCTTTTCGCACTTTTTAATTGGTTATGTATTAATGACTTTAATAACTAGTTTCTTATGTTGAAGGTGATTCTTCCTTATCGTTTGTCCGTGGTGTCTTGGCATTATTTTACTGTCTATATAAAATAAAAGATTTTCACCATTCATATCTCCACGGTCTATATGGAGGTATGTTGGCTACCTGGTCGGGGGTTAAGGGAACGGTTTGGTAAGAGTCTTGCCATTGTTCAGTGTATAGATCCTGCAAAGGACCTGGGTCAAATTTAGTAGCACCACCTTCAATACCTACCGGTATTGGATGGCGGGGGTCCAAACTCTTTGATCCCCTCATAAGTTAAGCTACTATTAAAACTTTAACCCGGCTACTTAGGACTGTATCCCTGCTGACTCAGACTACTTAGCCGAGGGTAACGCCGCCTTCAAAAGAGGGGCCAACCACAATATGCATTAATAACTTAATTAATTATCTTTCAATAATCCGACCCTTTAGGATTGTATCCTTGCTGACTCAAACTACTGAGTTGAGGGTAACGTCACCTTCAAAAGAGGGGCCTACTACAATAACTAAGATAATCTCTTAAATAGTGCAAAAGTGCGGAAATAATCAAAGGTTACACTAAACACGAGTCGGAGCCAAGTGATTCATCTTGTCTATCTGTTTTTATTTTTATTTTTATTTTTCAGCATTTTAGTTAGTTTTTATTTTTTCTAGTTTAAAACCTTTTTCTAAACTTTTGATTTGATTAGACGTTGAGGATAAACCGGTACTAAAAGCTCTTGTGTCCTTGGATGACCTCGGTATCTTGCCAACACTATACTACGTTCACGATGGGTGCACTTGCCCATATGTGTGTTTAGTGTTAGTAAATATCGTGTTTTATAAATTTAAAACTTGGCTAAAAAGTGTTAAAAAATGGCTTAACATATACCTTAAAAACGAATAACACTCACGCACATCAATTTGCAGGACATTGAAGTATGTTCAGTTTCCAGGATATTATGTATGGAATGCTAAAAATCGGAAATGGAATCGAAGAAAGCAGCCGTATGGATCATGTCACACCCCGAAATTATCAGAGCTGGCGTGACTGGACTGGTATCGTCATTGCACAGCGGAAGCAAATAATCAAAGACTTTCTAGAAATTGAACGCCACTAAGTACTCATATCTCCAATGGTTCTCCTATTCCAACCGTGCCATAGTTTCTGAAAAGTAACCTGAGAAAGAAACATGCGAAAAAGTCAACATAAAGTTGAGCGAGTTCATAGTTTGTTTGTAAAATAATATTGAGAAAACGAATTTAGCAATCATTTTCCTGCCAAGTTATATGGAAACTTTGCATTTGCAACGCATTATGTTCGTAAAACCATGTATTTGTAAACTCTTGTATTTGTAAAGTTCGTATAACCGCCAATGCCCACCCTGACTTTGACTCTATGCCCGCAAAAATCTTATGCTTTGAATTTGTATAAAACATGGTCTTTAATTTGTATAAATCAAGTATTTCTGTAAGTATGTATGTATAAACCTTTGAAATATGATTTGTATGTATAAATGTCCCTGGTATGTAGCAATAAGGAAAAAGAGATCACCAATGGTTTGCAAGGCCATTGATATGTGTGAAGTGATGCAGGAAGACTCAAACCTAGCAAATTTGTGCGTCGGGCTCAAAGTCACCCCATGGTCCGTACTGTGGACTCAGGAGTTGGGCTCGCTACACCCAAATAGATCTATCGCTCTTGACCCTCAGTCCTACAATGAAGATTAATGGCCCCAAGTAAAGCCTACCCACTCACATGATCTAAGTAGTAAACCCTCCTTAAGCTAACCATACCATGTATATAAAAGTTTGAAATAATTGTAACATGTATTTTACCCCAGCCTCTAAGGCTGAACCTCCCCAGCCTCTAAGGCTAAACCTCCCCAGCCTCTAAGGCCAACTCCCTAGTCTCTATACATTATCCCCCAGACGACCCGTCCCTAGTTATGAAAATCATTCACATTTCGATAATACGCATTTGTTTTGTAAAAACCGGTATGTTTAGTATAAACCTTTCGTAAATCATTTGAGTTCCTCGAAATCCATTCGTAATATGATTTAGAAATACGAGTTTTGCATTTGTTCAAAACTTTGTATATTCTTGCAAAACGTGCTTTGTCTAAAAATATACAGTCTTTGTTTATCGAAAGCTTTGTATGTTTCTGAAAATCGTGCATGTCTTTCCACCCCGAAAACATTTACAAAAATGTAAAACCGTAAAAATGTGGGGTTATGAACTCACCTGGATTGTCTTGTGTGAAGCTAGTTAATTACGACTTCGTGATGTCGTTTCCAAGATTTGACTTGCTAGCGTGCATTCTACAATATTCCTAACACGGAATATCTTATAAGTTTCTAAATAACGCAGTAACTAAACTACGTGTCACTGAGCTCTACCGAATCGTTGACCGAACGATTCGACGGTTTTAACGAAAATGACTAAGTTAAACTTTGTTTAGTCCACATAACGTCGTTAAGGATTTACAAGTCTTGGGAAGACTTAGTTTTCATGAGATTTATAGTATATAAATATGTAATAAATATTTATATAAAAACATATAAATATATCGTTATCATTGCGTTAGACGTCTTGCGAAGTCGTACGTGTATAAAGGAACTTTATATGAAAATTACATATAACAGACTTGTATTATGTCTCGCGAATGATATATGTCGAAATATATGTAGATGCCGTTTAGGCGTTTTAAAATAAATATAAAAAGTTATATTTATTTAGTAAAAGAATCGTTTATTTGAAGTCTGAAATAAATAGATAATCTATATCTATTTTATAAAAGGATTCGTGATGTGCGAACTTTAAAATAAATATATAAGCTATATTTATTTTTATAAAGCGACTGCTTGTCGTTTAATGTTTCAAATAAATATATAAACTATATTTATTTTAGTAAAACAATTGTCGTGTCGTTGGGTATTCGAAATAAATATATAACTATATTTATTTTAGTAAGAGGATTGTCGTGTTGTTTTATTGTTAAAATAAATATACGATATTTTTTTTTATTTTTATGAAAAGGAGTCGTATTATTTGACATTTGAAACAATATAAATGATTTCATTGATTTAATAAAAGTTTTGTCGATTTTTCAACGTTTAAAATAATATAATATCCATATTTATTGTCGTGAATACTTTCCGAATCGCCGTTTCCGTAATTTGTAAAGTGTCGTTGTAAATAAATATTCATTTGTATTCGTGTTTATTAAAGTTCCTCGGACCCAATAAGTTGCGTCTCTTAATAAAACGCGTTAGTTTTAAAGGATTATCTCGGAAAACGGGCAGAGTTTCCTCTGTTTTTGGACGCCCGAACAACACAAGTTGTCGCTATTTTTATCAAGATTCAATAATTTTCACCAAGCAATCAATATATAAAAACTCTTGTCGAATTTAACTATAATGTAACTAATTTTAATCGAGACGGTTCAAGCTCGTTTTCACGGAAATAATCAAGAAAAACTATAAAGATAACTTAACGAAATTTCGACTTAAACTATTACCAAAACTGCCGTCGAATTGTCGAAACGTTAAATGGGTTGACGAAGTTGACCGAGTCAACCGGGTTGACCGAGTTGACTCGCTGAGTTGACCGAGTCAACCAGTTAACCGAGTTAACCGGGCTTGACCGAGTCGAGCCGAAATGCACCGAGTCGAACTGAGTCGCGCAAAAATACACCGAGTCGAACTGAGTCGAGCACAGATCTGATCCGTTAAATCCCGAACCTGAAAAACCGAGTCAAACATAAACCGAACCAAACTTTGAAGCATCTAAACTGAACCGAAACAGGGATGACCCGACTGTGAACGACCCGAGGTTGAACCACTAACCTGAAAAGGCATCACCATCGTCTTTACCGTCGTGAATCCGTCGGATAATAGCGTCGACCACCGGATAAACAAACCGACCAAACCCGTACCGTTGAACTCGCCGGATAAAGGCAATGTCCGGCGGTCAACGGCACCGACCGCCGGTTCTCTCACTCTTCTCAGCTCTCTCTCTCTTCTCTCCGCTTGTAGCCGCCGCACCACCATCGGTTCGTGGTGGTGGTGGTCTGTTCCGTCAGTCGAGAAGGAAGAAGGAAGGGGGGGGGTTACTGTGAAAACCGTTGGATAGAGACAGGGACCGCCGGCCCTTGACACGAACCACCGGTCCGAGACATAACCCACCGGACCGAGATGCAAACCACCGCCACCGGCGACGCCGGTTTCTCTCTCTGATTTCCCTCTCTCTCTTCGTCTCTCTCCTCTCTTCCGATCTCTGACGCCGGAAACCGAGGGAAACAGGGGTGTTGGTGTGATGGGTTTAAAAGGAACAGGGTGTGGTTGCTGGAGAAAGCTCGCCGGAAAAACCTCCACCGCCGCCGCTTGTGGCGGCTCCGCCGTGCACCGGCCGGCTCCGCCGGTGGAGTGTCGCCGGAAATGGGAGACCGAGAGAGAGTGTCGTATAGGTGTGTGTTTGTTTTGTCTGGTTGTTTTTTTTGCACAAATGAAGGTATCAAGTGGTTATTTATATCAATAATTTGATTTAGTGGGCTTTGGGCTTGGGCCCAAGGCCCACAAGCCTAATCCCCGTGTTTAGTGTCCCGTCTCTCCTGCGAGCCCGTCTTCAGAAACCCGAGCATGATCTAAGGTCGTAAAACGATATCTTTGGGCTAAATATACGTAACACAGTGTCAGTAGACGTTCGCGCTTTTGTTAGTTGTCTACGATAAAAATTTGTGTAAAATTACGTCGTTCGCCGTTTTGAACCGTTTTTTTTATCCGGTTTCGACTACGGGTATTAAAATTCGAAAACGAAACCAATTATATCATAATATATTAATATCGAGACGAAAATTCTAGTCCGGTGCGTCAGTTCCGTCGTTGATTGTCGGTGCGTTACCGTTTCCGCGTTTTTCGTTCGCGTCTGCGTTTTGTGTCATTCGGAAGCACGATAAATTTGTAAAACTAGATTTATAAACAAAAAATTACTCGTATAAGATTCGTACTTGTCGGCGTTGTCAGTATCTTGTACGGTATCAGTTCGTCGTCGCGTAATATTTAGCAGGTTTTTCTGTAAACCACCGTTCGCGCACTGTAAAGTCGTGTAGGCGTTCCTAGGCACTTCAAAGGCCTAATTAAGTTAATTTGCGTCTTAAACACTATTTATTGTCGCATTAATCGCCTGTTAATCACGTAATTAAGAGCTGTAAATCACCGGTTGTCACATTCTCCCCCTGCTACAGAAATTTCGTCCTCGAAATTTAGACTATGTTATCCCCTCAGAATTGTGTTCTTCGCAGGTAAGTCCGAATAATAACGAAGTGAAAGACCGCGTAATCGAAACAAGACTTATTCAAATCATGTGAATTTAATGACATACCTCAACAATAAGAACCCAACGGTTAACAGGAATATGTTTCAGAATTTGATGTCAAAGGAAACGAGACATACTGGTACAGTCACCAGTGTGACTAAATTAACGGGAGTCCAACAAAGAACAGGAACTTCGACCAATCGAATTCCGTATGAACGTTCACAATATGTAAATGAGTTCTAGAAGCAATATCATCCACTAAGATGAACTTAGAATCAACAATCTTAAATGTAATAGTTTGCATGAAACGCTCGATCGTGATCAGCACAAGCTGCAAGTTATACCGATGCCACAAGGTGTCGTAGAGAATGAAACAATTTAAATGAAGCGGTGATCGAACAAGTATCACATGTGTTTTAAGTCAAATGAAGATTCAGCGAAATAAATCTGAACGCTTGTTCCAAACAAACATCATAGGATTTTCAATTGAAAATGGAACATCGAAGAAACAAATGTTTCGATCGAAGATGAGAAAGCAATAAATATCGTAAAATATTCGATCGATGTTGAAAGAACCGTTAGTAGGTACACCGGAATATGCAATGAATTTTGTGTACCATCGTCTTATCAAGCGATTGTGTTAAGACTGTTGTAATGTGATAGATCAAAGCGGATTTAATCTAAATCAATAAACAAATAATTAAATCCGTGCATGAAATATGTAGACGAGTTTAGCGCAAGCTTCAAATAAGTGAAAACACCACCACAATGTGTCGAAATCAACAAACAATTTAATGGAGTCGAATGCCAAACAAGTTTACTTCGACTCGGAACAAATGAAACACATGTTAAAACGAATTTTGAATATGATGCTCCCAATACATCATATGATGCTCTGAAGTGAATATGTGTAATGGACAAGTTCAAACAATTGAACTCGGTTTTAGCGCAATCCGACAATAAATATATGTATCGACAAGAAAACTTTCGGCATGGTCACAACGAAAAACCATGTATGTAACTTGAAAAGAAGAGAATTTTCAAGAAAATGTGTTGATTCGATAACAAAGGAACCAACCATGAATAATAATGCGAGTCATTCGAATCTCAAATCAATAATTAGGTTTAGCGAAACAATATTTGAACTTTGAAGAAACGCTTATTCGAAACGAAACCACATGCGTAACAACCGATGCATGCGTAACATATAAATTTTCAAGAAATGAAGCAATGAGTGTTCGCTATAGTGTAAGAAGTTATTGTAATGTAATGACCATTAAGAGGAGTAGAGATACGAAAATCTACTCAGTAAATGTGAAATTCGAAATTTAAATAAAAGAAATTTGAGGACTTTACCTGGGGTTGCGTGTGATGACCGGTTGTTAGGTGACATTACCATGGAATGTTGAACATAGCGTACTTGTCGTTATGAGTAAGGGGGAATGCGGAGACATACGTCTTCTCCTTGGCATGTTTCGTGTCGTTTGCAGGACCGCGTGCCAAGCCGTCGCTTTCTGATTGATAGTTTTCCTGCTGACAGGAATCTAGTGTCGTCGTTGAATTGCGCCATCGTGTCTTTTCAAAGGCCACGCCTTGATAGTCGTATGTGTCGTACTTCAACCTCCGTTGATGTATAGCTTAAGTTTCACGTATACCTGTGCACTAGCGTTTTGTTCCGCGTAGAATGTGATGTACTCCGACATCCGTTGACATAAAATTTGAGTTCCATGTATTCTCGTGCACTATCGCTATGTTATGCGTAGGCTGCCTGCTCGGGAAGTTAAAATATCATAGACAATATGTATAATAGTGTGTGCCCGAGTTAATAATCGCGGTTCCTATGTGGTGACCTTTAATGAACTTAGACATAAGTTTCCGAAGGTCTTAAATGCATGATTCCTAAACTCTCCGAGTTTTGTGTACTGTATGCGACCGTTTTGTGTATCGTGTATAAACACAACATAAGTGTATGTTTAAAACAAAATTTGACTTATTGTCTTCGGCAATGGTTGGAGACCATATTCGAGTACTAGGCGTTCTGTATGTATTCAGGTTTTAATATTTTAAGTTCCCAGAGAAAAGTGAGGTTAGAGACTAGGTATCACAACAGAAACCTAATTCGCTGTAACCTATAGCTCTGATACCAATCTGTCACACCCCGAAATTATCAGAGCTGGCGTGACTGGACTGGTATCGTCATTGCACAGCGGAAGCAAATAAGCAAAGACTTTCTAGAAATTGAACGCCACTAAGTACTCATATCTCCAATGGTTCTCCTATTCCCACCGTGCCATAGTTTCTGAAAAGTAACCTGAGAAAGAAACATGCGAAAAAGTCAACATAAAGTTGAGCGAGTTCATAGTTTGTTTGTAAAAGATTTGAAATAAATCTTTTGAATAACCAGTTTGTGAAATAATATTGAGAAAACGAATTTAGCAATCATTTTCCTGCCAAGTTATATGGAAACTTTATATTTGCAACGCATTATGTTCGTAAAACCATGTATTTGTAAACTCTTGTATTTGTAAAGTTCGTATAACCGCCAATGCCCACCCTGACTTTGACTCTATGCCCGCAAAAATCTTATGCTTTGAATTTGTATAAAACATTGTCTTTAATTTGTATAAATCAAGTATTTCTGTAAGTATGTATGTATAAACCTTTGAAATATGATTTGTATGTATAAATGTCCTTGGTATGTAGCAATAAGGAAAAAGAGATCACCAATGGTTTGCAAGGCCATTGATATGTGTGAAGTGATGCAGGAAGACTCAAACCTAGCAAATTTGTGCGTCGGGCTCAAAGTCACCCCATGGTCCGTACTGTGGACTCAGGAGTTGGGCTCGCTACACCCAAATAGATCTATCGCTCTTGACCCTCAGTCCTACAATGAGGATTAATGGCCCTAAGTAAAGCCTATCCACTCACATGATCTAAGTAGTAAACCCTCCTTAAGCTAACCATACCATGTATATAAAAGTCTGAAATAATTGTAACATGTATTTTACCCCAGCCTCTAAGGCTGAACCTCCCCAGCCTCTAAGGCTAAACCTCCCCAGCCTCTAAGGCCAACTCCCTAGTCTCTATACATTATCCCCAGACGACCCGTCCCTAGTTATGAAAATCATTCACATTTCGATAATACGCATTTGTTTTGTAAAAACCGGTATGTTTAGTATAAACCTTTCGTAAATCATTTGAGTTCCTCGAAATCCATTCGTAATATGATTTAGAAATACGAGTTTTGCATTTGTTCAAAACTTTGTATGTTCTTGCAAAACGTGCTTTGTCTAAAAATATACAGTCTTTGTTTATCGAAAGCTTTGTATGTTTCTAAAAATCGTGCATGTCTTTCCACCCCGAAAACATTTACAAAAATGTAAAACCGTAAAAAGGTGGGGTTATGAACTCACCTGGATTGTCTTGTGTGAAGCTAGCTAATTACGACTTCGTGATGTCGTTTCCAAGATTTGACTTGCTAGCGTTCATTCTACAATATTCCTAACACGGAATATCTTATAAGTTTCTAAATAACGCAGTAACTAAACTACGTGTCACCGAGCTCTACCGAATCGTTGACCGAACGATTCGACGGTTTTAACGAAAATGACTAAGTTAAACTTTGTTTAGTCCACATAACGTCGTTAAGGATTTACAAGTCTTGAGAAGACTTAGTTTTCATGAGATTTATAGTATATAAATATGTAATAAATATTTATATAAAAACATATAAATATATCGTTATCATTGCGTTAGACGTCTTGCGAAGTCGTACGTGTATAAAGGAACTTTATATGAAAATTACATATAACAGACTTGTATTATGTCTCGCGTATGATATATGTCGAAAGATATGTAGATGTCGTTTAGGCGTTTTAAAATAAATATAAAAAGTTATATTTATTTAGTAAAAGAATCGTTTATTTGAAGTCTGAAATAAATAGATAATCTATATCTATTTTATAAAAGGATTCGTGATGTGCGAACTTTAAAATAAATATATAGGGCATGTTTGGCTAAGCTTTTCAAAACAACTTATTGGCTTATTGACTTATCAAAAAACCAATAAATTGTTTTTGTGTTTGGCTAAGCCAAAAGTTCTTTTAAAAATGGCTTTTTGCAAAGAAGAAAAATGAGGTTTCAAGAAGTCACAATATTGTGACTTCTTGGCCAGCTTTTAACTTTTCAAACTACAAATTACCAATATACCCCTTCTTTACCCCCTTATATCTAAAAGAATGCCCATTTTAGTCATTTTACATCAATAAGCTAATCTAAACACTTTTTTTAAAGACTCCCTTTCAAAAAGTCCTTTTCCCAAAAGTCATTTACCAAAAGTCCTTTTTAACTATAATATGCTTAGCCAAACATGCCCATAAGCTATATTTATTTTTATAAAGCGACTGCTTGTCGTTTAATGTTTCAAATAAATATATAAACTATATTAATTTTAGTAAAACAATTGTCGTGTCGTTGGGTATTCGAAATAAATATATAACTATATTTATTTATTTTAGTAAGAGGATCGTCGTGTTGTTTTATTGTTAAAATGAATATACGATATTTTTTTATTTTTATGAAAAGGAGTCGTATTATTCGACATTTGAAACAATATAAATGATTTCATTGATTTAATAAAAGTTTTGTCGAATTTTCAAAGTTTAAAATAATATAATATCCATATTTATTGTCGTGAATACTTTCCGAATCGCCGTTTCCGTAATTTGTAAAGTGTCGTTGTAAATAAATATTCATTTGTATTCGTGTTTATTAAAGTTCCTCGAACCCAATAAGTTGCGTCTTTTAATAAAACGCGTTAGTTTTAAAGGATTTTCTTGGAAAACGGGCAGAGTTTCCTCTGTTTTTGGACGCCCCAACAACACAAGTTGTCGCTATTTTTATCAAGATTCAATAATTTTCACCAAGCAATCAATATATAAAAACTCTTGTCGAATTTAACTATAATGTAACTAATTTTAATCGAGACGGTTCAAGCTCGTTTTCACGGAAATAATCAAGAAAAACTATAAAGATAACTTAACGAAATTTCGACTTAAACTATTACCAAAACTGCCGTCGAGTTGTCGAAACGTTAAATGGGTTGACTAAGTTGACCGAGTCAACTGGGTTGACCGAGTTGACTCGCTGAGTTGACCGAGTCAACCAGTTAACCGAGTTAACCGGGCTTGACCGAGTCGAGCCGAAATGCACCGAGTCGAACTGAGTCGCGCTAAAATACACCGAGTCGAACTGAGTCGAGCACAGATCTGATCCGTTAAATCCTGAACCTGAAAAACCGAGTCAAACATAAACTGAACCAAACTTTGAAGCATCTAAACTGAACCGAAACAGGGATGACCCGACTGTGATCGACCCGAGGTTGAACCACTAACCTGAAAAGGCATCACCATCGTCTTTACCGTCGTGAATCCATCGGATAATAGCGCCGACCACCGGATAAACGAACCGACCGAACCCGAACCGTTGAACTCGCCGGATAAAGGCAATGTCCGGCGGTCAACGACACCGACCGCCGGTTCTCTCACTCTTCTCAGCTCTCTCTCTCTCTCTTCTCTACGCTTGTAGCCGCCGCACCACCACCGGTTCGTGGTGGTGGTGGTCTGTTCCGTCAGTCGAGAAGGAAGAAGGAAGGGGGGGGGGTTACCGTGAAAACCGTTGGATAGAGACAGGGACCGCCGACCCTTGACACGGACCACCGGTCCGAGACATAACCCACCGGACCGAGATGCAAACCACCGCCACCGGCGACGCCGGTTTCTCTCTCTCTGATTTCCCTCTCTCTCTTCGTCTCTCTCCTCTCTTCCGATCTCCGACGCCGGAAACCGAGGGAAACAGGGGTTTTGGTGTGATGGGTTTAAAAGGAACAGGGTGTGGTTGCTGGAGAAAGCTCGCCGGAAAAACCTCCACCGCCGCCGCTTGCGGCGGCTTCGCCGTGCACCGGCCGGCTCCGCCGGTGGAGTGTCGCCGGAAGTGGGAGACCGAGAGAGAGATTGTCGTATGGGTGTGTGTTTGTTTTATCTTGTTGTTTTTTTTTGCACAAATGAAGGTATCAAGTGGTTATTTATATCAATAATTTGATTTAGTGGGCTTTGGGCTTGGGCCCAAGGCCCACAAGCCCAATCCCCGTGTTTAGTGTCCCGTCTCTCCTGCGAGCCCGTCTTTAGAAACCCGAGCATGATCTAAGGTCGTAAAACGATATCTTTGGGCTAAATATACGTAACACAGTGTCAGTAGACGTTCGCGCTTTTGTTCGTTGTCTACGATAAAAATTTGTGTAAAATTACGTCGTTCGCCGTTTTGAACCGTTTTTTTATCCGGTTTTGACTACGGGTATTAAAATTCGAAAACGAAACCAATTATATCATAATATATTAATATCGAGACGAAAATTCGAGTCCGGTGCGTCAGTTCCGTCGTTGATTGTCGGTGCGTTACCGTTTCCGCGTTTTTCGTTCGCGTCTGCGTTTTGTGTCGTTCGGAAGCACGATAAATTTGTAAAACTAGATTTATAAACAGAAAATTACTCGTATAAGATTCGTACTTGTCGGCGTTGTCAGTATCTTGTGCGGTATCAGTTCGTCGTCGCGTAATATTTAGCAGGTTTCTCTATAAACCACCGTTCGCGCACTGTAAAGTCGTGTAGACGTTCCTAGGCACTCCAAAGGCCTAATTAAGTTAATTTGCGTCTTAAACACTATTTATTTTCGCATTAATCGCCTGTTAATCACGTAATTAAGAGCTGTTAATCACCGGTTGTCACAGATCAGTTGGGAGGATACATTATGTCCCACCATCACTTGGTGATTGTTATTACCTAAGGATTTTATTGAATCATATTAGGGGACCAACCTGTTTTGAAGATATAAAAACAGTTGATTGACAGGTTTTTGAAACATTTCAAGATGCATGTTTTGCACGGGGACTGTTGGATGATGATAAGGAATATGTTAATGCCGTCAAAGAAGCTAGCACATGGTCAACCGGAGATTTCTTGAGGACTTTTTTTTTGTAATGTTACTGCTTTCAAATTCGATATCTTATCCTGGTGTTTTTTGGTCCAAAATGAAGTCCCTGTTATGTGAAGACATTCTGTATCAGCAACGAAAGATAACTGGTATTGCAGGTAATGTGATTATTTTATTAAAGATATATACAACTACATTAATATTATGCAGTAGCTCCGTTATTAGGAAAAAACTAATACTTTTTTCAATATTTGTTTTAGATTTGGTTCTTCAACAAGAACTTGAAAATATTTGTCTATCTGAAATTGAAAAGTTGCTACTTATCAATGGGAGTACAGTGAGAAATTTTGATGATATGCCAAGTGTTTCGGACAATTATGTTTCGTCGTCGAACAATCGATTGATAATGAAAGAACTATCGTATGACAGAGTAGCTCTTCAAAGGGAACATGATGGTTATGTTAAGTGTTTAAGTGTCGAATAGGAAAGAATATACAAAATTGTTATGAAAGCAATTGAAAAAGGTGATGGAGGTGTCTTTTTTGTATAAGGTTATGGTGGAACTGGAAAGAGGTTTATTTGGAAGACATTCCGAGCTGCATTACGATCGAAAGGTGAAGTTGTGTTGAATGTTGCATCCAGTGGAATTGCTTCACTTTTGCTGGATGGTGGTAGAACTGTTCATTCAAGGTTTGTAATTCCAATAAACATTAATGAGGATTCAATATGTTCAATAGAGCCTAATACTGAATTAGGTGATTTAATTAAAAGAGCAACTTTGATTATTTGGGATGAAGCACCTATGACTCACAAGCATTGTTTCGAGGCTCTCGATAGAACAATGAGAGACATATAAGGTTCCAGTCAACCGAACATGGAATGCAAGCCTTTTGGAGGAAAGGTCATTCTATTTGGTGGTGATTTTAGACAAATTCTTCCGGTCATCCCTAAAGGTACCAGAACAATGACAGTCAATGCTTCTTTGAATTCTTCTTATATATGGCGATACTGTCAAGTACTAAAGCTAACTGAGAATATGAGATTAAGAGTTGGATGTCAGGAAACAGATTTGAAAGAAATAAAGGAATTTGCAGAATGGATTTTAAAGCTTAGTGATGGTCTGCTTGGTGAAGAAAATGATGGTGAGGTAGATATTGAAATTCCAGATGATTTACTTATTCATGACCAAGTCAATCCTATTTCTTCTCTCATTTCATTTACATATCCGGACATGAATAAGTTTTTGTGGGATTTAACGTATTTCCAACAAAGAGCGATTCTTGCTCCAACTAATGAAGTAGTGGATTTAATAAATAAAGAGTTGTTAGAGAATCTGCCTGGTGAAGAGAAGATTTATTTTAGTTCAGATAGTTTATGTCAATCTGAGGAAGAATCAGAGTTTAACATCGCATTGTTTCCTCCTGATGTGTTAAACAATCTTCGTTTGTCTGGTTTACCTAACCGTAAATTAGTATTGAAACTTGGTGCTCCAGTGATGTTACCCAGAAACATTGATCAGGCAAATGGATTGTGTAACGGTACACGTTTACAAGTCACGAAACTCGGAAAAGTTGTGATTGAAGCAAAAATTATCACAGGGACTAATATAGGTCACCATACTTTGATTTCAAGACTGAAGATGACACCTTCTGATAAAAGAATACCAGTGAAGATTTCTCGAAGACAATTCCCACTTTCACTGTGTTTTGCTATGACAATAAATAAAAGTCAAGGACAATCGTTGGAGCGTGTTGGTTTGTATCTTCCACCTCCAGTGTTTAGTCATGGCCAGCTCTATGTTGCTGTATCTAGGGTAAAAGTAGGAAGGGGTTGAAAGTTTTGATCTGTGATAAAGAAAAACGAGTTTGTACAACCACTACTAATGTAGTATTTACAAAGAAGTTTTACAAAATCTATAATGATACTTAACATCTGTCAAGCTGGCAACGTCTGTTCGGTATAATGGAGGAACAGTTGTTAGGAAATGTTTGTTTGAAAACAATAGAAGTTTCTGAAAGCATCTGATACTTGCTCTGCATGAAGCCTATCCTGCGAACATATGCTGCGAAAAATGTTTATATCTGGTGTTGTAGTAACAAGTTCCTAGGTCTCATTTTTAATGAGAGCAATAAATTCATTTTTTATAACATTATTCTTTTAACATCTGTTCACTAACCCTTTTAACTTCTGTTGACTAACCTTTTTAACATGGGTTGACTAACATCTGATACTTACCATCTATCAATGTGGCAAACTCTGTTCTAGATAATGGATGACAGTTATTAGCAAATGTCTGTTGGAAAGCAACAGAGGTTTTTAATAGTCGATAGATAACAGTGGTTTGGTTATCAACATAATGGAATTCCTATTAACTAAACCTATTGACCATTAGTTTATATCAATTTTGTAAGTCTGCACTAGTTATTTTTTTACTTTCTATCAAAATGTGTTATGTATAGTTTTTTAAAAACCACCCGTGTTTGCATACAGATCTCACCGCTAGTAAAAAAAAATTGTCATGCTCCTACGTGTTAATATGAAAAGGACCAAATTATATCACAGACTCCACTTTAGGCTCTAAAAAGGCTGAGCCGACCTAAAAGCGGGTAAACAATTTTTGCTATTTTTTTTTTCCACAGAAACTAAGCATTCTATACTAAACCAAGTTGACACTTTTTTTTTTATAACAGTTCCTCGTTTTGATCTGTTACCGGCAGTTCATTTTGCCATTATTAATTTTTTTAGCTACCATTCAATAAATGTTTATTAGTGCCGCAAACGTTATACAACCAAGAACACTGACATGTTATAGAAGATAAAAGATCAAACCACGCTTAAGTTTATTACAATTGCATATATAGTCATATGAATATTTGTGGTTCTAATAGCATAAGTTCGAAAAAGAAGCTAAAAAACCGTTAACAGGTACTTTACAGACTCGCCAATCTAGCCCAGTTGATTGGTCTTGCAAGTCTCGGACCACCAAATGCAATCGATTCAACCATAACCTGCACAGCATATTGTGACGGGTGAGACACATCCCAGAAAAGATACTCATCCCGATTCCGACACAGTACAGCCAGTGGATGACAATTGGTCATCGCGTTAAACCGTCCCAATCCACAACACGCATCTCTCACATTCGTTATATCTGAGAAAAAGAAAACGCCAACATTTTTTTATGTTAGATCACTTGATATGAGATCATAAGGTTGTGGGTCACTGGCGGACCTATGTGGTACTAATCAGTGTCACGCGACGGGTAATCATTAGTTTTTATATACTATTGATTCACCAAACATCTTTAATAAATGATACTAGAAAAAACGTGCTAGGTCCGCCACTGTTGTGGATAATTAGTACTTACTAAAACGTTCTGGGGTCTCGTAGAGGTCAACTAGTACATCGTACGTATTCCCAAACGAATAGATCATCCCCTTTGAACGACGTGCCATATCCCACAATACACGTTCTATCCCGCTGTTAAGTTGCTGCGCCAAATCATTTCCGGTTTTCGAACAATTCCCACTCAAAATTGTTACTCTCATCAACGGACTACATCCGATATATGGCACACCGATGATCCCAAACTTTCTTACTCCGAGGTTATATAAAGTCTGTAGGGTGGCATTGTATGTTTCGACTAGCGAAACGATGTACTGGTCCGGATCCAATTTGGCTCGAAACAAGGCAAAAAAATGCACATCATTGTTACCAACGCCTATAAAAAATGGCGATTTTGCAAATAGCACCTGTGTCTGCCAAGAACCGATTGTCGCAGACAGGTTCCCGTGGACATGCATTACGTGCGCGACTTGATCGCTTAGTGCCAATGCTTTCTGACCAAAAAATATATAATGTTAGCGACGCGTAATTTACGGATAGACGTGACTATGAGACCAGGTCAACTTAGTAAGGGTCAAAACGGCTTCTCGTTCAGATTAGTCATTTTCAGTGCTGCTTAAAACCAGAAGGGGTGGATCATAGGCAGAGGGTTGGGTGGGCGGGCGGGCGCACCCTTTGAAAAAAACATAGCTACATTAAAATTTTTGCCACCTGTAGTGTCGTGTAGTCGTGTGTGTATATGTAACATTTATAAGCATTACATATAAACCCACAAGCCATTTGTTACGATTAATACCGACCGTGAAACCAAGCTGATGAGTGGTTTGGACAGTTTCACGATTTTTAACTGAACCCTAACATCTATACAACACTCCATAAATTGACTCTTTCATCAATGTATAAGTCAAAGCGACATTGATCTAGTTGTAGTATAAGGTAAGCAAGGATTCGAAATCGTACGTCTACAGCGCTGTTGATATCAAGAATGGCCGTTCCAGACGAAGCGAAGTTTACTCCTACGGCCGGATTCTCCCGTGCTACCAATGGATGGGGGTTTAAGCCATTTGTAGGACGTCTCCAACGCCTCCTCGGATTAAAGTTTATGGCTTTGGCAAGTCTCTTCTCCTCGTATTTCCCGTGATAAAAAAGCGATAGGTATGCTGGTGGGCTAGTCACGTCTGGTCCAAACACTACTCTAGCTGACCAACAATATCCAAAAAACCACATGAAATGTCTTAAAACATAATTAAACTTGTGTGGGGTTTATGGGTTTCGAGTTCAAATTGAACAGTTTAATCTAATCACGGCCCATATATTTATATGTGTAAAAAACATCAACCTAACCTCGTCATGGTTAAATTGTTAAATCCTACATGACTCATTTAACCCATTTATCTAAACGTGTAAAATGGGTTGACGGGTAGTAATAAAGTTGTAAATGAGTTAATTGGGTTATAATAAATGGGTTAAACATGTCTTAAACAAAATGGTGGGTCGATCTGTTTAATTAAACATGTTAACTTGAATACGACCAGTTTATTTAAACAGATCAACTCTAACGTGACCCATTTATTATACTTGTTATATATAACAACTTAAAACCTTATTATTTTTCGTGTCGTATCCGAAATTACCGCCCCTAGTTTATTCAAATTGCAGACCACTTACCGATGAAATCGGCCATGTTTAAGCCATTGCTAAACCTTCCACTAGGTGTAGAGTTGAAAAAGTCGATACCATAGTGAGGGTATTTGGCCTTTCCAACCGCCTTAAGTACGAAATTATTTGTTCCGACGTCAAGTAGTGAGTCCCCGAGTATGAAAACAGCTGGAGATGCCGCATTCGAGAAACTCCATGAAGTAATCGCGGCGATACCAAAGATCGTAAGAGTGACCATGGGACTTCTAGTCATGGCAAAAATCTGTAGATTGAACTTAGAATATTTTGTTTATAAATGAAAATAAAATAGATGTTAAATATATATATATTTTACTAATTTCGTGAAAATAACGTTAAAAGAGGGGATGGTTAATCATGCATCATGTGGTGGCGTTGATAGCCGAAAGACAAGGGGGTACATGCACCAATTGGCGTTTGTCTCAATTGCTGAGTGTTATGTGCCTTATGTCCAAGGCTTGATGCAAAACCACAATCGAGCCGGGGGTCTCATTGGAAGCAGCCTCTCTATTCCTACGGGGTAGAGGTAAGGCTGTCTACATCCCACCCTCCTCAGACCCTACCTTAGCTTTTGCTATTGGTGGGATATACTGAGTACGATGATGATGATGATGATGCAGGTCGACGATTTAGGATGAATTCGTTGAAGTGTTTATCTTGTGATTCTTTTGGTTCTTTAACTGCTAGTTTATCGTTATAGTTTCCAAAGTGTGACTTTGTTAGGCAACACTCCATGGAACTTCTTTAACAAGTGGAGTGGGTGAAAACATTTATTAGCCATTAGTTATATGTATTTCTTTCTGAAAATATATTTGTTTTTGTTATGTGTTTAATTAATTTTAAGTTAAAAATCGTATAATCAAACAAATATAATAATGATCAGATATAGTATGAGAGAAAAAAAACACGTTTATTTAGGTACGTAACTTTGTTATAAATCTCAATTAGAACACTATGTTTAAATGATTACTGATTGTCGTAGCTCAATATTAAAATTGATTATATATTTAGCGAGCCAAGTAATTTATGTTGTACCAAAGGGCTTGAATAGTACCTAGCGGTGTTAAGATGTGTTGTAAATTTTTTTTTCCATAAGGTTTAAGTCTCACCATAGACAAACTAGTTTAATACCCGTCCGATGGACGGTTATTTTAGTGTCGTAACTAATAAGCATTTTTCCTTGCATTCTAAACAAAACACACAATAAATTACATTTAAAGAATTAAATATAAACATAGTGTTGATGCAACAAATATTAGACCAAGGATAGTAGCTGGGCTGGTTAGGCAAAAGGGTTGGAGGGTTTAATTTTGCCTAACGCAGATCGTGGGATCCCCCCACGTTTGCTAGACGTGGAGAGAGATTCACTAGTTTGATTTTGTTGTTTGCTCGAGATCCTCCACTGAAATGTGTTCAGTTTCGGATGTGGGAGCAAAGAGAATGTGTGTGTTGAATGTGATGGAGAATGACATGCATGGAACAAGTACTCGAGAGTTATGATCAGAGATCCCAATGGAATCAGGGTTGATCCCAGAATGTTTTTCACACTTAATGAAGTGTCATATATATAGAGAAGGTTATCTCCTAAAGAAGAAACCATTGACTAGTGAAGTATGTCTGCAGTGGGGGACTTACCCTTTTGGGGGTTAAAGCCTTTTGACCTGCTGGTAAAAGACTGCATTATGTGGCTTTGTCTTACTTTTGCGGCCAGGAAAGTTGGTGAAGCAATCAGAGATGTGACCATTTACTGTTCATGTATTGCTTTATCATAGCTCCCGGATTTTCAACCTTTGAACCTTTTAACCTTTTAAGCGTTAATGTGTCTAAGTCATTTTATTTGGCCTTGGGCTACCCCGTCATCACATAGTAACAAAACATAGAAATTGTATTGCTTAAAGGCTTGATGTGACAACTCGCATTTTGCATGATCGTTTTATACTAGTCCTGTTATGTTTTATGCTTAGATGTAAACATACGTGTACATGTTTGATTTCATCTGAACGGTTACGAGTTGTGTG
This sequence comes from Helianthus tuberosus, assembly GCA_030545235.1. Classification (NCBI taxonomy): domain Eukaryota; kingdom Viridiplantae; phylum Streptophyta; class Magnoliopsida; order Asterales; family Asteraceae; genus Helianthus; species Helianthus tuberosus. The sequence goes on from CM060407.1 coordinate 106,071,140, forward strand.
AATTCATTAAAATATTGTGTGTTGTGTGAATTCATTGAAACATGGCTATGTTTGGAATGTTTGAAATAAGTGAATAGAGGTGATCAGGTGATCTTGTTGAACCGTGACAAATTGCACATAAGACTTCCATGTAGTAAGTGGGCTTTAGAGGCCTAGTTATTTCTAAGACCCCAAACCGAGCCCAACCTTGCATGTGTAGATTAACGTGGCCCAATCCTTGTAGCCCAACAGTATTAGCATAACCGGCCCACTTGTTTAGATATTGGCATTATAATTTAATTGTACGTACCCTCTTTTCATCTCACAATTGCAACATAACAACCCTACCCCCTACTTGTTGTGCGACGGCAGAAGATAAGACCCCCATCCCCTCGTGAAGTTTACTTCGGATCCAGCCATACCTTAACTCTTTTGGTTAGTGTAAACTTCTTTATGTTTTGAATCAATCTCCTTGTCACGCATGCTTAGTCGTACCGATTCGTTATTTTGATTACTGATTATGTTGTATTTGATGGTTAATATGTTACTTGTTTGCATGATGATTGATGCTTAGAATTATAGGCTATTGATGTATGTTTATGAGGTATGTTACGGGTTCACTATTAATGATATTGTCATGTGTAATCTTGACTAACAGAAGTTGTGGTGTGTGTATTAAAAAGACGTAAAAGGGATGCTAGGGATCATATGAGTGTAATCGAATACAGGAGTGAATTAGTCATTGTAATATGTGGCAGTGAATGATTGATAATTATGATGTTATTATATGGACCAATGTGCATGAAATAGATTATAATGGCTATGATTGTTAAGTATGATTATTACATAATGGATTGCCAATTTTATGCTACTGAATGGTGGTTCTTTAAGATGTCAATTAGTGCCATACAACTAAACGAATTTGTAATGACTCTGATTTGTTAAACAGACTTGGTATGAATTGTGCATAATTAAGATTGGGCCTCACTTGAGTGGACTGCTCGCTGTTTAGTGGATTGCGGGTGAGGATGGAGTCCATGTGTGGACTGGGCTCAATCGGGTTTGGGCTGGGAAATAATAACTGGGCCGCACATTAGAACGGGGTTGGTAAGGTTGGGCCGCATAACACTTCGGCTGGGCTTAGTATGCAACATCAGTTAATGGGCCACACAATGTTACCGGATTATTAATAATTGGGCCGCAATCTTTAATTAAATCACATCATTGGGCCGGGTGTGGCGGCCCAGTGAGTATTTGGGTGAGAAAGTGATAAACCGTAAAGCCGCATGCAAATAGTAAGGGGTGTGATATAATTTCCATGTGACTCAAGTGTCTAGTACATGTAATGATCTCGATGTATGCCATGGTTAAGTGTGTACATGATCAACTATTACTTGTCGCATGATATTATGTGTATATATCTCATGAATGCAACTTGTGACGAAATACGTGGTTAGACGTGAATATTAAACTGATTGTTACTGGTAAACCATGATAGGACGTATTTAATCAACTGATAAACAAGTAACATAATCTACCGAGCACTCTAAGGTGAGTTCACTACTCTTGAGCATGCGTCCCGGTGGTTGGGACAGTCAGTGGGTATCCCGGGGAGGGATAAGTCTTTTGGCTAAAACTGGGATGTTGGATAATAATCTCACCCTATCATTCTTAAGTCCCATCTTTTGTGTTACCGGAGAGGTAACGGGTATTAGTTGGTAGCGCTACTTAGGTTTGGCACCCACACCCCATACCGGGGAGGACGGGTGTGAACTAATGACCTAGTGATGCCCAGTGTTTTGATAGGAGCATTGGGGAACGGGCAAAACATACATCAGGAGCCGTCGTGTTTAGTATCGAGATATTATCAACATTACTTTCGAATTTGTTAACAAACTGGATTAAACACTTGGTAACTAGCGTTTTCTTAAAACTATGAACTCACCAGCGTTGTCTGATACACTTGTTGCATGCTCGCAGGTCATTAGATTTCTTGGATTTGGAACTTGCTGTCTGGAGTAGCTGGAGTGGTCATGGGTCGATTGGAGGGATTTATGTGTTTAAACTATTGATACTATACATTGGTTTTGAAACAGTTTAACTTGGGTTTACTATTTGCTTCCGCTGAACATGTTGGTTTTCATTTAAACTTGTTGATGGTAATTTTATAAATAATTGAGAATTTTATTTTGAAACTTGTATGGGTTTAATGTAATTAGTGGCTCGTTGTTGGTACGTCACACGCCTAACAGGGACATTCCCTAGGTGGTATTTTGGGGGTGTGACAGTTTGGTATCAGAGCCACTGGTTATAGTGAACTTGGTTTTAAAAATGTTTTTATAAAACCAGACTATAACCGAACAAGTTCTGAATACGACCATGAAACTCAGCTCCAGACTGCAAGGTTCGTCTCTCGTATACTCATTGTACTGCATAACTAGTGAACACTTACATATGATATTGCATGTGATTGCACGTTTAGCACAACAGTATGAATTCATGTATTACTTGCATGTATTATGTGACTGATAGGGTGGTATTTCCCTACACATTCATGACTTACGTTTCGTGATGCTCTTTGGTTGCTACTTGAGTTTGAGGAACCATTTGACATGAGTTAAGAGGAGCTGAGATGAGCTTGCAAATCACAATATTATTGTGGGTGCACACATAATAATAATTTGGGGTTCATGTGAGTCCCAGTGAGGCTTAACAAGTGAAAAAGGGGTCCCGTTCCGTTATTTGACTGATGTGAATCACAACAATCTATAGGAGTCGTAGCAGTGATTGTCTCCTACTCGAACACGATCTTTTCACTTCTCACTGAATCCTTACGAATCTCGATGATGTCGAGTATTACCTGAACACTCATCTGAATGCCTAGCGAACTGTGTAGAATGTTAGGTGCTTGTACGAACATCCCTGAGTTGGATGTTGCAGCGTCGAATCATTGGTCGATACCTTTTCATTCCTTTTCATTGGTTGGAACTCTATGTATTAACGTCTTAGATCCCGAAGTGCGATCACTTCCGCAAGACTCTCGTAACATACCATGTAATACTCAATTAACCTGTTAGATCGAGGGATAAGAGGATGAGCGTTGCACTTTACCGGTCCCAGTATTTGGACAACCCTGATTTCCGGCAACGAATACCAACAAATTGGCTTCAATCGAACTCTTAACCCTAGTCAGCGACTAATGGGAATCAACTATTACGAATCAAATGGTGTGAAATGTGAAAACTGCCGGCACAATGAGTAACGCCTAGTACGTGACACGGAAATGTGACAAGATGGACCCTGTTGGTGAAAGATTTTAGGGCTCTGTTTCAGGTAATGACGTTAGAGGTAACAGTCATGACAACATCAAGATACTCGTAATTGTAACCAACAGTATGGAAATGGAGGTGCCAACAACATGGATTGGCCATGGTTAAATCAAGACGACAACAACCAAGGAAACGTCGTCAGTACTGGAAATCCTCGTAACGATAACAACAACATTGGAAATGATACTCAAGGAAGGATATTTAGGATTGGCGTGGGCGACGCTAGGATTTTAGTAACATGGTAGCTAGCATGAGTAGCTAAACGCTTCATCTCTGTTCTGTTTAACCCTGATGCTTCCTGAATCTGAACCTGCTGTGGGATCGGCTGACGGCAAGACAATTGAAACCTCATATGCTCATTGGGATGCAAACTCGACCTTGTGGGACAAGTGTTCGACATCGACCTTCCTTCTATTATTCTTGATGGTTACAACGTAGTAATTAGTGTGGATTGGTTATCCAGGAATCACGCAAATATACCCTGCGAGGAGAAAACTTTGTGTGGAGAATCGTTATTTGTTCTAAAGCATCAGAGTGGTGCAAAAGTTAGCGCTATTTCAGCTATGAAGGCCAGAAGTGTCTACGGAGGGATTACTCCGCTGTGTTAACAACCGTTACTGATGTTAGGGCTAAGGAAAAAGAGGATTGAGGATCCACCAATTGTTCGTGATTCCTCTCGATTTGCTACCCGAGGAACTTTTAGGCTTACTTCCACAACTGTTAGACAGAATCTCAGATTAATCTTACGCCAGAGGCAGCGTGATTTCTCATACTTCATACCGTCCTGCACCAGGAGGGTTGCAAGAACTATTTAATCAACTACAGGAACTATTGGATAGGAGTTTTGTTGGACCTAGTTTTTCACTCTGGGGAGACCCAGTTATATCCGTGAGGATAAGATTTTTGTTGGACATATGTAACGATTATCGAGAACTCCGCAAGATGTCAGTCGGAAACCATCACCCATTACCTCACTGACGACTCTCTTGACCAGCTACAAGGGTCAATCATCTACCCGGAAACCGACGTGAGATCGGGCAATCATCAGATGGAAGTCCAGGAGGAGGATGTTCCTAAGACGACATTTCAAACGCAGTACGACCATTACGATTTTCTGTACACCAGCAGCTTCATGGGCCACAAGAATCGACCGTGTTTGTTGATGACGTTTTGAATCATTACCAGGAGAAAGGAACAACATAGGCGGCATATGTATCCTATTTTAGAGCTCCTGAGGGAGGAGCCACTCTGCGCGAAATCTTGCTAAAAGTTAACTTCTGGAATCAAGAGGTACATTTGTTCGTATAAACAACGAAGTGGGAATGCACGTGGATCTCGCTAAGATCCATTTTGTTAGAAACTGATCGACATCAAAGATCCCTTCGAGGATACATCAATTTCTTGGTCTCACTAGATACTATCGCAGATTCATCACAGGATTTTCGAAGATCGCGTAGCTCTAACCTCTTTAGCACAGCAGGGTGCTGTGTATTCGTGGGAGACAAAACAGGAGAACGTCTTTTCAGTTTTTGAATTTCAACTCTGCAATGCACTGAGCATCGCTTCTATCCGAATCAGAGTCTCAGTTACACACCGACGTAACACGCAGAAAGTCATGATCTACTCGGTGGATTTACAAGAAGATTTGCACGCGTCACAACCTACGGTGGAAGCTATGGTCTTTGGATTTAAGCTGGAGGCATTACTTGGACGGTACCGAACACACTACTTAGACCGATCACAAGGGCCTCCCGTATACCTTTGTTTCGGAAGAGCAAAACAGGTAATAGCATCGCTGGATGGAACCTTTGAATGCTTACGACTTTGAAACCTGAACGAGCACGAGCTTTACAGCTCACTATCGACTCTAACTTACCTGATCAGACTCGCTCTGTTCAAACTGAAGAACTAAAGGAAGAGAATTTTCAAGTTAAACCCATGCAGGGCATGGAGAAGCAACCTTTGGCAGGTCGGACGATATTCGCTACCTCATGGAACAAGTGTAGATCTCATTATATACGACAACTGTAGGGAATTATGTTGACCAAAGCACACCGGCCTCGATATTCTAGTCATCTGGGTTTGATGAGAGATATTAGGATCTATAAACCTTGTACTGGTGGTCGGGCATGAAGGCCCACCTGGCAATGTATGTGAATGATGTTTGACTTGTAGGAAAGTCAAGGTGGAGTATCGGCAACCAGAAGCATTGAAACGGAGACAATAACACCTGGATGATCGTTGATTGTCTTACGCAACCCGCGCACTTTATTGCAATCAGGGACACTGACGAGTCTTCACAGCTGTGAATATTCCTCTGAGAGAGGCGGTTTTTGGCACGAGGTGCCAACTCCTGTTACCCCTGATTTTTAACTACATCCGATTTATGACAGGCAATACGCAACACCCTCGACTCATGTCTAGACATGAACATTGCTTATCGCCGTTGGACAAATGGTCAGAACAAACGAACCATCCTGACACTCGAAGGCATGCTGCGAGCATGTGCGTGATTGACTTTAGTAAGAATAGAAGGACATTTACCTTGGGTTGAGTTCTACTGTAGTAGTCACCATTCTAGTATTCAGACAACTCTGTTTGAGGCATTGCATGGACAGTAACGCTAATCTCCTTGTTGAATTAAGGTGGGTGACAACCTAATCGCAGGTCCAGGACTTGTATTCGAAACTCTTGGGAAGATTGTTTGGATCGGAAATCGTTTGGCGGACGCGAGTGGCTGTCAGAAAAGTTGATAAGCTAAGGAAACATTGGGAGCTAGCTTTAGGCGACCGTATCATGTTGAAAATCTCGCCCTGGGAGGGTGTGGTACGCTTAGGAAGCGTGGCAAGCTTAATTTACGTAACGTTGAGTTATTCAGAATTCTGGAAAGAAGCGGTCACGTCGCTTACAAACTCGAGTTACCCAACGAATTGAATAACGTACATAATGACTTGAATCTAAGGCAGTGGTTGCCCGATGAAACGCTTGTGATACCTTTATTAGAGTCTGAGGTTAATGACAAGTAGCAGTTGTTGACGAATCTACTGAAATCATAGACCAGGACGTCAAGGATCGTTAGCATAGTCGAATTCCAATCATGAGAGTTCGTTGGAACTAAAGACGTGGACCGGAGTTCACGTGGGAACGCAAAGATCGGATGAAGCTCTAGTATCCTCAATTGTTTAGGTGGTTGAACCAATTTTGCTATCATTGGTGAATTTCAGGACGAAATTCCCTTTCAAGTTGGGGATGATGTGGTACCCGCGGAAAATCCACAGTCATCCTGAGTTAACATCTTGCTGTTTTGGATTAATTGCCAAATTTCGGGACGAAATTTCTTTCAAGTAGGGGATGATGTGACAACTCGCATTTTGCATGATCTTTTTATACTAGTCCTGTTATGTTTTATGCTTAGATGTAAAAATACGTGTACATGTTTGATTTCATCTGAACGGTTACGAGTTGTGTGAATTCATTAAAAGATTGTGTGTTGTGTGAATTCACTAAAATATTGTGTGTTGTGTGAATTCATTAAAATATTGTGTGTTATGTGAATTCATTGAAACATGGCTATGTTTGGAATGTTTGAAATAAGTGAATAAAGGTGATCAGGTGATTTTGTTGAACCATGACAAATTGCACATAAGACTTCCATGTAGTAAGTGGGCTTTAGAGGCCTAGTTATTTCTAAGACCCCAAACCGAGCCCAACCTTGCATGTGTAGATTAACGTGGCCCAATCCTTGTAATCGAATACAGGAGTGAATTAGTCATTGTAATATGTGGCAGTGAATGATTGATAATTATGATGTTATTATATGGACCAATGTGCATGAAATAGATTATAATGGCTATGATTGTTAAGTATGATTATTACATAATGGATTGCCAATTTTATGCTACTGAATGGTGGTTCTTTAAGATGTCAATTAGTGCCATACAACTAAACGAATTTGTAATGACTCTGATTTGTTAAACAGACTTGGTATGAATTGTGCATAATTAAGATTGGGCCTCACTTGAGTGGACTGCTCGCTATTTAGTGGATTGCGGGTGAGGATTGAGTCTTTGTGTGGACTGGGCTCAATCGGGTTTGGGCTGGGAAATAATAACTGGGCCGCACATTAGAACGGGGTTGGTAAGGTTGGGCCGCATAACACTTCGGCTGGGCTTAGTATGCAATATCAGTTAACGGGCCACACAATGTTACCGGATTATTAATAATTGGGCCGCAATCTTTAATTAAATCACATCATTGGGCTGGGTGTGGCGGCCCAGTGAGTATTTGGGTGAGAAAGTGATAAACCGTAAAGCCGCATGCAAATAGTAAGGGGTGTGATATAATTTCCATGTGACTCAAGTGTCTAGTACATGTAATGATCTCGATGTATGCTATGGTTAAGTGTGTACATGATCAACTATTGCTTGTCGCATGATATTATGTGTATATATATCTCATGAATGCAACTTGTGACAAAATACGTGGTTAGACGTGAATATCAAACTGATTGTTACTGGTAAACCATGATAGGACGTATTTAATCAACTCATAAAAAAGTAACATAATCTACCGAGCACTCTAAGGTGAGTTCACTACTCTTGAGCATGCGTCCCGGTGGTTGGGACAGTCAGTGGGTATCCTGGGGAGGGATAAGTCTTTTGGTTAAAACTGGGATGTTGGATAATAATCTCACCCTATCATTCTTAAGTCCCATCTTTTGTGTTACCGGAGAGGTAACGGGTATTAGTTGGTAGCGCTACTTAGGTTTGGCACCCTCACCCCGTACCGAAGAGGACGGGTGTGAACTAATGACCTAGTCATGCCCAGTGTTTTGATAGGAGCACTGGGGAACGGGCAAAACATACATCAGGAGCCGTCTTGTTTAGTATCGAGATATTATCAACATTACTTTCGAATTTGTTAACAAACTGGATTAAACACTTGGTAACTAGCGTTTTCTTAAAACTGTGAACTCACCAGCGTTGTCTGATACACTTGTTGCATGCTCGCAGGTCGTTAGATTTCTTGGATTTGGAACTTGCTGTCTGGAGTAGCTAGAGTAGTCATGGGTCGACTGGAGGGATTTATGTGTTTAAACTATTGATACTATACATTGGTTTTGAAACAGTTTAACCTGGGTTTACTATTTGCTTCCGCTGAACATGTTGGTTTTCATTTAAACTTGTTGATGGTATTTTTATAAATAATTGAGAATTTTATTTTGAAACTTGTATGGGTTCAATGTAATTAGTGGCTCGTTGTTGTACGTCACACGCCTAACAGGGACATTCCCTAGGTGGTATTTTGGGGGTGTGACACTTGAAGGCTTGAGAACAGTTGAGAATTTTTTGAATTTCAAAACTGACAACTGATTTGATTGATGTGTGGCAGTTTGTTGGTCGGCGGTTTTTGCAGAGGGCAGGTTAATAACTGTTATGTAATCATAACCTCTATTAGTTTTTATTTTTCATTTATTGTTTAAGGCAAACAACAATCTTTCTTCATTTTCTCTCAAGTTTCCTCCATATTCCCCTTTCCGTTTTCCAGGTTAGTTCCGATTTCTTTTGTATGCTTTACTTGTTCTTTATTTTGATCATGGGTGCACGGAAGGATTTTTCCGTTAGTTTTTCACGCGTTACCCAAGAGGAAGTGGAGAACTTTTGTATGGATTGGGGCATTGGTCTTAAGTTTAATCCGGTTGCACCGGGCTGTGATAAATCTGTTGATCAATGCCCCCTGGTTCGATTGCTTTGTATTGTCGGCACTTTGAATTTTCCAACCTTCGTCATCCTTTTTCGCTTTTTGTATTGAATGTTTTGGAGTATTATCGGGTTTCCTTTGGTCAAATTCATCCGAAGGGCGTGGCTAGGGTTTTACACTTCGAGGTTTTATGCCGTGCCTGTGGTTATGACCCTTCGATGTTACTATTTCGCCGGTTTTTTTGTTTGGCAAAAAACGGTGATTGGTTCACCTTTGAGACATCCATGATTGATACTTGTTTGATCTCTTCCATGGTTATCACACTTGGTACTTGGAAGGATCGTTTTTTCTGGGTCTCTGATTCTATTATCCCCTTCAAAATGGTGTGGAGGCACCCGGATGCCGTTCTCAATGAACCGGGACCTTCCGAATCTGATTTGAATGAAGTTTTTCTTAAAGCCATCCGAGAGTGCCCTTCAAGGGTTCGCCCTTTTCCCGAACATTTGTTGGTTCTGTTTGGTATTAGCAAATTGTGGGATAGGGCTAATCGGGATCCGGTTCTTATGAGGAATGGCCAGGGTATGCTTTTTCTTTGTTTTTCCTTTTTGGGATTTCTTTATTTGGTGACTTATTTATTTTTTGTTTTTGAAACATTTTGTAGTCATGTCTGCTTTGGACTTTATCAAGAGTGATGATACATCTGACGTTGCTTTTACGGATGCCCAAGCCGCTAAAGGGGATGATGCTGTTGCTAGGGGTATAGAACAGAGGTATGAGGATTCTGGCTATGTTAGTGTTTCCAATGTCAAGGGTTTTTCTAAGCCTGCTGCTCCCAAGGCTTCAACCCATCGATCTACTCGTCGTTTGTTAAAGGGTGCCCCTCAAGCCACTTCTTCTGAACCAGTGGAATTGAGTGATGATATTGAGGCTTCTGAAGGTCAAGATGTTGATGTGGATGTTGAGAAGGAGAAAAAGTTGGTTGTTCATGGCAAGAAGAAGGCTTCAGCCAAGAAGGTTATCACTACTCCCGTTCAGGGTTCATCAAGCAGGGACGTTGAAGGGTTGAACGAGGATGAGGTCTATGTTCCTGATTGGACTGTAAAGGTTGGTGATAGCTTCAAAGATCCAAATGTTTGTGCTAATGTTTTAGCTCATTTTGCTCCTCCTGGCGTTCATGGTGCCATCTCTGAAATGGAAAGTGACCATTTCATATCAAGGTTGATGCTTAGCTCCTGCAACCTTTCTGCCTTGGTTGCTGAGGGTGTTACCCGTTTTCAGAAGGGAATGCAGGAGTATGAGGAGTTTTCTAAGAAGAAGGAGAAAATGAAGTCTTCAATGGCTGCAATGAAGAAAGAAATTGATGGGTTTTCAAAGAAAGAAGAAGCGTGGGTCAAAAAGGTTGGTGAATTGACTAGAAGGCATGAAATTGAGATAAATGATCTCAAGAAAAGCTTCGAAGCTGATCGGTTGAAGCTAAAGGCTGATAGGGAGGCCTTGACTGTTCAACAGAGAGCCTTTGAAGAAGAGAAAGAAGGCCTGAAGGCTTCAGTTGCTCAAGCCACCAGTGATAACCAATGGCTTATTGAGCAAGGTTTCCAGCAAGTTGTTACTTACCTTCTTCACTCCAAGGAGTTTAATTCTGCTCTTGGAGAAGTTTATACCAAATTGCTCAACTTGGGGAAACATCAAGGTCTCATTGCCGGTTACAAGCTTCATGAGTCTGGTCATCCTTTAGAAAAGTCTCCCTTATACCGTCCTGAATCTTCTGAGGTCTTCAAGGGTTCTGTTGAGCAGATGGAAAGGCTGACCTACCCGTATGTTAATCAGGTTTCTACTTATTTTGGTAAGCCCATTTCTGTCTTGCAGGAGCTAAAACCGGATGGTCTTAACGAAAAAGTTTGTGCTGAAGTCCTCGGCTCCCTTTCAAGAAATCGATCTTATTCAGGAGATAGTGAGGATACCCTTTCAGGAGGACCTGATGCTTCCAAGGATGCGAGCTTGGAAGGTTCAGCAGTTGGTGGTGATGGTGGCTCGAAAGCTAAGAAGTCAAAGAAAGCAAAGAAGGTTAAAAGTGATGGTTCTGGGGGCTTCCAAGCCTCCTGTTGATGCTTGATAAACATTCGTAGCTTTCTTAGCACCCTTGAAAACAATTTATGGTTTGTATGTTAACTTAAACAATTTTAGGTTTTGCAGGAACCCTTAAGGTTCCTGTTCTGTGGTTGTGGTTTGGCCTTGATGGCCGTTTGAACAATTTCTTAAGTTTGCAAGCCACTAAGGCTTGCTTTAACTTGTTTGGATGCTTGGAAGCCTATTAAGGCTTCTTTTATTATGTTACTAAGTTTCTATTATTTGCCTTGTGTTGTGTTTTTTGTGCTTTTTCCTGTTTGGTAAGGCAGCTTGGTTGGCTTCAAGCCTTCAAGGCTTCTGGCTGTTTAAAAGTTTATGGCTTGGTTGGCTTCAAGCCCTCAAGGCTTCTGGCTGTGTGGATGTTTATAGTTTGAAGCCTTCAAGCCTTCCGGTTATTACTTTATTTTTACGACTTTATGTCTTGGTTTGTATTTTTGAGTTTTAGGTTGTTTGCAACCTTTTTACTCATGTTGTTGCATTGTTCCTTGGATTGTCCTTATCTTTATTGTATTGTCTTTGTTGGGTTTGTGTTGTCTTTATGTTTTTTATACCTTAAAGGGTTCAGTGCTACAGTCACTTAGCCTTGGTATTTTTAACAAGAAGACATAGCACCTATCCTGTTTATTACTTTCCTTAGTTTGATTTCATTTCGTAAGCCTGTTTTTTTGATAATCTTTCTAAGGCTTAAGGAACATTTGGTGTAGGCTGTTCAGACCTGTCTATGAGACAACTTTGTTTTTTGATTATAAGTCTCATGGAGTTGTATTGATTTAGGAACTCACCCTTTATATAGGTCCATTCAACCCTTGAACCTATTGAGCGATATGGCCTGGGAGCTCATCCCCTTACATGGCCCCTGCCATGGAGTTTTTTGCTAGGTTCTCAACCTGATTTTAGGATAGAAAGACAAATTTGATAAAACATTATCATTCATTCAAGAGATATTGTGTTACAAAAGGTGGTCATAGTACAACTCTTGAAATACAACTTGTGAAATACAAACCAATCTTTCTTGATTAGACATGGAACCTCTTGAGGGTCTTTCCATTCCAATGTGTTGGAAGCATTTTACCTTCTGAGTCGGCTAGCTTATAGGATCCACCCTTATGTGCCTCAATGATGGTATATGGCCCTTCCCATTTCGGGCCGAGTTTTCCTTGGTTCTCTTTTTTACTAGCCTCATTGTTTCTAAGCACCAAGTCTCCTGGCTTGAAGCGTTCGTGCTTGACTCTTTTGTTGTAATAGGCTTCCATCATTTGTTTGTACTTGGCTTCTTGGATTGCAGCTTGGTCTCGTGCTTTCTCTAGGAGTTGTAAGTTCAACATGGTCTCTTTTTGGTTTGCTTCGGGATCCATGTTGACCGTTCTTTGTGTTACAACTCCTACTTCAGCTGGAATCACGGCTTCAGATCCAAATACCAAGCTGTAAGGTGTTCTTTTGTGGCTTGTTTTTTCGGTTATTCTTATGGCCCATAGAACACTTGGCAACTCTTCAAGGCAATTGCTTTCGTACCTTCCCAGTATGGCTTTGATTCCTTCAACTATGCTTCGGTTCATCCTTTCAACCTGACCGTTTGACTGTGGATATGCCACTGAGCTGAAAACCTAATCTATTTTGAATTCTTTGCACCAAACGCTGAAAGGCTTTTCAGCGAATTGCTTTCCATTATCGGTGACAAGTACTCCCGGTAATCCATAGCGACAAATGATGTTTTCCCAAACGAAGTCGATGACTTGCTTGCCCGTGATTTTTGCAAGTGGTTTAACCTCAGGCCACTTGGTGAAGTAGTCTATGGCTACTAACAAGAACTTCACTCCACCTTTGGCTGGTGGGAATGGGCCAACGATGTCCATCCCCTATTTATAAAATGGTCATGCTGAGGTTATCGGGACAAGATCATGCTTGGGACTTTTTGGGACTGGTGCATGAATTTGGCAGGAATCACACTTCCTTAGTTGCTCAGTGGTGTCTCAGTGCATGGAGGGCCAAAAATACCCAAGGTTCATTAATTTAGCAACCACCGTTCTAGCTCTGAAATGAGCTCCGCATATACCTTCATGAACCTCTTTGATCAAGTACTAGCTTTGTTCGGGACCGACACATCTCAACAAGGGTGCAAGGTAACCCTTTTTGTAGAGTATTTCACCTTGCAACACGTATTGTCTAGACTTGACTTTAACCCTTTCAGGCTCTGCTTGATCGGCATGTAACTCACCATTTTTAAGGAATTTTTTAATTGGACTTATCCAATTGGTGCCTTCTTCGGTGTTACGTCTTGAACTTCTAATTCCTTGATTGATGGAGTTTTCAACACTTCTACCAATACCTTTTTTGTAAGGTGGGCAAACGTGAGAGAAGTGAGTTTACTCAAGGCATCAGCCTTCTTATTTTGAGACCTGTGAATTTGCTTGATGGTACACGTTTGGAATGTGTTAATCAGTTCTTTGGATTTTTCCTTGTACCTCTTCATGTTAGGTTCCTTTGCAACATAACTGTCATTCACTTGGCTTGAGACCAACAACGAGTCCATGAAGACTTCAAGCTTTTGGACCTTCATTTCCTTAGCTAACCTTAAGCCAGCTATCAGTGCTTCGTATTCAGCTTCGTTGTTGGTGGTCTGAAAATCAAATCGAAGAGCATACGTGAATTCTAACCCTTCTGGGTTGATTAGAATAAGACCGGCCCCTGACCCTTCAACGCTTGAAGCCCCATCGGTGAAAAGCTTCCAGGCTTCAAGGTCTGAAGGTTTAGTGGCAGCTGTGTTTACTTCAGCGGTTGTTTGTTTTGGTACTTCTACAATGAAATCAGCCAAGACCTGGGCTTTGATGGATTTTCTGGGAACATAGGTGATGTTATGTTCACCGAGTTCAACAGCCCACTTGGCTAATCGTCCTGAATTATCCGGTTTTTCAAGCACACTTTTTATTGGTTGGTCGGTGACCACCTGTATGGGGTGTGCTTGGAAATACCTTCGAAGCCTTCTAGCCATTTGTACTAGGGCTAGAGAAAGTTTTTCCAGGGGAGGATACTTGATTTCAGCCAATTTTAGAGTTTTGCTGAAGAAATAAACGGGTACCTGAACTTTGTCTCGTTCAATGGTGAGGACCGCACTTATTGCTTCTTCAGCAACTGAAAGGTATACCGAGATCAATTCTCCCGTTTCCGGGGCTGCAATGTCAGGTAGAGAAGCTAGGTGTCTCTTCATCTGGTTGAAGGCTTCTTCAGCCTCATCAGTCCATTTGAAGTCCTTCTTGTCAGAGCATCCCTTGAGCGTTTTGAAGAAAGGTAAAGACCTTTCAGCCAATTTTGAGGTGAAACGCTTCAGGGCTGCAAGCTTCCCATTTAGGCTTTCTACCACTTTTTTGCTTCGTGGTGGCTTGGTTTCGAGAACAACTTTCACCTTGTTTGGATTGGCTTTTATACTTTGTTTTCCCACAATGTGTCCCAGAAACTTTCCTTCCTCGAACCCAAATGAGCATTTTTCGGGGTTGAGCTTCATGTTGACCTTCCTTAGGTTCTTGAATGTTTCTTGGATGTCATCAAGCATTTGGTATTCCGTTTTGCTTTTGATTACCAAATCATCGACATATGCTTCCATGTTTCTGCCAATTTGACTGGCAAAAGCCTTATTAACTAGGCGTTGGTAGGTTGCACCCGTGTGTTTTAGACCAAAGGGCATCTTTTGGTAGCAAAAGATCCCTTTGTCCGTGTGAAAGGCTGTTTTCTCTTCATCTTCTTCCTTCATGAGAATTTGGTGGTAACCCTTGTAAGCATCGAGGAAACACTTGAAAGGGTAACCAGTGAGGGAGTCAACCTTGAGATCAATTTCTGGCAACGGGTAACAATCTTTAGGACAAGCCTTGTTCAAGTCTTTGAAGTCTATGCACATTCTCCAAGAGTTGCCGGGCTTTCAAACCATGACTGGGTTTGCTACCCAGGATTGATACTTGACTTCCCGGAGAATTCCAGCTGATACAAGCTTTTCAACCTCTTGGCATGCAGCCAAGCTTCTTTCGGGTGCTAAACTTCGTTTCTTTTGGACAACAGGCTTGACATCTGGTGGTATTTTTAACTCATGTTCAACAATGCTTCGAGGGATGCCCGTCATATCTTCCGGGAACCAAGCAAAGACATCGCTGTAATGTACCAACAGCTTTTCAAGGTACGAGAGAGTTTCTTGTGAAAGGCTTGGATTAACCCTTATCCTCTGTTCAGGATACTTAGGGTTGATGAGCAGCCTTTGCTTGTCTTCTTCACTCTTGGAACTTTCCCCTTCAACCATATAGGCCTCTTGAGTAGGTTGAAGGGTTGCAATCCCCCTCTCGGTAGGAAACTTGACAGTGCCATGACCAATAGAGACAACCATGTAGAATGCACACTTCCCTGGCCTTCCTATGATCACGTCATAGTTTGAAGGTATATTGATGACCACGAAGGTGAGAGGTTGGATTCTTTCCATTTTGCCTTCGTTGAAACGAACATCAAGGGTTAGTTGCCCTAAAGGCTTGAGGGGTATGTCGGCAATACCTTTTATGGAGGTTCCTGAGGGTTGAATCCTTGAACGTTCTTCATTGCTTAAACGGTTGAAGAACTTCTCGAACATGATTTCAGTGGCTGCTCCAGTGTCTATGTATGCTTTGTTTGTTTGTAGTGTACCCACAGTTGCTTCAACTACAAGGGGGTTTGAAAGTGGGTTCTTTTCTGTTGGAGGGAAACAAACACACTGAAGCTCCCAAGCTTCCAACCTCTGTCGTTTGTGGGGAACCTTTCCATCAAAATCCACCATGTTAACTTCCTTGCCATTTCCTTCGGCCATCTTGTCCCTTACCCCCTTTACTAAGTGAGCAAGTTCCCCGGATTTGACAGCCTCTTCAATCCTCTTTTTCAATTGAAAGCAATCATTAGTATGGTGGCCATTTTCTTCATGAAATTCACAGAATTGGGTGGAATTCTCATTCCTCTTGCTTTTGGGGAGAGGTCTTGGAGGTCGAAAGCATTGTTTTACTTCCTCTGTAGCAAGAATCTCTTGAGGGGTCTTGGTGAGGGGTGTGAAGCTCATGCCTTTTTCCCTGCTGGAAGGGTTCCGACCTTCAGGCCTTCGCTGCTCTAAACCCTTTTGGCATTTGTCATAGGAGTGGAAGTTTCCCCTTTTTCTAGCCGGGTTGTTGCCTCGCCAGCTTGATCCCTTTTTTCTTTGCTCTTTAATGTCTACGGCCTCCTCTCCTCTGATGTGGGCTTCAGCCCTTTCGAGAGCTTCTTCCAAGGTCTTGGGCAGGGATTTGTTGAAATCTCTTGTGAGATATTTGGATGTAATGGCATTCATAAAACCGGCCACTCTCATCTTTTCGTCTGCCCCTACATATGTGAGACCTTCCTTCTTGTACCTTTCGATGAACTCTCGAAGGCTTTCGTCATCCCTTTGTTTTATCTGAAAGATTACTGTAGCATCTTTGACGTATCGCCTTTGCTTTGAGAAATTGGCCAAAAACCCTTTACTTAGACCATCGAAGCTTCAAACGCTTCTGGCAGGCAAATCGTTGAACCATATCCGGGCTGAACCAACGAGTGTTTGCATAAACATGAGGCAACATTTAGCATTCAACCATTTCTCAATTCTGGGGGCACCAATGAAGATCCGAAGGTGATCTTCCGGATCCTCAGTCCTATCATATGTTTTGATATGGGACAGCATTTTGATCATTGCCTGGAAATCATAGTCAGCGATTTGCTGAGAGAAACATGACAAGTTGCTTGGTTTATATGGCTTGGCCAGATCTTCTTCCACTCTTGCTCCTGTGCTGCTATTGTTATTGTTATTCCCTTGGGTGGCTAACACTTGATTAATAAAGTGTTGCCACGGGAAGCTCGCCATCATCTGGGCCATCATCTGGGGCATAAGGTTGAAGCCTTGAAGGCTTCCAGGTGCAACTGAGCAGTTTATCCCCAAGGGAGTACTCATAACGGCACTCTGTGCCAAGGGGAGTATGGACAAAGCTTGTTCCCACGTGGTTGTAGCTGAGGGTGGAAGGCTTGCTACTGGAGATTGCAGGAGCTGGTCTAAAGTCAGCTCATGTCCCAAGGGAGCACCGGTTGCCATCGGCTGGGAGGAAAAGAGAGGAAAAGACGTCGGATCTGGTCTCGTGTACAAGTATGGGTTAGGATTCGGAAGAGGATTACTAGGACCAGCCTCATTCCTTGACGTAGTTGGTTGTGAACTAGCAAAAGGAAGAGGGGGAGGCCCAGGAGATAGTGATGGTTCAGGCTCGTCATAATCCAGATGGATCCTCACTGCCTTGTCTCGTTCCCTACTTACATGTTGGTTTAGGAGAGACCTTAACTCGAGGAAGTTGTTAGCAACTCCTTCGGGTGTGAGATCGATTCGTGAGGGAGTGTTAGAGGCACCAACATTGGGAGATGGTACTCCGGAACGAGACGGTGTTGGCGTTTGGAAAGTGAGGAACTCGGGGTATGTTGCTCCAGTTGGAGTGCTTCCCGACGTTGAAATAGAAGTCGGTATAGCCACAAGAGTTTGGCTAGTGTTCGGGGTAGAGGTACGAGGGACTTGGTTAACATCTCCCGTAGACTCACCTTCCGACATGCCGATTCTTGAACAGAAGAGGAGCTACACTACTAGGTCTTTTGAAGAAAATTAGTGGCGTAGCCCCACGGTGGGCGCCAACTTGTTGATGCAACAAATAATAGACCAAGGATAGTAGCTGGGCTGGTTAGGCAAAAGGGTTGAAGGGTTTAATTTTGCCTAACGCAGGTCGTGGGGTCCCCCCACGTTTGCTAGACGTGGAGAGAGGTTCACTAGTTTGATTTTGTTGTTTGCTCGAGATCCTCCACTGAAATGTGTTCAGTTTCGGATGTGGGAGCAAAGAGAATGTGTGTGTTGAATGTGATGGAGAGTGACTTGCATGGAACAAGTACTCGAGAGTTATGATCAGAGATCCCAATGGAATCAGGGCTGATCCCATAATGTTTTTCACACTTAATGAAGTGTCATATATATAGAGAAGGTTATCTCCCAAAGAAGAAACCATTGACTAGTGAAATATGTTTGCAGTGGGGGACTTACCTTTTTGGGGGTTAAAGCCTTTTGACCTGCGGGTAAAAGACTGCATTCTGTGGCTTTGTCTTACTTTTGCGGCTAGGAAAGTTGGTGAAGCAATCAGAGATGTGACCATTTACTGTTCATGTATTGCTTTATCCTAGCTCCCGGGTTTTCAACCTTTGAACCTTTTAACATTTTAAGCGTTAATGTGTCTAAGTCATTTTATTTGGCCTTGGGCTACCCCGTCATCACATAGTAACAAAACATAGAAATTGTCGTGAGCACCACAGGGTCATATTATAGTCTAATTTCAGTAGTGGTGGTAAAATGGATAGATAAATACTTGCTTGGATTTTAAAAATGATCTCTTTGGTCGAAATTGGTTGAGTCACATTGGATTACTTGAAATACATTTTTGTCCATTTTGAGTAAGTAATGCATTAGTATGATTATTGCATCAAAATAGTACCAATGCATATTTTGTCCATTTTTAAAAACTGTCCCGCCTTCATTACCACAAAATCTACAAGCTACATCGGGTTTTCCTTCTCAACTTTCGTATAACTTGTGTAACCTTCTCATCTACAGATACTTATCGTATTAGACTATTTCTCATTTGTTAGGAATTCGCCAAGGTTATGTTTCATCGAGTCATTTGGCCATTCGTCTTCAAGATAAGTATGTCTAGCCAGTGGCGGATCTAGAAAATCCGCCAAGCCGTAACGTTTTATAAATAAGCCGTAACGAAATCGAAAAAACCTCAAATTTTTCCAAAATTTACACTAATTTTTCCAAATTTTTCCGCGCCAAGCCGTAGCGGGCGTTGCCCCCCGCTACATGGTAGATCCGCCCCTGTGTCTAGCCACTGTTGATCTTGAATTAAAATGAACAATCTTATTTAATTTTGAGTGTTACCAAAACAGACTAAAATTATACATGCAATGAAAAGATAAAAATACCATTAGTTGAAAGAATACATCATATACTCACATCAAATTGTGCACCTAGATCTACATCTACTTGACTTTCGATAATGTCAATAAGCTCCTGAACCCGCTTAATAGTAACTTTATCTCCAAGTAAGTTAAAACTTTTTATGAAATTCATAAACATTTTAAACTCTGCTCCAGTAACATCTTGCAAACTCTACAAAAAAATAGAACTAAAGTATGTGTGCATGGTTATACAATCAACTAAAGTGCATTAATATGAATTATTAAAAGGCATACTTAAAACTATAACAAAAGCTCGGACTTAAGCCATGTTTGGCTAAGCTTTTCAAAAGAGCTTATGACTTTTTGGAAAAGTTAATAAGTCACAATGGAGTGACTTATTGACTTTTCCCCTCACATACACTCTCAAACCCAAACATCATTTAACTTTTCAAAATGTCAATAAACTAACAAGTCACTAAAACAAGCAATCCCAAACACTCTCTTAGTAGGAAATACATACACTTTCGTTAAAAAATACGTCATCTAAAATTGTACAAACAATCAAAACTGGATTTGTTAATTAGAATAAAGGTTTTCTTATCAACACTTTCGATGTGCTTCAATAACTTATTAATATACAATTATAGCAATTGATGAAGACAAAATTCTAAAGGTAACGTGTGATAAATCCCCTAGTGGCTTTTTTATCACACCACATCTCAGCACCACGTAAGTGGGGAGCTTAATTTGGGAGTTTTTTTGTTAACTACCACATCGTGGAATAGAGCCCCGTAAAGCTCATTTAACTATTAATTTATTTAAAGAGAGAGAGAGAGATAGAGAGAGAGAGAGAGAGAAACAAACAAATCTGATTGGTTGCACATGGGCCCCAATCAGTTCTCCCTCTAGCGCCCATTATGTGGCGGGCGAGTTGGTCCATGGCACCCCGGGCGGTGTTAGGGGCGCTATAGAGCTTTATACGGTTGACATGGAAGGGGGCACGAGCCCACATCATGTAGCCTAATGATCCAATAATAAAACTAATTTATTATCATTCAAGTACCTTTAACAACCCGTCTCAACAGTGAAAGAAACTCTCGTATGGACTGGCAACATTTCATGTCTGCTAAGAAAACATAATCATTATGTCAAAAAGAGACTAACAAAAAAAGGGTTTTGTTATCTTATTCTTACACTTCTGAAATTTTACGTAGTTTTCGTTATATAAAGGTAACTAACGTGTATGTATCTTTTTTAGTAAAATAATATTAACGGCTTCGTTGAGACCACCACCATGCTCCTGACAATCAATTACAAACATGTGGTTTAGCGTATGATAGTAAAAGATATCAACTAAAGATAGAAATGAAACTACACATTATTTTTGTTGGAAAACTGATTGATACGATAGAAATATTTTGAACCGTTTTACTTCAGTTTCAAACAACATACATGTTTGATGTTTCCATTACCAAAAAAAAATTATAATCTTGAAGTATATATTATATACAACAATTCACACGCTCCAGCGTATTTGAGGACCACATCATCAGTAGGTAGTGGAAATGGAGGCAAATTATGTGTAGTAAATAAATTAGATAACAAAAGAATCATGAAAAGTTTAGACCTTTTGATTAATAGTAAGAAATAATGGAAAATACTTGCCTCGTCAGCATGAACACCCCATAAGAACAAACATAAGCAGAATTGGGGGATATCAGAACAACCAGCTGCCATAATCCAAAGCCTTACTTAATAATAATCATGAACCAAACAACTTATATCATATCTTGCTAAGTAACGATTTGCAAGCCTTAAAATATTAGTTCTGCAACCAATTCGAATATATAAATTCATATATTTGCAAGTTCTAAACAGCCTACATCAGTTCTCCAACCAATTCAAATATATTAATTCATATATTTTGCTAAGTTCTAAACATACTGCTTTGTTTCCTTCTTGTTTCACCTTTTTTTTTTTTACCATTTGGGTTACTCAATTTGCTTTCTGATTAAGACTCTCGAGCATAGTTGTTCACGAAACTTGGCGTGGGACATCTGTCGGGGACAGGTTAATTCCGAGCAAGAGGATGGATCAGACAAGTATGGTTCACACAAAAAGAGATCATTTTAGCTGCCATATTCCCTTAGTGTTCCATAGGTGTGTAAAGCTCAACTAATTCTTCTTATCACCATTTCCATTTTGATTTGATTTCTGATTGTTTCAACTTTTGCATCATCGTAGTTGTTCTTGAGTGGTATGATCAAACTGCTCCTCATAGACAAAACATCAAAAAGTTAGCGCCCATTACATAATCACAAATTTTCCAAACTATTAAAGAAGTACTCTTCTGTAAATTCAAACAAAAATCAAATACTTATCACCAGATACAACTAAATTAACAACAAAATATGTTTTCAACAATCAAATTGTAGGGAATGAAATGAACCATCGTTGACGAGGAGCATGCATAGATGGAGTTCTCGTTTGAATGCTTTGATTTACGCATTTCAAGCAACATTCAAGCGACGCAATTGAAATTACACAATCAGAGAGATAATTCACCTTATTAATCGTTCTATGAAGAACAACAGAGAATGGCGAAGCTTCTTCACATCAAAAGAAGAAGAGAAAGGATTCCGGTTTACTGAATTGGAGTTTGTTTTTCAATGTTTTTCTTTGTTTAGGCACAAATTAGATGTGGATCTAATCCAACCTCTTTGAATATGAGCTTCTAAACTTCTCTTCTTCATGATCTTTCATGATTTTCATCTTTGTCAAAATCTGAACCATCATTAAAAAAAGTACAGCCAAGAAATAAGAGAATGAGAATGAATGATTTTGAAGCTGGAATGATAATTGAATATATTTTATGGGCCTGTAGGAGAAACCGATGCCTTAAATCATGGGAGAGTGGGGATCGGAAAGAAACCATTCAGTAACTGCAGAACTTCCTAAAACTGGCACTACAGTAGTTAATTTTCGGAGTTTAAATACATCTGACGGTGAAGTTGATTTGGAAGGCGGTTAGACTTAATGAGCTTAATAATATATATAATGTGTAAAGTTAGATCATATGGTCAATGAGGTTGTGAGTTAGCGGCTATTTAATACTCCTGATGATGATCCTTCTTGACTCAGAAGTGTCGTGTTTCCGAAGACATAATCATCACAAACTTTCCTAGTTTCATGAAGATTCTTTTTCTTGACAAGTTCTCTTTCAAATGTTAAAAACTTTCCATGAAGCTGAGTCAAGGTCATATCCTTAAATCAGGAGTTCTTATCACAATTACTATTGTATCCCATTTTTCAAAATGTGGTCTCAAAAATCTATTATTTAAAGTTGATTTTGAAAACTCTTTCTTTACTAACTTAAGTTCACTTACTAGACAAGAAAATCTTTTAAACTGTTAGTAAGGGTTTCTCCCTTAACATGTGTGAAAGTCTCATATGGCTGGTTAAGAATTTCTCGAGTATTCTCGATTACATCCTCCATCCCACCAAACTATTCGTTCAATGCATCCTACAATTCTTTAGCACTATAACAATGTAATAGGCCGGCGTAGATTTCATTTGGCAGAGCCATGGCCATAATACTAAAGGCCTTTGCATCTAGCTCAATTTTTGGAAATCTTGCTCTGATTAATTTTCCGATTTCTTTGGCTCTTGAACATTCGAATTATCGGCACTAGGTAATATTGCAATGTGTGGTACGAGTATAACGGACTTCCCGCATCCTATGTTTTGTTGAGCAAGCACCTGTGCTATCCGACGTTGACATATATTATATTTAGATCTAACAAGCATCAGAGGCTTGTTGCAGAAACTGATATTATGGGGGATCATGATTGTTTTATGTCATTCCTTTTAATCTTTTGTGAAAACAAAGTACGTATAAAAACTTGTTGAATGTTATACTTTAAACTCTGAATTCAGATACAACGAACATATTGGATCTCTTTGTGAGCTGATCTTTTTATATTAAACTGATTGAGAAATCAAGTTTAATGTGCCCAAGGTCTGATACCAATTGTAGGATCTAAGTATAACTTGTATGCTTTGGGTGAACAATAATGAATGAAGTTTAAGATATAAATGATAAGTATGGAATTATATAAGCATACAAGAGTGGAAAGTTATATCATAACTCTCTTATATTATTAATCAAAAGATTACAATAATACGAAAATGATTATACAAACTCCCCAACAGCCTGATCACACACGTTGTTCATATAAAAATGATGTTTGTGATAGGATAGATCTCTAACACATGAGATCTATTTATACAAGTATGAAGGTTCTGTTTACAATCAGCTGATGTCACCCAAATAAAGACATCTAACATTCCTAACAGAAAAGATTTCACAGATGTTACCCAACATCTGTGGGAATCTAACATTTAATCTATTACATTCAAAACTCTGTTCTAAGCTAAATCATGTTACATTGAATAAACCTCTGTTCTTCAAACATCTGTTACCTTGTTTAAAACATTTGTTTTGCTATAACAAATGTTTGGTCTTCTTCATCAGTGTTTTGCTTCAACAAGGCTTTGGCAAATGATCAGTGGTTTCTTCTTCAGAAGTGGTTCCAAGGCTCTGAAGAGATCTTTGATTGTTTTCAACAAATGTTTTGATTATTGTTCAAGATTCAATATCTTTAGGAAGAGAATGCTTCATCAATTGTTTATTTCTTGAACAAAAGGTCATGTTTTGGCTTTTGAATATCATATGTTCTTTTGTAGGTCCAACAACTATACGCTGATTCTAAAGTAGAACAAAGTTGGCGAGCATCAGTGTGACCAAGAGACTTAGCCATGGTTTCTTCGGTGACAGAGTAATAAAAAGCAGATAGACTTTTTGAACAACCTCTTCGGTGAGAGAGAGTAATAATGGTTTTCGGTGACTCCTAAATTGATCCATCCACGTATCCTAAAAGTTGTTGATGAGCAAGAAGGGGCACAACCTGGTTTTTTTCATAGAAGATAATCAGAGGAGGGGCATTTGATATTTAACATGTGGAAGAGGGTGGCCATGGGAAGGTTAAGTTTCGTTTTTGCTAGTGTCGACATTTTAAACAAAGTTGAAGAAAATGATGATGAACGGAACAAAACAGAAAAGAAGGCTAAAACCGGCGGCCAAGTAGGATTAGGAGAGAATAAGTTTATAAGGCTGATACCATGATAAGATAATAATTTTGGTGATTGGTTACCTTTTATTTACCAATGAATACTTAAAGTAAATAAGGCTGATACCATATTATAGTAATTTTGGTGAGCGGTTTCCTTTTATTTACCAATGAATACTTAAAGTAAAAATACAACTAAGAAAATACAAAACTAAAGCTATCTTTACAAAATATACAAATAATCGAATCTTTTTGTTAATAGTATTAAAAAAGATTACCTATAGACATATTTCTGGCGGGTCTTTACGGAAAAAAAATTCATTTGTAACAACCTTAGCAAAGATATCTAGACGAATCTGGCCGTCGGTGATATTTTATTATGTAAATCAATTATTAAGTTAGCAGTCAATATAAGCATCTCACAACTAATCCATGTGTCTTAGTCCAATGTGATCATGTATTTATGACGTCACTTAATTTGTTAAGAGATTAACAGCGTCATTACTTTTGTCATTTTCAGCATGTATTAATCACTGGAAAAATTATTTGTTCGTACCTTAGTGTGTCATTTTCAGCATGTATTAATCACTGAAATAAATATTTGTTCATATCTTTCTTAATGTTAAGACTAATTCCCTGTTATAAAAGAAACTTAAGAGAATTGACTACGTTCAATTCATAGTATACTTGAATACAAGAAAATGTCTTTTGCTTCTCATTTTCATAATATAAATAAGCAACATTTTGTTTCGTTATGTTGTTGTACCATATGTTAGGGGAGTCTTTTAAAAAATATTGATTTTTTATTCAAAGGTTTTTATCTTTTCATTTTAACCTCATTGATTTTGTTTTATTTTTAACCCAAAGACTTTCACGTTTTGCAATTTGACCCCAACATTTTTTTATTTTCAACTTTAGTCCCCTAATTTTTCATTTTTCGCAAGTTTTTCGTTTTACGTTTCTTTCAAATATAAATAAGCAATATTTTGTTGCATTATGTTGTTGTACTGTATGCTGTATGCATGGGAAGTCTTTCAAAAAAATGATTTTTCATTTTCATCCAAAGGTTTTTATCTTTTCATTTTAACCTCATTGATTTTTTTTTGTTTTTAACCCAAAGACTTTCACGTTTTGCAATTTAACCCTATCACTTTTTTACTTTCAACTTTGGTCCCCTATACTTTTCATCTTTCGCAAGTTTTTCGTTTTACGTTTCTTTCAAAATTTTGCGAGTTGACACACCGCAATGTGTGTGTGTGGGGTTCAACGTTTTTTGTCTGTTTTTCCGTTTGAAAGGTTCGTCGCAACGCATCTATTATTCTCCGTTTGACAAGTTCGTTTCCAAGCGCGGGTCCTAAATCGACTTAATTTTTTCTTTCTACTTATTACGTTGCGGTCTAATTTCTTCGCATTAACACGCCGCATCAAGTGTGCATAATTCAACGATTTTACGTCTGTTTTTCGTTCAATGTTATTTTTTCTTTTTTTTATATTACGAGCTCTTTTGTTGTTGGTGGTGTGGCATTAGGGCTACTTGGCACGATTTTACAAACGTGTTTAGCCTATTAAAATTTTTACTAAACATAATTTGTTGTAAGTTTACCTCTATACCGCCTTTACTTAAAAAAACTATTTTTACCTGCATATTTTTATGCACGTGTCGGTATGAATTCGATTTGCTCTATTCGACGTAAACTTTTTTCTAGAAATGAGTCAGATCAAATATAATACGTTTTTGTTAAAAAAAAACCGTTTTTTACGTGCATACTTTTATGTACGTTTCGGTTTAAATTCGAGTTGGTGTATGTTTAAATGTAAACTTTTTTGAGAAATGAGTGAGGTCAAATATAATATGTTTCCATGCTTATTTTATAAATGTTTTGTTAATTTTGTTTCGAACCGAGTGGAGTAAAATTATGGTTTTTTTTTTCCTTTTTTTTCAAAATTCTAATTAATCTCTTTTGATTATACATGTCATCTTTTCCGTTATACCTGTTACATTTTCTATGATATGTCGAAATGCGCGTTTTCATATGGTTAACACATCACATAATGTTTGGACTAATGCATTCGATGTTTGCGATGTACCCGCACCGCAATGCACGGGAGTGTTATTGCTAGTTATTATATAATTTGCTGAACAAATTTCTATCTATGGTCAAAGTGACGTATAACAAAAACATTTCTCTATGACATCATGTATTACCTATATATTTAAAGACAGGTAAGTGTGACAAATACACGACCAATGAAAATTAGTCACCCACACGGCCACCAACCCCGACCCATGCCTTTGGTCCAAGTCACACTGCACCACGCGTCCACACCCTCAAGGTCAATATATATTTCCCACTTTTGTGTCCATGAAATTTATTTGTATATATTTACCACTTTTGTGTCCATTAAATTTATTTGTTCTAGGATCATTATTAATTCTCTGTGGATATATGGATTTGGATCGTGTGTGAATCTATATAATTTTAAAAGGAGTTACTAAAATCAATAAAGACAATAAAAAGAAAGAAGAAAACTATCAGATATGTCATGGTAGCAAGCTTGTAGAAGATTTGGTTTAATAGAAATGATAAAGTCTTCAATGGTATATTCAAGTTCAATATAAAATTATTAGAAAAAAAATAAAAAAAGTTGTACTTACTTGTTGAGGAGCAGAGCTAAAATGCGACATATGGAGATGGAGAAATTGGGTAAAAGAAGGTATAGATGTTGTAGATGGTTAGGAATGTAACTGTACAAAAAGCTTGTAAAATTGTGTAACTTGTTAGCCTTTTGGCTGTTATATTCGAGATGGGGAAGGTTCAAATGAAAACCACTAGTTATTGTGAAAACTCGAAAACTAATTAAAAAAACAAAAAAACATACCAAATTTTTTTTTTGCATACCAATTTTCGCAACTTTATATATATATATATATATAAAAATTCAAAAAATTTTTTTTTTTTTGTAATGCACATGTGTAATACTACACATGTGTACTACAATTTTTTTTAAAGTTTTTTTTATATATAAAAACCTGCGATTTTTATAAAAAATGAAAAAAAATTTGTGTTTTTTAGGTTTTTTTAGTTAGTTTTCGAGTTTTCACAATAAAATTGGTTTTCATTTGAAGCATCCCCTATTCGAGATTCCCTTATCTATACTACTATATAATACATATTAGATGGGCAACAAGGTAATTTAACTTCATTTGAGGAGGGCATCATTGTAATTTACCCCAAAACTTAAGACACATTAATACATTATTTAATAAACTTCTAATTAAATACACTAAATGCATTTTTCCAACAATACGGTGAAATACATATATAATTAGTACAAAACAAAATAAAAGAAATAATTGATATAATTGTTCCCAAGTTTAAAAGATTAACTGTTGTCATTTACTTATTTATTAAATGAATCTACATCATTCTTAAAGAAACAAAGTTCCTTATTGTTTTGAACCTAACTTATTGTCCAGGGTCCTAATTGTAAATAAATAAAACCAACCTAAATAGCAGAGCCTCTTTCTTTTCCTGTGTTTTGTTACTATTGACCTATGGAGGCAACGAAGGATCAGCACCAAGTCTTTCCACTTTCTGCAATTAAATGTGATTTTACACATTCTGGATCATAACCGAACAGTTAATACACTATTAATCGTTGGAGCCCTTTCGATTTAACTATCACACTCAATTCCTTGTTTGAAATATATATGTGATCGATCCGAGCGGCACCGGTGAACCAAGAAACTCCGGCCACTCTCCTTGAAATATCACACTCAATTCCTTGTTTGAAATATATGTGATCGATCCGAGCGGCACCGACGAACCAAGAAACTCCGGCCACTCTCCTTGAACTTCATCCATTAGCCATCGGTAATGTGTTTTTTTTCTACGTCTTTATTCGTTATTTTGATCTAATCAAAAGCCCCACATGAAGTACTTGTTGAACAATCTGTTGCATGACTAACTTGACATTATTCTTGTTTATGGCAGAGAAGAATACTCTATGGGAGCGTTATAAGATTGATACTGATGGCCGGTATGGTAAAACGTATGTTTCTTTTCACCTTTTGACTTTTGAGGTCAAACAACGCATGACTTTCTATCTGTAGTACCAATCTGTTATATAAATTGATACTATTATCAACTATTTCTAAACTTTTAAAGAACCTCAAAAAATTGTGTTTCTTGATGCACAGATTTGTCCACAAGCTTGCTGTCCAGTTGTTCAATGGAGATGATCATCAAGCAGCCTTTCGGGTCTTAGCAGACTTTAGAAAAGGGAGATTAGGTATGATTGCACTCGAGAGACCACCCGTTCACTCTCGTGCTACATAATCATGTAAAAAATAATATTAGGATATAGATGTTTATAGATATATAAAAGGAAATTGTAGGAAACTATGAGGCTGGCATCTTTCTTGAATCATAGCTTTATTGCTAATTACCGATTTGTTTATTACTTGTATTGATTTGTAGCTTTCTTGAATCATAGCTTTATTGCTAATTACCGATTTGTTTATTACTTGTATTGATTTGTAGCTAATAATATGTAGATTGGTTATCATGGTTATACAGATAGCTTGATTTAAACGTGGTAAGTGCGTTAATCCTGTTCGAATTCAGCTTCCGTCTTTTTTTTTAAATCTTTTTAAAGGTCACCCGTCCAACGTAATCCAGTGTTTTATCTGGTCTCATTGGTGATATTTTTCTTGACGCTCATCAACAACGTAATCCAGTGTTTTATCTGGTCTCATTGGTGATGTTATCGCCCCTTATTATCGACTCCGCCGCAACGCGCGGGTTCCCCACTAGTATGTAAAAAAAGGTAGTATATTTGTCTGATGGATGGATTTTTTAGTGCCATAATGACATAAGTTTTTCAAATTTAAATTATAAGAAAGACATTATTTGTTTAGAAAAAGATCCAAAATGTGTGGATATGAACTCATCAAATAAGTTCACATTTACAAGAATAATATGCCTTAAAACTTGAAGAAGCAATGTTGAAAACAATTTCAATAATTCAGATTGCATTGAGTTCTAAACTTAAAAATATAGATATTCAATTGAATTAAACATCAAGTAACAGTCATGTACAATAACAAAATCGAACAGCTCACCCCTAATTAAGTAGAATAAATAATGATTTAATATATATACCCAATAGGGGGATGTTCATTTGAGAAGAAAATTTAATTGAGAAGAAAAATAACAAAGGGTACAATTGTAAAATGTTAAGTAGTTTTTCATTCATCTCATTTATTACTATATTTAAGTAATTAATCTATATATATATCTAATAAAGCAAACAATTGGGGGACACATGTCACCCAATGGTTGATGCCAAATAATCAGCCATGTCAGCATACACTTGGCACATCTCATAGTTGAGGATTGAACAAGGCTTCTCATTTACGCTAAACACTCTCCCTCTCCTCTCAACACCCTAAATCAAACTCTCTCTCTTTTCTTCTCTGGCGAACACGGCGACTAAAGAAGATCCGATAATTTTGATCAAGATTCAACGGATTTGAAGACAAATCATCTACGGTACTCTCTAATTAGAGTATTTCATGATCGATTATAGGTTTTAATTAGGGCTAATTTTGCAGGAAATCAAATCCTCAAGATCAAATTGGCGATTTAGTGAAGAGGTATAACCAATCTTCATTAGATAATAGTCTTCATCGACGGTATTCATTCTTGCTTCAGATATCCCCATCTTTTACATACGATTTCGTTTTCTTTGATCCGATGTTTCAGATTCAATGGTTTTGTTAGATTGTTTGTTTGTTAGATTATCGTACGCGATTGATGTTAGTGTTGTCTACAATTTCTTTTTTAGGGTCTGTAATAGTCGATTTTGATGTTGGACGGCTTTGTTTGAATTTGTGTTTTAGGGTTTTAATTTCTTTGTTCATGTTTTGTGATTTGTTGATGTTACTGTTGTTCATAGCCGATTAGAGTTTTAATTTCTTTGTTCAGTTTCTTTTTTAGGGTCTGTAATAGTCGATTTCAATTTTGATGTTGGACGGATATATGTTACCGAGTACATTAGGCAGATGTTACTGTTGTTCATAGTAATGAGTTGCTGATTGAGTGTATGTAATGTTGAGGTCTGTTAGTGCTATATTAGGAGTACTAGATTCTGAGGCGGTTATTTGTAACGGTGTTGTTTTGTTTAGTTTGTTGAGATTTAAGTGTGATTCTGTATCCGAAAGTCCGGTGAAGCTTTTTGATGGTTTATATTTTGGTAAATCTTATGTTATCATCAGCCGATCTTATTTTATTTATTATCTATGTTTGTTTTTAGTTGATTTAAATATGTAATAACTGAATACTTTTTTGATATGGTTTGATATCGTATTGGATGTAGTTTTGTTAAATGGTTTAGATTGTTACCTATATTTGGTTGTAATAATTGACTGTTGTCAGCTACTCATCAACTTTAATAGTTGATTTGAGGTTTGATTTATTTTCTTGGCAGATTGCGTTACATATTTTGGATTTGGATTAATTTTACTGTTTTTTTATTATTTTAGAGTTGTTGGTTGCAGGAGTCTTAGGAATTAGGATTTTGTTTCGGTACCTATTTTCAAATCGACCGAATATGCCGGTGAAACGCTCAAAATGTAGGTTGTTTGGCATCAAAGTTGAAGATGGATGGCTAAGCTTTTAAGCAATTGTGTGGCGGCGGTATGGAGTTGGTATAAGGTATGATTTCTCAAGGTTGTTCCCCTTTGTTGGTAGCCTATTTTGTTAATCTATATCAAAGTATATTTGTATAAAGTCTGTTTCAATTCTCATGTTGAATAGTTTTTTAGGGTTTTTTTTCTTATATTTTGAAATGTACCTACTTCAAATATAGGTGGGGGACAACAGACATGTAAATAACTCGGTCACAGCAGGTTTTGTTGAACTGTTATTCCAATCTTTTTTTGTATAACTATGTATGCAGTATGCAACTCTTCCTTATGATTCTATTGAAAAGTAAAATAGACTATCGAGCTATGAATTTATTATGATCATTTTAAGTAGGTTGAATGGTGCAATGGAACTGAGTTAATTCATGTCATCGTTTTTAAGATACAACATAGAAAGGAAGCTATATTCTCTAAATTCGGGCGCCGTTGATGCCGTTGCTTGCTTCCTTGCTGGCTCAAAAGATTCAAGTATGATACCATGGGAGTTTTTGGTTTTTTTCATTGTTTGGTAGTTTAGTTGTGTATGTTGTTACTTTTATTTTGAGATGTGCACGATATAAGTTAGTTATAGGAGTCTAGACTTGATTCGCTGTATGATTATGCTAATTGAACATCATTCTTGTAGCCGGAGATTCAGGAGGAGTTAATTGCAAGAGATATTGTAATAAATGATGCAGAATCGTCTGTGCGGTACAAGCTCACGGAACGACAAACATAAGAGGAGGTTAATCTACATTTTATTCTTTTTTAAGTTATTGATGAGGCTAAAAAGGTGAGATATACACAAGACGTTTTCTTTTGGGTGGAATGGATTTAAAAGTTTGTTACCGAACACTGATTATGTGTTTTAACTTGTGCAGATACAAGTATGCATTGGTGCCATAGTGATAACTAGGCAAGTAGCTCACTTTGATAGTTTAATATGATTCTTTTTTCTTGTCTTCGTTATCTGTTACTGAATGGCTTCTACAGGGGTAAATATCGGCCAGCAAACGCACCATCTGACGGTGAAAAACCGGTATATCTTCACATTTCAGCTGGCACTCATGTGAGTTTGCTTTTTGTTGTCTTTTCAGACTATAAATTTTGGTTGGCAGGATACTTTTGGTGAAAACACATGATTTTTAAAGCTAAGGAAATTAATTAGAAATCTTAATACGCTTATTATTGTCCAAATCAGTTAGTTTAGTAAATGGTTGCTGACGGGACATCGTGTGTGTTATATTTTTTTGTAGACCACAACTGATTTAGGATATAGGCTTTCATGATTCAGGGTGTATTCTTATAGCTAACCAGTAACCAAATAAACATCTGTGTCCAAAATTAAATGCCCTGTCTTAGTTTAGGAGCCGAATTTTCTGATTATAATCCTATAGTTTCTCATTTTTTAGCACTACTTTACATTCTTCATATGTTCCAATATTGGATAAGGGTTGTATCAAATTCTGTAAGTTTATTGAAAAGCAGTGTTCATGAAGTTAATTTGTTTAACCTATATGCTCTGCTAATATGGTCAGTATCTTCTTTTAATTGAAAAGTTCAACATGGTTGATATTCTTAAGTATAGTATTGTTACCTTTGAAGAATCCCCAGTTAAGCTTTATTAACTTAGTATCGATCTTTCTGTTGTGATTTAGACCTTGGGGTTGGTGAAACTTTTTGCTCTAAGTGGAAATCACAGATTTGACTTAATTTTTTCTGAAGTGGAGAAGTGAATGTCACCTTCAACAAATGACTATGGGAGGGAAAGTGGTGGCCTCTAACTCCGGCGAGGTTTGTGAGCAGTTCTTTTACAAGGTATTATTTCAGTATTTATAACCACCAAGTTTTCGATGTATTGCCTGAATGAATAAATTTTAACTAATGGTATGTGCATTTGGTGAAGGTGATCTGAACATTGGCCGATGACCCCAGTTGAAGGATCTACTACAGTGTTTCCCCTTCCACTTATTTCAATTAACCGTCATGAACTCATCCAATTCAGAAATCGGATGAATATGGTAGCGTAATGAAAGGATGCATTTAAGGCTACTGAGATTGACCCCAAGCATTCAAAGGTATGTTGGTTTGATTTTTTTTTTGACCTTGAAGATTTTATGAGCGCAATTCTTGAAGCCCCTTTTATTGTGTATGAAAATACTATTTTCTTCGGTAAGCTATTTTCTTTTATGAACGCAATTTAAAGGTATATCAAACTGGATTTTTCAATAAGCTATTTTCTTTTGATTAACCAATATAATTACTGAAAATACTTATATTTTATTATGAAACATCATTTGGAAAATAAATTTGGAAAATTACATAGTAGTTTGGAAAATTACAGGAGTTACGACCACCTGACCGTTTGAGGAGGTGGGACCATAGACCTTTCGATCAAACAAATTTCTTTTAAAGAGGGTACGCACCGTCACTTCATTAAAAAGTTGTTTTTTTGCCTCTCGGTTGAAATGTTCTGGTTTTACCAATGGGTAAAATAGGAAAATGGCTCAAGTCTTTCAACATAAATAGTCTCTCATATTTAACTTAAGTGAACGGTACTTGGTAGTAAAGAAGTGTAATTGATACTTTGTGTTGATATTAATAACCTTGGTAACCCTTATATGAAAGATATGCATCAATGTAATGCTCATAATATCCTATGCACGTAGCTTCTATTCAAACTTCCATCTACAAGTTGACAAGCCTTTGGTATTATTGTGTGGGAGGTGATTTGTATTAGGAGTATGAATTTCAAACTAGATACAAACGTAACAAGAATCAGTGGATTAAGCTTTAATCTTAATGAGGTCATTCAATTTCGGTCAAACTTGCAAGTATATTTAACCAAACAGGTTTGAAATTTTACATGTTTAGCTAAGCCTCATATGCGTCAAATTATTCCCTCATTCTGGATCTAGAAAACATGAATAGACTCGTGGACTTTGTTATATTGTCTAGAAAGTTTATCAATAACCAACATGTAAAAAACATTTGATATTACTCAAATGTTTTTATTTTTACTATATTAAGACAAAGTTGGTTGTTGATACAAAGAGTGCTCTTTTTGCAAGGAAAAATGAGGCATCATTTTCCTATTCTTTGAGCTCTAAAATCAAACACTGTAATAAGATAGTGGGATTTGAGGCATTTAGTTTTAAGATGTAATAAAAAAG
Source organism: Helianthus tuberosus (assembly GCA_030545235.1). Lineage (NCBI taxonomy): Eukaryota > Viridiplantae > Streptophyta > Magnoliopsida > Asterales > Asteraceae > Helianthus > Helianthus tuberosus. The sequence goes on from CM060407.1 coordinate 106,105,254, forward strand.
CATAGAGATAACCTAAAAGTAAGGATCAAGATATCAAAGATGCAGCCGATGACTTTATTTATCTTGAACTGAGCATTATTTTATATGATTCTATATTTTGTTTTTGAAATAGTAAATTTTATTATAGTAGTATATTACTAAAAAATATACTCAAGGTTTGTAGCTAACAAAATGGACCATCTGGTATTTTCCTTTTGTGAATAAAATAGCTTTTTATAGATTTGTCTAAATTTGTAATTTTTTTTGTAGGAATGGATTTGGATAGAATCCATCATGATGGAAAGGATGATGATTAGATCAAACCGATTGGCCAATAAGGTTGGTGTTTGTTCCATTAATGTTGGTTGCATTGTGAATGTATGGTTGCATGATGGTTTGTTAATGGATATAAATTATAGAATATGAACGTTGTAATTTTTGGCCCTATTAAATTCGATTTTAAGAAACTGATTCAGTTGTGTAGCTTTATATGTTTTGTGGTATCATAATAACAACCAGTGGTGTAGTGGGAAGGAATTGATTAGAGCGAATATTAGCATGGGCTTCAGAACCTGGCCTGTAATTTCGATTAGAGTTAGATACTCGACTCATATTCCTTTTGAGTCGGTTCATGAGTTTGTTAGCTTTCGATTTTTTAATTATTTTTATTTTGGTTCAGATGATTTTGTATGTGTTTTTTAGAAGACTAATATAATCAACAAATGGTAGGATGGATGTATTTTTCATTCTTGAGACAGGAACACTGACTCTTAACAAGTTATATTAAGTAGTATAGCTTTATTTGTTATGTATCGAAAAGTTAATAAAATTATATTATATTTTTTTGTTATGTATCGAGAAGCTAATAAAACTATATATCATTCTCTACACTAATTTTTTTTTGCCTACACACATAAAAAGTTATCCTACACATTTCGAAATTTATCATACACATATTTAAATTTATCCTACACAACTCGTAATTTATCCTACACACCTAGTAATTTTTCCTACACTCTAACTTAATTTTTTTTTATTTTTTGAAAAAAATATATATTTTTAAAAATAAGTTAAAAATTTAATGTAATTAGCTATTAAAGAAGAAGACTACAAATTAATGATCTATGTAAGTGTTTTGGTCAAAAATTACCGAAGCAATTTAGTGATCAAATTAGTTAAGTGAGGTAGTGTGCTAAAAAGTGTGTTGAAAATATGTTGGTTAAGTTGTTTAGAAAAACAGTATTCAGGATACGGCTCAGGATATTGAGCTGTATCTATGATCAAACAATGAGCAAAAAGTAAAGGGGGTGACACGAGATATACGAGGAAAGCCCTTGATCAATCTAGATCGCCGGCATAAAACCAGGGGAGCTGACAATCGCAGCTGCCTTGTTCTTCTTATTGCTTTGAACTTCAGGATACAGTGCAGGATATTGACCAGATCGCTAAGTGTTACAATGCTTTTGTGCGAAAGTGAAAATTGCTAGAGAGCAAGTGTAAGAGTGTAGTGAGTGTTGATGTGATGTCCTATTCGATCTGATATACCCACCTATTTATAGTAACGAATTACAAACAAAAATTCCTATAAATATGGGATGCTCCGAATATTCCATTGTAAACGTTGTAGACCGAGTAATGCGGCTTCAACGTCTTTATTTGAACGACTTGGACCGAGTCTTCCGCGGAATAAGTCCTTGTGAACGTTGCTAGCTTCTAACCCGCTTACCTGCACATAATCCGTTAGTGATCCTGAGGATACCATTCAGGATGTTACCAATATCCTGAATCAGCATCCCGGATGTGAACAAATATCATATAACCAAGATATAACCCAAGATATTTCTCAGGATATGGGCTCAGAATTTTACCCATAACAATTTTCCCCAAAAATGTTACCGTTTAGTATCCTGCACTAACGGTTACATTTTTCACAGAGATCGAGGTAATTAAGAGATAAGACCAATGATGTGACCGTTTGCAACTTACTCAGCCTATATTTACTCATTGCACACTATATCTTTTCATCCTCATCTCTTTTTTAATCACCATCGATAAGGAAAAAAGGTAAACATTCTCTCTCTAATCTTCATCTTCATCCTCCTTTTCCGGTAAAAAATTCAAGCGATCAAATGCCGAGACACACAAGATCCAGTTCTGGTGATTCGGCTCCCACATTCATCCAGCAGAATCTTCTCCAAGAACCGGAGAAAGAAATATGTTCTTTTGATAGTGCCCACTTGTCGGCTTTGAAATCCTCCGGTATCTTTCCGAAAGGAACGGTATTCCGGCCGTTCGACCGGGAAATCCGGTCGGATATGGTTTCCAATGAGTGGTTGTGCTTTAGTGCCTTTCCCTTCACCTTAGGGTTACAGTTCCCCATTCCAGACTTCATCACCGAATTCTTCAAGATTACAAAAATCTCTTTCACTCAAACAATGCCAATGCTTTGGCGTGTTCTGTCCGTTCTTGATCAGATCAAGAAAAACCACATCCCTGACCTTTCTGTTCATGATCTCCCCCTAGCTTACCGGCATAGATGCCACGGATCATGTAGAATTTTGTTTTATTCCACCTCCGGCGACCCGCTGATACTTCGTGCCACCAGGAACGAGGATAATGGCAATCTAAGTTCTTTTTTGTAAAAAGAGACTCAATCCCTGGTGGAACGGAATATCCGGTGAAATGGTTGAAAAAGGGTAGGATTTAGGGTTTAAGGATGATCCTGCCTCTTATCCTGTTCCATATCCTGAACTGATTAACTTTCTTTTTTCTGTTATGCACGCAGCTGATTTTAGGAAGATTGCACCTCCCCTTGCTGATTCAAAGAAAAGGATTGACGCCATCAGACTCCTTCCAGAGGCTGAAAGAAGTTTCAACCCATCTCCACCATCTCCAAGTCCCCTTTCTAGTGCAAACATGTCTGGTAAGGATCCTGCAAAATATCCTGTACATACATGTTTTTATTTGATATACTTAGGAGAAATTTTACTCCTTGTATGCAGACTCCAGCAAGGTTCCTGTCTACCTAGACCTTGAAGAACTTGACAGCTACCCTATTCCAGTCACGGTCAAGAAAGAGACCTCTACTGCCACCAGCTCCAAGCCGCTCCTGGCTCCTAAGGCCAATCCGAGGACTCGTGCTTCCACAGCAAAAAGAGGAAAGCTCCTGAAATCAGTGCTCCAGGTCCAGAAGGGTTCTCCTACGATGAACTCAGCTTTTCTGACTCCTTAGAGCCAATGACATCCTTCCTCAATAAGGTAATATCCTGCACATATATCCCGATAGGATATCCTGATTAATATATTCTAACTCATACCTGAACTTGATGTGCAGGGCCTCCAGCATTTGCTCCACCTGTACAATGATGCCTGTGGTACTGCTGCACTCCAGGAAGCCAGGGTCAAACAGCTTGAAAGCACCGTTGACGACCAAGGTGCCATTGCCGAAGCAAAGACCCGGAACTACGAGGGCATGCTGAAGAAGGTCACCCAAGATTCTGAGCTCAAACTCGCCACCATTCAAATGGATCACGAACAAGCCATGGTTTCTTTCCGGGAAGGGATCAAAGCTTCTGCTATCGTCTCCCTGCTTCAAGCTCGCATCAAGATGGCCTACGAGTCCAAGGAGACAGGCCTTGTATGCCCATCCTGGCCGGTTGAATCCTGGGTGGCCAAGCTGAAGGAGCTTGGAGGCAAAGCTGTGCCACTCCCCGCTGAAGCCGGGGAATCCTCTAAGACAGAAGAGGTGGTGGACAAGGCTGGAGATAAGAAGGATGCTGGAGAGGATGCTGGGACAGATGCTGGTGAGGATGCTGCTCAGGATGCTGAAGCTGGAAAGGCAGAGAAGGTTGGAGAAGATGCCGCTGTGTGAGGGCATTCAGGTGGGCAATGATGGATACATGTGCCAAGGCCGGAGCCCACCTTTTTAAATTTGAATGTTGGTCTGTAATCAAAACAATTTACTTTTTCCGCACTTTACTTTTCTGCACCTGAACAATTTACATTTCCTGCATGCTTTTTTGAACAATACAACAGTTGGAGGTGGATGGGTCTCGGTTTGAGATGAAACCTTCAACTGTTGGGTAAATATGTTTAAAGACTAATTGTGCTTTTGGTGGATGGATCTCAGTTTGAGATGAAACCAAAAGCACAAACTTTTGCTATGTTAATAATATAACTTCTCTTTTGGCCTTACTATTGTTGTTATTAGTGTACAAATTTCACTTATGAAAACTGTTTTGTTTGAACATTCTTGGGAATATTATGGGAACTCATTCTGAAAATATCCTGACAAGTATCCTAAAAGATATCCTGGTCGGGATATTGTCATATAACTTAGAAAACTTAAGTTATTTGAAAAAAGGAAAGATCATACCAAAGGCTCTTAGAGAGTCAATTCCAATATTCCACCTTAGGAATGTCCCCAGTGCATACTTACAAACTTGGATCCATCCTTTGAATAGTATAATGTATGTCCCCTGTGTACGACACAGAAATGCAAATGTATTCACACTTTGGCTTGAATAAATTCCGAACACCCCGAGGCAAACCCTTGATATCCTGGAATGAATCCTCAGCATACTGGGGATAAACCCTTAATATCCTGGGGATAAACCCTGATATCCTGGGGATAAACCCTGATATCCTGGGGATAAACCCTTAATTTCATGCGCTACTGGCGAGAGTGTATAAACTCCAAATCTTAGAAAGGTGAAAACCTTTAAACCTTAGAGAGTATGAAAATACCCTTTTGTGAGAGAGGGTGATAAATCCTCATATACCTTCAGGATCCAGGATATAGCCAACAGTAACGAAATTGTCAGCCACTTTTACATGAACTGGTCCCGCTACCTTGAACTATACCTAGATAACTTGCGCTCCAGGCGAGGTGTTTAAACCCAATTCGAAAGAAAGGTGAATACCTTTAAACCTTTGAAGGGATCAGGATCCCTTAAACGTGTGAGAGGGGGCCAATCCTCTAATCTTTCGAGTTATCCTGAGTGCATATCCTGGAGCTATATCCTGAAACATATGCTGCAAAACAACTGTAAACTAAGGTGGGTGTTAGCTTGGCTAACACCCCTCCGATGCTTAAGTCAGTATTGGGTTCAAATATATTTAAAAGAGATAGAATACATACCCTTTTGAGATAGAAAATAAATTCTATTCTTACTTGAAATAGAGCTTTAAGTGGATTGCATTACAGGATCTCGGTAGCATATCCCCTTCCATATTCTTGAGTCGATATGCTCCTTTCCCTGCTTCTGACTCAACTTCATATGGTCCTTCCCATTTTGGAGCTAGCTTGCCATCGGCAGGATTAGTGGTATTTTGAAAAGCCTTTCTTAGCACCCAATCACCAACTCAAAATCTCCTAGTGCTTATATTCTTGTTATATGCTCTGGATATTCTTTGTTGATATGCTGCCATCCTTAGCCTTGCTGCATCTCTTTTTTCATCTATAGTATCCAAATCTTGACATAAGGCTTCAGGATTCTGTTCAGGATCCTGTAGGATAGATCTTGCAGTAGGTATCACCATTTCCATTGGAATCACTGCTTCTGCTCCAAATACCAAAGAAAATGGGGTTTGCCCAGTAGCATTCTTTACCGTTGTTCTATCAGCCCACAAAACAAAGGGTAATTCTTCTGCCCATCTTCCTTTTTTGGCTCCAAGTCTCTTCTTTAAGTTATTGACAATTATCTTGTTCGAGGATTCAGCTTGTCCATTCGCTCGAGGATGTACCGGAGTAGATGTGATCATTTTGATTCCCCAACTCTTGCAAAAGTCAGTGGTCCGCTTGCTTATAAACTGGGACCCATTATCACAAATGATTTCAGCTGGTACCCCAAACCTGGTCAGGATATTCCTCTTTATGAAGGATACTACTTCTTGGTCTCTAACTTGAACAAATGCTTCAGCTTCAACCCACTTAGAGAAATAATCCGTCATTGCTAGCATAAAGACTTTTCCTCCCGGAGCTTTTGGTAACTTCCCTACTATATCCATCCCCCATTTCATGAATGGCCAAGGGGAAGCTACAGGATATAGTGGTTCAGCTGGTTGATGTAGTATGTTACTATGCCTTTGACATGCATCACACCTTCGAGCATATTCTGCAGCATCTTTCCTCATCGTTGGCCAATAATATCCTGTCCTTAATACTTTCGAGAACATTGATCTGCCCCCAGTGTGGTTACCACAATCCCCTTCATGTATATCCTGAAGTACTTCTTTGGCTTCAGGATCCTCCAAGCACCTCAAATACGGTCCTGCAAGAGATTTCTTGTATAAAACATTATTTATAATAGTGAATCGTGATACCTTCATCCTAAATGCCTTAGGATTTTCATCACCGGGGATGTGTCCTTTCTTGAGATATCTCATGATTGGAGCCGTCCAGGATTTAGGATCTTTTTCAGGATACTCTGTTCCAGGATCCTGAATACCCGCTACTTTATCCTGAGGATCCGTTGCAGGATACAAGATATGTAATATTGGTATTTGGGTCCCTTCTGGTATCCTGATCGACGATCCCAGATTTGCTAAGGCATCTGCTTCAGCATTATCCTCCCTTGGTACCTGTTCAAGTGTAAAAACATCGAAATATCCTGCTAATTTTTTGAGAATATCGAGGTATTCGATTAATTTCTCACCCTTAACTGCATAGGATCCATTGAAATGGTTAGTAATTAACAAGGAGTCAACATATACTTGCAAATTCTTGATACTCATATTCTTAGCCAACTCTAATCCTGCAATTAAAGCCTCATACTCTGCTTCATTATTAGTAGCAGGGAATTCACACCTAATAGCCTGGGGTAATATGTCCCCCTATGGCGATTTTAGTAGTATTCCCAATCCTACTCCTCGTACATTAGATGCACCATCAGTATATAACGTCCAGGATCCTGAGGATTCTCCTAACTGTTGGACTTCTAGGTCTACCTCATCCTGAATGTCACTACTGAAATCAGCCACAAAGTCAGCTAAAGCCTGAGACTTTATGGCATTTCTAGGTTCATATACTAAATCATAAGCACTCAACTTTACTGACCACTTGGCCATCCTGCCTGACATCTCTGGTTTCCTAAGCACATTTTTGACAGGATAATTTGTTTTAACATGAATCCTATGTGTCTCAAAGTAATGTCTAAGCTTTGTTGATGCCATAACTAATGCTAGTATCAATTTTTCTAAATGAGAATACCTAGTTTCAGCATTTAACAAACTTTTACTAACATAATAAACAGGATACTGCTGACCTTCATGATCCTTTATAAGGACGGTACTTACAGCATTCCCTGATACTGCGAGGTATAGGGATAGTGGTTCACCATTCTCAGGTTTCATCAGTAGAGGTGCAGTTGAGAGATATTACTTCAAATCCTGTAGGGCTGCTTCATGCTTCTCACCCCATTCGAATTTCTTATTCTTCTTCAGGATATCATAAAACTCTTTGCATTTCTCTGAGGATCTTGAAATAAATCTGTTTAATGCTGCCACTCGCCCTGTTAATCGTTGGACATCCTTCATATTTGAGGGTGATTTAATATCCAAGATGGCTTTAATCTGCTCTGGGCTCGCCTCTATTCCTCTTTTGGTCACCATATATCCTAGAAATTTTCCTGCCCCCACTCCGAAATGACACTTAGCAGGATTTAGCTTCATGTTATATTGATCCAGGATATCAAATGCTCCTTTAATATCCTGGAGGTGATCCTCAGCTTTCCTTGACTTTACTACCATATCGTCAATGTATACCTCCATGGTGTCCCCTAGCTTGTCTTTGAACATCATGTTTACCAATCTCTGGTATGTTGCACCTGCATTTTTCAAACCAAAAGGCATAGCCATATAACAATAAATACCTGTTGGTGTCATGAAGGCAGTATCCTCCTGGTCAGAAGGCTCCATTTGAATATGCTGAAATCCTGAGGATGCATCCATGAAGGTCAACATTTCATGCCCGGCAGTAGCATCCACCATTGCATCAATGTGAGGAAGAGGAAATGGGTCTTTAGGACAAGCCTTGTTCAAGTCTGTGTAGTCTACACAGACTCTCCATTTCCCATTTTTCTTCTGTACCACAACTACGTTTGCTAGCCATCTTGGAAACTTGACTTCTCTGATCATCCTAGACTTTAACAATCTTTCAACTTCCTCTTGGATAATCGTATTCTGCTCGGGAGCAAATTTCCTTCTTTTTTGCTGAACAGGCTTGAATGATCTGTCAATTCCAAGCTTGTGAGTGATAATGTCTTTGGATATACCTGTCATATCCTCATGCTTCCATGCAAACGTCGACATCCTGCATTTCAAAAAGTTAGTTAACTGTTCTTCAATATCCTGAGGGATATTGGTTCCTACGAGCACCGAGACATCAGGATTATCCTGATCCAGGATAATTTTCTTCACATCCTGTTCCGAATCCTCCACGATATCCTGGGCCCGCGTCTTTAAATGCTATGCTGTACTAGGCTTAGTTGAAGATTTCATTGAGGATGAGTAGCATTCCTTCGCCTCCTGCTGATCACTATCAACCTTGACAACTCCCCAAGGGGTAGGGATCTTGATGCATTGGTGATATGTTGATGGCACAGCCTTCATATCGTGAATCCACGGTCTCCCCAGTATGATGTTATAGCAGGATAGAGAATCCATCACACAGAAACGTTGTATCGAGTTGACTCCTTCAACATATACTGGTAACTTTATCTCTCCCACTGTGTTCCTAGCCTCTCCACTGAACCCAACAAGTACGGTGGACTTCGAAGTGATATCCATCGGAGATACGTTCATTCTCTTCAGAGTCTCTAGTTGAATTATGTTGACGGAGCTGCCATTATCAACCAATATCCTGCGTACAAAATGGTTAGCCACATATAATGTTATTACCAAAGCATCATGATGAGGATCCTGGACAGTATCCCTATCATCAGCATCAAATGTGATCACTTTGTCAGTTGTGAGGGTAGTCATCCTGACAGGTCTGTCTCCCCTTTCGGCCTTAGCTTCTTTTGCATGTCTCTTCGCCGCCGAATAAGAAGTCCCACAAATGTCGGATCCTCCTGAAATAAAGTTGATTATCTTGGCATCCGCGGGAGGTGACGCTGCTCGCTCAGGATCCTTCTCAGTATCCTGACCCTTATTCTTCTTTCTTCCTAAGAGATCTTTTAGATATCCCTTACTTAGAAGATAGCTTATTTCTTTCCTTAGAGCAATGCAATCCTCAGTTACATGTCCGAAATCTTCGTGGAAGGCACACCATTTTGACTTATCTTTCCAATCGGCTTTTTGTTGATTCTTTCGAGGCCACCAGCCTTGTCTCCTAAACCCTGTATGGCATACATTAATTCAGGAATGTTAACAGAAAAGCAATATTCTGATAACTCAGGATATTCTTCAGGATCCTCTTCTTCGATAGCATTCACTTTCTTGTTTTCATTTCTACCATATGGCTTAGGGCGATATGGCTTAAATGAGGATTCTGACTTCCTGTTAGTTGACTCATAGGTGTTGGATGAGTTCATCCTCTCTTGCATCTTTCTGTCATCCTCCAATCGAATATATCTTAGGGCCCTGTTTCGAGCTTCATCCAAGTTCCTGCATGGGTTCATTACAAGGTCTTGGTAAAATTGAGAATCTTTTTGCAGCCCCATCTTGAAAGCTTGCACAGCTGTTGCAACATCAAGATGCGGAATGTCTAAGGATTCCCGGCTGAACTTGTTCACATAATCCCTTAGGGATTCTTGAGGCCCCTGTGTTCTTCTGTAGAGATCACTTGTTAGTTTTTCAAAGCTTCTACTACAAGAAAACTGACTATTAAATAAATTGACTAGGTGAGCAAAAGATGTGATCGAATGGGGAGGAACATTCAGGAGCCATTTCAAGGCTGATCCTGTTAAGGTAGAACCAAAACCCTTGCACAAGCATGCTTCCTTGAGCTCCTGTGGGATAGGGTTAATCTCCATTCTTTCCCTATACTGGGCAATATGCTCTTCAGGATCCGTTGTTCCATCATAAAGCTTCATGTTGGGGGTTTGAAATCTCTTTGGAATCTCAGCATCACAGATAGGATATGCAAAGCGAGATATCCTGTGGCTGTCTTGGGACACTTCCGGGATTGGCTGGACCACTCCAGGTACACTGGATATCATGTCCTTCAACTTCTGAAGCTCCATAGTAAATGCTGATGTTACACCTGTATCCTGTAAAGATCCACTATTGTTAGCAGCATGAGTATTGTTATTGTTTAACACGTTACCCGTAAGAGGATTCTGCCCATATCCTGAAGCATATCCTGAACTCCTCATGGTCGACATCCTGACCGAGGAGGGTACTTCAGGAGTATGGTTCTGAGGAAGGCTGGGCACAATATTCCCCCTATTATCCTCAGTGTACACAGCTGAACTGAAGTTCAAAGTTCTGGGTTGTAGTGGAGTGACGATATTCTCAGTAGATCTGCTCGAGCCAGACTTCAGGAGTTGTATTTCCCTCAACAGCATTTGGTTTGTTTCCTGTTGCTGCCTCATTTGTTCCTGCACACTTCCAAATAAGGTTAGAATTTCATCATTAGAAGCTAAAATGGGAGCAGATCCCTGAATACTCCGAGTAGGGATAATATCCTGAGGTTGTGAAGAAGATTGCATCCTTGGAGGAGGTTGTGGAAGCACCGGACCAGTAGTAGCAGAAGTTGTAGCAGACACAGTGGAGGAGCTCATGTTTGATCTTGAGGCCATTGTAAACAATGTGGCAAAAAGTTTTGAAAACAGAAAACCGATTAATGATTTCACAAAGATTTTTAGTAAAGAGAGCACCACTTGCCCCACGGTGGGCGCCAAATTGTTTTGGTCAAAAATTACCGAAGCAATTTAGTGATCAAATTAGTTAAGTGAGGTAGTGTGCTAAAAAGTGTGTTGAAAATATGCTGGTTAAGTTGTTTGGAAAAACAGTATTCAGGATACGGCTCAGGATATTGAGCTGTATCTACGATCAAACAATGAGCAAAAAGTAAAGGGGGTGACACGAGATATACGAGGAAAGCCCTTGATCAATCTAGATCGCCGGCATAAAACCTCGGGAGCTGACAATCGCAGCTGCCTTGTTCTTCTTATAGCTTTGAACTTCAGGATATAGTGCAGGATATTGACCAGATCGCTAAGTGTTACAATGCTTTTGTGCGAAAGTGAAAATTGCTAGAGAGCAAGTGTAAGAGTGTAGTGAGTGTTGATGTGATGTCCTATTCGATCTGATATACCCACCTATTTATAGTAACGAATTACAAACGAAAATTCCTATAAATATGGGATGCTCCGAATATTCCATTGTAAACGTTGTAGACCGAGTAATGCGGCTTCAACGTCTTTATTTGAACGACTTGGACCGAGTCTTCCGCGGAATAAGTCCTTGTGAACGTTGCTAGCTTCTAACCCGCTTACCTGCACATAATCCGTTAGTGATCCTGAGGATACCATTCAGGATGTTACCAATATCCTGAATCAGCATCCCGGATGTGAACAAATATCATATAACCAAGATATAACCCAAGATATTTCTCAGGATATGGGCTCAGAATTTTACCCATAACAGTAAGTTTACAAATATACCCTTATATTAAAATTAAATACAAATATTAATTGAAGTAAAATGAATCATTCTTATTGGTTGAAATTTCTTCTTTTTTCTTCTTACAAAAAATTTCTTCTTATTTGAACCCTCCACATACCCAATATACATGGCAATTATAGAGAGAAATCTCTATTTGGTCAAGGAAATCATACAAAATCAAATCTGTGAATCATAACTTGCCACATGTTACCCTCTTTTTAGATCAGACAGTTGTACTTTGTGTGTAGGGAGAGAGAAGATAAAATATGTTACTGCAACAAATTTTTCAGATTTATAAAGTGTAACGTTTTATAACTTAAAAATAGGAGTTTTTTTAATTCGTAGTGCATGTAAAAAATGTTACACGCTTTTTTATAAAGATATTTTAGTGTAACAGATCCAACTCTTACAGCTTTTTGTAGACTATTACATATGTAAAAAAAGTAGCTTTTGTAGTAGACCAATTTCAACCATATATTTTTTAGATGGATGGTGGAGATGACGTTTTTTTAATTTCTTTAACTCAATTAAGTTTTTCTCTATATTCTTCCCCTATATTTATAGGGTGAGTTTCTATAGTGAACACTAATGTATTTGTGAATCGAGTGAACAAATCCTGACCATTGATTTACATCATCAAATCGTAAAAATACAGTAGTGTATTTTTATCATCAAATTCTGGTCATTGATTTACACTTGTATATACCCTTGTGTATTGTAATCAAAAGCTAGATTAGTTCATTAGTGTTCACAATTAAAAAGGTTGTTCAGTAATCAACCTAACCCTATATAAATACACATCACTCTTCCCCTTGGTAACATATCCATAGCAACATCCTCACCTAAAATTAGATGTAATTAGATAAATGATATTTAAAAAAGGTTTACAGATAACTCATTGGAAATTTCACATAGGACCTTTTGTAGATGGGAGTCTATAACACCATAGCTCATTTCAGTGAATAAACAATCCAATTAATATGTCTGGGATAATTCACAACATTATAACCATTAATCAAGATCATCCAATGGCTCATAAATTTTGAAGCCTTTTTGAATTAAATTAAATAGAATGATGAGATCAACAAGAGTACTTGAAGGGCATATAGGTAAAATCAACTATAATATTAGTACATTATATATATTATAATAATGGTGATTTGAGATGCATGGGGAGAGAGGTAATTTGACATCTAGGAGTAGTAATCAAAAACCCCAAGCTCATTTCAAACATTTCAAACACTCAAACAAGCTCATCTCTTTCTCTCTCAAACAAAAGAACGCCCAAAACCCACCGAAGAAGAAAAGGGAACCAGAGAAGATATTGTCACCGGAGAAGAAAGTCTCACAGGAGAAGAAGAAGAAAGTGCCACGGCGAATCATGAAACAAGATAAAAACAACGGTGATTTACGTTTGATCGAAAACCCTAGATATGAGAGCAACATTTCAGTTGTTATCATCCGGTAAAAGTCGCCGGAAATGGAAGAAAGCAAGAACCAAGTGAAGAAGCAAGTAAGTTTCATTCGATTTTTTATCGGTAGGTGTTTTGATCGGTGATGATTTTTGTTTTTTTTTTCCGATTGTTAGGTGTTTTGATCTGATAAATGTTGGGTTTTTGTTTTTCCGATCGGGTGTTTTGGTCCGATCGGTGGGTGTTTTGATCGGTGGTGATTTTTGTTTTGAATGAGACTAGAAAGTGTTAGTTGTTTTGAGTAGAAACTGTCTCGGTTTTTTTTTTGGATTGCCAACTTACCATCTGGTTATTGCCGCATTTGTCATAATCCGATTATTGACGGTAGAATTGTTGTTATGCACGTTAAAACTATTGTTTTTGGGCTTTTGTTTTGGGATTGATTTGTAACAATAATTTTGTGGTTGGGCCGTGTATGTGTAGGTTAAAGTTACGTCGCGGGAACAGCGGCGAGTTCAAGAGTACGTCTGAAGGGGTTCCGGCAAACCAACAAACAATAGGTAAAGCGACTGCTTAAAAGAATGAATATTTATTATGTTTTGATTCTTTTTTTTCGAAATAAGCTACAGATATTGACGATTGGGACTCTGACACACCAATCGCTAAAATACAAAAAAAGGAGATTTGGTTTGTTCTTTTTATATTGACTATTGTTTTCGTAGGTAGTAAGTTGGGTTGATTAAAACATTTCATAATTTTTTATAGGAGTGGTTCATATTGATGTCAGCAGCGCTACTCCGCCGGCTACGGGGCGAAATGGCATGTATGTTATATTTTGTATATATGATAAGCTAGGTGACTGTAACGTGTGTAACGGTTGTTGTTGTTATTCATTTGAGTAGCCAAACATCCAGTTGTAGTGGGGAGCAAAAGTGAGCAGAGTCAAAAGCATAGAGGTATGAAAAGTTTTATCAAATTAGGTAAACTTGTCTTATTAGGGTTTGATGTGTTAAACCTCTGTAAACATATTATCGTAACATGTGTTAAACCCGTCTTATTTTTATCATATTAGGTAACATGTGTTAAACCTGCCTTATATTTTTTATCAAAAACATATTAGGTAACCAGACTTATTTTTATCAAATTAGGTAACATGTGTTAAACCTGCCTTGTTTTCTGTCAAAAACAAATTAGGTAAACCTCTAATATTAGGGTACAAGTCAACGGACTCAAAAGCATATAAACATATTAGCGTAACATGTGTTAAACCTGTCTAATATTAGGGTACAAGTCAACGGACTTAAAAGCATATAAACATATTAGCGTAACATGTGTTAAACCTGTCTTATTAGGGTACCATGTGTTAAACCTTCCTGATTAGGTAAACATATTAGTGTAACATATGTTAAACCTGTCTCATTTTTTATCAAATGATGTAACATGTGTTAAACCTGTCTTATTACCATGTGTTAAACCTCTCCTATTAGGTAAATATGTTAGTGTAACATGTGTTAAACCTGTCTTATTTTTATCAAATTATGTAACATGTGTTAAACCTGTATTATTTTTATCAGATTAGTTAACATGTGTTAAGCTGTCATATTTTCCCAAGTTATCTAACACGTGTTAAACTTGTCTTATTTTTATAAAAATAGGTAACATATGTTAAACCTGACTTTATTTTATCAAAAACATATTAGGTAACCTGTTTTATTTTTATGAAATTAAGTAACATGTGTTAAACCTGTTTTATTTGCAGCAACAAAGAGAGTAACAAGATCCCCAACTGGTAAGATACCGAAAAGCAAAAGAAAGTAGATGAAGAAACGGGCAATGAATGGGATGAAGAAAGCGAAGAAGCTGAAGGGGAGGTTGTTGATCGACATGGTGCTGTTTGACCTTAGAAGTTTTGACATGGTGTTGTTTCCGATATTAGAGGCCGGGCACTACTATCTGCTAGTGTTTGAGATGAAAAATCTCGCAATTACATTGATCGACAATGGTGCAGAAAACTTCACACGCCAGTACCGTACAAATATGTAAGTACACTATAAAATGCCAATGTTCATTAGATTGTACGTAACATGGTATACCAACTCACTATGATCTTTGTTCTATGTTACCAGAAGGAGATGTTTGTACGTTACCTGGAGGAGATAAACCATCCAAGGGGTTCGGTGATCAAGGGGTTGGAAATCAAGAGGAAGAAGCTTGATTGGGCCACGAGTGGGAACAGTACAGACTGCGGTATCTTCTTAATGAGGCACATGGAAAAGTTCAGGGGGGTGCATGAACCATTTGAAGCTGGGTTTAGTACAAATGGGAGCAGGAAAATGAAGGAGGTGAGAAAGTTGCGGACGAAGTATGCCACTCATATTTTGTTGTCGCCCTCTAACACTTTGAAAGGCAAGATAGAAGTCGCCTCATTTAGGGGGGGGGGGCGCTGAGTGTGGTAGTGTGGTCTTTTCGATGGTTTTTGTGGGAACATCTATGGTGGTTTTTGTAGTTATCTTGGGTACCACAACTTTTGTTTATAACAAGTCAACTGGCTAGTGATATATGCGTGGTGTTTTTTGTAACTATCGTAGTCACCACAAATTTTCTTTATTTTAAATTGGCCATAACCCAAAATACAATATGACCATTCTGGTCTAGTCTTTAATATGTTGGTGTCTGGATGTTAAATAGTTATGGTGGGAAATGTATTTGGTTACCAGTTATCAGTTAACATGTGTTATGAGTTAACATGTTTTATTCATCACCAATTGTAAGAAAGTAGTAGACGAGCATTGAGTGGTCAACATATTGTTTTAATTGTAACATGTGATACTCATTAACAAGTGTAACGTGTATTACATAGGATGAAGTAGAAAACAAGGTACATACCTTTACTGTTACTTGAAAACAATAAGCAATTGTAACATGTGTTTCACATCTTATGTAAGTATATGCAGTACATGGTGGAACATGTAAGTAACATGTGTTACATACGATGTAGTGAATAAAAACAAGGCACATATATAGAAATCTTAACTGTTATTTCAATTGGAACATGTGATACTCATTGAAACAAGCTAAATAAGTGTACGCGACACATGTCAACATGTCATTCCAATTGTAACATGTGACACTCATTAACACATGTTGTGTAAGTGTATGCTATTTGTCAACATGTTACTTCAATGGTATCATGTGATAATCATTAACACATGTTACTTACGTATGTAAACAAGGCACACCTATACATATCCTAGTATTCTATGAGCTACACATGTTTCATAAGTATAGAGTGCGTAACATGTATACGTATGTAATAACATACGTATACATGTAACATGAGTATATGCACCACAAAGGCATATGCATGTTACATGTGTGTATGAAACACACTTGGTATATATAAAACACTTAGTATATGTAACGTGTGTACATCCAAACATGCTAGTACATGTGATTTGTAACACACGTTACACAAGTATATGCAACACATGGGAGTCATTGTCATCTAATATAATTGAAGTATATGTTCAAAAAGCTCTCACCAAGGAGTCGACTGTCACGATAACTCGAGCCACGCGATGACTAGGAAGACGAATGCCATAAGCTGCATCCCAGTGGAAGCATGGAGTCTTCTAGGTCAACGCACGTGCACGAACTTGTTGAACATCGTTGGGTTACCTTGGGTAGTCGACGCCTAAACACCCAAGGCACTTTATCGTACGACCCGTCAATTTTACAACTGGTTGGAACTTAATTACGTTTTGAAACTTTACGCTTTATCGATTTCTCGATTTAACGATTTTCACTCCATACTTTATAAGCGCACAATTCGCACAACCATCGCAATCTAAAACGAAACCCGAATGTTCGCAATGAAACTAATGCATAACCTATCGCCTTCGCTCTCGTTTCCTCACCTCAACGCGTCCTCGCTTATTCTAAAGTCGATCTGTATGTGTATGATTACAAATTACAACTATATAAATACATATAAATACGTATAAACAACAAGTCATTGTGTGCGAACTTAAGAACTTTGTGTCTCCTATGTGGCTCCTGTGTGATTCGTATTACTACTATACTATCGCACCAAGTTTTGGAACGCGCTTAATCGCATCACGAAACTCGAAAATCATTATGATCGAATCTCATTCCTAGTCTCTTCCTGTCTAGATGCCTTCCAACGATTCTACCTCGAGACGAACAACTAGGAGGAGAGCCAAACGAAGCGCCAATAAGAGGATTGCGTCACTTGTGACCAAAGAAGTGGTAAAGCTTATTCCTCGAATTGCCGCTCAAGTGCACTCTCTCAGCAACTCTCGAACTTCGGAAGACGTTAAGACAGAAGAGCCGCAATCTACATTTCTCTACAAACACTTCAGAGCCTGTGACCCGATGGTCTTCACGGGTGAAGGAGGTGTTTCTCAACTACTCCAGTGGTTCAACTCTATCGAAGTTACCCTTCGTCAAAGTGGGTGTCCCGATAGTTTCCGTACTACTTGCGCTACCGGAGTATTTTAATCGCGAGCACTCGACTGGTGGACCGCCGAACGCAACAAACGTGGGATCTCTGCGGCATATGCTCTCTCCTGGGATGAGCTGAAAGAGCTCATGAAGAAGGAATATTGCCCTCCCCACGAAATCCAGAAACTAGAAAACGAATTTTGGGAAATCAAGCAAACCAAAGGTGACAATGCTGGCTACACCGCAAGGTTCAAACAGCTTAGCGTAATCTGCCCAGGTCAAGTCAACTCTTCAGAAAAGGCCATCGCGAAGTACATTCGTGGCTTGCCTGAGTGTGTGGGTGATTTTGTCGAAGCTGCAAGACCAACTACCATCGAAGAGACCTATCGCTTAGCCGCAGAAATCACCAACAAACGACTCATGGAAGAGTCTTCCCCCAAGAATTTTGTCAAGCAAGTTTATCAAGCGACCGCCATAAACTCTCTAGACGATCCTGTCAACGATTCTCCTGACGAATCTGCTAACGATTCTCCTGATGAATCTGCCGACGATTCATCTGACGAATCTGCTGCCGATTCTTCTGACAAATCTGCCGACGGTTCTTCCAATGATAAATTGGCCAAAGACACTGCAAGTGAGTCCTCAGACGAATCCTCCAACGACGACACCTCTTCGCAGGACACCGACAAACCCAGCCGCAAACGAAAGACTTCAAGCCCGAGCTCATCAACAACCGAACTGCTGCAACCGAAACCTCTTCGAACAGTTCCGATATTTCCAAAACGAGCCTACACTGGAGCTCATCCTCAGTGTTACTCGTGTACCTATCATCATCCAGTTGGGGCTGACTGTCGCTATTGCAATAACTGTAATCGTTACGGTCACTTCACCCACAACTGCCGCATCGAACCGTGAAGTTGAGTACAACAACAACAGCTCCAACAAAAGTCTTCAGCATCAGATATCTAGCAAGCGTAGGATAAAGTTGTAATGATATGATTTTCGACGTTAATTTCTAAGTTTTAAACCTACTCTATTACTCGACGTTGCCATTATGTATAACGTTAACTCTCGTCTTTGTTTTCTCTCCCACTCTCTAATCATCGCACTTAGACTAGATTCACACGCATACTATATAATATATCACGAAATAATGTGTTTTACCCTCACCACACTCTTAGAACGAGATACGATAAACGTGCAAGGAACGACTAATCGCGGGTGCACACAGGATTATTTGGGTCACTGCACGGAGATCGTAGTGAATTCTAAGGTGCCACAAGCGCTCTGAAAAAAGGTGACACCAAATCACGGGATGAAAGTAGTAGGGGTCAAGCAAGGTGTGCTTTATCATACTACCAAAGTTCCGTGAAGAAAGTGCCACGTGGAGTTGAACGTTATTAGACCTATATACTATTGTGATTATTTTCAACACACTACACTCAATCGCAAGGCGTAACAACTGAAATTGCATCATCGCAAGACTTGTCGTAAGTCTGCAAACGCAATGCAATCGCCTCATCGATGGACTCTGGAGAGTCTGCCTCGCAGGACAATTGCATCAACGCAAGACTGGTTGTAAGTCTATAGCAACCAATCTCATTAAGCACATTAACGCTCACGATGTTGTCTAAGTAAGGACCTATTCTACCCTCCTCGATAACCGTGACGCGTCGCAATGTAACGTTAAGCTCATTCGAAACAAAACTCGACTAATCGCAATCGTTTATCATGTGTATCTCGCAATCTCTGTCGCTTATTATGTGAAACTATATCGCTTGCTGTGTATCAATCTATCGCTATCGCCTACCGTTATCTGTGATAATTCGTGTGAAGTTAGCACACATGACCTCGCTTCACGAGACAAAGCTCATATGGTTAAAGCAAGGCGTTTTAGTCATATCAGCGGCCTTCCGTGGAAAAAGGCCATGTGGGGTCTGATGATAGTTAAACTATGTGGTGTTAATCAATCAAATCGAACCGCATAAATCGTGTATACCTCCATCGATTGCAATGCAACAACTGCCGATTTATCGTAATTCGTTATCGCCGCCGTCATTACTGGTGTTATGATGTGTTAATCGCTTAATCACCAAATCGCTTATCGCTTATCGTGTATAGTCTAGCGCTTATCGCTCGCTTGGTGTTCATTGCAGTCTGTGTGGTATTAATACACATGACATCGCTTCACGAGGCAAAACTAACCTGGTCAAACGTGGTGTTTCACCATGTTAAATATGGAATCTAATCGAAAACGCGCTATTCGCTTATCGCTTGTCGCTCGACGCCTACCCAGACACGACACATAAATGTTTCGTGTCATCAGGCTACTCGCGCACGCTGCTACAACTACGCTCGCAATTCAACCCGCCGGTTTAACCTATTCGATTCTACCTTATACTCGGTCCGACTTCCTATCGATTGGGCCGAGTAAGCGCAAATTCTATCCGTGTCATATCGGCTAACCTGACACCGCCTCACGAAACGAAAGTAATATGAGCAAAACATGGTGGATACGCCGCTGGTACTTCCTATATATATAAATGTTTTAAACATATTAACAGACTTTCGTGGGAAAGTGCCAAGTGGGGCTCGGTGATTAACTACCTTCTGTACTATTAAAACTGATTTCTATAAAACTTTTGTTAAAACCATGGGACAAGTGAAATTCCTCACAATGTGGAGGTAACATCGAACCAGCTTAACTCCATGTCCAAGGGGAGCTTTCATGAGTCCAATTTTTCCTTAAAAACCTTTTTGCAAAATCAAAAACAAGACTTTCTTGAGACGTTGGCTCAACATCAAGTTCAGCTGAACCCATATCATAGGAGAGTTTTCGTAACCTCAGTTTCCATCTTCGAATTCTTTAAAGTGTGTAAGACCTAAACTTCCTTGCAACGTTGGTTAACATCGACTCAGTTGGCCATACGTAAAAGGAAGCGTTTCGAGATTTTTCGTCCAGAAATTTCCTTTTGATTATCTAAAAACGAATGTTTCTTGTAACGTTGGTTAACAACCGACTCAGTTAACCCTACGTCATGAGCAACCTTCCAAGTTCTTTAAATTACAATCGCATCGAACTAACGAATTCTTCGCAACACAAGGTGCTTTGCAACGACAACTCGTGGGATATTATTTTTGTCATTTACGTCGCCTTCTTGCTATCGCAATCGATCTCTCTTATTCGAGACGCCCTCACTTATCAACTCTCGGTCAAATCACTCGCTGTATCGCTACTCATACAGGATCAACTCTCCAAAGTCTACCTGTTGGACTAATTTCGGGACGAAATTTCCTAAAGCAGGGGAGACTGTAACAACCCGCACTTTCGTGCGTTGTTACTACTCGATATACTCGTTACGCCTAGCACCAGAGATTCGGATCATAATGTAACTATATCGCATACTTCGTTATTCGAAGGATAAATCGCATATTTTCGCAATATATTATCACTATATCACACCACAAACACTAACACCCATGATGACATTGAGTGAGGACCTATTCTACCCTCCTCGGTGGCCGTGATGTGTCGAAACGCAGACATTTAACGCTAACAAAGACTCTCGGGTGAGTGCTATAACTCCAGTCGTCGTGACGATGATGACAATACGAGTGAATGGTACCCCGTCAGTCTTTGTGGCACAAAACACAATAACGTTCACGATGACATCAAGAAAGGACCTATACTACCCTCCTTGATGGCCGTGAAACGTCGCTAATAATCGCATACTCGAAACGAAAACCGGCTGTAATTATCGAAACTATGGATTATGGATACGTAAATACGACCCGTAGTGATATCTATAGGTATATATAACAATAATATAAAAATCACGCACTTCAAAGTCGATCGCAACGCTCAAAAACGGAGAAATCCATCGCATCGGAGTGGCCATCCGGACAGATAGCCATCCGAATGGATGGGCCATCCATCCGGATAGCCATCCGGACAGATGGGCCATCCGACCCAAAATCCACTTCAGCCCTCTGTTGCCTATAAATAGCAAGTCACATCACTCTAACAGTGATGTGACAGCGCCCACTCGACCAAACACGCTCTAGGACCTTTTCTCTCGATTCCTCGCGATTCCGGTAGGATTTCAACCTAAAACTTATACTTCTACGATCTACACTCAATTCTACATCATTCTATCTTTTAAAATTCAATTTTTAACCGTGTAATCTATTGATTTTGAGGTGTTTTAAGGTGATGTCCCCAAGAGTTCATATGAACTTCAAGTTGTGACCTCATCCCACCATAAGCGCCTCAGATCTGAGTGATTTCCACATGTTTTGATAACGAATCTCACCTAAATCTATGTATTCAACCAAGGAACTGTGCGATTTCGAGCTAAACCGGAGAAACCGTTAAGAACGGCCAGTTCTGATGGAGCGGGGTGATTCCCGGCCGTTAGAGCGGGTCAGAACTGATGGAATTTCAAGTGTTAGTGCGAAATTACACTGTCCCGGTAACTCCGCACGTATTCCTTCCGATAAACACTCAAAAACAGTGTTCAGAATGCGAAACAGACGTGTCATCCGCACGGATCACATGTCACCCGCACGGATCACATGTCATCCGCACGGATCACATGACATCCGCACGGATCACATGCCATCCGCACGGATCACATGCCATCCGGACGGATAACTTGTCATCCGGACGGATAACATGTCATCCGGAAGGATGAGCACCATCCGACCAAATAAATGACTTTTCAAGGCTGTTCTCGCTTAACCGTACATCGTTTACTCTATTCTTCAACGATTAACGCAGACGTGCTCGCAACCGACCCAATCAAGTTGCATCCCCGCTAAATACGCACTGTGAGTATACTTGAACCCTTTTTAATCGTATTTTGGGTGTAACATTCGTTTCTAGCAAATCGAACTTATCAAACGAATTATTTAATCAATCGAATTATCACTTGCGAATAACTGTTATGCATAGATATACGTGATGCTAGTTGCATATGTGCTAGGGCTTATACTCGCGACGTCCCACCATGACTAGTATAATACTATTGCGCCCGACGGGGTCTAGTTTGCCATCGTATATTCGAGCATCGAGGACTTAGTTGGTAGTATCAGCTTTGTGAGTATATATGTCGTGTATTACGTTCTTGCATATGGAAATTCGCTACACTTTTTATCTATTACGCTATACATATCAAACCTGTATACTCGCCAATACTTTTGTATTGACAAATATTTTTAACGTATGTTGCAGGTTAGATCGCAGACTATATCAAATCAAGCTAGGAGGTCTAGAAACTCAACTAAAATCTAGGTTGTCGGATTTGTATTGTTCGAGAGGACAAGAAATCTGTGATAACTTATGTGATCGTATTATTTGTTAGTATGGGATAACGAATGTATTAAATATTATCGCAATATAGTTGTTATGGATTCTCTTGAGCAATCTGATTCGCCTAGTGCCGCGCCCCGATGATTCTGCCATCGGTTGGGGTGTGACAGCCAGACTCCTCGAGGTTGACGAGATGGCAGTACTTTTTTGCGTCTGGTTGACGAGATGGCAGTACTCGTCGGCGGACGCTTCGGAGGCGTCTTGCGTCAGACGGACGTTTGGCAACATATCTTTTTCAAATGCATGCTCACATTACATAAACATAACTTCCACGTGAGCCGTTTACCACTTTCCAAACGCAAAGCTTTGTCCTAATTAACAAACAATGGCAAATAACCCCTGGACAGCCGAGGAAGATCTGGCCCTTTGCGAGTCATTTGTCGAGGCAGTATGTACTCCTCAAAGTCGTAGACAAGGCAGTTTATGGAGGAGGGTAATGCAAGATTTCACAGCACATACGGGGGCACACAACCGAACCGTGGATGCTTTGTCCTCACGATTTAGGGTGATACTTTCAGATTGTCTGCAGTTTGAGCATATCCACAACCAGGTTGAGTACCTGGGTGGTGACATCGATGAGGACGTCACTTTACAAGTCGCTCTCATCAACTATCGGCACCCGCTTGGGCGGGATTTCAAACGTGTTTCGGAGTGGGAGATCTTAAGGCTATTTTTAGTAGATTAGGGTTTTTGTATAGTATTAATGTAGTTTATGAAATAAACTTTTAATTAGATGTCATCTTTTTGTTTTTTTCAACGGCCAGAAAATTTGGTATTATAAATATAAAAAAACATCCGAAACCATTACGGTTCAAACTACACACCCATATAGTTTTAAATCGGTTAGCTTGGGATCAGCCAACAAAATTATCAATTTTTACTAAAAAAATAATTTTTATAACACATTGTATATAAATAAAAATAATAAAAAAATTGAGATAGTCATACTTAATTTGTCTGAATTTTTATATCATTTTTATAATTTTTTTTGTAGAAT
This sequence comes from Helianthus tuberosus, assembly GCA_030545235.1. Classification (NCBI taxonomy): domain Eukaryota; kingdom Viridiplantae; phylum Streptophyta; class Magnoliopsida; order Asterales; family Asteraceae; genus Helianthus; species Helianthus tuberosus. Next base: position 106,129,087 of record CM060407.1, read on the forward strand.
TTCTGCATATTACTAAAGTTTAAAAAAAATATAAAAATAAACCATATTAAATATTTTGTATTGTGTGTTCTAGATTAATGTTAACTTAAATTAAAAGGGAAAAGCACAAAATACCCAAATAGGTACGAAGTTAATAAATAGTACTAATTAATAATTAAATACAAACACAAAGTAAATTATTGCATTTTTGGACGCGGTAAACACCGCCAAAAATACATGTTATTAGCCATCACTACAAAAAAAATGTCATCTAGTGGCATGCAAAAAGTGCCACAGAGAAACAAGAAAGTGCCACTAAAGAACCTTGTAAGAATTGGCGGCACACAAAAAAAGTGCCACAAGAAGCGCTGACGCTAAAGCCTTTTAGTGGCACTTTTTCAATGTGTCGCACAAAGTTTTTAGGCTTTTAGTGACACTTTTTTAAATGCCAGTACAAACTTTTGAGCTTTTAGTGGCACATATTTTTTGCCACAAAAATCACATCAAATTAAATGCCATTGACGTTTATCATATTAATTTTAATTAATTACAATTATCATTTATTTACATTAAAAATAAAAACAAAATTGTAAAATGTAGAAATCATAAAATAATCACTTCAATTAAAAGTTCAATCAATCTTTCAAAGATTCCAAATGTCTAATAAGTGTAGATCTAAGTCTAATAATCAAACATATAACCCAAATAAACTAACAAGTGTATGAATAAAAACTCAAAACTTAATTGTGTTCATGAATCTCTTTCACAATCTTCATGCGAGTTAAATAATCATCTTCAACAATTTTCTTGGCAACAGGTTCAAATGCAGCGCCATTCTGCATGGAATGCTTAATGATGCCAACGATTGAACCAAGATTTCTCTCAATATATGGGTGTCTCGATTACAATAAGTGTCGCAATTTTCCAATTGTCACCGGCATTTTCTTGGCTTAAGAAATAGAACAGATAAAAATAATAAGTTAATATCAAAATTAAAAAAAAAAGAGGAATGAAATTATGAAAGAGCTACTGCATTACCAATTTCAATAAGAACTTTGTTTGGCATTATATAACCGGTACTTTCATCCTCTAAACTAGCATTAACATCTCTCCACTCACAAAGTCCCTGTATTCCACAAGAAAAAGCCATCGAATGTATTATTTATTATATCTTTAACAGAGAATATAAAAAGCAGTGACTTGCTGCAACAATCCCAAGTTACTGGCCGTTGAGATCAGCATCATACAACCTGAATCAGCAAAAATGAGTGACGTCGTAAAACAATTTCAAAATTGGAATCTCTGAACGTATCACAATCACAAACACAAACAGAATTTACCCATATATGTTTAGATATGAGTTCTCAGTCAGAATCTCTTTCTGATAGAGCTGCATACATAGATCATAACTGCGTTGGTATACCTGAAACCAACAGTTTTAACTGAAATTATAAGATAAAAATATTTTTCAAGTATTATACAGAAAAAAAGAACGATTAACTTATTACCTCAACAAGAGATGCTTCGGGGCAGTTTGGATCTGTTGATGATGAAAGCAGCTTTCTTTTCATAAGATCGTATATGTACAGAAGATAATGTGTGTCTTCTCTAGCATATCTATCGAAGATAAAAGTAAAAGGCACACATAAGCATGAAGAAACATGTAATAAAAAGGAAAAAAATAGAGTAAATTTGTAACAAGCAACAACTACCAAAGCATTTCACCAGTCAACGGTCGCAACCGCCAGTCCGCATTTTGGTATCTGTTAATAAAAATGTAAATTACATATTATGTGTTGTGTCATGTGTGCAAAAGAGACGTACTCTTTATTTGCAGCAACGTCACAAAAGTGTTTCAATAGATACTCTAGGGAGTCTCTCCAACTTTAACACCTCTGAGGCCTATACGATTTCAAATTCACGCTCAAATTAAACTCAATAAAATAAAAACAAAAATAATTATTTTCAAAATCATACACTAAATATAAAATGAATAAAGCATACTCAAAATGAATTAAAGATAACCTGTCAAGTATTAAACATATTGCAGACATATATATTAAAGTCACGTTACAGCCATATAATATCCCAATCAGCTCCATGCATAACCTGATATGTTGTAGTGTCAAAATGGTTTAAAATGTTTAAAGATTAGCTTCGAAACTTTCCTTCAGGCAAAAGAGATTACCTTTCTTTTGGTAGGATCATTGAAAACCTCTCGCAGATACGGGCCAATTTGAACTCGTACTTTCAAAGTGTCTACGATAAAATCTTCGGTTCTGGTAGATATTTGCACCAAGCAAGTCAAACCTTGAAAAGATCGATAATGATTGTGTTCTAAATCAACCTAAACAACACCAAAATCATAATAGTGAGTACTGACCAATATTACTACTAGGTGCATTTCAAATAAAATAATGTAATATATAAGATTACCGCAAATTCATTGGCATCATGCAATTTAGCAGCTAATTCCTTCAAATCTTTAACATCTTGTACGAGCTTAAAAGAAGTACTTTCAACCGGAGGTGGTTTCACAGGCTCTACATCACTTACCGTCTTATTAATGAAATCCTTGACTGAAAGTTTCTCCTGCAAATACATAAGTAAATCTTATTATTTTGAGGGACCCATCTATATCTATCCCTTTATTGACTAACAAACCGAGAATAGCATCTTCGTACCTCACGTGATATAAGATGAGTAACCTTGCTTCTGTTCGTTGGGCCTTGCTTCTCCAGTTCCTGTTCCTTTGTAGCCTTCTGGTGCACAGTATACAATCTGTCAAAGACAAAGTCGAATGGTAAACATCATTGACTTAATAAAAACACAAAGTCAAACCTGTATGTTGATGACAGAGAAAAACTCAGATCCACCTTGTGCCTGAAATGACTCGGTAACCTGATGACCCAGATACAATCCATATAACAGTTAGACCTTACTTGACTCGCAAACTGAATGAGATTACATTTTGTGATCTTCGATTCTTTGGTCACATGTTTCAAATAATCCCGGTCTTAGTCTCAGGTAGATAAAGAAAACCCGATTTAAGAATACCCGACTCGATTGTTCAACTAATTAATACCTCAAATTGGAAGGGCAGAATACTCTAATCAAATCATTAACTAATGGATTTGGTTTTGCTTATGTTAACATTTACCCACTCAAAACTTTGTACATGCCAATACAAATTGAAACAAGGTTCTAATTGGTGCATTCTTGTCAATTGTCATATGGAAGGATCAAAATTAATTACATTATAAAAACATCAAAGAGCTCATAACTGAATGGCAACATCTTTGTGTAGACCCTTAATTTGCCTACTATAGCTCATCAAACACTTTTGTTAATGATGCTACAACATACTGTTTACTGAGGCATTTTATCAAATAGTTGGAGTGCATTTGTGAATCAATGAAAAAGAATACATTTCACAATCTTTTATAAGTGTAAATACTTTTCAAACAAGTGGCCATTAATAATTCCAAAATTTTTACCATATACAAATTAGGATCTACCTTCATATATTTTTACCTAACCAACTAAATTGTGGAGAAAAAAAATACCAAAACAGAAGCAAAAGAGACAGTATATTGTAAAAGAAATAAAAGTTTTGTCTATAACCTATGCCAGAAAGCCGATTCGGAGCCTGAGATGCATACGACGACATCTTCTCATCCACACAGCTCGAATTCTGATGCCGGATTTCAGAACCACCCCTACATCCCCTAAGGCGGTTTCGATTGGCTTGTCGGAGATGCGATTCCAACCCGGGTTGACTCCTGTTGTTGATAGCTGTCATCACAGCGACCCTTTTTCGTCGAAGGTGGTTACGTAGACGAAGGTGTGGTGGCAGCGGTTCTTGGGGGTGGGGTGAACTATAGAGAGAGATGGAGAAATTGTGAGTTTGGGCCAGTGGGATTAAAATTTAAGATATTGGTAAATGTGAAAAGGAAATTAATTCAAATTCTTTTCACATCCGTGAATATTTTTTTTTGAACTTCAATTAACTTTAACTATATATTGATATAGCCAAAAAAAAATAGCAAGGAGCTGCAGACACACACAAAACGAATCAAGTTATACAAATGAATAAATGTCAAAATCTTGCCAACGTAAATATTTACTTCAATTTTGGGGATTCTAATTAAAAATATGAATAAGTTATTCTTTTTTTGAACATTTATTCAATATAACAAATAACGCTTTTGGCTGAACAACATAGCATAGTATCAGTCCTATCCGAATCATTACCGATATTCGTCTTTATATACTTCGGTTGATGTAAACATGTGTCGACATTCTTTTGGTATACTACACACTTTTCTTTTTGGATTCTCTTTTACACACTTTTCATAAAGGTGCAGTGTTTTTGTCAACGCAACATCTAAATATATTGCATCGCACCAACAAAAGGCTTTTGTACTAGTGACATTCTTTATTGTATTAATTTCAAATTTTAAATATATAAATTCTTTATTGTGTTATTTATCTAGAGTATTGCATAAAAATTTAATGGTTAAATCATATTTAGAGGGAAACCAAAATAGTGGCATATGCAAAGTACCACTAAAAGTTATCAAAAATTTTAGTGGCATATGGAAAGTGCCACTAAAACTCTAAATTAGCGGCAAAAGAACTAAATGCTACTAAAAATGTGTGCTAAGCAAATGTGACAAACGTAAAGTGCCACTAAAACCTAAATTAGTGGCACAAAAGCTAAATGCCATTAAAAATGTGTGCCACTAAATGGACTTTTTTGTTGTAGTGCATGTACCTCCTGTAATCTAAAAACTTTTGTTGAATATCGCCTGCTAGATTAATTGGTTTGTCCGTAACCAGATGCTCCATCAGCATACAAACGTACACAGCTTCGTTACCTGCCAGTGATCCGTTAGACACTACATAATCATCGTTAAGCTCGAATGTGATGAATTTTTCTTGTTGACCAGTTTTTTTCCAGTATCGCATGTTTACCAAAACTGCTCCAAATTATACAGCGACCTTTCTTAACAGAGGGTGAATGACAGTCCTGTATTTTGGACCAGCACAAACGTTCTCCCATGGGTAAATAAGCAGTTGTTGGGTCTCCAACTGTACTCTTATAAGCAACCATTCTTTATTGTTGATCGGTATTGGGAAGAAAACATAATCAACATCAAAAAAAGATGGAAACGGGCTTAATTTACCATTGCAATAGCTAGCCACGTTTTTTGGAACGGACTGTAAGAAGCTTTCATAAAACTTTGGTGGTAGAATCGTCCAACGCATATTTAACAAGGGGTGTTTTTGTAGCTTTCTACTTCTCCAGTTCATCAATCTTCCAACCCAGCCTTCAATATGCTGTTAAAAAAATTAAAAATTATAAGTTTTTTATTAAGAAATAAATTTGTACAAAAAAAATAGTTAATAATTCTTACTGTTTTGGTGAGATTACAGTTTAAACGTTTGCTCAACACAGTTCCCCAAAAATTTTTGTCAAGTTCTACAGTCCTTGAAAAAACGGCTGAGAAACAGAACAAAGAATCCCCATTATTATAGAATTTGACAACATCTTTAGACCAATTTGCTGTTTCGTCGTCTGGTATAGCCCATCTACCGATGTTGTGCTGGTGTAGGCTTTGCCGATTGTGTATAAACTGATCTTCATCCGGAGCGGGTTGATTTGCATTTTCGTTTGATGATGATGTCTCTCTTACATTCATCGGACGCCTCCACCTACTTAAGATCCAACTAGAAGATTTGTTAGCTGGTTGAGAACAGTATTCGTCATTAGCTAAGCTTTTCCCACGGCGATCAGACATAATTTAGCTTGACACAAGAAAATCAGTTAGACACTATTTTGTGCTCTCAAATTTTTGCCATACAAAAAAATAATAGAACAATCAATTATTGGTATTGCCTTATAATTATAATATTATTTAAAATATTTAATAACAAAGCCGACACTTGCGTTGCGTCCTCAGACGCTTTCAAAATTCGAGACGCTTTGCGTCCGCCATCCTTATTGCGTCTGCCCCTTGTTGCGTTTGCCCACTTATTGCGTCGCCCTAATATAATTAATGGTGTCTGCCCCCTTATTGCGTCTTCCCCTATTGCGTCTACCATCCTTTATTGCGTCTTCCCCCTTATTGCGTCCACCATTAAATCGTGAAGCGTCCGGCGACGTTTGCCATGCCTACACGTGTTCTCTTCTAGCGTCTGCCAGACACACCATAGTGGACGGACCACATCTCCACCTCATTCCCTAACTCCATTGACGCTAAACCAGGGACCACCACGAGACCCGACCCGTTTCCGGTGCCAAACACTCACAAAATTTTTTGACTCGACCCGTTTGCGGTGTCAATCACGTGGTCCCGGCCGACATGGACAACTATTGGAATGAAGATTTCAACCAACAAGGGTACAACGGTAATGTAGGAAATAGTGTTTTCGATAACTTGGGGCAAGACCAAGGTATAGGATTCAGAAACATTGGTGAGATCGGAGAGAGTGGATTCGGAAACGTTGGTGGTAACACCGGAAATACTGACTTACAAAACGTTGCCAACGACGGAGACTTAAACCTCGGAAACTTTCTTGCCGGAAACTTTGATAAAAAAACGTTGCCAACGCCGGAAACAGTGACATCGGAAACGTCGGCAACGACGCAAACACTGGCTTCGGAAAAATAGTTGACGGCATCAGTCAGAATACGAATGTTTTGATGCAAGACAAAACATCTAAACGGAAGAAGGTAAGTATTTCTTTCATTAGTATTTTATTTTTATTAATCATCTCTATCATTTTGATTATTGTTAAAGATTAGTATGTTTAGTCTTCAAATTTATTATGTTGTTTATTATCGAAGATTAATTTGTATGTTTAACCTAAGGTTCCTAGGATTAAAGTTAGAGCCGTTTGGACGATAGTTGAGAAACTGAAGGAGAAAATGTCTGCTTCTTTAGAAATCCGGTTTAGGCAAGGCTGTTTTGGGGATTACTTTAACATTAAAAACGTTATCTGTCAAAGCAATCTTTTGCTAGGAGTTGCGCAACGACAGATTCAAACAGATAATCCTATTGAGGGAATACCTTATTCAATAGGTGTGCACACTTTGAAATTTACCCCAAAAGATTTTTGTCTAATAACTTGGTTTAGATTTGGACCAATAGAAAATTTTCAATCCGAGGAATCCCCTGACTCATTCAGGAGCAGATATTTTGGAGGTTCCAAAGTGGTTAGGCAACGTCAACTAGAACAGTTGTTTGGGTCTGATTGGACAGGGTACACAGAAGATGATTGTCTTCGCATTTGCCTTTTGATGATGGTTGAATCTTTTAAAGGAACCCAAGACTACCAGGCTGTTGACGACCAATTGTTAAATCTGGTCGATAATCTTGAAGCTTGGAACCAATTTCCATGGGGTACTTATCTCTGGCCGAACACATGTACAAATGTTTACAATCTAAACCATCGGTACCAGCCAAAAAACAAGGGTTTTTCCTTACCCGACTGCGTTTGGCCATTCAAGGTATACATCAACGGATTAATTTTGCAGTTTAGGATTTTTGAAAGGTTTTTTAATAAGTTATACTTATTTAATTTTGCAGTTTTGGATTTTATAAAGTTTTCCTGAATTCAAATCTCGGGATGGATTTTATATCGCTCCTGAAAGTCCGAGATTTTTTAGTTGGGCCGCAGGAAAGAGGCTAGCATGGAATTCTGTGAATCGGATTATTCAAGATTCGACAATGGTATTGTCTTTGGAATTTTTATATACTTGGATATATTATATATTTTATGAATATTTTGTGAATGTATTGTTTTAATTAAATGCAGATTGATCAATATTTTCCAAGTTGTGATTTAGTTCCCACCAGCAAAGAGTCGGATACCATGTGGTTTGGCTCGAGTTTGCAACACATAGTCAGTTTTGGTTTAATGAAACCAGCCTCAGAAAAAATGCAACCGTCTTTTGAACGACATGTGTTTGAAAATATGGAGGTAGATGGTGGAGACAATGATTGGTTAGAGGGTTTTGATGGCAAGGTTGATGGAGGCAACGATGGAGGCAATGATGGTGGGTGTAATCTTGATGATTAAACCGGTTCAGAAGGTCATTATAACTTGAATGCATCCACACATTCAAGAAAAAAAAGAAGTGGAAAACCGCTCGGTGGGTGTAATCTTGATGTTGAAACACAAAACAATTTGATACAACAATTTCAAAAACTTCTAGACGATCGGTTTGAGGAAAACTACCAGAGGTTGGCTAAGCTAGTGAAGCCGGAGGTAACACTAATCCACTTATTTCTTTATCAAACAATTCTGACGTACTATATCTTATATTGTAATGTTTTTTACAGTCGACAATTTCTAAGGGAGCAGATGGAGCATCTAACGCTACTGAAAGGGTAACTTTGAATAACATAGAAATAATGTTTTCATTGGTAAAAACAATTTTTTATTTTAGGTTGATGCGGTCTCGTGTGGTGCAAATGAAAATTGTAGCGATTATCATGTGAAGACCGACAAGTTGCATCCGAGTAGTGAAAAAGTGAGTAACTTTTATATGTAAAATATCAACAAGTAAAAATTCTGAAAATGATTTATAACGAGGTATTATTTTTTGCAGAACATAGAGGACATTGAAGCGGCCGAGACTAGAAAATCCGATAGGTTATCAAAGCCGAGCTCCTGGTTACTCTCACCTTTCGTTGTGATGAACAAAGTGGCGGGTAGGAAAAAGCGGAAATAAGTTAAAGAATTTCCGCCGAAAAAAAAATAAAACAAATAAAGGAGTGGGCCGAAAAGGAGCAAAAAGCAGCTGATAAAGGTGAGGAGAGGGTTCGAAAACTTGGCCTTACAATTGGCACAGAAGTTGGCCCAGACTTTTGGCTTTGCTTGCTAGGCGTAAAGCGGAGCGGTTGGTTAGACGATGATGTAAGAACCAACTTCGTTACGTAAAATAACATTTATATTCTAATTTGTATTATATTTAACACTCTATTGTTTTACAGCACATCTATGCTTGCATGATAGACTTGTATAACTCGAGAGAGAAAACCGACCGTTGGTGTATTTTACCACCTCATTTCCAATGGTCGATTTTTTACTCAGGGACGAAGAATGTTTTTAAGTATTATTTTGATGGATCATTGGAGCCCTTGCCACGAATTGACCAAGTTGACGAGGTAACAAAAAAATTAATTTTTAGTTATAAGTATTTTCTTTGTTTTATTTTTTATTCAGTTTGTCGAATATATGTAGGTTTATGTTCCGTTGAACGTACTAAACAAGCATTGGTTGTTGGGAGTTTTCCACCTGCACGACAAAACGTTAACGATATATGATAGGTTAGTGTGATTTATCTTTTTAAGTGTTGTAGGTGATGTTTGGTAATCCTATGATTTTTTAAACCTACAGTTATCTCGATTGGACTTCAATAGACAAAGAGAGAACACAAGTCATATGTCATATCAATTTTGCATTTGACTCGTGGTTGCGAATGAACGATTACTATGTTGACAAGGCATGGTCATTGTCATTCCCGTTCAAAGTTGTTTACCCAGATAATGTCCCTCAACAATTCGGATCCTTAGGTGATTGTGGCGTTTGGGTATGTATTTTCATGGAGAGGTTGATTAACAATCAACCTCTGTTAGGGAAACATGAACAACCAAAAGAAACCGCAATGCAAATGTGACACAAGCTCGCGATCAAATTGTATGATAGCATTTTGGAAGACAATTTTGATATGGCGTCGACTAGCCAAATGATAGTCGATGAGGCTAACAAAAATTTATTTCCGGATTAAGGTATTGTATTTCTATTCTTTTTGATATAACATCTACAAGCCGTTTATTAGGAGTTTTTTAATTATTAGTTTGTCATATGTTGTGCGTTTTTTTTGGTATAATCACCCTTCGGAAGCCAGCCCCGTTTCTGCCAGCCCCGAGTGTTGATGGGCAAACGGACCGGGCCGAGATGAAAACCTCAAGTGGGACTTTCATTCCGTTAAATGATACGGGGCGGGCTACACCGGGAAGACCCGTTTTAGCAGTGTTAAAATAACTGTTTTTGAGTATCAAAATAGATGTTTTAAGGTTACATCTAAGAAGCTAAAACATGAATTTTCATTGATTCTAATGCATTTCCATCAAATGTAAGAAGCAATATAAACGTAAACATAAACATAAAATTAACATATTATCGTAACCTAAAACATAAACATAAACATTAACATAAACAATACATAAACATTAACATAAACACTTATACATAAACATAAACGATAAGTAAAACATGAAAACACAAATTTAAAAGTAAATTTCGTCTTCATATTTGATCTTTGATAATTTCCTAAGCATCCCCGTGTTCGAACACCTCATCGTATTTCTCGGCGTAGTCAAAGCACGCCTCTTTGATAAGTTCACTTTTCGAACGATCATTATCAGGATTTGGAACCTTGTTGTAAATCGAAGAAAACAAGGAACATCTTAAGTAGAGTAAAGTACCCCGCTTCCTAACTTCATCCAATTGACGGGTTATCTGCACAATATTACGACAAAAATGATAGTAAACCTGCTCCCAAAATGCCTCGTTCATTGTCACACCCCGACCACGTAAAACATCAAATCGTGGCGGAAACGTCGGGGAGTGTTGTAACAGAATTATTGTTTCACAACCATGACATACAAAGTTATATTTTATTTATCAAACAAGGGAGTTACATTGTCTTTTAAACGAAGGAAACAAAGAACACAACATCAACTAAACTAATCTTGCTTCTTTTATTGTCACTAAGGCCCGAGTCCACCCTAGTGTATCCCGATCAAACCTATGCACCTGCTCCTGAAACACATGTGAAAATAGGTACGTCAGCATAAAAATGCCTGTGAGATACATAGGTTTTGTGAAAATAGGATTCATGACTTGGGTTTTAAAAGAAAGGTTTAATAAAATTTAGTCATGAATCTTGTTAAGTGTTTTCTTTTATAAATCATATGAAAACTTGATAAGAAATCAGATTATATAAAAGAAAGGTGTATGGTTAATGAAATAACCAGGTAAAATGAGTTTATATAAAATAAACTGTTTTGTAAAACAATGTATTGTGAAAAATATGTTATTTGTGTAAAATGTAATATGTCTATACTGAAATGATTTAAATAACGCTACGATATGTAATATTATATAAACACTTATATATAGGAAGTACCAGCGGCGTATCCACCATGTTTGTATCATATTACACACGCCTCGTTACTCAAACCATTTACCCAAACCAACCACCAATGTAAATTGTTCATGTATAAATCAATTGTCAAGTGTTATTGTGTAAACCATATCAAAATGTCCATGTCTAATGTAAATAACCAAATGTGTATATCAATGTCAAAATGTTTATGTTTAATGTAAATCATATAATGTGTATCCAAAAATATCATGTATGGCATGTGAAATATATCAACTAAACCATAGGTAAAATGCAAAAAAACAGGGTATTGAATTAAACATAGTTTAAGTCAAAGTTATGTTTTGTGGAACAAATGCATGCTATACTGATACAAACATCTATGCGGTATTGTTATAATGCATACATCCAAGCCTTGTGACTGTGGTGATAGACCTTTAAACAAATTAAAGGTTTATCTAAATTATGTGTATCGAATTCGATCATTCCTTCCATCCAAACATACCTAGGATGTCAGGAACGGGAGTTGTCAATTCCTATGGTACCACTACCTACTAACGAACGGCGTAGCTAATGTTAATGAATGTATATTGTCCCATTTGAACAAACCAAATTTCATACCAAAATGTAAGCATATGAAAACAATGCACTAAGTATGTAATCAAATGAGCATACATAGCGTGAAATGTAATGTAAAACAATGTACTAAGTATGCACACAATGGGCATACATAGCATGAAATGTAATGTAAAACAATGTACTAAAATGCACACAATGGGCATACATAGCATGAAATGTAATGTATAACAATGTACTAAATATGCACACAATGGGCATACCTAGCGTGAACACAATGAAATCATGTACTATAAGTGTACTATTGAACATAACAAGCCTATGATATGAAAACATGGAAAAGCATGAAAGTAACAAGTAGGCACATGTGTTTCACCCCAAAATGTTTGGAAAACAGTAAAAGAGGGGTCTATGTACTCACTTGAGATTACTCAGAATTCCTAAGATAACCACCAAGCAATGCTAGAGATCACTGAATCAAACGGCACCTAATATAGGTAACTATGTTAATAAACCGGACCTATATCGGAGGATCGGATAGAATGAGGGCTCGTAAACCAAATGAGTATGGGAACTCATGTAGTATGGTTTAACCAAGCCTACATACTTAATGAAACCTAGCCTAAGTGCTTACGACCCATTACGGACCGCTTAGGTAGCTTATGCTACTTTAACGCGTCGTTCGCGTAAAACGCGATCGGAAAGCCTAACTAGTCCTATGACAAGTAAAATATGCCTTAACATATCAAATATTGTTAGCAAATCAGTTTAGATACCAAAAGTTATGTTACATATGCTTAAAATGAATTTTGGCGTAAAAAGGGTATTTTGGTAATTTACCTAAGGCATATAAACTACCTATCATACAACTACTTAAACGAAGCGACCATAAGGTATAACCTCAGAAGGTTATTCCCTATATACTATGGTCACCTAATGTGTTTGGTCGGATCCTAATGATCGACCAAATGGGTCAGGTTCGAAGGTATAAGCGAGTGTTTAGATCGCTTACCTTACGACCCTATATAAGCACTAAACTAAAAGTGACGAGCTAAGCATGTTAAAACATGCTTACCTAAGTTTAGAAAACAGGTTTGGTATCAAAACAAACGGTTTTGATACCTAAGAGTAGTTTGGTTACAAAATACGCAAGAATGCGCATTTTGGCCGAAACTACGACTCGTCACTGAGCCTAGATAACGTGGTAATCAGTAGGTATAGTCTCTAGGGACTATAACCATCGTGATTACGCTCACGTTATGAAGTTCAAATGAACTTCGCATCGACCATAAACTGGTCAATGCAGAAAGTCAAACATAGTTCGACTTTCGGACTAGAAAAGCGATAAAAGAACGAAGGAACACTTACAAAGGCCCCCCGCAAGTAAATCTTGATCGAGTAGCTCAGGTATGGAGTGATTTGCTTCAACTTAGAGCACTTTTGATCAGATTTGTGAGGAATGAGGGAAGTTGAGGTGGGTATTTATAGTAAATGGACTACCGTTAGGATCGTTCCTCGAATAACGTGATCGAATCTCATCCGTACATGTGTTGGAATGTTATGGTAACTCATTTTGCCCCCACCACAAGAGTTTGACATGTGGCATTGGCCTTTGGGGGGTTGAAAGGCTGTTAACAAGTGATTAAACAACTTTTGCTGTTCTGAAGGGGCCTCGCGTGACGCCAAGGGGGCTAGGTGTCACGCTAAGGTCCCCCTGATCAGCAACAGTTTCCAAAGTTTCCATTTCAGTCCCCGTTGTGTATTAAGGCTATTTCTGACATGTTTAAGGCTCGTTAAGCCAACGTTAAGGCCCTAAAATGATTCCTAAACATTGTGGGCATGAAACATGCTCAAAAATATGCCGGATGTCGGTTCGTTTGGTCGTACGATCGCGACGTTCGCTTAATTACGACGGAATGCGCATAAGCGCGAAAAAACGATCCAAATTGCATGACGAATGGATTTTTCTTATGCCAAACACTAAAACAAAATATTTTAGTGCTTACATAAATTTTTGGATGTCTGGATGTATTCAGAACGTAAGTTATGCGTGAAAATGCAAACTTGTGCACTTTTTTGACGCTTTTAGTCCCTGAATGACCCAAAAGTTTATTTTAGCATACCGAACCCCTCAAAGCCTATTTCTAAGCTATATAAAGGATATTTATGGTATGTTTAACTTATGGTCATGTTCCGGAATGTTCGTTACAGTTCAAATTGGCATACTTTCGAAGTTTGTCAAGTTTAGTCCCTGTAAGCGAATTAACTTGTTTTTGCAATACCAAAGCCTTCAAAACTTATTTCTAAGTTATGTAAGGGTTATTTAAGGTATGTTAAGCATATGTTGATGTTCCGGAGTATTTTTCGCGTTAAACTGAGTACGTTTACGCATCAGTCTGCTTATAACTCTCCAGAAAGTGATATAGAGTTTGAAATTACACAAAAGTCAAAACATGAAAAATGTCAAACATAAATAAACAAACATTGGGATCAAATAACTTTGTTTTATTGATAACCGAACTGTTCACAATGATTACAAGCACAGATGTTACAGTCTCCCCTACTTGTGGAAATTTCGTCCTGAAATTTATTTAGAGGAAACTCGTGGGAAAAGATGCGGATATTTCGCCTTCATTTGATCTTCGCATTCCCAAGTAAACTTGGGTCCACGTTAGCTTCCCAGCGAACCTTGACCAAAGGAATGCGTTTGCGTTTGAGCCACTTGACTTCACGTTCCATGATTTCCACTGGCTTCTCAACAAATTCCAGTGTTTTATCAACACGAATTTCGTCAAGTGGTATGTGGAGGTTCTCATCAGCTAAACACTTCTTGAGATTGGATACGTGAAAGGTTGGATGAACATTTCCAAGTTCAGGAGGTAACTCAAGTCTGTAGGCTACCTTACCGATTCTTTCGATGATCTTGAATGGTCCAACGTATCTAGGTGCAAGTTTTCCTTTCTTTCCAAATCTGATCACACCTTTCCAAGGTGAGACCTTAAGTAATACACGATCACCGACTTGAAATTCCAAGGGCTTGCGTTTTGGGTCCGTGTAACTCTTTTGACGGCTTCTAGCTGTCTGAAGGTTATCACGAACTTTCTTAACCTTATCTGTTGTCTCTAAAATGAGGGCAGGTCCAGTAAGCTGAGCCTCGCCGATCTCATTCCAGCAGACTGGTGAACGACATTTTCGACCATAGAGAGCCTCAAAAGGAGCCATTTTGATGCTGGTGTGATAACTGTTATTGTAGGAGAAGTCGATCAACGGAAGATGTGAATCCCAACTACCACCAAAATCGATCACACAAGCTCTAAGCATATCCTCCAGAGTCTGGATTGTTCTTTCAGATTGACCATCCGTTTGCGGATGATAAGCTGTGCTCAGATTAAGTTGGATCCCCATAGCAGATTGCATGGTTCTCCAAAAATGAGAGGTGAAACGATCATCTCTGTCAGAAATGATGTTCAAAGGAACACCATGTCGAGCTACAATTTCATCCACATATATTTTAGCAAGCTTGTCAGCAGAAAAACCCTCACGGATTGGCAAGAAATGCGCTGACTTAGTAAGACGGTCAACAACTACCCAGATGGCATCATGACCTTTCTTTGTGCGCGGAAGTTTGGTAATGAGATCCATAGTAATGTTTTTCCCATTTCCAAACTGGGATCTCTGGTTGTACCAATAAACCAGAAGGACGCTGATGTTCAGCCTTAACCTTAAGACAAGTAAGGCATTTTGATACATATAAGGCAATGTCTTTCTTCATACCAGGCCACCAATACTGAATACGAAGATCCTTATACATCTTATCTGAGCCAGGATGAACAGAATAACGAGACTTATGGGCTTCATCCATAAGCAAGTTGCGAAGGTTATCTAGGCTTGGGACCCACAAACGGTCCATGAAGTAATACGATCTGTTGTCCTTCAGTTCCAGATCAGGGGTTATGTGATAGGGAAATTCCTTATCCATCAAACCTTGTGAAACACAAGATTGTTGAGCCTGAGAAATGCGTGCTTGGATATCTGATCGAGCTTGAATAACAGATTGAATACGAACACAATGAAGCTTAGTACGTTCCTTACGACTCAATGCATCGGCTACGACATTCGCCTTACCAGGATGGTAGCGAATTTCGCAGTCATAGTCGTTTAGGAGCTCGACCCAACGTCATTGCCTCATGTTGAGTTCTTTCTGATTGAAGATATGCTGAAGACTTTTGTGGTCCGTGAAAACCACACATTTTGTACCGTACAAATAGTGTCTCCAAATCTTAAGAGCGAAGACAACTGCACCCAACTCAAGATCATGAGTGGTGTAGTTTTTCTCATGTATCTTCAACTGCCTCGATGCATATGCTATAAATTTGTTCCTTTGCATCAGAACACAGCCAAGACCCAATTTAGATGCATCGCAATAAACGACGAAATCATCATTGCCCTCAGGCAAAGTCAGAACAGGCGCGTCACAAAGCTTTTGCTTCAAGTTTTGAAAAGCTTCCTCTTGTTTGAATCCCCAATCAAAGGGCTTGTTCTTCTGAGTTAGAGCAGTTAGAGGAACTGCAATCTTTGAGAAGTTCTCAATGAAGCGGCGGTAATAACCCGCCATACCAAGAAAAGAACGAACCTCAGTAGGAGTAGTAGGCGTATCCCAATCCTTGATCGCACTGATCTTGGAGGGATCTACATGAATACCTTGTTCGTTGACAATATGTCCTAAAAATTGAACTTCTTTAAGCCAGAATTCACACTTGGAGAATTTGGCGAAAAGTTGCTCTTTCTTTAGGAGTTCCAAAGTAAGATGAAGATGTTGCTCGTGATCAGCTCGCGTCTTAGAATAAATCAAGATGTCGTCAATAAAAACAATGACGAACTGATCCAAATAACGCTTGCAGGCCCTATTCATTAAGTCCATGAAAACAGCAGGAGCATTAGTCAAACCGAATGGCATGACTGTGAACTCATAATGCCCATAACGAGTGCGGAACGCTGTCTTGGGAATATCTTCTTCATGCACCCGAAGTTGATGATACCCCGAACGAAGATCAATCTTCGAGAAATAAGAAGCACCTTGTAACTGATCAAAGTGATCATCGATGCGAGGTAGGGGATATCAATTCTTGATGGTAAGCTTGTTAAGCTCACGATAATCGATACACATCCTAAAAGATCCATCCTTCTTCTTGACAAAAAGAACGGGAGCACCCCAAGGTGAAAAGCTAGGATGGATAAAACCTTTGTCAGAGAGCTCCTGAAGCTACTTAGACAACTCTTGCATCTCAGACGGTGCAAGACGGTATGGAGCTCTGGCAATGGGATTTGCACCAGGTACGAGATCAATACGGAACTCGACTTGGCGTGCTGGGGGTAGACCAGGTAAATCTTCAGGGAATACTTTAGAATAATCCCGAACAACGGGAATATCTTGGATAGACTTACCTTTGCCTTTATCTGCTGTGACATGTGCCAAGAAGGCCACATAATTCTTTCGCAGATACTTCCGAGCTTTAAAACAAGACATGAGTTTGAGGCCACCAGCAGGTTTCTCACCATGAACCTGTAGGATCTCGCCTGTCGAAAGCGGCACACGAACAATCTTCTCAAAACAAACTACCTCTGCGCGATGCTTGGCTAACCAATCCATACCCACAATAACGTCGAAGCTTCCTAGTTGCATAGGCGTGAGGTTAATAGGAAAAAGATGATCGTTAAGGTTCAACTGGCAGTTGCGAAGAACAGAATCAAGAATAATGGGTTCACCATTAGCAACCTCTACTGTCAAAGGTTTACCTAGTTTCGTTCTAGACACGCGAAGCAATGGCTCAAAAGATAATGACACAAAACTCTTATCGGCACCCGAATCAAAAAGAAGAGATGCAGGCTGATTATTAATAAAGAACGTACCGTTCACCACTTCATTGTCTGCTTGTGCCTCTTGTGCATTCATGTTGAAGACTCGCCCTCGAGCCTGAGCCTGATTCTGATTCGCATTCACCAATCTTGGGCACTGGTTACGGTAGTGGGTCAGATCCCCACAGTTGTAACAAGAACCTGGCGGGTAGTGTGGTCGTGCAGCTTGACCTTGTTGCTGAGCAAGAGGCTGAGCAACTCGTTGAGCCGGGTTCTGAACTGCCTGATTCTGAGCAAACCGACAAACATCGGCAAGATGACCTGACTTCCCGCAGTTAGTACAGAAACGGCATGGATGATGCGGCTGATGGTGACTGTTGCATCTATTGCACAAAGGTGCATTCCCTGTATAGGGCTTCTTCGCCGGAGGTTGTGCGGGTTGGTTGGGAGCTGCCTGGTTAGCTTGGGCAGTGACAGCAAAATTTTGGGAAGCCTTTCGCTTCCTAGAACCCTTTGAGGAACCAGAATTCTTTCCCTTCTTGTTTTGACCTTTCTTGCTATCTTCCTTGTCAGACGCCTGCTTCTTACCCTTGTCACCCTTTTTATGCAGCTTTCCCTTTCGAACCTGCGACTCAGTCAATGTCGCTGCTAACTCGATCGCCTGACGGAGTGTGGTAGGGTTACTACCAGTAATGATGTCTTGTACTGAGTCAGGTAGACCATCGATGTACCTTTCGATAGCCTTGTCGAGTGGGGTAACCATTGTTGGGCATAGCAAACTCAACTCCTCAAACCTATCGGTATACGCCCGATGCTCACCACTATCTTGTTTCAAGTCATCGAACTCTCTCTCCAAAGCTCGCTGTTCATGACGAGGACAAAACTCCCTCATCATAAGGGCCCTAAGTTCGGCCCAAGTTTGTGCTAGAACAACTTCTGCACCACGGTCTCTCATAACCCCGTTCCACCATGTGAGAGCCCTCTTCTGAAACACACTCGAAGAAAACTCGACCTTGCGATTGTCTCGACACTGAACATGACGGAAAGTGTTCTCAATGCTCTCGAACCATTGAACGAGCCCAGTTGCTCCCTCAGTACCACTAAACTTGAGTGGTTTAGCCGAAGTGAAACTCTTGAAATTGCATG
Source organism: Helianthus tuberosus (assembly GCA_030545235.1). Lineage (NCBI taxonomy): Eukaryota > Viridiplantae > Streptophyta > Magnoliopsida > Asterales > Asteraceae > Helianthus > Helianthus tuberosus. Next base: position 106,147,826 of record CM060407.1, read on the forward strand.
GAGCATTGTTGTTGTTGTTGGCTTGGTTCCATTGAGCAAAGAGGTTTGGGAATTAAGCAGCCATCTGCTGCGCAATAATTTCTGCCAGTTCGGCAGTCGCTATTTGGTTTTCACGTCGATGAGGCATTCTAAAAGAGGAAAACATGAAAGGAAACGAGTGAGATGATTGGATGAAGAGAATGAGATGAAACAAAATCAACCAAAGCAAAGATGGTGGTCATCTGTTTGTTACCACAAGGTAAACAAACGACACATTGACTAATCAAAGCAAATGGGTCAAAAATAATGTATCGCGAAGACATGCTCGCCTATAAGTGAACACTCACCCCAAGAGTTCCCAGGTAAGAGTGACTGGTCCGATTATGTGGATTTGTACGAACACTCTAGCCTTAGACAGAAAACCCAGGGTACAGGCATTCACTCTTCCAGTTTGCACGTGTTCACATTATTTAAAACCAAAAACTTTGATGAGATTTTTGAAAAATTTGGAAAACACAAGACAAAAATCAAACTGGAAGGGTTCAAAACCTTACAATAAAGGGTTCAAAACCTAGTAATCAATCATCCAAGAACAGATGATAAATTTTCAAAGCGGATTCGAACTTGATGTTCCCGTTGTGGTTATCACCTAAGGATAGGTGAAGTGCATGTTTTAAAATCTAAACACAAGATAACTCGTGTTGGGGTCCTAGAAAGGTTATAGTCTAGGTCAAAGCATTACTAATAACCTAATTCCCTATAACCATTGGCTCTGATACCAACTCTTCTGTCACACCCCGACCACGTAAAACATCAAATCGTGGCGGAAACGTCGGGGAGTGTTGTAACAGAATTATTGTTTCATAACCATGGCATACAAAGTTATATTTTATTTATCAAACAAGCGAGTTACATTATCTTTTAAACGAAGGAAACAAAGTACACAGCATCAACTAAACTAATCTTGCTTATTTTATTGTCACTAAGGCCCGAGTCCACCCTAGTGTATCCCGATCAAACCTATGCACCTGCTCCTGAAACACATGTGAAAATAGGTACGTCAGCATAAAAATGCCTGTGAGATACATAGGTTTTGTGAAAACAGGATTCATGACTTGGGTTTTAAAAGAAAGGTTTAATAAAATTTAGTCATGAATCTTGTTAAGTGTTTTCTTTTATAAATCATATGAAAACTTGATAAGAAATCAGATTATATAAAAGAAAGGTGTATGGTTAATGAAATAACCAGGTAAAATGAGTTTATATAAAATAAACTGTTTTGTAAAACAATGTATTGTGAAAAATATGTTATTTGTGTAAAATGTAATATGTCTATACTGAAATGATTTAAATAACGCTACGATATGTAATATTATATAAACACTTATATATAGGAAGTACCAGCGGCGTATCCACCATGTTTGTATCATATTACACACGCCTCGTTACTCAAACCATTTACCTAAACCAACCACCAATGTAAATTGTTCATGTATAAATCAATTGTCAAGTGTCATTGTGTAAACCATATCAAAATGTCCATGTCTAATGTAAATAACCAAATGTGTATATCAATGTCAAAATGTTTATGTTTAATGTAAATCATATAATGTGTATCCAAAAATATCATGTATGGCATGTGAAATATATCAACTAAACCATAGGTAAAATGCAAAAAAACAGGGTATTGAATTAAACATAGTTTAAGTCAAAGTTATGTTTTGTGGAACAAATGCATGCTATACTGATACAAACATCTATGCGGTATTGTTATAATGCATACATCCAAGCCTTGTGACTGTGGTGATAGACCTTTAAACAAATTAAAGGTTTATCTAAATTATGTGTATCGAATTCGGTCATTCCTTCCATCCAAACATACCTAGGATGTCAGGAACGGGAGTTGTCAATTCCTATGGTACCACTACCTACTAACGAACGGCGTAGCTAATGTTAATGAATGTATATTGTCCCATTTGAACAAACCAAATGTCATACCAAAATGTAAGCATATGAAAACAATGCACTAAGTATGTAATCAAATGAGCATACATAGCGTGAAATGTAATGTAAAACAATGTACTAAGTATGCACACAATGGGCATACATAGCATGAAATGTACTGTAAAACAATGTACTAAATATGCACACAATGGGCATACATAGCATGAAATGTAATGTAAAACAATGTACTAAATATGCACACAATAGGCATACCTAGCGTGCACACAATGAAATCATGTACTATAAGTGTACTATTGAACATAACAAGCATATGATATGAAAACATGGAAAAGCATGAAAGTAACAAGTAGGCACATGTGTTTCACCCCAAAATGTTTGGAAAACAGTAAAAGAGGGGTCTATGTACTCACTTGAGATTACTCAGAAGTCCTAAGATAACCACCAAGCAATGCTAGAGATCACGGAATCAAACGGAACCTAATATAGGTAACTATGTTAATAAACCGGACCTATATCGGAGGATCGGATAGAATGAGGGCTCGTAAACCAAATGAGTATGGGAACTCATGTAGTATGGTTTAACCAAGCCTACATACTAAATGAAACCTAGCCTAAGTGCTTACGACCCATTACGGCCCGCTTAGGTAGCTTATGCTACTTTAACGCGTCGTTCGCGTAAAACGCGTTCGGAACGCCTAACTAGTCCTATGACAAGTAAAATATGCCTTAACATATCTAATATTGTTACCAAATCAGTTTAGATACCAAAAGTTATGTTACATATGCTTAAAATGAATTTTGGCGTAAAAAGGGTATTTTGGTAATTTACCTAAGGCATATAAACTACCTATCATACAACTACTTAAACGAAGCGACCATAAGGTATAACCTCAGAAGGTTATTCCCTATATACTATGGTCACCTAATGTGTTTGGTCGGATCCTAATGATCGACCAAATGGGTCGGGTTCGAAGGTATAAGCGATTGTTTAGATCGCTTACCTTACGACCCTATATAAGCACTAAACTAAAACTGACGAGCTAAGCATGTTAAAACATGCTTAACTAAGTTTAGAAAACAGGTTTGGTATCAAAACAAACGGTTTTGATACCTAAGAGTAGTTTAGTTACAAAATACGCAAGAATGCGCATTTTGGCCGAAACTACGACTCGTCACTGAGCCTAGATAACGTGGTAATCAGTAGGTATAGTCTCTAGGGACTATAACCATCGTGATTACACTCACGTTATGAAGTTCAAACGAACTTCGCATCGACCATAAACTGGTCAATGCAGAAAGTCAAACATAGTTCGACTTTCGGACTAGAAAAGCGATAAAAGAACGAAGGAACACTTACAAAGGGTCCCCGCTAGTAAATCTTGATCGAGTAGCTCAGGTATGAAGTGATTTGCTTCAACTTAGAGCACTTTTGATCAGATTTGTGAGGAATGAGGGAAGTTGAGGTGGGTATTTATAGTAAATGGACTACCGTTAGGATCGTTCCTCGAATAACATGATCGAATCTCATCCGTTCATGTGTTGGAATGTTATGGTAACTCATTTTGCCCCCACCACAAGAGTTTGACATGTGGCATTGGCCTTTAGGGGGTTGAAAGGCTGTTAACAAGTGATTAAACAACTTTTGCTGTTCTGAAGGGGCCTCGCGTGACGCCAAGGGGGCTAGGTGTCACGCTAAGGTCCCCCTGATAAGCAACAGTTTCCAAAGTTTCCATTTCAGTCCCCGTTGTGTATTAAGGCTATTTCTGACATGTTTAAGGCTCGTTAAGCCAACATTAAGGCCCTAAAATGATGCCTAAACATTGTGGGCATGAAACATGCTAAAAAATATGCCGGATGTCGGTTCGTTTGGTCGTACGATCGCGACGTTCGCTTAATTACGACGGAATGCGCATAAGCGCGAAAAAACGATCCAAATTGCGCGACGAATGGATTTTTCTTATGCCAAACACTAAAACAAAATATTTTAGTGCTTACATAAATTTTTGGATGTCCGGATGTATTCAGAACGTAAGTTATGCGTGAAAATGCAAACTTGTGCACTTTTTTGACGCTTTTAGTCCCTGAATGACACAAAAGTTTATTTTAGCATACCGAACCCCTCAAAGCCTATTTCTAAGCTATGTAAAGGATATTTATGGTATGTTTAACTTATGGTCATGTTCCAGAATGTTCGTTACAGTTCAAATTGGCATACTTTCGCAGTTTGTCAAGTTTAGTCCCTGTAAGCGAATTAACTTGTTTTTGCAATACCAAAGCCTTCAAAACTTATTTCTAAGTTATGTAAGGGTTATTTAAGGTATGTTAAGCATATGTTGATGTTCCGGAGTATTTTTCGCGTTAAAATGAGTACGTTTACGCATCAGTCTGCTTATAACTCTCCAGAAAGTGATATAGAGTTTGAAATTACACAAAAGTCAAAACATGAAAAAATGTCAAACATAAATAAACAAACATTGGGATCAAATAACTTTGTTTTATTGATAACCGAACTGTTCACAATGATTACAAGCACAGATGTTACATTCATGCTAGCATATAAAGCTAAATCAGCCACTTCGGCGTAAGACGTCGCCAATTCTACGTCTTCTTCTTTGGACCAATTTTCGGATGAGGTAGACATTTTTCTTGAATGAATTCGTTTTGGTATTCAACACTTGAAAGGCTTTGTTTGATATGAACAAACTTGAATGGTTCTATGCCTCCATATATATATATGTGTGTGAATGTGAATGGTTTGTAGTAAATTAATTAATAAATAATTGAATGTATTAAATAAACATTAAAAGTCACCAAGATTATATGATGGATAGGTATTTTGAAATACATATTCCTGAAACTCTTCTGCTTCAACTTGAACAACCTCAGGATTGGTAGACGATTTTTTCTTTGAACCTCGACGCGAAGAATTCTGGGAAGGCATGGGGAGTGTGCAACTGTCACGATGATGGTCGTACGTTTTAAACCTACTACAATATAAACGAGTGGGTTCTTCTCCGATAGATAAGATTCTTTTCCCCTCCATTGGACGACTGGCTTGACGTTTAGTAATGCGTGGTGGCAGAAGATTAATAAGGTCATCAGGTACTTCCCATTCAGATTTATGCGGCAGTCGACATACCGCTTCCTCATACGTTCTCTTGTAAACCTCATTGCTATAATAAGAAAACGCATATTGACTGCAACTCGTTTCACCTAGAAATCTGGAAACGGCAATCACATGGCCACACGGAAACCCTGATACCTGCCACACCCGACAACTGCATGTTTGGTTCGAGAAGTCGACAAGGCCCCTTTTTTTCCCATCTTCAACGTCAAAAGTATTTTTTCCAATGCCATCAACCGTCCACGTCCTAGACTTTCATATCTTTTTTTCTATTTTTTTCTCAGCCCATTCTGTAAGCAATTGCTTACCATGTATACCCTGATTTCGGCGATCATAAAACCAACCTTATACAGAGTGTCGAAAAAATTCGACCAGTTGGGTTATTGGCATTTTCCTCTGGTGTCTAGATAGAGCATTCATAGACTCTGCACTGTTAGATGTCATATAATGATATCTTTTGCCAGTACAGTGTGCTCTAGACCATTTATGAAAACCAATGCTTATAAGAGTTTGTCGAATTCTCGGTACAGCTGCACAAAGCGCGTCGAACGATTCTTCGAAATCGGACATCCTATAGGATTTACAAGTCTTCCACCAGAGGCTCTCGTGTTCCTTTTTCTTGTTGGACGGTAAACGAAGATTGACCATCAAATGCCAGCAACACAGGCCGTGAAAGGCTTCTGGAAAAACATCACGTACGGCTAAGTGAATGGAGTTTGCACGATCATATATGATGGCCAACTCCGGATGAACACCGATACACTCTCTTAATTTGGACAAGAACCAGGTCCAGGACTGCCCGTCCTCAGATTTACCAATGCCGTAGCCGATAGGCAAAATCTGATTGTTTCCATCCATGGCAACTGCCAAAAACATTGTGCCTTTAAACTCCCCTTTTAAATGAGCCGCGTCTATGATAACAACAGGTCTTAAGTTGTTAATAAAAGTCCGAACCTGAAAGATAAAAAAATATAAATATGTAGCAAAAATTATATAAATTTTTTTTATGTACATTTAGGACCAAAATTACCGCAGCACCAATGGCGACAAATAACATTTCAAAACGACTCTCGTTGTCTGTCAATATATGTGTCACTGTTCCTGGATTTGCCTTCTTCAAATTGTGACAATATAATGGAAGTTCGGCAAAAGAATCCCCCAATGTTCCTTGCAGATTTTGTAACGCGTTACATTTACCCCGCCAAGCTTGCATGTAAGATAAATTAACTTCAAAATTTTGTCTAAAATCGTTAACAATATCAGTAGCTCGGTAAATGCGACCACCTTCCTTCAATTGTTCTTTTACATAACTTCCAACAACACTCGGGTTTGCTTGACGCAGACATGGATGCGTCTGCGTCTTAGAACATGTATGTTTGTTGTTAAAATATTTTATATAAAATACATCACTAGATTGACGACTACAAGCTCTAAAAAGCCACTCGCAGTCGTCATTTACACATGATGCGACATAACTTTTTTTTGATGACCTTTTTACTTTATATTCGAAACATTCTTCAAGACATAATCTTCCTAGTTCGATTTTCATCTCTTCTTTGTTTCTAAAAAGATACCCTTCTTTTAACCGACAATGTGACCCAACTTTTTCTATAACATTAAAAGAAACAGGTGATTGCTTTTCAGAATCAATTTCAAAATTATCTTTATCACAATCATTATAATCATTAGTTTCAAAAACATTTTCGTTTAAATCGGGGCATTTGAAATTAGTGCGTTGACTTCCAGAAGACGAACCAACGCCAATTTCTTGAACTACATATAATTTAAAAAGATCATAGGGATTTTTTTCAATAAGCTGAAAAAAAAGGAAAGATCATAATCATTAGTTAAATCAATGGGATCAGTAAAATATGACATTTTGTATGACACACGTGTGATATTTTGAACACCAAAAATCTCAAAAAGATATCTTACAAATTCACTATACGAAATATTACTGTTCGGGATTTCTAAAAGACGTCTTACTGATTGAGAATCAACAACATATTCCATGTTGTTATTAATAACTTTCCAGTTTCCACCAAGGTATACAACAAATCTAAAACCCATATTGAGAGTAAAATCACACGTGATGTCTCTTGTTACACTTCCTGGGTCTCAATACTGCCTATTTAAAAGAAAAGAATCAAATGTTTATGAAATCCGTATACAATCTAAAGCGTCCACACGTGATTTATCCGTCCTTCGTACAATTTTAAAGCGTCCATCAGGTTGCGTCAGTCCGTACGGTACGTTGACGCCTTTGGCGTCGGCGGGGACTTCCCTTCTGCGTCGGCGGGACTTCCCTTTCGCGTCGGCGGGACTTCTGGTTGCGTCGGTAGTCTCCTACTGCGTCGGCGGGACTTCCTTTTGCGTCGGCGGGCCTTCTTTATTGCGTCAGTGGGACTTCTCGATTGCGTCAGACAGACCGTTCCCGTTTTTCAATGTTAATTAATGGAGATGGTCAGAATTTTTCTTTAATTTATAAAATAATTCGCTAAAATAATCATTATATAAGAAAATTATTTACTTTTTCCAATATTTTAATATTCATAGGACTATAAATACTACTCTAAAAAAATAATAGTTTGGATATTAGTTAATATGGAGGGTTAAATTAATATTTAGTGTAACTTTAAATGAATATATTATTTTAAATGGTTGTTAAAAACTTAAAACGGCGTTGAGTTTAATGAATATATTTAATGTAACTTTAAAATTTTACTACAATTGAACTACAATTAAAACATAAATCAGTAAATTTTATAACTTTATTATGATTCAATACAAAGTACATAAAAAACATAACACAAAAAAATACAAACATAATCATTTGAACTAGAATACACCAAACCGCTACTTCCAACTGGGTAGGAGATCCGGATTCGGAATCCGAAATTTGCATCAAAACACCTAGCAATGATAAAGATGGGTCGTGAACTGGTAAGTTCCATCAACCCACCTTTATATTGGCCTAGGTGATATGTAACGGGTTGTTCACATTTTCTTCAACAGTTCGCCAGCTTCAATGATATTTGGAGATCTGGCAAACACATTGGTGAACAACCCGTTTGGACTCTTCACGTGTCCGTTGTAGATGAGTTCTTGAACCCGATCGACCCCGCAGAGCACGTGGAAGAGGATATCCGATCACATCCGATTAAATCGGAGAAGATCTGTGTCCGTTGTAGATGACTTCTTGAACCCGTTTGTTGAATTCGAAATCAGGGGGTCTACCCATTTTTTGAAGCTGTGAACTGAGAACACTAATGGGGGGTTAGAGGATATGTTGAACAAAAGATTGTATACATAAACAGCGTTGAACTTAAAAAAAAAAAAATTAAAAAGCGTCGGCCAATGCTCAAGCGTCCGCCAGACCTCTTTAAAGCGTCGGGCAAAGCTAAAGCGTCCGCCAGACCTCTTTAAAGCGTCGGGCAAAGCTAAAGCGTCCGTTCAGTCTATTTAAGGCGTTGGCCAGACAATTACGGTGCGTCAGCGGGACGCTTGGGGAAAGTGTCGGCCAGACCATTGCGGTACTTTAGCCGGACCATTACGGTGCGTCAGCCATATACATCGTCAGCCGCTTTAAAAACGATATGAAACCAGGGACGCAAGCCGTGGAATCATTGCGTCACCGACGCATAAACAATAATTAACAGACGCTTGAACATATTCTACACGTGTAGGACAGGTGTCAGATTGTATGGAATGGACGCATCAACATGAAACACGGACGCTTCCGAGCCTGTGAGGACCTTCCAACGACGCAGGAAGGTGACAAATTCGCAAGTGCACATGGTCAAACGACATTTTCGTAATTTTCCCTAAAAAAAATTATTTTTAGAGAACATAATCTTTAGTTAATACGTATGCATACTTACGTCACCATGATATATTCAGATTCAACTAATTGATGTAGGAAAGTCAGTATATATTTGTTTATTTTATGATATACATCGTAAGCTCACGCGTATACGTCACCATGCTCCAATAATTAATGTAAAGTATATATGGTTCTCATTTGCCTTCAGTTTTTTCATACAAACTTACGTATCAAATTTCTTCTTCTTCTTCTTCTTCATCTCTCTCTCTCTAAACATTTATAAGATTTGGTTGTTTAGACAGACAGCAGGACTCTCTCTCTCTCTCAAAACATTTATAAGATTTGGTTGTTAGCAGGAAATATGGCTGAGGTGTTGGATAGCAGGATTCATATCTTGAATGATGATGATGAAATCATAAGCAATAATATGCAGTTGCAGTTAGAGCAATCTGATTCCAAAGAAGACCGGAATGAGATATATCAACCACCAGACGAATGGCTTCCAATTACCCAATCAAGAAGAGGGAATTCATGGACTGCTACATTCCATTTGCTTTGCTCTGGAATCGGAACCCAAACACTCTCTCTACCCATCGCCTTCCTATACCTTGGCTGGTAATTTTCAAAATTTTATAAAGCTAAGTTTTTTTTTTGTCTTCTGAAACCAGTGACATCATATCTTGCCAAGAGTTGCAAATCATGAATTCATCTTCCTTTGTTTATAATTTTTAAAATTAAAACAAATTTAAATACATAATGTTGTTTTATCTCTTCTATCACACTTCTATATAGATTTTATTAAAACTGAGTTTAATAAAATAAAGTAATTTTGAGATTGCCAAACTATGTTGTGTTTAAATAATATTCTTTTCCTATTAAAATTTATATAGAAATATAGAATAAACAATGTGTTTGAAATAATAAAATTTAAAAATGAAGGAAATTAAATTCGTGGTTTGCAAGTATGAATTGAAGTTGAACTCAATTTCAAGACAACTGATTTCAGAGTTGGAGACTAGTTATACACTTTTAATTACTAGAATAAAAATAATACTACTTTTTCAACCCTTTTTAAGACCTATTTTTAAAATAATAATAATAATTCCACCAACTAGCTTTCTTCTGTTTTAGTTCACGTATTTAAAAAAAGTTGATTAAAAAATACTCATTGTCTTTTATTATTATATATCACACCATGATACACGTTGATTTAAAAATGCTCATTGTCTTTTATTATTATATATATATCACACCATTATACACGTTTGTTGCAGGTTTTGGGGGATTATGTGTTTGTCTGTTGCATTTGTATGGCAGCTATACACCATTGGAGTGCTAGTGAGTCTTCATGAATCGGTCCCTGGTACTCGTTTCAGTAGATATCTTCAACTTTCTATAGCTGCTTTTGGTATGAACATAACCTCCCTTTTAAAGCAATTAAGATATAAAGATAGGATCTTTACATAACATGATTGTCCACTTTTTGAATGACTTTTGTAGGTGTAAAATTGGGGAAACTTCTAGCCATTTTCCCTATAATGTATCTCTCAGGAGGCACATGTGTGATGTTCATAATCACAGGGGGTGGAACCATGAAGCTTTTCTATCAACTCTTGTGTGGGGATTGCTCTTCCAAACACCCTTTGACAACAACAGAATGGTTCTTGGTTTTTATTACTCTGGCAATTCTTGTCTCTCTATTTTGTGCAAACTTGCATTCGGTAGCTTTGATGTCGTTTCTTGGAGCAACAATGGCTGTTGGATACTGTACAATATTATGGATTGTGTTTGTTGCAAAAGGGAAGGTAGATGGCGTTGTGTATGATCCATCAGAAGCCGTCTCATCAGAATCTGGTCGTGTTCGAAGTATTTTTAATGCACTTGGAATCATTGCAGTTGCATTTAGAGGACATAATGTTGTGTTAGAGATACAGGTACGTTTCATTTGTAACATATCGTGTTATGATTACATCAATCACAAATCTAGTAAGGCTACAATACACTTATAGAAAACTAGATCGTTTCGGATAACAATATTCGTCAGAATTGTGTATAAAACTACCATTAACCACACCTTTCCGAACAAGTTTTTCCAACGTATTCAATACACACATATTTTTCCTACACTATTTCAAGATAAATCAACTAATTATGCTTCCTTGATATGTTATAGGGTACAATGCCATCAACCCCAAATCGCTCATCATCAAAGTTCATGTTAAAAGGAGTGGTAGCATCATATCTCATTATTGCAATGTGTTTCTTCCCCCTAGCAATTGTTGGATATTGGGCATTTGGAAACAAGGTTAGCAAAACTGAAACTTTTATTTAACAACCTTCATAGTTAAAATGAATTCTTGTATGAACTCAATATACTTTTATAAATGATTGCAGCTTCCAATCAACGGAGGAGTGCTAATTGCAATCTCAACCACCCTTAACTACCACATGTCTAAACCATTGCTAGGTCTCATATACATGCAGATCATTATAAGTTGTGTCACCGCTTTCCAAATCTACAGCATGGTTGTGTATGACAACTTGGAGCGCGTATACGCAAGCCGAGCAAAACACGAATGCACAAAGTTAGTTCGTATGGGTATCCGGATTTTCTTTGGAGGCTTGACCTTCTTTATATCTGTGGCGTTTCCATTTCTGCCAAGCTTAGCACTAATTATCGGAGGGATTTCTTTGCACTTGACGTTTGGTTACCCATGTCTCATGTGGATTGCGATCAAGAGACCGCCAATAAAATCTGCAAAGTGGTGGCTTAACCTTGCGCTTGGTTGTTTAGGCACGGCACTGAGTGTTTTGGTAGTTCTTGGTGCAGTATGGAACTTGGTTTGTAGAGGTTTAGATGCCAACTTTTTCCATCCACGATGAAATAGGACTTGTTCAACTCAACTCATCATATTGCATTAGAGAACTTGGAAGTTTTAGGGGTTGAATCACTTCATCTTACTTGACAACTAAGATACAAGCAGTACACATATTAATTAATGATATGAGATCTAACTTGAAAAAAAAGATAAAAACTCTTCATGTTAAATTGTATGAAGATGTTTTGCAAAATTGTTGTAAATCTTAAGACACTTGCTAGAAATATGGTGTTTATTTTTTTTATTTCAAGAAACAGTGTTAATGTAATTGCGCAAATCCGAATTAATGTATCTTTTTTGAATTACCAAAATTGTATTTTGTTATCTAATGGTTATTAACAACTATGTTGGCATTATCGTCTCTTTTTGTCTGGTAACGTGCATTCGTGACCTCTTTTTTCGAACCCAAAAATATACCGCCCAGAACTTGTCATACAAACATCTTATTCAATTAACAAAGAACTTGTCATACAAACATCTTATTCAAGAATCATATTGACTTACCAAATTGGCCAACTCATGCGTCTGAAACTTTGAAGCGTCTGAGATGAAGATGGGATGCGTCTGAAATGAAGATGGGATGCGTCTGAAAGATGGGATGCGTCTTGGAGCGGCATGTGTCCTTCAAGCACGGGATGCGTCTTAGGAGCAAAAACCAATAAAAAATGGACACGTGGCTACGGGATGCGTCCTTGGAGCGAGGGATGATGCACGGGATGCGTCGGGCAAGTTTCCGGCGATGTTTTCCGGCGTGTTGCAGGTTTCCGCCATTTTTCTAGCGAGTTTTCCTGAATATTATTTATTTTCCGGCGAGTTTTCCTGAATATTATTTATTTTCCGGCAAGTCCCTCAAGTATTACATTTATCCTCAAGATCATGATCCCCCATGATTACGATCTCCCATGATTACTATTATAAAAGCATCATGGTCTTGATAAGGTCAGAAGTCGGAACGGGAGCTGGCTTTGAAGTCATTTAAAAGTGGGAGCTGGCTTGTGAAGAAAGTAGTAATCATGGGAGATGTATGCCTTTATAAAAAGCTGCAGACCCAAGAAAAGGCTGCAAGCCTCAAGTATTGAAATGACACTTGTCCATTTTCTATTGGGTTTCAGTAACACTCTGCAAAAAGACGCATCAAGTACTTGAGGCGTCTGTATATGGACGCTTCAAGTGGCTATTTTCGTAATTGGTGTGGGTCAATGGCTATTTTCGTAATTTCCTCTAATAGAAAACATGATAAAGTTGTGGACCCATTACAGCAGAGACATTAGTACTGCAACAAAGATTAATGTAGACGACATCCTTCTCAGATTAGTCGAGTCCTCGTTTTGGGTGTATGTTAATTATGGTGATTATGAGTTTTTGATGAACTCGGGTTTGGAAGAGAGATAGAGAGAGAGAGAAGAGAGAGGGAGGAAGTAGAGTTGTATTGATGTTAAAGTGTCTAACTATCTTTCTAATGATCTCCTTATATACACTAAAGTGAAATTATGTCCATCAAACAATTACCAACTAACATAATAAGGTTTAATTAGTTATTCTGACCTATTTATTATAGAAATGATTAATGTTGGCCATATAGATAAATATATTACTTATATGTAATCTTCTAATCGTCAACGTGTTCGACTAATCATTGATTATGAGTATTAGATAAGCCTGATCAAGAGTTAATACTCATTTTAGCTTTAAACCAAAATCGTAGAAGAGAAATACAGTCGTTAAGTCAGTATTCAACTCAAGACCCCGTTAATCATACTACAACTACCCTCAAATTTAACACCTAAACAGTTAGGATCAAAATCACAAATAAGCTTTTTCTACGTTTGATTTGTATAAGTGTTTGTCTATATGTCACTATACATGCATAACATATTTAGAGATATTCGAAATCAGAAATAAGGAAATTTCATTAACATAAGTAAATACAATATGAAAATAAATAAGGTCTTTAGTAAATCACATATTCGAAACATGTTCTATAAACTTTAGATGGGAGACCTTTAGTTGTCAGATCCGTAAACATATTTTTATACTACATACAAAGTTTAATATTCTCAACTAGATCATGTACGAACAAATACTTTGTATCAAGATATAAACTATCTCTAATCGAACTGTTACTGTTCAGGAAACTAACAGTAGCTGAATTGTCACACCCCCAAAATCCACAAGCGGATTATCACCGCATGGAGGCGTGACATGACCAGGATCAAGCCACCAATCATATTGAACAATGTATTTAAAATAGATAAAACCCAACCACGCAATATAATTGGTGATCAAAAACTAGTTAACCAAGTTCAAATTAAACAGCAGAAGCATAACACGTAAAACAAAACATAAGTTCAATAAGTTCATAAGTTTAAATGTTTAACATGGAACTCAATAGTCCATGTCCCACAACGATCACTCCTCCCTGTGCAAGCTCCATGAGCACCTAACGACCTGCAAGGCATGTAACAACAAATCAACAACAAAGTTGAGCGAGTTCACAGTTGGGTGTTTGTTTTAGGTTGCTTTCGAAAACATAGTTTGTCTTTAGCTGGCTTACTTGCCGTGGGGGTTACCCCATAGTTGAAAACATGATTAACCAATTCCTTCTTTCCCAAACCATACCCATAATTAGTGGGGGCTTCCCCATGTGAACCACTAGACCGTTACCATATCGACTACTGACGAAAGTAAGTTGTGCCCTAAGTCAATGTCTATCATCATTGACTGTTTGCCATGATCCATTAGTACACGCCCGTCCTACCGGCACGGTGTGAGGTTTGTCAAACCTAATAGCGCTATTAACTAATGACCCGCTACCCATCGGCCTCGGCGATTAAGTCGATATAAAATGAGGGACTTAGGTGATAGAGTTTTGGCTAGTAGTTTAAGGTTGTTGTCCTACCCAAGGAGGACGAACGTACGTATTCTACCCAAGGAGAATATGCAGGATTAATATTGGCATCCTACTTATGGAGGATGGCGGTACATATCCTACCCAATGAGGATATGTAGGTTCCATTTTAGTTTCTTAACCCATTCCCAAACCACCGGGAATCCCAAGCCTTGTAGAAAGTGTGAACTTACCTTGGTTTGCTCGGTTAGATTAGTTACTCTAATAATCAGGAATCAAGCACGTCCTAATAAGGTACAGATAACAATCAGTTTTTCGTGCATGCATAACACGTATCCTACGTACGGTTTATCTACTCATTACTTCTATCACATACCACACAATTCTAATGTCACACACTGACTTTTACGGAAGATCATAGTTTAAAATACATTTGTAACACTTGTTAGAAAATATTTTCTATGTGTTGGAATTTTTAGAAAATTTCGCCATAGTTTCCTTTGTAAATGGAGGCGTCCATGCTATTAAGCATATCATTTTCTTTTCCAAAAATCATTCAACAATCAACAACAATTTACCAAGAGCAAACTATTCCATTTACAAGCCAACATGAACTTGATGTCTCATAAAAACGCGTAGTAACTTAGTGAGGCGTTTAGTGGGTTTAGTTACCCTCCAAAGTGTGTTTACTTTATTTAAAATCTCATTCTCCGGATTTTTAGATGTTCACAACTTGTAAACATATTTTACAAAAATATTTATTTACAACATTTTCATGTGTCACTAGTATCCATATACTTACTTTATTTCCAAAAATAGTGTAAGGATCATGATCTTTCAAACCCGTCTTTTAAACTTGGTTTATTTAGGAAAATCATTCACAAGCCTTGGGTTTACAAGTTTACTAGTTCACTAGGTTTATTACTTTGTAAGAAAAATCATTTTTACTTTCAAGTTCATGTTAGTCTAAAAGATGATTATTTCATGAAAGCACATAATCATCTCTAACTTGTTAAACCATATTTTTAATCATACTTTAACATGTTCCATATGATGATCAACCATCATATTACTAGTAATCAACAAGTAATCATCCACATATTCAAAATAACCACATTCTAGCAATATTTCATTATGTTTCATCTTTTGTAAGCTTATTTTTCATGATTTATGTTTATGCTCTTTTGGTGTTCTTATGTTCTCATCATAATATATCTATTAACCACTAAAAACATGAAGCATCAAGAGTGTAAAGAAGTCTTACAACTAGCTTAAAGCTAGGGAAGAAACAAGGGAGAAAAATGAGTAGATAAAAGCTTGTGGTAGAGGTCCTTCAAGATCCGAGTGTTCCACACCTTCTAAACCACCTTGTATCACCTTGAATGAAGCTTGGATTTGATGGAGGGAAATAAAAAATGGTGGGAGTGTAAGGGGGTGTTTCGGCCGTGACTTGCAAGAGGGGAGGAGAAGAGAGTTTGTGATGTGTAATGTGATGAAGATGGTGAGTATACTTATAATCCATTATGTGTTATTATCCAAAGGTCACCATGTTCCCCTAAGTACAACCCATGTCCACTCAAGATCTCATGGAAGATTACTAGAGATCTCATGGAAGATTACTAGAGATCTTTTGGGAGATTACACAATCTTGAGGTGGGCCATGCTTCATGACCAAAAATTACAATGGGGGGGGGGGTTAATTGTAAATTAAATGGTAAGTAATTTGTTAGTGGAAGGTTATGTGGTAAAAGTCTAGTGTTATGTCTTATATGTATTGTGTAGTGTGTTATAGTGCTCGGGAGTCATAACTAGCTCAGAAAAATAAAAACAATGTTTCTTGCTATATTTTAGTGTTCCGGGTAATGTCCGGTTGTTTGGTTAGATACCGTTCCGTTAAAGTGCTAAGTTATTCCATATAGTGTCTTTTATGTATCTTTTTGTAACACTTTTAATTCCCAACACTTAGGAAAGCATACAGGACTATTTAGTCAATTTTCTGCACAAGACTAGTATGTTAACAAGCACATGTAAGTATGACGCAGTAATCAGAAAGCAGTTAAGTAATTCAGCACAGTCATCAAGCACTTTAATTAACATTAATTAATCGTACGGATACATGTAATTATGAGGGTTGTCACATGAATTATCACAGTAAACCTTCAATAGTCTAGAAATGGAATTAACGATTTTGAGCCAAGTGATCAGATTCTTAAGCAACAATTCATGACAGGTTGCGTTGTAAACAACAATGTATTGTGCCATCATTGTGGATGTTGTGGTTAACTATGTTTATGACTCTTCCACGAAATGGGTCCACCTGCTAACATAATGATATACTCCAAAATAGATTTCTTGATATCTTTGCATTTAGCAAAGTTAAAATCAGAATAACCTACCACTTCTAAATTATCACTTCTTCTATAAGTCAGTTTATAAGTGTTTCGTCCCTTGTAGATATCGAAGTACTTTCTTAGTTGCTTTCTGTGATCAAAACCATGATTACTCTTTTATTGGCCTAGCATTCCAGCAACATAAGGGATATCTAGGCAAGTACAAACTTGAGCATACATAAGGATCCCGACTACGGGCGCCTAAGGTATCAGTCTCATTTTCTCCTTTTCAACCTTTGTTTTCGGACACTGGAATAAACTGAAAATATACCCCTTAACTTGTTAGTGCATTATGTCTGTAGCTTTCGTCTGTACCGAGTCTATGTATTTTGTCCTGTAATGTGTCGTTGTACATTTGTGTATGTATGTATTTTGTATCTAGACGTAATGGGAGACGGTACGTAAGTTTGTCAAATGTGAGTAGGGGTCTTAGTTTAGAACCTTTTGCCATTTTGTGTAAGCGAAGCTTTGTACTGTTTGCATCAGGATCTTTGTACTTTCATATCAGCTAATGAAATTGGACATGTTTATCCTTGATATCGTTGTTGATGATTCTCTGACGATGCCGAGGGATTCCGCACCTCTGTATTGATCGATTCGCATCACGTTCTTCATCTTAGAGTGAACCGACTCCTGTCTGCAGTGCGCTCACAAGTGGTATCAGAGCCACAGGAGGTCAAATCGGAGATAGTTACAGACAATTTACGGACAAATTGGACTAAAATTGACATAAAACTGATCGGAATCTATCGTAACATAATCCTACAAAGTTTCAATCCAAAATTCGAGCTAAAACACGTTCAAATTGATCAAAAACTATGAACTGTTCATCGCACTTGCTGACGTCACTCATCCGATCGGATTGCCATCTGATCGGATTGCACTAGATATTATTCTAAGTTTCTTTGCTGGCGTCATACTCATCCGATCGGATCGCCATCCGACCGGATAAGTATTGTTGTGTTTAGAGTTCAAGTTCAATCCAACGAACGACCATCCGATTGGATCGCCATCCGATCGGATTGCCATTCATCACTTGGCATACTTGTTGCTCAGTTGATTGTGGTCATCCGTACGACCGGCCATTCGATCCAAGTGTTTGTGTTTGACTTTTTGAAATTTGACCAAGTGTTTGATTTTTCAGGTACGATCATGGCAGACGAATTCTTGAACCCTTCCAGCGATATTTTTGCATACAACACAGGAGACACAACCTCCTGCACGAATACAAACACGAACCCAAAGACTGCTACAAAGGCGATTTCTGACTCCCTGAGCGTCGATAATGCATACGGCACGTACAACAAACCTCCAAAGCTAATGGCGATCGAGGACTATAATAGATGGGCGAAGAGGTTCAATGGGTGGTGAAAGGCGTTTGCGTACGATAGCTGGAGATGTATGAAAAATGGTTTCACTGCCTCAAGGCTAGATCATGAGAACTTGATTGACAATGAGCATGAAGTTTTTATAGCTGAACAGAAATGCATTGCTCTACTACATCAGTCCGTTCGAGATGATATCATATCATTGATTGACTATGTTAACTCAAAAGATTTATGGGAAAAACTCGAGAAGAAATGTACACGGGGTGAGGAAATCGTGAAAAATAAGAAAAGTCTGTTGAAAAAGGAATTTGATTTGTTTACATGTATGAAAAATGAGAGTGTATGCCAAATGATTGAAAGATTCTGTCATCTGAAGGCAGAATTAATCAGATATGGAATCAAGAAAGACGAAGATGAGATGGTTGGCAAAATGTTCGAGGCTTTGCCAAACGAGCAAGACTGTCAATATTTCGGTCTAGTGTTCAAAAACACCAAACCAGCAGCAGAAATGACGGTAGATTGGTTAATCGAACGACTTGAAGGTCATGAGCTGGAGATAAAGAAGATGAACAAAGTGAGCAGTACGCCATATCAACAAAACGTTGATCTATACTATCGGGGCAGTATGATTCCCAAGGTCACTTCACCAAAAACTGCCTTTAGTGCTGAGAGTTCTAATGCTGTGACACCAGAGAAGACCAGCAGTAGTACTTCACCAAACAACGGTTATAACGGAACTGGTTCGAGTACATCTTCTTCATCCGCACCAAACAATCTGCAGTCACAAAATGCTCCAAAGAATGTATTCCAGTGCAACATTGTTGTTAATCTGAACAATGCTCAGAATTTCAACGAAGAAACATCAAAGCAGCAGATGGTATTCCTTGCATCGATTCTGGAGTCGTACGAACGTTTAGTAGCTGGAAGGATTGGGAACACCAATCTCACCAAAGAGGACTGCGATCAAATCGATCCAGAGGAGATGGAATTGATAGATATTCGCTGGTGCATGGCAAGTGTGATTCGCAGAGCGCAAAGGTTTATGGAAATTACTGGCAGAAACTCTATTGGAGGTCCTTCAATGAAGCTTGGATTCGAAAAATCCAAAGTGACTTGCTTCAAGTGCAAGCAGAAAGGACACTTCAAGCGTGAATGTCGAAACTCTGCAACTGATGAGACAACAAATTCTTTTCACGATGATTATTATAGAAAGGTCGTTTATCATCGAAACCTTGAGGAGCCACCGAGAATGAAGCAGATTGAGGAAACTCCAAAAGAAAAATCAAGAGCTTTAGCGGTGATCCAGGATGATGAAGGTTTTGATTGGAGTGAATTTTTGCCTGACGAAGACGTTGTTGGTTTTACATTTCTGGCAACTACAACAGAGTCAACATACAATCGTGAAAAGACTAGAGCACAACATATGAAGAAAAAGATCTACGAAGCTTGGAAAGAAGCCAAAAAGGCAAAAAGATGGGATCCGGATCGTGAATGTTACTTAGATCCAAAGGGCAACATCTGCGTTGATCCATCAACAGTTGATGTCGAACCTCTCATGAAATCAATACCAACAGCTGAAGAACAAATCAAGATCGACGATGCAAAGAGAGCCGAAAAAGAAAGGCTCATAAAGGAGAGTCATCAAGAATACCTGTGTAACGCTCGTATTTCCATGTTCTTAGAAAATACAAGTTCGTTTCTCTATTCTAATGCCCACAGTCGAAATCTGAAGGAAAACCAGATTAAAAACGACAAATGACGAACGTGCAACCAAATTCGATTTCCGACATACAATTCAAGCATTTTCGACATTAAATAAATTATTACCACATTTTACGACGCTCGGATCCTAGACTGGATCTCGTAGACACGACTGGGCCGCTCAAAAACCCTAAAATACTGGTTCAACGGGCCTTGGGCCCAACACACAAGCCTACCTAAACCCTAATCTTTATAAAACACACTTACACACACTCAAACACTCACACACACGCCGCATACTCTCTGCCTCCCCTCTAGCTCCGGTGACCGGAGACGCATCTCCTGCCAGTTTCCGACGTCGACCTCCGACCATGCACATCCCCTCCCTCTTCGGCAAACCGCCACACCACAACACCCCTCCAATTAGACTCTCTCCTCTCCTCTCCCGCTACATCAGGTCGTCAGCGACCTCTCTGACACCTCTTTTCTCCGGCAGACACCCACCACCACTCACCTTCTTCTTGTATCTAGAACAACCACACCACCCTCGAGGAGTTCCGACAACGGCAGACGGGGAGAGAGAGAGAAGTAAGAGAGAGAGAGAGAGAAAGCACAGCCGACTGGCGGACCCGGCGGCGGTACAAGCGGCGACGACGGTGGCGGTGGTATCTTGCCGTCAGGTTTCGTTTCGGAGCTCGAGTAGTTCAAATTTGTTCTCCGGGTCTTCTCGGGTTTTCATGGCTCAGGTCAGATCCAACAGGTTAGATTTCTAATTTGTTTCGAGTTGGTTTGGTTACGGGTTAGCACGGGTGCTTGTATCGGGCCTGGTCCAGTTGGGATTCGAGTATGTTTTGTCTAAGTCAAGTCACGGTTTAGCAGGTTTGGTGTTCCGGGTCACTGGGTTCGAAGTTGGTTCAGTTTTGTTTCGGGTTTCGGTTTCAGCTTAATCTCAGTTTTGGTTTGGGTTACAAACCCGGTTCGGGTTACAAACCCAGTTCGGGTCAGAGCTTGTTTTAGTCTCGAGTCTGGTTCGACTCAGGTACAGGGTCCGGGTTAGTTGCAGACGGCTTCGGTTCAACCGGTTTGGTTCGAAGTTCAGACTCGGGTGCAGTCTCGGTTCAGATTCGATGTCCGGTTCATTGTTCAGTCAACTGTGGTTAACTCCAGTAAACTGTGGTTAACTCCAGTCAACTGTGGTCAAACACAGTCAACACCGACTCGGTAAAAAGTTAAATAATGTGAATCTTGTTCTTATTTTGTTTATATTTAATTAATACAATTCGAGCTAGAACCAACAAATCAGGATGTAAATTTATCGTATCGTTGGTATTATATAGATCGATTAGTACTTGACAAAAATTACATTTTGTTGCGCACTCGACGGAAGCTATACATTGAGATTACATTATTCTTTTCGCTTTGGAAAATTATAACAACGACATGCCTTGTCGGGATTGTCCGAAAACAGAGGAAACTCTGCCCGATTTTCGTTATATATATATATATATATATATATATATATATATTTATACTAGTCGTTTACCCGCGCGATGCGGCGGGAAACGTATCACTTAGGTTGGTGAGTTTAGGGCTATGTACGGGGATTTAGTTTCCGATGTGGCGTGCGACGACGATGGTGGCAGTGTAGCAGAACGTGAGGGTCGGTTGCGGCCTTCTTCAGCGGCAGAGAATCAGCGGTGTGCGGCGATTGGTGGTTTCGTGGTGGCGTTTGGTGGTTATTATGTGACGGCCGATTACCGGCTTCAATTGAAAACAAATGTGTGATTCTAGTTATGTTATGAGGGGTTTCAAAGATATGGGTAAATCAACCGTTTTGAATATTGAATCGATCATCAGTTACAATGAGGCCTTCGTCAGTGGCGAAGCTTGACGTTTTCGACCGAGGGAGCAGGGTAACTATGTAAAAAACATTTAAAAAAAGAAAGCACTGACATCTGCCCGATGCGACAAAGGCAACATATTACAACGTCACACTCTAAAGCTTGAAAATTTTCGAGGTTTGTTGGGTGACTAAGAACATCCAACAATGTACTTATTCGATTCATGCTTCTATCATTGTAGATGCCCTTAAAAAGTTCATCACCAAACCTGGAACCAAAAGAATACGGGTTAGTTCGGTTTATTAAGCTCCTTATGCCAAAGGAATATGGTTTGTTAAGCTCCTAATGAATCGAAGGAGTTAGCAAAGAGGCATAAAAGTGTTAACTCGGTTTGTTAAACACGTTACGTCCCACACAAAAAAAAATTAGTTATCTATATTTGGTTAAAGATGAGAAAATTAAAGTGTAATTAGTGTTTAAAAAACCAATTTACCCAAATGGACCTTTTGCATTAAAACAAAAAAATAATATTTTAATAAGTATCTTAAAATGTCCTTTTAAAATGCATTATATTTATAGATATTGAGAGAAATTACATAGTTCATCTATGCATAGTTTTTTACAGAATGACAGTTTTAGGTGACATATATAAGACCAATACCGTTTATCAAATAACATAGTTTTAGGGAACACATTTTCATCCATGAACCGTATGTTAAGACATGATTAGCAGTGTCGAGGCAATATATGCTGGTGATCGATCAATTGAGCTGTGTTTCTTTTGTAAAACCACTCACAGACTGCTTCGGCAATAGCCTGGACCAATAGCCACTTTTAACCGGACCCACCATTCCATATTTGACACATTTTTGCCAACGGGGTGTAGATTATCGTGCAGGGTACCGTTTGGCATGTATTTGTAAACTAAAAGCCGTTCATGTTTTGTGACACAAAAGCCTAAAAGTGGGACCAGGTTCCAGTGTTTCACGTTCCCAAGTGTTGCCATTTTTTATGCGAATTCTTTCTCGGAATGCCATGTGTCTTCAAGTGTTGCTTTGTATGAAGAACCCGTTCTTCCCGACCCGATTATGTTGTCTTTGCTAAAACTGTTGGTGGCTTTCATCAGATCACTCAATCTCATCTTTGAAACTGGATTTTCAAACATTGAGAGCTGGAATTACAACAAAAGTTGGTTAATAACTTAACATGAAGCAAAAATAATTAACATATGAATCGAAAATTCGATCCATTTATTTATGAGCAGGTCAATCCTAGTTATGTTTAAAAGGAAACGAGTCAAAAGCCACAAAAAGTGTATGTTTTATGCATATAACATCCTAACCCATTCTTATTTAATTATATAAATTATTATGAAATAACAAAAAGTTTGTAATCATATTTGGCACACTTATTATTTATAAAAGTTAAACTTTTCGGACAAAAGGTTTTGGGTCAAAAGTTTATTTTTAATGAACAAAGCGTATTCAAAAATTGTTGTGGGTTAATCCAGCCCGACCAATTTCCACCTGTACAAAAATAACTTGCTTTGACCCATTTACTCATGAATGGGTCGATTAAGGTTATATTTAAAAGGAAACTGGTCAAAAGTCATACAAAGTGTGTTTTAATGCATATAACATCCCAAATCATTTTTATTTAATAAACTAAATTGTTTTGAAATTTCAAAAAGTTTGTAATCATATTTGGCACACTGATTATTTATAAAAGAGTAAACTACGATTTTGGCCCCTGTGGTTATATCACTTTTACCCTTTTAGCTCAAAAAAGATTTTTTTAACATTTAACGTCTTTTTTTCTAACCCTTTTGGCCACTAGCATCTTTTTTTCTAACCCTTTTGGCCCCTAATATTTTATGGATGGGGTTAGTGTTAGGGGCCAAAAGGGTTAGAAAAAAAGACGTTGGGGGCTTAGATGTTAAAAATTCTTTTTTGGGCTAAAAGGGTAAAAGTAATATAACCACAGGGGCCAAAATCATAATTTACTCTTTATAAAAAAAAAGTTAAAACTTTTTGAATAACAGAGTTTTGGGTCAAAAGTGTATTTTAACGACTAAAACTTATTCAAAAAAAGTGTATACAGCCCAACCCATTTCGACCCGCACTAAAAAAACATATATATGTTTTGACCCGTTATTTGAAGAACTGATGTAACATGACATGAAATTTGATATCAAGAAGAAACAATTTGAATACAAATATCTCCAACTGCCTTCAAGTATATACAACTCGGTATGCATATAAACCTCATCTAAATAGTTTACAGATCAATATTGATTAAAATATGACTAACTACATGTGTAAAAAGAATTCTAGTTTATATAGTCAAGCCTCAAGGCCATATACCTGTGCAAGTCTTATCTTGTTGAGTTTTTAGCAGCTGCTTGCTTACACATGCAATCTGGCATTGGATAGCGTAAAAGCGAGGCACTTGGCTTCCTTATTTCACTTCCCTTTACATCATCACTATGATGAAGCATTTCCCGCAACTGCCTCTGAAAGCACTCCCATCTGGAACAACATACAAGTGGGTCGATCCGGGATACAAGTCAAACATGACGATTCAGAAAGCTATCTGAAAATGAGGAACAAAGCTATACAAACACCACTACTGACACACCATCGAGACACCACTAACGCCCGTAGGACAATTTTCGACCAATCAAACGGTCTTTTCCTGGTAACTTTTCAGCTACCGGTAACGCAGACATGATATTATGGGTCCTACATGATACTTTGCTTTATTTTATTTAAACAAACATGACCCATTTTAGTTTATAAATTCAATTATTGTGGTCAAGAAAGAATGGACCGGACTGCAAGATCAGGATCAATCTAAAAACACCATTAACCTATCAGTTTGCATCATAGCCAATTAACAGAAAACAAAATAAGTGTGATACAATTTTGAATTTGATTTTTCATTTGAGTTCTTTCCAATATCTTTATTTCAAATAAGAAAAGTAAGGTTTTCTAATCAAGATTTTAATCCTGTTGGTAGGTATGCCATTTGCAGAACTTGTTTTGACCCAAACCAAAATGATTGTACCTTAGAATGACCCATTCTGACACAAATCTGTTCTGACCCGTTACCCCTCCCGATCAACCCGCCCGTTCTACCATGTCTGATTCTTATAATGTGCAGGGTTATGTTTCTTTTTTAGAAGAGTTTTTTACATATTTCCCCCCTGCTAAGATCCCTTATTACATATATACCCAACACATAAAATCAATTACATATTTCCCCTTTACTTATCAAATTACCCATTTACCCTTATTCTTTTTAATCCCTTCCTAAAAAATCAATCAGTACACCTTCCCTTCCCTTTCCCTTCTCTTCGACACACTTTTTGACGGCAACTGGTTTGATATATGAAGGGTTGTTTTTAGGTATTCTTTAACGAAAAAAATAGGCTTGGTTTAATTAATGGGTTTATGGACGATGATGTCACGATGCTTGATATTTTGATGCATGTTATGGATATTGGAGATTTAATTAATGGATTTATGCATTGGGTTGAATTTATCTTTTTTATATTAACTTGCAGCAATATAATTTCCTAATTATGAATATTGGAGATTTAATTAATGGATTTATACATTGAGTTGAATTTATCTTTTTTATATTAACTTGCAGCAATATAATTTCCTAATCCCTTTAGCCTTTTACAGAAGATGAAAATGCATCTCTTTTTAACAGTGGTTTGTATATTAACATACTATATTTGGTTCATATGCAAAATACACAAAAAGTAAAAACTATAAACTAAGAAAGAGTACACGAGTTTTGTTATTTAGAAAATCAAATTATATAAATAGGTGTTGTATGTTACCGTTAGCCGAGCAACTTCTCCCAATTGCATTCCCTAAACACCTTCATCCCAACCTACATTAATAAAGGGAAGTCAAACAAATGAAATCTGAATGAAAGAAAGAACCATGCCAGGTCTTAAGCGCCTCTGTCACCTATTTTACATAAACCTTTTTTTAACTGTTTTTACATACCAGTCTCCTACAGCCATTACTTTAACCAACTTTGGCCCAAAAGTACATGATCGCCTTATGCATCAGGCGCGCCTTTTTAAACCAAGACTGCACATGAACTCAAAAATCCATATACTGGTTCACGTAACTGAAACATGACTATAGACTCATCCAATATAAAATCCCATCAAAAAGTGTAAGAAAATATCAAAAAACAATTACCAGACTGAAAATTTATCAACTTCTTACAACTGCAAACATCAAATGTTTGTAAAAGGCTACTTATCTCGTTTTATTTCACATTAAAATCATCAATCTTTCTTCGTTCAAGCCACTCCTCAGTTCTAAACAAAAATTTGAATTAGAAATAACATGATGCCCAATCACGTTCAGATTTGAGGACTATAACTTAAGTGACTTAACAAATAATAATACCAACAGCAACAAATTACCTTTAATAACTTGGCCTTGGCCAATTTTGAAGGTGAACGGCTGCTGCCCCTCATCCTTGGTGCTAATAATCACCAAAAAAAAAAAGATTCTTTAAACACAAAACACATCAAAAGTAGATGAAAGAAAACATACAATCTCATCAATATGCTACAATCGTTCTAACCTCAAGAATTTTTGAGACAGATCGCCATTTTTCCCTGAAATCACGTTTAAAAATAAAAATATCACAAAAATTAGAAATAAAACGGAAAAGCAAAAACATACTGCAACCAAATCAAGTAGAACCACAAGCTTCCATTTGATTAAAATAAAACAACATGCGCCAAGCCAATAAAGTTTTAAACAGAACGCAAATGGCGTCGCTTTTCGTACAAAAAGTACAATGTATTTAATATTTATATAATTTTTTTATACTTGTCATTAGTTTCTACTTTCTAGCATAACCTATCTAAAAGGTACATGGTGAAATACCTTGGAATCCAATAACTGTCCATTAAAAATACGATGTGGCGAATAGGTCTTCAATAAAAAGCCACCACACAGCAAGTCAAAATACCATAAATATCCTTATGAACCAATACATATTTTGCGTACCTTATCTATTGCTTGGGTTACCATAACCCCGCCTTTGTTACTCTTCTCAAACTCCATGTTTGCTATGCGGCGGTTTGGAAAAAAAAACAATCCGGTCGCTTGTAGAACCGTAGAAGTCTTTGATTTCTTTAGTCGAAAACAAAGGTCGCTTGTTTTCATTTGGAGTCGTTAACATGGCATTTATGAGACCACCGGTGCTTGTCCCAGCAAATACATCAAAATAGTCTGCTATTCTTGCACCCTCATCATTTGCTAATTCCTGAAAAAATAAATCATAAATAAATATTGTGGTGGTCAACGCTTTAAGTTTTAATGGTTGCTTAATCAAATCTTAAACAGTTAGTAATGTTTTCGAACATTGTAAACCAAAAGCAATCTTAGAACAATCAGAACGAAACCAAACTTTGGCTTCGCTGTGGTTTCACGGTTTAAAATTATTACAAAGATTAAAAAACAAATACACAAAGCCTAAAAAAGTTAATAAAAAACCCTAACACAAACCAAACTTAAAAAACCATTTTTAGACCAAAAAAACACCAGAGAATAACCTAAAATTATCCATCCAAAATACAACAAACAGACCTAGATTTACACACAGCAAAATATAGCCTAACAAATAACCAAAAACCCTAATTTTTCGAATCAAAGAGCAGCAGGATACCCACACGCAGAACACCGGCTCTTCTGCAAATGTCACGTAGCAGGATACGACACATAAGTAAGAAATTTTTTGAATCAGTGTGAGAAATTGAGAGGACTTACGGTGGTAGTTGTTCCGAGCGGTTGTGGTGGTTGCGAACGGCGGTGGTGTCTGCAATTGGGGTCTTCGAGTCTCCGGTGAAAGGCTAGATCTGAATGGAGAATGCATTGAGATTTGTTTATCGATCTGATGTTAATGAGAAAGGTAGATCTTGAATCGCCTTGGAGAAAAACCCTAGATCCAGATCTGGAATCGCCAGAGAGAGAGAGAGGAGCAGGGAACCGGGATTTTGAAATGTTTTGAAATAAATGTGAACTGATGTATCCCGTGATTTTTTTAAGTAGAAGGGTATAAGTGGAAAGTGATGTTTTTTGATGTTTAAAATACTTGTACCTTATGCTTTAGGGGTGTTTTAAGGGAATTTCAATGACCTTAAGAAGTCCTTCTAATATGCTTTTATATATAGTATATATATATATATATATATATATATTATAGCCGAAACACCAATAAAAACGAATCGAAACTCTTATGAAGTTTATAAAGTAAATATAAACGAATCTATTATTTTATGTCGACACTTTTATAACTTCCAACGCTCTAATTCTTTACTTACTTATGCGAGAACGAGACTCGTGTTCTTCGCGAACTGAAAGGTTAGCTCGGTGTCCCATCCTTCAGCTCTTCAACTCTCCACGAGACATGGAATGCGTTGCGAAACTGTGAGCATACTCGACCCCTTTTTACGCTTTATGCACTTTTGGGTGTAACATGTATTAATTAACAAATCCACTTTGTACAATCAAACATACGCAATTGTGCATTCCAACGAACACGTTACTCGTTATACTTAGGAGATTTATGCATGAAAGCTTCAACTTGTATTTCCTTGCCATTTGTTGTGTTTAGATTGTTTATGTGTGTAAATTTTTAATTTGCATATCCATGCTATTCGCTATGTTTAGATTGTCTATGTATGCTAGTTAGGACGTGAATACAAGTTGCCATGTTGGATTGAAACAAACTTTCGTACTTATACTTTTATTCAAACTTGTATGCACGCCAATACTTTTGTATTGATCTATGCTTTTAATACATGTGGCATGATTGATGATGAAAGGAATCTGGTAGGATTGCCTAGAAACGCACTTAAACTTTAATACTTGCTGTATCGTACCTTGTTTTCAAACATGTTGTATTTTCTTTCCAAACTTTGTATTAAACCGTCATTAATGAAATGAAATTTTATTTCTTTTTATACTCGACGTAAATTCGAATTTGTTATATTCTAGTTCAAGCAATGTAAAAAAGTAATTTATTAAATACTTGACACAAATAGCGTTATGAAGCCTCTTGCAATCTAGTTTTCGTCTCACTCCGATGTTTCCACCATCGGTTCGGGTGTGACAGATTGGTATCAGAGCCATAACTACAGAGAATTAGGTAGAATTGCCATGTTCGACCTAGTCTATAGTCTAAGTACCAAAACTTGACCATTCCTTATCCTTGCTTAATATGTAATTCTTCCTATTTGCTTCCACCTCTTCTTTTGTCTAAATATACAATGTGTCTTTTCTAAAACCTTTCATATAATACATACTTGAAGATACTCATAGTCCACAATCGAAACGACTCACTAGAATAGGGGTGATTCCCGCCTTTGGTGACGAATTTCAATCCACCTTACATGTTATTTTGCATGGAATTTCACCATCAAGTCAATAGTGATATCCGTATCTTGATGGGAATTTCCATTTCATACTCTAGTGGTTCCTTATTGATGAGTCGAGATTTTATCTTGTTTCATTCAATAAACCACATTTTAGGGATGAAATTGTCAAGCTATGATTTATATCCACACCTTGGTGACTGGTCCCGCTCTACGATTTTCAATCTCGCCAGAGTTTCGTATTTTCAATCAAATTAGGGACATGTACTAACCGGAAGGGTAAAATACCGTTAATCGCCTGGCAATGAGAGTATTATACCTATTAGGCCAAAGCATGTCTCCCTGATGTGTGCAAAATGCAACATATAAATTACATCAATTGTGGCATAAAACTAACCCTTTTTTAGTACTAATGTTGGAAAAATGTCTTCCTTTTGTATTTTCAGGATTAAATGAGCTCAAATTAACAAAAGAAGCAAAAAGACAGCTAAATCTAACATAAATACAAGAAAAGGAACAAACGTTGCATGCCCGACCTCCCCGAAAGCATCCTCCCAAGCAAAACAAGAGAACAGAAGGCTGAACACGCCCCGTGCTCAGTGAACACGGGGGCGTGCCCAAGTGTCAGCATAAAAGACAAAGTTGTAGAAGCTTCCATCGCCCACCACGGGGCCGTGCTCAGCGGACACGAGGCCGTGGTCAACTATAAGATTCGCAGAATCCAGGCAAATCTTGATAGTACAGATATGCTTCTGCACACGGGGTCGTGCCCAGCGGACACGGGGGCGTGGTCAACTAATGCCGACAAACTGCAATTAATGAAGACAGAGAAGATGATGGACACGGGGCCGTGCCCACTGGACACGGGGCCGTGCCCAAGCTGCTGTTCAGGCTATAAATAGGGGTGCTTGGCTCAAGTTCAAACCATCCCTTGGCACACCACCTCTCTCACACTTCACCCACCACCCACCACCATCACAACACCATCATCCACCACCATCATCCATTGTCCATCATAGAGTGTGTGAGTCATCTCGGGATCCAAGATTGATCGTAAGAGTTCTTGACAATCAAGGCCATGTTTGCCTAAGTCTCTTACATCACTTGGTGAAGACAAAGTGTCTAGTGTAATACTTTTTATTTTTAATCTTTTCGCACTTTTTACTTGGTTATGTATTAATGACTTTAATAACTAGTTTCATATGTTGAAGGTGATTCTTCCTTATCGTTTGTCCGTGGTGTCTTGGCATTATTTTACTGTCTATATAAAATAAAAGATTTTCACCATTCATATCTCCACGGTCTATATGGATGTATGTTGGCTACCTGGTAGGTGGTTAAGGGAACGGTTTGGTAAGAGTCTTGCCTTGTTCAGTGTATAGATCCTGCAAGGACCTGGGTCAAATTTAGTAGGACCTACTTCAATACCCACCGGTATTGGATGGCGGGGGTCCAAACTCTTTGATCCCCTCATATGTAAGCTACTATTAATACTTTAACCCGGCTACTTAGGACTGTATCCCTGCTTACTCAGACTACTTAGCCGAGGGTAACGTCGCCTTCAAAAGAGGGGCCTACCATAATATGCATTAATAACTTAATTAATTATCTTTCAATAATCCAACCCTTTAGGATTGTATCCTTGCTGACTCAAACTACTGGGTTGAGGGTAACATCACCTTCAAAAGAGGGGCCTACTACAATAACTAAGATAATCTCTTAAATAGTGCAAAAGTGCGGAAAGAATCAAAGGTTACACTAAACACGAGTCGGAGCCAAGTGATTCATCTTGTCTATCTGTTTTTATTTTTATTTTATTTTTCAGCATTTTAGTTAGTTTTTATTTTTCTTATTTTAAAAACCTTTTTTCTAAACTTTTGATTTGATTAGACGTTGAGGATAAACCGGTACTAAAAGCTCTTGTGTCCTTGGACGACCTCGGTATCTTGCCAACACTATACTACGCTCACGATGGGTGCACTTGCCCATATGTGTGTTTAGTGTTAGTAAATATCGTGTTTTATAAATTTAAAACTTGGCTAAAAAGTGTTAAAAAGGGCTTAATATATACATTAAAAACTAATAACACTCACGCACATCAAGTTTTTGGCGCGGCTGCCGGGGACACAAGGATTTTAAGAAAGTTAGGAATCAACGGCCTAATTGTTTTTCTTATTTTTCTATTTTTTTAGGATTTTTCTTAGTTTTTCAGCTTTTGCAGAACTCAGCACGTGCCGTGCCCGCTGAACATGCCCCGTGCCCAATCATTGGAACTGGCAATCCTGTTTTAAGTCAGACAGTAAGCTGAACACGGGGCCGTGCCCACCCAACACGCCCCGTGCCCAAGATTCAGTTACTGAAAACAGAACCGTGAGATCCCGACGGTTGGTAATTTCTGACACAAATATGAATGATAATGATATTTTTTACTTTCGGCACTCCTATGGTATGTGGTGTCAAATATGTGGTGGCTCTCATAAGGAATTAGAATGTTATTTTCTAAATTATAAGCCCCACTATATAGACCCATCATTTTCATGTATCCTTAAGAGGGGCGAAAGTAAAAAAATCCTTATCTCTCCCTCGAATGCTCTCAACCGGATTTTCTAGGAGAAATGCTTCTTGATGAACTATTTCAATTAGAAGATCTAATTCTTAATTGGTTAAAAGAACTTAGGATAGATTTCAACAATTTATCTCAAGACGATAACCAAGAAGAAGTGTTAGGATCACATTCAAACAACTTCGTTGTTCCCGACGATACTTCTAACTCTAGTGAGGACTTGACCGATAGTCGTCCATGTGTCGATTGTGCCGTGAAGGACTCCCCATCGACTTCGTTCGATGCATACATAGACCTGAGCGATTCGGCATACACCTTCTTTAACGAGAGCCCGGGAAAGGGTTGGACTTGTCCACCTATATATAGCATAGGAATCACCCTCACCGACAACCTCTTGCGTTCTCGTCTTAATCTAGAACAATTAAGGTATCTTAGGCACTTTGGGTTTGTTCCATCCAGTAAGGAACCACCCGATCCGGATAAGTTCCTTAAAATAGACAAACTTCATAAAAACAGCCTTTCGACACGGGGCCGTGCCCAGGTCAACATGCCCCCGTGTCCACCAAAAGATTCCCTTCTGACTTTTTGTCAGAATACGGACAAAACGTGTCAGGATCTTGCCTGCACACGGGGCTGTGTCCAGTCGACACGGGGCCGTGTCCAATATGCTGTCGTTTTCTATAAATGCAGCCAAGAATCCTGCACATTTGGACCATCCAGGGACAGAGATTTGAAAGGATCTTCTCACCTACCATCCTAGGTATGTTCTAAAAGAAGGTTCTAACAAACATCTTGTCATTTCCTCTTTTCTCCATTGCCTTCTTCTTCATCTTTCTTGCAACAACACCTCCATTAAGGCTTGATTCCAAGCTTTATTGTAATGTTTGTTAAGTTTTTGTTCAAGGAATCTTGTTAAAAATAAGTTACACAACATTGTTTTAAGTTATTTCTGCTAAAAAATGCTTCATAAGTTGGAAAAATAATTTGAAACTTCAAGATTCCTTGTTCTAAAAAACTGCAGAAAGTTGAACACGGGGCCGTGTCCGTCGTACAGTTTCATTAAAATGAACTATCTTTGGTTTGTTTTCGTAGAATGTCTAGTCAAACAGTGGAACCTCTTCTGCACACTCGAGAAACAGTCGAAGGGAAAGAAGGTCATCGATTGAAGCAACTCTCGTACGATACGTAATGGCGTTACGTGAAGCTCTTGACGAGATGACTTCAGTGGAGGAGGTCTTAATAGACCGTATAAATTATCTTACGGTAGGGCTGGAAAACAGTTTTCGAGAAATTAACCTCTTGCACCAGAGGTTAAACATTCTTGTAACACCTCCCATGGAACCAATCCTCCCTCAAGAGGATTGGAACCTAGCACTTGGAATCCACAATCCTACTGGGTGGGATGACCTTCCAGCGGAGCCTCCTCTTGAAGATCTACAAGAAATCCCAGTGGAGGTTGCACCTCCTCAAACTAATGCCAATGAGCCCGCCTTTCTTCTCCCAAGGGAGATAGAGGAGTGGCTCGCCGACGTGTGAGGAACCCATGCCCGAAGAAAAGAAGTTTTCATGCCGCATCTAACCAAGAGAATTATCTTTTTGGAAATTTTGCTAGTAAAATAAAGTTTAGGCTAGAACTTCTCGATTTGGATTTCTTGTGTTTCTTTGACCTACTTATCTTGAGTTTTAACTTTTAGGACTATTATGTAATTCTCTCTATGACTTAATGAATGATGATTTTAGTTAATTTGGTGTTTGGATGGTGTTGAAATAAATAAAACACACTCGGGATGGCAAAGGATAACAAGGGAAACTTGAACCAGCACCCCATGCAGGAAAACAGGGCCATCCGACGAACTTTCTTCATTACAGCAGGTTCAGCACGGGTCGTGCCCGCCCAACACGGCCCCGTGCTGCACAGTCTGCAGAAAATACCCAGTTTAGGTAAACTGGACACGGGTCGTGTTCACCCAACACGCCCCCGTGTCCAGGCTTCTGTTTCTCTTTTTCAATTTTGTTACTGGCACCTGAACACGGGGCCGTGCCCTGACTCCACGGGGCCGTGTCCAGACGCCCAGTAACACATTTTTTTTGCTTTTTAACACCTTTTTACACATTCAATCAACCTAAAAACTTATTTTTGGGACACACTGAGGACAATGTGTAATTTAAGTGTGGGGGGGGGGGATGCTAAAACCTTGAATCTTGCAAGTCCTAATAAAAAGTCTTACACAAAACTCTATTGGAACCGCTAATAACCCCAAATTTAAAAAAAAATTCATTTTTTTACTTGTTTAAGTTTAACTCGGGAAATTCAAGTTCTAAAAAGGTTATATTTTTACAAATTTACAACCGATAGGGTCGTGATAAAAAGAACCAACATAAGAAAATTATGAAAAGGCATGACAAGCTTAGTTAAAATTTGATTATATATACTTGATCACATAAAAACTCATTCCCACAAAAGTGAGTTTTGAGCCTTTATTGAGCATACAAATACATATCTTTAAACTAAATGCTCATTTTTCGTTTCTTGTGTGAATAGCCGCTTGGTTCTTACAACTCTAGAACTTGTCACGACGATACATTCCCGGTCCTTACCAACTTAAACTCGATTAAGTAAATGATGGAGGCATTAGAACTAACCTTTTTTTATTTCTACACCATTAATTTTCTTTTTTTACCACCTACCCAAAATCCCCCTAGTTAACCCCTTTGAGCCTAAACCTTTTCATTTCTTAACCCAAACCAAACACCCTTTCACCCACCAAAACCTTTTTAGTTTTAACCCTTTGTTTTAGTGACAAGCTCGGTTTTTCGTATGACTTTCAAAAAAAAATTGTTGATGATGAAGCAAAAGAAATAAACAAGCAAGTTCATCAAAAATAACTTTGTTTGAATTATGACTTCATCAAAATAAAAATTGCAAAAAAAAAAAGTCTTATGAAAACCGATGCTTGTTACGCTTTTTCGCCCTTTCAACTAACCTCTAACCCAACCACCTACCTTTAACCCAAGCCTAACTCTTCACCCAAAAGTCCTCTTGATATTTACAAAGGTATATAGTTAAAAAGGAGGAGGATTGATTGCTTGGCAAGCCTATGGTAGGAGTAAGTTCCATGCCGCTCTCAAGTGATTCACTAAAATACATCTTCGGCCGAGTGTTGAGTGATCCCCTGTGAGGTATGTGAACTTGTATATAAATAGAATTTTAAAAAGGCATGTTATGCCCTAATAAGTAATTTATCTTATGAAAAGTTTTAAATAAATCATGACGAATAGGATTGTAAATAAATAAAAATAAACTTAATAAAGAATCTTGGAAATCCCGACACTCTATGACAAGCCCAAAAACCTTCTCTTCTACCCATTCTATTTGGCAATGTAAAGCCACATTATAAAGAGTTTTGCTTGAGGACAAGCAAAGATTCAAGTTTGGGGGTATTTGATGTGTGCAAAATGCAACATATAAATTACATCAATTGTGGCATAAAACTAACCTTTTTTTAGTACTAATGTTGGAAAAAGTGTGCTTTTGTCTTCCTTTTGTATTTTCAGGATTAAATGAGCTCAAATTAACAAAAGAAGCAAAAAGACAGCTAAATCTAACATAAATACAAGAAAAGGAACAAACGTGGCATGCCCGACCTCCCCGAAAGCATCCTCCCAAGCAAAACAAGAGAACAGAAGGCTGAACACGCCCCGTGCTCAGTGAACACGAGGGCGTGCCCAAGTGTCAGCATAAAAGACAAAGTTGTAGAAGCTTCCATCGCCCACCACGGGGCCGTGCTCAGCGGACACGGGGCCGTGGTCAACTATAAGATTCACAGAATCCAGGCAAATCTTGATAGTACAGATATGCTTCTGCACACGGGGTCGTGCCCAGCGGACACGGGGGCGTGGTCAACTAATGCCGACAAACTGCAATTAATGAAGACAGAGAAGAGGATGGACATGGGGCCGTGCCCACTGGACACGGGGCCGTGCCCGAGATGCTGTTCAGGCTATAAATAGGGGTGCTTGGCTTAAGTTCAAACCATCCCTTGGCACACCACCTCTCTCACACTTCACCCACCACCCACCACCATCACAACACCATCATCCACCACCATCATCCATTGTCCATCATAGAGTGTGTGAGTCGTCTCGGGATCCAAGATTGATCGTAAGAGTTCTTGACAATCAAGGCCATGTTTGCCTAAGCCTCTTACATCACTTGGTGAAGACAAAGTGTCTAGTGTAATACTTTTTATTTTTAATCTTTTCGCACTTTTTACTTGGTTATGTATTAATGACTTTAATAACTAGTTTCTTATGTTGAAAGTGATTCTTCCTTATCGTTTGTCCTTGGTGTCTTGGCATTATTTTACTGTCTATATAAAATAAAAGATTTTCACCATTCATATCTCCACGGTCTATATGGAGGTATGTTGGCTACCTGGTCGGAGGTTAAGGGAACGGTTTGGTAAGAGTCTTGCCTTGTTCAGTGTATAGATCCTGCAAGGATCTGGGTCAAATTTAGTAGGAACTCCTTCAATACCCACCGATATTGGATGGCGGGGGTCCAAACTCTTTGATCCCCTCATATGTAAGCTACTATTAATACTTTAACCCGGCTACTTAGGACTGTATCCCTGCTGACTCAGACTACTTAGCCGAGGGTAACGTCGCCTTCAAAAGAGGGGCCTACCATAATATACATTAATAACTTAATTAATTATCTTTCAATAATCCAACCCTTTAGGATTGTATCCTTGCTGACTCAAACTACTGGGTTGAGGGTAACGTCACCTTCAAAAGAGGGGCCTACTACAATAACTAAGATAATCTCTTAAATAGTGCAAAAGTGCGGAAATAATCAAAGGTTACACTAAACACGAGTCGGAGCCAAGTGATTCATCTTGTCTATCTGTTTTTATTTTTATTTTATTTTTCAGCATTTTAGTTAGTTTTTATTTTTCTTATTTTAAAAACATTTTTTCTAAACTTTTGATTTGATTAGACGTTGAGGATAAACCGGTACTAAAAGCTCTTGTGTCCTTGGACGACCTCGGTATCTTGCCAACACTATACTACACTCACGATGGGTGCACTTGCCCATATGTGTGTTTTTGTTAGTAAATATCGTGTTTTATAAATTTAAAACTTGGCTAAAAAGTGTTAAAAAGGGCTTAATACATACATTAAAAACTAATAACACTCACACACATCACTCCCTAATTCGGAAGGACTTGCGATTCACGTTGGAATAGTTGAAGTTTCTAAACCCGAAGCACTCCAATACTTATCAAGCTTCTCTTTTATATTAACTTAACTTTTATGCGATTTAATACTTGTTACCTAATCATCGTTTTTACACAATAAATTAATACGCGCATATTGATACGTTATACTTGATTCGGGATTACTGGACATTCTTACGTGATACACTGGTCATTAGCTTCATAAGAAGCCACACCTTAACATATATAGTGCTTGTGAAGCACTATTGATGTGTGTAAAATGAAACATATAAATTACATCAAATGAGGCACAAAACTAACCCTTTTTTAGTACTAATGTTGGAAAAAGTGTGCTTTTGTCTTCCTTTTGTATTTTCAGGGTTAAAAGAGCTTAAACGGACAAAAGAAGCAAAAATACAACTAAATCTAACATAAATACAAGAGAAGGAATAAACGTGGCATGCCCGACCCCTCGACAGCATCTTCCCAAGCAAAAACAAGACAACAGAAGGCTGAACACGCCCCGTGTCAAGCGGACACTGGGGCACTGGGGCGTGCCCAAGTGTCTGCAGAAAAGACAAAGTTGTAGTAGCTTCTATTTCCCAACACGGGGGCTTGCCCTGCGGGCACGGGGACGTGGTCAACGCAAAGATTCGCAGAATCTGAGCAAATCTTGATAGTAAGATACGCTTCTGCACACGGGGCCGTGCCCAGCAGACACGGGGGCGTGGTCAACTAATACAGACAAATTACATTAAATGAAGAAAGAGAAGAAGGGTGGACACGGGGCTGTGCCCAGGGCCGTGTCCCGGCTTCTGTGCAGGCTATAAATAGGGGTGCTTGGCTCACTTGCAAATCATCCCTTGACAAACCACCTCTCTCACACTTCACCCACCCTCCACCACCATCACAACCCACATCCACCACCATCATCCATCATAGAGTGTGTGTAGTAGTCTCGGGATCCAAGATTGATCGTAAGAGTTCTTGACAATCAAAGGCCATGTTTGCCTAAGTCTCTTACATCACTTGGTGAAGACAAGCATTTAGTGTAATACTTTTGTTTTTTAATCTTTTTGCACTTTTTATTTGGTTTTGTATTAATGACATTAATAACTAGTTTCTTATGTTGAAGGTGAAACTTCCTTATCATTTGTCCGTGGTGTCTTGGCGTTATTTTACTGTCTATATAAAATAAAAGATTTACACCATTCATATCTCCACGGTCTATATGGAGATATGTTGGCTACCTGGTCGGGGTTAAGGGAATGGTTTGGTAAGGTTCTTGCCTTGTTCAGTGTATAGATCCTGCAAGGACCTGGGTCAAGCTTAGTAGGACCTCCTTCATTACCCACTGGTATTGGATGGCGGGGGTTCGAATTTCTTGATCCCCTCATATGTAAACTACTATTATTACATTAACCCGGCTACTTAGGATTGTATCCTTGCTGACTCAAGCTACTTAGCCGAGGGTAACGTCACCTTCAAAAGAGGGGCCAACCACATTACGCATTAATAACTTAATTAATTTTCTTCCAATAATCCAACCCTTTAGAATTGTATCCTTGCTGACTCAAACTACTGGGTTGAGGGTAACGTCACCTTCAAAAGAGGGACCTACTACTATAACTAAGATAATCTCTTAAAAAGTGAAAAAAGTGCGAAAAACATTAAAGGTTACACTAAAGGCGAGTCGGATCCAAGTGATTCATCTTGTCTATCTGTTTTATTTTTATTTTTATTTTCAGCATTTTTAGTTAGTTTTTATTTTCATGTTTAAAAACTTTTTTTTCCAAACTTTTGATTTGATTAGACGTTGATGATAAACCGGTACTAAAAGTTCTTGTGTCCTTGGACGACCTCGGTATCTTACCAACGCTATACTACGCTCACGATGAGTACACTTGCCCATATGTGTGTTTAGTGTTAGTAAAATATCGTGTTTTATAAATTTAAAACTTGACCAAAGTGTTAAAAAGGGCGAAAAATATAACGAAAAATATATAACACACCGCACACATTAACTATAGGAGTGACGCACCGCCACATGGATTTGTGGTTATGTTAAGTTAAACTTTTACAGATCTTTTTATAGCAACGAAATGATGACATGTGCTATGATTAGATGACGCTTGTGGACACGTTGGGTTGACAATTTTTTCATTAACTTCGGGAGAAGCCTCACCTTGACATATGTAGTGCTTGTGAAGCACTATAGGAGTGACGCACCGCCACATGGATTTGTGGTAATGTCAAGACCTTCATTCATACATTACGGATCTTTTCATAGCAATGAAATGATTACATGTGCTATGATTAGATGACGCTTACGTTAACGCTGGGTTGACATTTTGCCATTAACTTCGGATGAAGCCTCACCTTAACATATATAGTGCTTGTGTAGCGCTATAGGAGTAACGCCCGCCACACGGACTTGCGGTCATGTTAAGACATTCATACATACTTGCGAACACGATGGTTTGACCAGTGAGATCACATGCTAGTAAAGCGTTAATCTAGTTAACTAAATATCTCGTGTGGACTATTCAAAGACTTTAATCATACTCATACTTATAACCTCTCTCATACTTAAATACCAATCATGCTTACATGCTTAAATTACTATACGTTATCATTCTCACTCGTAATACGTTAATAAACCCTGACCCATACACTACTAGTACAAACTATGCAGATCATGCATAGACCAAATATAATCATGGATGCATACATGATTATATTTGTAGGTGCATGAAAACCATAGTAGGTTCTCCTGTGTATCCTAACACGGAACGTAACATGACATCGATTTACGAAACAAACGTAACAGGGTATGAACATGGTGGATACGCCGCTGGTACTTCCTATATATAAGTGTTCCTACCATGTTACCAAACGTTCGTAGAAACATGCCATGAGAAATTCGGTGTTTCCTTGGACTTCATCGAATACAAACTTTGATCACCCGCAATCTATTCTCGGTTATACACGCACATACTTCGAAATGCTAACTTTTTCGAAAGTCTTTCACTTGAATAAATTTCGGGACCAAATTTCCTAAAGTAGGGGAGTCTGTAACGCCTCATATTTCCATGTTCTTAGAAAATACGAGTTCGTTTCTCTATTTTAATGCCCGCAGTCGAAATCTGAATGAAAAACATATTAAAAACGACAAACGACAAACGACGAACGTGCAACCAAATTCGATTTCCGACATACAATTCACGCATTTTCGACTTTAAATAAATTATTACCATATTTTACGACGCTCGGGTCCGAGACTGGATCTCGTAGACACTACCGGGCCGCTCAAAAACCCTAAAATACTTGTTAAACGGGCCTTGGGTCCAACACACAAGCCTACCTAAACCCTAATCTTTATAAAATACACTCACACACACTCACACACACGCCGCACACTCTCTGCCTCCCCTCTAGCTTCGGCGACCGGAGCCGCATCTCCGGCTAGTTTCTGACGACGACCTCCGACCACGCACAACCGCTCCCTCTCCTACGAACCGCCATACCACAACACCCCTCCAATCAGACTCTCTCCTCTCCTCTCCCGCTACATCAGGTCGTCGGCGGCCTCTCCGACACCTCTTTTCTCCGGCAGATACCCACCACCACTCACCTTCTTCTTGTATCTAGAACAACCACACCACCCTCGAGGAGTTCCGACAGCGGCAGACAGAGAGAGAGAGAGAAGAAAGAGAGAGAGAGAGATAGCACCGCCGACCAGCGGAGCCGGCGGCGGTACAAGTGGCGATGGCAGCGGCGGTGGTATCTAGCCATCGGGTTTCGTTTTGGAGCTCGAGTAGTTCAGATTTGTTCTCCGGGTCTTCTCTTTGGTTCTCATGGGAGGCTCAGGACAGATCCAACAGGTTAAATTTCTGATTTGTTTCGAGTTGGTTTGGTTGCGGGTTAG
Source organism: Helianthus tuberosus (assembly GCA_030545235.1). Classification (NCBI taxonomy): domain Eukaryota; kingdom Viridiplantae; phylum Streptophyta; class Magnoliopsida; order Asterales; family Asteraceae; genus Helianthus; species Helianthus tuberosus. The sequence continues at coordinate 106,188,831 of CM060407.1, forward strand.
CACGGGTGCTTGTATCGGGCCTGGTCCAGTTGGGATTCGAGTCTGTTTTGTCTAAGTTAAGTCACGGTTCAGCAGAATTGGTGTTCCGGGTCAGTGGGTTCGAAGTTGGTTCAGTTTTGTTTCGGGTTTTGGTTTCAGCTTAATCTCAGTTTTGGTTCGGGTTACAAACCCGGTTCGGGTCAGAGCTTGTTTTAGTCTCGGGTCTGGTTCGACTCAGGTACAGGGTCTGGGTCAGTTGCAGACGGATTCGGTTCAACCCGGTTCGGTTCGAAGTTCAGACTCGGGTGCAGTCTCGGTTCAGATTCGATGTCCGTTTCATTGTTCAGTCAACTGTGGTTAACTCCAGTCAACTGTGGTCAAACATAGTCAACACCGACTCGGTAAAAAGTTAAATAATGTGAATTTTGTTCTTATTTTGTTTATATTTAATTAATACGATTCGAGCTAGAACCAACAATCAGGATGTAAATTTACCGTATCGTTGGTATTATATAGATCGGTTAGTACTTGAGAAAAATTACATTTTGTTGCGCACTCGACGAAAGCTAGACATTGATATTACATTATTCTTTTCGCTTTGGAAAATTGTAACGACGACATGCTTTGTCGGGATCGTCCGAAAACAGAGAAACTCTGCCCGATTTTCGTATAAATATATATATATATATATATATATATATATATATATATTATGGCCGAAACACCAATAAAAACGAATCGAAACTCTAATGAAGTTTATAAAGTAAATATAAACGAATATATTATTTTATGTCGACACTTTTATAACTTCCAACGCTCTAATTCTTTACTTATGCGAGAACGAGACTCGTGTTCTTCGAGAACTGAAATGTTACCTCGGTGTCCCATCCTTCAACTCTTCAAGTCTCCACGAGACATGGAATTCGTTGCGAAACTGTGAGCATACTCGACCCCTTTTTACGCTTTATGCACTTTTGGGTGTAACATGTATTAATTAACAAATCCACTTTGTACAATCAAACATACGCAATTGTGCATTCCAACGAACACGTTACTCTTTATACTTAGGAGATTTATGCATGAAAGCTTCAACTTGTATTTCCATGCCATTTGTTGTGTTTAGATTGTTTATGCGTGTAAATTCTTAATTTGCGTATCCATGCTATTCGTTATGTTTAGATTGTCTATGTGTGCTAGTTAGGTCGTGAATACAAGTTGCCATGTTGGATTGAAACAAACTTTTGTACTTATACTTTTATTCAAACTTGTATGCTCGCCAATACTTTTGTATTGATCTATGCTTTTAATACATGTTGTAGGATTGATGATGAAAGGAATCTGGTAGGATTTCCTAAAAACGCACTTAAACTTCAGTACTTGCTGTATCGTACCTTGTTTTCAAACATGTTGTATTTTGTTTCCAAACTTTGTATTAAACCGTCATTAATGAAATTAAATTTTATTTCTTTTTATACTCGACGTAAATTCGAATTTGTTATATTCTAGTTCAAGCAATGTAAAAAAGTAATTTATTACATACTTGACACAAATAGCGTTATGAAGCCTCTTGCAATCTAGTTTTCGTCTCACTCTGATGTTTCCGCCATCGGTTGGGGTGTGACAACCTGAAGTCCCTAGAGCCAAAGAAGGTGGACAAAGGGATCATCGACACTACAAAAGAAATGACAGCAGAAAATCTAATGAAAATGGCAGACCAAGTTCTAATGGCGAAAGCACTTGAGGTAGATTCCAAGTCTGCTTCTAGTTCTGAGTCATCAGGAAAGGTTAGTTGTAGTGGTTCGGAAAACAAATCAGGTAAGGATGATTGTGCTAAAACAGAAAATCTTTGCAGAAATTGCATGAAAGAGTGCAAAGTCTGCAGCACACACGCGTATCTCGCAAACAAAAGAATCCAGGTTCTGGTTGAAAGAGTTGGTATGACTGATAAAGAAGTTTTAAATTGAGATAAACTGGTTAAAGCTTCAAGTGAAAGAATCAAAGAATTAACCGAAAAGATTGAAAAAGATAAAAGTGATGTTGAACGTTTTCAGAAAGAAAATGAAAAATTAACTCTTGAAAACAGAAAAAATTCAGAAAATTTTGAAAAGTTAAAAAGAACGGTAAAAGATTCTGATGAACGAAATGGTAAAACTTACAAAGAAAACACTCATCTATCAGGAGTTCTTCAAGCCAAAGAAAAACTGATAAACCAGCAACTGGATGAGATCGCTAGTCTCAAGCTTCAATTCCAAGAAGCTAAGATTGAGAATGAGAGAATAAATCTGAAGCTTAACAGCTATAACACCGCTAGCTTTGTTCTTCAATATATCATTCCCAAACCAAGCGGGAAAAACAAAGCTGGTGAGGATGTTTACTCAGATGGAACAAGGGTGGGTTATCATCAAGTTCCACCACCTGTGCTTAACAACTTTTCAAAGAAACAATCTGCGTTGACTAACGAATCTTAAACAAGTGAGAAAATCGATGTTGAAAAACTTCCAGAAAACCTTGATGTTACATTCACTTCACAGTCTGATGAGGATAGTATTCAATCTGAAGTTGTGAAAAATGTTGTTGATAAAGTGCTAAAATCTGATAGTGATTCAACAGTTGAGGATGAAGAATGTTTTTTTAAAAACTACATCCCGAAACCAAAATCCCAGAACAACTTAAGTGATGAGCCAAGTCTTGTCATGTACAAGATGTAAGGTTTGGATAAGTTGTACTCGGATACTGAGTTTACGATCGAGAATGTGAACATGAATAAACTGAAAAGGTTTTCAAACTTGTTGAGATCGATGTTTCTGAGGTTAAAGGGATAACAAGTTCCAAGAGGTTTTTAAACTTTGAACGTGATAAATCTTACTATAAGAAACCTGTTGTGCCACCACGTTTTAACAAAAACAATCAAAACAGATGGTCAGGTGAATATCAGGGGGGTAAGAGTTACCCAAAAAGGAACTTTCAGAAACAAAATTTTGTTGAAAAGAAAGTGTTTGTTAAGAGCTCAAGTTCAATTTCCGAACAAGAATCGGAAATCTTTTCAAAAACTAAAGAGGAATTTTTTGCTAAAAAGGCCTCACAGCCGCAGACCGAAGGTAAAAGTCAGGATGTTGACACCCGTACTTGCTTCAAATGCAATCAAGTTGGTCACATTGCATGAAAATGTACCAATTTGAAACCTAAGTCTATGGTTGTTGAGAATCTGAAAAAGAAAAATGATGTCAAAGGCAAAGCGCCTATGTATGTTGAGAAGAATATCTCGAAATCTGAAAAGGTAAAAACTGAAGTTAAATCTGTTAAACAATCGGTCCCATCACAACCGGTAAAGAAAAATGATAAATTTTACAAACGGGTTGCTTCTCCTCAACAAACATGGATGCCAAAGTCAAAAACACAAGCCAAGACATCTGATGAAGCAAAACCAAAGGTTCAGTCAAAACAACCGTCTTCAACCGAATAGGTTAAGATGGATGTACCTTTGGATTATTTCATGAAGCTTGAGAAACCAACTTCAACCCCACCAGGGAAGAAGTATGTTCCAAAGAAGGTTCAACCATCTGGTCAACCTCAAAAAGACGAATTCTGTCTATACAAAGAGGTTGAGGTTGGAACCGAGAAAAGCTTGAAAGTGAACGACAACAACTTCCCACCACTATACACAGCTATAGATCACCTTAACGTCAAGCTACCCGAGTCAAAGGAGGCTTGGGTTGCTTCAACTTCTAACTAATTTCATGTGAAATGTGCAGGAGCTCCCAACGTCTATCGCAAAGTGGATTATGGACAGTGGAGCGTCCCGGCACATGACGGGGCGAAAGACCCTTTTGTACGATGTTAGAGGTTTCAATGGTGGTTATGTCGGTTTCGCGGGAAACCAAGGAGGATGTATAATCGGGGAGGGCACGCTATTAAACGGTGTCGTTACATTTGAAAGAGTTAACTACATACCGGAGCTGGAGAACAACTTGGTCAACATTTCTCAGATTTGTGACAGAATGTATATAACTCATTTCACGGACAAGGAGTGTCTTCTAAAGCCGGGATTTGTTATTCCCGAGGAGTGGATTATCATGCGAGCACCAAGGGTAAATGATCTGTACGTGTTGGATATGAGCGTTGCTACGACTACCACGGGTCACCCTCAGTGTTTCGTATCGAAAGCTACTGAAAAGGAGTCAGTGCTGTGGCATCGAAAAATGGGCCACATTCACCTACGTAAGATGAATCACCTGGTTCACAATGATCTTGTTAAAGGTGTTCATCTTAAGAATTTTCACCTGGAGGGAGAATGTATTAGCTGTCTAAAAGGAAAGCAAGACAAGAAATCTCATCCGAGAAAATTGGTGAACTCAGTCTCGAAGCCACTTGAAAGACTTCACATGGATCTCTTCGGTCCTGTGAATGTTAAAAGCATTACCGGAGATCTTTACTGCCTAGTGGTTACCAATGACTATTCGAGATTCTCATGGGTGATGTTCCTGAAGTCTAAAGATGAGACATTTGAGAGTTTGCTGAGACTATTTAGAAAGATAGAGAACCTGTACCAGACCCGTATATGCAGACTACGAAGTGACAACGGTACGGAGTTCAAAAACAACAGAATGGAAGAATTCTGTGACAAAAAGGGTATATTGCAAGAGTTCAGCGCACCCTACACTTCACAGCAGAATGGAGTTGCAAAAAGAAAGAACAGAACGCTGATCGAAACGACAAGAACGATGCTAGCTGATTCAAAGTTACCTATCAACTTTTAGGGAGAAGCTGTATCTGCCGCTTGCTATACTCTCAACAGAGTACTTACTGTGAAGAAGCATAATAAAATGTGTTTCGAGTTGATCAACAATCTCAAGCCAAATCTCGAATACCTAGAGCCGTTCGGGTCTCCCTGCACAGTTCTAGATCCCGATGGAAAGTTTGGTTCAAAGAATTTGGAAGGTATCTTTGTGGACTACTCCAGTCAACTTAGACGAGTGTTCGTTCCAAGTCTCCAGAGGATCATCGAACCACAGCACGTTGAATGTCAAGGCTACACAATGCCTTCACAGAAGCCCGCAGACTCATGGCGATTCAATTATGATTCTTTATGGGATTCATTTGATTCACTAGAAGAGCCAGAGTACTTTGATGAATTAGATATTTTACGGGATTATGAAGCATCCCAGGGAAGATTTCCAGCAAGGTTTTCTAAACGTCAACCTACTTCCAATGATAATGAAGCTGGTCCCAGTCACACTGGTGAAAATGATGATGTTCTGCAAACTCCGACTACTTCGGGACTAGAGCCTGCTCCGGAAAATCAGACAACCACTGTTAATGATGATGATTCAGCGTCTGATTCAGATAGCCCGACCTTTGATCACGGTGATTCAGAATCTGAGGGGGAGCAGATCCAATCTTCCGACCAGACAGTCCATGTTGACGAACAAGTTGCGGACCAGAATGTCATAAATTTGGAAGGCGAGGTGAACGTTCCCGGTGAAGTTATGCCGAGGACTCTATCTTATTACCCCGAGGAGTTGATTATAGGAGAACTGCAATCAAGAGTTCGCACAAGAAGCCAAATTGATCATGGCCTTACATGTTTTTATACTAAAATTGCTCCATTACAAACTGAATTCTCACTCAGTTGCTTTATTTCGCAGATTGAACCTCGAACATATAAAGAAGCACTGACGAAAGAATCATGGATGAATGCGATGTAAGAGGAGCTTGCTCAATTTGAGAAACTTGGAGTATGGAAACTTGTCGATCTGCCTGACGGACACAGAAATATAAACACCAAGTGGGTGTTCAAATGCAAGAGAGATGATTGAGGAGTGATAGTCAGAAACAAAGCTCAACTTGTTATTCAGGGCTTTAGTCAGCAAGAGGGGATAGACTTCACAGAGGTTTATGCTCCAATTGCTCGACTTGAGGCCATCAGAATATTTCTTGCTTTCGCTTCATGGAAAGGTTTTAAAGTTTACCAGTTAGATGTCAAGTCGGCATTCCTTTACGGAAAGGTGAAAGAGGAGGTATATGTCGGTCAGCCACCGGGCTTTACCGATCCGATACACAAAGACAAGGTCTACCTGCTGGACAAACCGCTGTATGGTTTGCATCAGGCCCCGAGAGCCTGGTACGAGACGCTCTCTCAACACTTGCTTGCCAATGGCTTTATCCGAGGAAAGGTGGATGCTACATTCTTCACTAAGGAAGTCGCTGGTCATCTACTGATCGTTCAGATATATGTTGATAACATTATTTTCGGGTCAACAAACGAAGAACTCTGCAAAGATTTTGAAAAAGTTATGAAGCAGAAGTTCGAGATGTCGTCAATGGGTGAAATGAAGTTCTTCCTAGGGCTGCAAGTCGATCAAATGCCTAAGGGAACTTTCATACATCAAACGAAGTACGTTTACGACGTTCTAGAGAAATTTGGGATGTCCGAGATGGCACCAATGTCCACCCCATTATCAACCCTGACCTCGCTGGAGAGAAGGTCGACGAGACGCTTTACCGCTCAATGATTGGTTCGCTGATGTACCAGACAGCATCCAGACCAAACATTCCTCGCAGCCCGATATCAGTCGAGTCTTAGAGCCTTGCACATGTTTATCGTCAAAAGGATCCTATGCTACCTGAGAGGAACCCCAAAACTGGGGTTGTGGTATCCCAAAGACGGAGATTTCAAGCTCGAAGGATATTCAGACTCAGCCTTCGGTTGCTGCAAACTTAACGCTAAATCAACAACTGCAGGATGCCAATTCTTCGGACCTCACTTGGTCACGTGGCAGTGTAAGAAGCAAACCTCTGTTGCTATTTCGACATATGAAGCAGAGTACGTATCTGCAAGCAGCTGCTGCTCGCAGATCCTGTGGATTCAGCAACAGATGCGCGATTACGGTTTGTAATTTCTTACCTCTCCTATATTTGTTGATAACGAGGCTGCAATAAACATAACGAAAAATCCGGTACATCACACTAAAACTAAACATATAGAAATTCGACATCACTTCATTCGCGATTGTTTCTAGAAGAAGTTGATTCGAATAGACAAAATCCACACCGACGAACAAAAGGCAGATTTACATACCAAAGCTTTTGATAAATCACGTTTTCAATATCTATTAAAATTGAATGGTATGAAGCTTTTGTCGGCGGCAGAGGAAATACTTGGCGTTGATGAGAAAACCGAAGCAGAGGATGTTGAAAAGCAGACCGCTTTGGTTTGTCGTCTTTTTAGTTGTTTTCGTATTTAGGGGGAGATAGATATATTTTCAGAAAATACAAAAACAATAAAAAATGCAAAAATACAAAATCATGAGAAATTTTCAAAATCCAAAAACATTAGAAAATCAAAAAGAGTTTGTGTAAAAAGTGGAAATGATAGTACATCAGCTAGAGAGTTACGGTATGCTAAAGAAATGTAAAGTTTTAAAGCGTTAAACGGTCTCGCTGATGATATGCCAATAGGTTTTTACACGTTTAGTAGACTTTTTCGGGATATAAACATAAAATCATTTCTTGCTTATTTCGTGGGGAACATCTCTCGGATATATAGGTAACCCCTGAAATCTTGTTTGAAAGATTTTCTATTTCTAACATACTAGGTCTATGTACTTTATGATATCTGGGGTATTATACCTGGACTTCTGATTTTGCGGAAGCAATAGCCTAGTCCTCCTATAATACTCTGCACAACTTTAATTATAAAAGCCTCCCCTCAGCATAAAAATGATAAACATTGCAAAATGTGAATCATGTGCTGTTGAAGAAAAGATCCCCAAGAGGGATACACCGAAAGACAGGCCATCATCTCTTTGTCTGAACGGAAGTTCTAACCTGAGCTCTCATGGCCTCGCACTACCCTTTACAGATATCATTATTGTACGTTCACCTATAAGACTGGATATAGGAATCTGGATACGAGAGTATATTCTGAGGTGGGACACGCGTATAAGTTAAGTTCTTAAAACATCTAAATCGTATCCTGAATAAGTTGAAATCTGTGTGAAAATTTAAAAGGATCAGTATATCGACAATCTAGGTGAATTGTTTAACACTTAGTGTGATATTAAGCTCAACGGTACCTGTAACTAGTCGGCAGCTGATATGATCCTCTAACACACTCACCAAAAATATGTTTGTAAATAGTTTATTGTTTACCTTACTGCATTTCATTTCAGTTTAGCGTAAAACCCAAAAATATTTTATATTATGCTTTAGTTTTAGACAAACCAAAGTGGAAAGCCGATCTTCAGAATCTAAGAAGTGAAGTGAAGCGAAGCAGGAAGTTTCTGAGCTGATCAACTGGGTTTGGAGCTAATCTTGAAAGATTGAGAATTTCAACTTTTAAACAAGTTCATTAACTTGATACTTGTGAAAATATTTTCAGAAAAAGTGTTGAAAAAGTTTGAACAATATGTCAGTTGTTTCGTTTCGGGTCAACCAAGGTCATTAACTTGGACTTGGTAGGCAAATTGAGTGCCTAGGGTCATTAATTTGGACCTAGATACTTGAGTGGATTTCTAAAACTGACCAAAACAAATAAAAATTGAAAAATGAGAAAAAGGTAAAATTGAAAAATTGAAAATGACTGAGTTTGGATCGAATGACAATCCGATCGGATGGCAATCCGATCGGATGGCCATCCGAGTGGTGGTCAATGGGTATAAAAGGGGGTCAATGGTTCAGTCAAACTTATTCGAGCGAACCACCATTCGTCATACTCTCAAACTCTCTCAACTGAACTTGTTCTTGATCTCGCATTCTTGCTTTCCAAGATACATAGGATTGTTGGCACACTCAACCTTCACTATGGGAAAGGTAAGTTTTCTAATTTTTACCGTTAAATCTTGTGTAATTTGATGTTTTTGAGGAAAGAACATAGTGTCGGCGACTGTTAGGGTTTATAACTTAGATCTAGGCTTTGTTAAGGATTTTTGTTAGAATCTGAACATAGGGTATTGTACATAGGGTATTGTTCATCGAGCCAAATAGATTCACCGAGCCAATTTGATCAAAAACATGATAGATTTGATTATAGGATGATTGAATGTGTTCGGCAGCCGAGGTACATAAACTGAAATTAAACCCAATCTAGGATGTTTTGGAGAAATCTGAACATAGGGTTTTGTTAATTGGAAAATTCTCTACGTGAAAATGTGTTCAATTTTGGAAAAATGTTAGAAATTTTTTTATGTTCATGCTTGAATTCAAACTATTCTTCAATGGTCACATGGAACGAATGACCATCCGATCGGATGACCATCCGATCGGAGGGCCATCCGATCCATGACACTTATTTGTTTGAACAAATTTTCTAAGTGTTTGAGATTTTTGAAGTGTTAGTGTTTAAATTGTTATTCTTCATAATGCTTATGCTTACCTGTTACTGATGTTTCCAATCGAATGGCAATCTGATCGAATGACCATCCGATCGAAGGGCTATCCGATCCAAAACACACATTCACATACGTGTCCTCTCATTGTGCCTAACTGTTCATCTTATTTGGAACGAATGACAATCCGATCGAAGGGCCATCAGATACAAATGCACCTTGTCTTAAATTGTTCTGATCTTTAATGGATAGACTCATCCGACCGGATGACCATCCGATCGGATGGCCATCCGATCCATCAGTACTGTAAGAGTAATCCAGTGTTAGAAAAAGTTTTAAGATTTTGAAACTTGTCACTTTTTAATATAATGTCTTGAAGGTTGTGCAGACTGTAACGTTGATATTCTTGTAGGCAAGAGCAACTGATTGGTATCCAACCCATAACATCTACTGCATTTTAGATGAAAGTTACCCAAACATGGAGCCGTTTAAAGTTATTAGACCTTTTATGAAGGATAGTAGAATCGCTAAGGCGTTGACAGACAAGACGATATGTTATGAGTCACATCTTAGGAGGTTTTGGAAGTCTGTAAGATATGATGAAGATGAAAAGACTATATATTCTGCAGTTAGATTGAAGGACGAGAAAGATAAGGACATTGATGTCGAAATTAAGTTTACAGTGGCAGATGTGAGAAGGATTCTAGATCTAAGGGACAGTGATGATGATCCTATTATTATCCCGGAAAGGTTGAGCAAGGGATTCTGGTTTAGGATGGGATATGCAGGGACTGTGAACGATAAAGGCTATATAAAGTCAAGATTTTGTAGGCCTTACAAATTCTTACTGCATTGCGTTGTTCATGCACTCTCTCATAGGAAAAGAGCTTATGACGAGCCATCTGATTACATTATGAACATTATCACATGTTTGGTACTCAACAGGCCGTATAACATCTCACAGGTGTTATTCTCTCACATGGTGGATAATGTAAAAGGCGAGAAGTACATCATGTACCCGAGGTTTATACAGATGATATTGAATGATCAAGTACCAAACCTTCCAAAGGATCCAGCAGACGAGCTGAAACTGCATCACATGAATACAGAAACATTGAATAGGTTGAACAAATACAAAGGTATAACAGTTGATCAGGAGCCACAGGTGAAGAGAATGTTTGGAAAGATTGTAAACAAGAACTATGTAGCACCTGAGAATGATGCATGGAGGCATGAAAATAGCAATTCAGAGGATGAAACGGATAGCTTGGGGGGCATGCAAGAGAAAAAGCTAAGATTTTGGTTTGTGAAGGATGGAAAAAGGAAAAGGACTCCTAAAGTATCACCTAATGGTGACACCTAAAGTCGTTATTAAGGGTAACATTGAAAGGGGGAGTCACATAAGAGGTTGTTAGATTGTTCTTATTATATGTTATACTAATAAATGTTGATGTTTGTCTTGCAGAGCCAACAAAGAAGAAATCACCACCAAGGATTTTAGATGAAACAGTTATTCCACCAGCAGACTTGATCAATCAAGATGTAGAAAACTTGAACTTATCTTTCGATGATTATATAAAGCAAACTAAAGCCACTACAAAGGATCAAGGAGCTAAAGCTGCAAAGGTTCAAGGTTCTCATGTTGAAAAGGAAGCTGAAACTTCTGTAAAGAACCTTGAAGCTGAAAGTTTAAAAGAAATAGTGGTTGAAGGAGTTGCTCATACAGATTCCAGTGCAACTGAAAGTGATTCAAGTGATACAGAACCTGAATTTGATACTTCAAAGTTGGGTGTTGGAAAGATAAAGCTGAAAGTAAAGCCTCCAAAGAAGAAAAAGGATTCCGATGAAGAGGATTCTACTTACATTCCAACACCCGAAGAGAAAAAGAAAGGTATAAGGAAGCGTAAAGCTAGACCTGCAGGTGTTATTCCAAGGAATGTTAGAGCAAGAAAGGGAACAACAACAATGCCTGAGATTCAAAATGGTAAAGTTCCAGAAGTTCAACAAGATCAAAGTATTCAAACCCCTGAAGCTCAAAGTGTTCAAGCTCCAGAGGTTGAAACGCATGATGAAACTTCCAAGGGTCCTGAAGTTGAAAAGAAAGCTCCAAAAAGTCCTATCTTTAAAAGCGTCGAAAAGAATGTTGAAGCTGAGAAAGATGATGATGAGGTTCAGTTTATGGGTGAAAGAGAGTCTACACCACCACCTCCACCAGTCAATCCAACTATTCACATTCAAGATGATCCAAAGGAGTCAACAAAGAAGAAAGATACTTTTCCTGGTTTATTTGATGATTTTCCAGAAATTCATGGTGACTTTCCATATGATCTTCCTGAAGGTGATTTCGATGTATTCAATGAAGGAAAGGTACATGTGCTCACAAAGAAAGTAAGTCTTCTAGAGAAAGCAAAGAAGAAAGCTGAAGCTAAGCGTGATGAGCTGAAAAGGAAGCTTGCAAAGGCAATGGAAGTGAATGAAGAGCTGAAGTTAGCAGTGAACGATCATGCTGAAAGAATTGATGAGTTAACAGATGATCTTAGAGAACAAGCTAAAGTCATTGATCAACTCACTTCAGAGTTTGCAGAAGTGAATGCTAAGTATGAGAACTTGAATGAAATCAACAAGACACTGCATCAGATGATAGGAGAGCTGCATGAGTCGTCTTCTAATGAGAGTAAAATTCTAAGGCAAGAAATTGAAGCTCTGAGGGCAGATAAGGTTGTGAAAGATGAACAGCTAAACATGTTGTATGCTGTGATGGAACACAAGCTTGGAAATAATGTTCAAGCTGTGTATAATGACTTGGAGATTCAAAGGGTTGAGGAATGAAGAGCTCAAAGGGAGAAAGAGTTGGCTCAAGAAGCAACTCAGAAAAAGAAAGGGTTGGCAGTTGATACTGAAGAGGTTGCAGGTTCTTCTAGTCATCCTGAAGGTGCTGATGTTGAAATGACAGAAGCAGAGATGAATGTTGAAGAGGAAAACATGGATGTTGAGAATGAAGCTGATCCAGAACAAGGTTTTGTGCTTATTGGTGAATCCTTTTCTCTACCTTATAGTTTGAAAGAGGTTATCCGTTTAGTGAAAGTTGATCAAAGAAAACGGAAGGCAAGAAAACCTCAAGGAGCTCAAAATGATTCTGATACAAAGCTGCTTTGTTATAAAGAAGGGAAAGATGAAGATGAAGAAGAGGAAGAAGAATAGGATCCTGAATTGAAAGATATTCTTGATGCTATTGATAATTATGATCGTTCATGGGATGATTATGAAGACGGTGATGATCAAGGGGTAACAGGGTTAGTAAAGCCTCCAACTCAACATACGCTTGATGATTTTCTTAATGATGAGCTGAATGAGCAAGAGGATGATCAGCAGCATGAGTCTTCTTCTTCTGGTAAACAACATGCTGATCAAGTATTCCTAACTCAACCCAAAGTTATTTATTTGCATTCTACGTTTGAGGAGGAGTTAGAGGTACCTAGAACTAGAGAAGAGATGTTAGAAGAATTGGGGATGGAAGATGGGAACTTAAAGTTTGATATTGAAGATGAAATTCCATCATCACCCGAAAAAGAATATACTTTTAATTTTGCCAATGAAGCAGACAACTTCAATGAGGTAATAGTTGAAGAGGGTTCTGATGTGTCCGATGAAGACACGCCCTTTCACTATTCTGGTGTTGATGACACGTTTCCTACATTTGCTGAGATGTTTAAGTCACACAATGAAGATGAAGTGCGTAGGAAAGTGGTGGAAAAGATAAGTATTGAAGGTATTCCAGAGATAGTTCCACAGGAAGAGTTGTTAAAGGGGAGGAAGAATTGTTTTAAAGTGATGCCGAAGGAGAGAAAATTCAAGAGGCCACTTCAATACTTTACAGATCATCCAGATAAATCTCTGGGTGATATACTTTCTTGGGGTTATCTTGAAGACCTTTAGGTGTATGCTATCAGAAGGGAACACGGAGTTCAGTATTTTGAATTCTTGTCAGACATCAAAACACTCCCATGGTGGGATGTGGAGGAGCTTGTACAAACAAAAAACATCAAACAGTTCTACTATAAAAGTTCATCAGATACAAATCCGAGGACTAAAAGAAGAGTAAAGGAAAAATTGGTTAATCAAACGGTTCCAATAATGGATGGCGATGAATTTGTTTCTTCGGAAGCAAAGGAGTCACGTTTTGGCGATGAATCTGACTCGTCAAAGTCAGAAGAGCCAACAGTTGAGCAAAAAGGAGAAAATTCAGTTCCGCCAATGGATGATGTCAACTTTCCACCATTGCGGACTGAAAATTTTAAACAAAAAGTTGGTAAAGTGAAAATTTCGAATCAATTCTATTCTGAAAAGAAAGAATTCGATGTCGAAAAGGCTTTTAATAGCAAAGTAAAACATATCTTTGGAAAGATGATCGATGGTAGGGCCAAAGGGGTGAAAGAATTTTATGAATCAATGAGGATAACTGACACCCCGAGTGAAAATAACTCGGATACACCCAAGGCTGGCCAGGCTTGGGTGCCTGCATTCTTTGCTTAAAATTCTGACTTGCCGGAACTCCCAGGTTGGTAATTGGGGAGTAGGAATCGGCATCTTTCTTGAGAAATTCACAGGTTGTTAACTGTGATATTTCGTCTTACAAGTGGTTAATCAAGGACATTAAGTTGTACTTGATTTAACTTTCTTACAAGTGGTATCAGAGCTCAGGATGAGTCAAATCGGCTGAATCAGTGCTTTGAATGGTTTAGAACTCTCTACTTCTACTCATTCTTGGATTTTTGAACGATTCCACGGACAAAATGGACTGAGATTTGGATATAACGTGTAAAACACCATTTTAATCAATCCTTCAAAGTTTCAGGCCTTAATTCGGACTAAAATTGATCAAAAAGTGCCAAAAACATCATTTCGTGTGAACAAGTATCATTTCGTATGAAAATTGTGTCCATTCCGTACGAAATGAACCATTTCGTGTGAAGTCTTACAATTTCGTTTGAAAAATTTGTCCATTTCGCACGAATTGGACCATTTCGCTTGAAAATCCATATTGTCTGATCATTTCGCACGAAAAGGAACCTTGTTTACTCATTTCGCACGAAATGGCATTTCAAATCGTTTGAAATTGTCATTTCGCTTGAAAGTTCATATCGTTTGAACTCATTCCGTTTGAAACAGTCCATTTCGTTTGAAGATTCATTCCGTTTAAAAATCCAAACCGTGTGGAAGTCATTTCGTTTGAAAAGTGAATTTTTCAAAAACTTAGAAAATTTTTCAAAACTGTTTTCATAGTTTAAAATGGATAACCAAGAATTTTATAACATGTTTTCCGGAGGGGGAATGACAGCATCTCAAACACCAGCGAGTATTGTTCAGAACGTAAACATGGAGAACGAGCTTGGTACAATGCAAAAGCCACCAAAATTAATGAACATTGACGAATATTCAGGGTGGTCAGAGAGGTTTAAAACCTGGGTACAGGCAAATCATTTTGAGTGTTGGATGAAAATTGAGTCAAAGTATGTACCTCCGACGAATGGAGCGGGTATTGAGAAAACACTTAATCAGTTAACTCCGGTTGAACATGATAGTTTTAAAGCTGAAAAGAAAATGATGAGTATCTTGCAACAAGCAATCAAAGAAGATATCTTGGTTTTGCTACAAAATCAAAGTGACTCGCAGTCTATCTGGAATTCACTAAAAGTCAAGTTTCTTGGAAGTGTTTCGATGATAAAGAGCAAGACGGCATTGCTGAAAAAGGAATTTGATATTTTTACTGCTATCAAGGGTGAGTCAACTAAAGAGTTGATCGAGAGATATTGTCATTTGGTTGTAGAAATGAAGCGTTTGAGCATTACCAAAACAGATGAAGAATGGGTTGACAAGCTGGCAGATGCTTTACCGTATGATGAATGGGGCACATATTTGTTGGTTTTGAAAAATAACTTGGAGTACGTTGGTTTTAATCTTAGCACGTTTATCGAGAAAATTGAATCGCATGACCTTGAATTTAAAAAGATCAGAAAAATGAAATCTTCTAATGTACAACAAGATGTTCAGTTGTACTACAAAGGAAGCTCATCAGCAACATCTACCCCAAGTCCAAAAATTCAGACAGCATTTAGTGTTGATTCTACATCAGGAGGTTCTCAAAGCACACCAAGCAACAGTCATTCACCGTTTACAAGCTTCGAACCAAATCCTAAGGTTCAAGAACAAGTGTCTCCTCAAAGTTCATCATGTTCAAATAATAAGAGTTACGTTTCTGGGATACAGTGCAATATTGCTGTAAACATTAAAAATGGTCAAAATTTTACAGAAGCAGCTGCAAAGCAACATATCGCACTATTAGCTTCCGTTCTTGAATCATATGAGAGTCTAGTTGCTGGAAGGATCGGTAATCCAGACATGACAAAGGAGGATTACGATCAAATTGATCCTGAAGAATTAGAGCTTATTGATATCAAATGGGGAATGGCGAGCTTAGTGAGGAGAGCACAAAGGTTTATGGAAATAACAGGACGAAACAGTCTCTCAGGACCTGATTGTAAGCTTGGATTTGACAAAGCAAAGGTTACGTGCTTCAAATGCAAAGAAAAAGGGCATTTCAAACGCAAGTGTCCAAATATGGAAGTGAACAATCATCAGAATCCATTCACAAATGACTACTACCGACAAGCAACTTATCACAAAAATAGTCAACAACCTTTCAACCAAAGACCTCAAATTGAAAACAAAGCAGAAAAGGCTCTTTTGGTTAATCAGGATGATGAGAAGATGCCGGAAGGGTTTAGTTGGGATAAATATATTCCTGGTGAGGGTCTTGCTATGATGGCAGAGATTATTGAAGAATCAGAATGTCTTGTTGAAGCTGAGGAAGTCGGAGAAGTGATGAGTGAAGAGAGTCTGGCAGAACTTGAAGAGGCAGCAGCAGAAGTTTATTATTATCAATCAGAACAGGAGGTTATTGCTAATTCTTTTAAATCTATAATGCCTCCTAACATGTTTGATTCTTTTGCAGGATTCTTCAGCAAGCCAACTACAGGTTTTTATCCACAATATGACGTCGAAAAAGCTCCGGTTGAAGAAACCATAGATGTTTCTAAAGAAATGAATGAAGAAACTCTGAAGGAGATAGCTGACAAGGCACTGATGGTCAAGCTGAAAGAGGTAGACAAAACTCAAGAGTCAGTGTCTGTCGAAACGGAGTCTGTCGAAACGGAGTATGTCGAAACGGAGTCTGTCGAAACGGAGTCTGTCAAAACGGAGTCTGTTGAAACAGAGTCAATCGAAAAGGAGTCAGTCGAAAAGGAGTCCGAGTTCAAATCAGAAAATCTGGATATCAAATCAGGAGAAAAATCAGAGTCTGAGTCTGACGGGTTTGGTAAACCAGAAATTAAAACTGATAAAGAAGAAAAGGTTTTTGAAAAGATTGATCCAATTCCTGAAACACCATGCGAAAACTGTTTAAAACCCTGCATGGATTGTCTTGAAAAAGACAAACAGTTTCAAGAATTGAAGAAATACACTGACAATGTAAAATTTGATCTTAATGATGTGAAATAAGCTTATGACACTTTATCATGTTCAATCAAAATGATTCAAAAGGAAAGTAAAGAAAATGATAAAGCTACTAAGTTATTCAAAGAAACTGTCATGGAAAAGCAGATGGAGATTAACATTCATCTGGACACAATCGCATCTTTGAAAAAGGAACTTGAATTGATGCGTATTGAAAAAGAAAGAGTTGATAAGAAATTGATCAGTTATATTGCTTCATCTTATGTGATTGATCAAATTGTTCCTCAACTACCTGATATTAAACCTGCTTTAAACAATGTTCCACCCCCAATGTGGAAGCATTATACACAGAAATATCCAGATGGGGTGGAAACAGCTTTGAATATCAAGTTGAGAACTGTAGAGAATGAGTTACCGGAAAACATTGATGTTACATTCTCTCCATCTGACACCGACAACGAGTCACAAGTGATTAAAACTGTTGTTGATCAAGTGTTGGATGAAGAAAGTGATAACTCTGATTTTGGAACGGTTAAAACTCATTTGGAGAATTCCAATTCTGATTCTGAAGATGACGGAAATTTTCTGGACAAATTCATCCCAAAATCAGATAAAGTTGTGAATGACGATTCGATCATTGTGGTTTACACAATGACCGGAACTGACAAACTCTATACTGATTTTGAGTATCCAATTCAGAATGCAAAATTGGAAAATGTTGAAAAAGTGTTCAAACTTGTGGAAATTGATATTTCGGAAGTTAACAACAACGCATTTCTATCAAAACCGAAAAAATCTTTTGTGAAACAACTAAACAACCCGGGAAAGAAAGAATGGGTGGGTAACAATGGTCATAACAAAAGACATGGTAACAATTTCAAAAAGAAAGGTGTTGGTTTTGAGAAGAAAATGGCTAAAAAGGAGGTTAAGCCAAAAGAAAAGTTGAGTGATGTATTTGTTGTAGGAAAGAACACAGTTGCTGAAAAAGATTATATCTTTAGTCAGAAAGCAATTGACGATTTCAATGCAGCGAAAAAGTTGAAAGATGAGACCAACATATCCACTTTTTTCGAATATGACAAAAGAATCTGTTATCGCTGCAATGAAATTGATCACATGGCCAAACAGTGTGTTAAGAGGATTGAAAAACCAGTTTTCCAGAAACCCAAACCTAAAACTTCAAATGATGTGAAGGGAAAAACAACGATGGTTTCCCCCGTGCGTATTCTGAAACGCGGTGAATCTTTGAAGTCCGAGGACAAGCCAAAATCAACCTTTGAGATTGGTGAATCTTCAAAATCTCCAAAGACTTCAAAGGTTTATCCTAAAATGAAGATTTTTCAAAATCAATCATGGGTGGAGAAACCTAAACAATCGTTTGAAGAAAAGAAAATGGAAAAGGTTTTAAAATCTGAGCCAACAGTTGTTGTAACTAACAATGAAAATCTTGAGTTTGAATTGGACAAATTGATTGAGGAATTCCCACCAATCAAGGAGGGAGATCTAAAATCAAAGTCAAAACTTGTTGTTCCAAATGTTGTCTTCAACATTCCAAAAGTTGACGTAGATTATGATCTTGTATTTGGTAGTGTTCCAAATATGAAGAAATCTTGGGCATCGTTGTTTGAGTGAATGTCTTTGATGTGTGCAGGGGATTCCGAGGTCGATTATCTCCAAGTGGATCATGGATAGCGGCGCCTCGAGGCATATGACTGGGATGTTAGCACTACTCTATGATATCAAATCAATTAATGGAGGATATGTTGGCTTTACGGGAACTCAGGGAGGAAGAATCGTTGGTGAAGGAATTCTTACAAATGGAGTGGTAACGTTTGATAAAGTGAACTACATCGTTGAACTTGAAAACAATCTGTTGAGCATATTGCAGATTTGTGACAAGTCGTTCACAGTTCATTTTACAAAAAATGAGTGTTTGATCATTAAACCAGGGTTTAAAATTCCTGAAGATTTGGTGTTGATGCGAGCTCCTCGAGAAAACGATTTGTATGTCCTAGACATGAGCGTCGCAACAACATCAGACAAAAAGAAACAATGTTTTGTAACTAAAACAAAAGCAACTGAAAAAGAATCAAGAATGTGGCATCGTAAGATGGGTCACATTCATGTGAGAAAAATGAATTTCTTAGTTCACAATGATCTTGTTGAGGGTGTTAATTTGAAAAATTTCCATCTGAATGATATTTGTGTAGAATGCAAGAAGGGTAAGCAAACAAAGAAGTCACACCCAAAGAAGCTCTTGAACTCCATCAGACTACCGCTCGAACGACTCCATATGGATCTGTTCGGACCGGTAAATGTGAACAGCGTTAGTGGAGATCTGTATTGTTTAGTCGTTACTGACGACTTTTCAAGATTCTCCTGGGTGATGTGTCTTGAAAGAAAAGATCGAACATTTGATTCATTGATGATTTTATTCAAGAAGATGGAGACGCTGTACAAACTGCCAATCAGAAGAATTCGAAGCGACAACGGAACAGAGTTTAAAAACAATCGTATGCTCGAGTTTTGCAATGACAAAGGCATTCTTCATGAATTCAGCGCACCGTATACTCCACAACAAAACGGTGTCGCAGAACGAAAGAATCACACACTGATTGAAACAGCTCGAACTATGCTAGCCGATTCCAAATTGCCGATATTCTTTTGGAGTAAAGCAGTTGCTACAGCATGTTACACGTTAAATCATGTTCTTACAGTAAAGAAGTACAAGAAAACCTACTTCGAATTACTCCATACCTATAAACCAAATCTGAAATTCTTAGAACCTTTTGGATCACCATGTACATTTATTGATCCAGATGGTAAATTTGGTGCAAAAGTTAACGAAGGTTTTTTTGTAGGTTATGCAAGTCCATTGAAGAGAGTGTTTGTTCCATGTCTGGGGAAGATTATACAAGTTTAGCATGTCGACTGTCAACGGTTTACTACTCCGGAACAACTTCCCGGAAACAGATTGCTATTTGATTATGATAAACTCTGGGAGTCTTTCCAGTTGCCGACTGAACCAAGTGAGGAGGAACTAGTATTATTATACCAATATCAGCAATCTATGTCACAAGAACAAGTGCCAAGACCGTTGGTAGTTTCTCAGCCCACCGTGGGTGCAAATGATCACGACGCCGATCCAAGTGGAATGACACACGAAACCCCAGAAGAACCAGCTCCAACATTTGATCAATCTGACGACTCAGAATCGGAACCCGATCTGATTTTTGACGAGGAACCAAATGTTGCAACTTCAGAAGCTGTGGATCACACGGGTGATCAGGATATCACAAACCTGCAATCGGAAGTGAGCGTGCCAGACACAGTCATGCCGAGAACTTTGTCTTATCATCCTTCAGAACAAATCATTGGAGATCTTCAAAGTGGAGTGAAAACACGCGATCAAATCAACAAAGGGCTTATATGTTTTTATTCATCTGTCGCTCCTTTACAAGTAGACTTCTCATTGAAATGTTTTATCTCGCAGGTAGAGCCGAGAACATACAAAGAAGCATTGACTGAGGAAAGTTGGGAAAATGCGATGCAGGAGGAGCTACTACAATTTGAGAAACTTGGAGTGTGGAGGTTGGTTGATCTTCCTGAAGATCAGAAGCTGATCAAGACCAAGTGGGTCTTCAAGTGTAAATGGGATGATAGAGGAGTGATCGTGAGAAATAAAGCACATTTGGTCAGCAAGAAGGCATCGACTTTACTGAAGTATATGCGCCAGTTGCTCGACTCGAGGCAATTAGAATCTTCCTGGCGTTCGCGTCTTGGAAAGGATTCAAGGTCTACCAATTAGATGTAAAATATGCATTCCTTTATGGAAAGATCAAAGAAGAAGTGTACGTCGGACAACCACCATGTTTTACCGATCCAGTGCACAAAGACAAAGTCTATCTACTCGACAAAGCGCTTTACGGATTACACCAGGCCCCGAGAGCCTGGTACGAGACGCTTTCCCAGCATTTGTTGAACAACGGGTTCATCAGAGGGACTGTCGATAGCACTTTGTTTACAAAAGAGGTTGCAGGACATCTACTCATCGTGCAGATATACGTGGATGACATAATCTTCGGATCGACAAACGACGAATTGTGCAAAGAGTTCGAGAAGGTTATGAAGAAAAAGTTTGAAATGAGTTCGATGGGGGAGATGAAGTTCTTCCTAGGGCTTCAGGTTGAACAAATGCCCGAAGGAATCTTCATACACCAGATAAAATACGTGAATGATGTGCTTGACAAGTTCAATATGTCTGAATCATCTCCAATCTCAACCCCCTGGCTCAAAATCATGGTATATGTCCGGATGAAAGCGGTGAAAAAGTGGATAAGACGCACTATCGGTCGATCATTGGTTCATTAATGTATCTGACAGCGTCAAGACCGGACATCATGTATCCAACTTGCCTCTGCGCCCAATATCAGTCAAGCCCGAGACAGTCACACTTGACGATTGTGAAGAGAATTTTACGGTATCTTAAAGGCTGCCCAAGCACCGGCTTGTGGTATCCTAAATCTGGTGACTTTTCTCTTACTGGTTATGCTGATTCTGACTTCGGGAGCTTAACCTTAATGCAAAGTCCACAAGTGCTGGCTGTCAGTTCTTCGGAACTCGACTTGTTACTTGGCAATGCAAGAAACAAACCACAGTCGCTCTCTCAACCTGTGAGGCTGAATACATTTCAGCTTCCAGCTGTTGCTCTCAGATCCTCTGGATCCAGCAGCAGATGAGGGACTATGGTTTGCAGTTCTTAGACACACCAATCTTTGTGGACAATGAGGCAGCAATAAATATTACTAAAAATCCGGTTCATCACTCTAAAACGAAACATATTGAAATTCGACATCATTTCATCCGTGATTGCTTCGAGAAGAAATTGATTAGAATTGATCATATACACACCGATGATCAGAGAGCTGATTTTTACACAAAACCCTTTGATAAAACAAGATTTAACTATCTTTTAAAATTGAACGGGTTGAAAAATTTGTTTTCTATGAGGGTTGTTAAATGTGAAGCCGAGGAGGACGGCGATAAGAAGTGATCTGCGTCTTGTTGTTAAGTTTCTGTACAGTTTTATTTTCTGCTTTTGATAAAACCAAAAACAAAAAAATATGTTTTTGATTTTAGGGGGAGAAAGTTTGCATAAAATCCAAAAACATGATAAAATTTCAAAATCCAAAAACAGTGAAAAAGGCAAAAAGAGTTTGTGTAAAAAGGGGAAATGATAGTACATCAGCTAGACAGTTGCAGTATGCTAAAGAAATGTATAGTTTAATTGTGTTAAGCAGTCTCGCTGATGATATGCCGATAGGTTTTTACACATTTAGTAAGTTTGTTCGGGATATAAACCTAAATCATTTCTTGCTTTTACGTGGGGAACATCTCTCGGATATATAGGTAACCCCTCAAATCCTGTTTGAAAGGCTCTATTTCTGACATACTAGGTCTTTGTACGTCTTGATATCTGGGGTATTATACCAGGACTTCTGATTTTACGGGAGCAATAGCCTAGTCCTCGTATAATACTTTGTACTGCTTTAAATCTTAAAGCCCGCCCTCAGCATAAAAAAATGATGAAACATTGAAAAATGCTAATCATGTGCTGTTGTAAAGAAGATCCCCAAGGGGGACCCACCTAAAAGTCGAGCCATCATCTCTCTGATTTTGCGGAAGCAATAGCCTGAGCTCTCATGGCCTCGCATTAACCCAATTACAGATATCATTAGTGTGCACTCACCTGTAAGACTGAATATAGTGGTCTGGATACGGGAGTATATTCTGAGGTGATACACGCGTATAAGTTAAGCCTTAAAACAACTAATTCGTATCCTGAACAGATTGAAATTTGTGTGAAAATTTAAATTGGATCAGTATATCGGCAATCACTGTGAATTGTTTAATACTTAGTATGAAATCAAAGCTTAATGGTACTTGTAGCTTGTCAGCAGCTAATATGATCCCCTAACACGCTCATCAAAAATATGTGTGTACAGTTTATTGTTTTTCAAAATCCAAAAATATTTCCTGTTTGTTTAGCAAAATATTATAAAATCAAAAAGATTTGTTTTTTCATCTTATTTTTGACATCTGATGATCAAAGTCTTATATAGTGCTAAACAAGTTGGATCATGAGGGTTGGATAAGCAAAAGTTTGTGAAAAGGTGTTGGAAATTGCTCGAAAAGTTTAAAAGTTCATTAATTTGAACTTAAATCTGTTTCAAAAAGTCAGCAAGTTCATAAATTGGTCAGCCAAGGTCATTAACTTGGACTTGGCAGGCTAAACAGTTGACCAGGGTCATTAATTTGGACTTGGTTAACTGGGTGTGGTGGTAAATAATTCAATAAATAAAAAATTCAAAAAATTTGAAAAATTTGAAAAAAATGGTATTTCATTCGAAATGACCATTTCGCACGAAATGGCCATATCGTTTCTACTAACCATTTCGTGTGAAATGGATACACTGCATTATTTTTCCATTTCGTATGAAATGGACATGTCTATATAAGGGTTCCATATCGCTTGAAAACATCATTTTCTCCATTTCGCACCAAACTGAAACCCTCGAGCTATATCAGGCGATTTGCTGATTTCCTGTGATTTCAAGCCAAGATCTTATGTGTTTGTTATTCGAAATCTATGTATAAGTTGGTTGGTACAACTTATAACATGGGAAAGGTGAGGATTGTTGTTGATTTGAAACAGATCTATCGATTTCGTGTGAAAACGAAAGAACATGACTTTTGATCTTAGATCTAGGGTTATATAATGGTTTAAATCGGATAAAAACAAATCAGTGTGTTCGGAAGTTGATATAGATCATATCTAGGGTTTCAAATTACATGTTTGATATGCTGATTGATGTTGATTTGAATGGAATTGACTGAACATCGGTGAACAGATTTGTGAACTTAGATCTAGGATGTGTTTATGGACCAAAATGAACAATAATCATATCAGTGAACTCGGAATGCATTGTAGAACAAACCTAGGGTTTAAATTTTATCATCAAAATAGGTTTTAAACATTGGTAAAATCTCTGTTCATTCATGTCTGTTTAAACGAAATGAAAACCTGATTTCAAACGAAATGACAAATCATTTCGTACGAAATGGCTCACATTGTTTAATGTTTCCAAATCATGCGAAATGGCCATTCCGTTTAAAACTCATCTCACTTGAAATGGCCATTCCGTTTGAAACTCATTTCGCTTGAATGATCATTTCGTTTGGAACTGACCAATTCCTTTGAAAGTCACATCACTTGAAAATGGTCATTTCGCTTGAAAGCCATTTCGTGTGAATGATGTTTTGTTTTGAAAATTATTCAAAGTGTTTAACTTGTGTTTATGTTGTACATTTCAGGCTTCGAATGTGCAGTTTGATTCGTTACATAACATCTGTTGTGTTTATGATGAAAAGCTTCCAAAGATGGCTGTATTCAAAGAGATTCTGGAATTCATGAAGCGTTTACCTATCCAAAAGGCATTGACGAATCAACATAATGTTTTCAAATATCATATTGAACGTTTCTGGAAGAATGCTAAGTATGATGAAGAAAGTAAAGTAATAACTTCAATTGTTAGCTTAAATGGTGAAGATAAAGAGATTGTCATCACAGAACAACTCGTCCGTGAAGTGTTAGATTTTCCGGATGATGAAAATTCACCAATGAAGTTTCCAGAGAGAATGGTTAAGGGATGTATGTTGAGGATGGGGTATAATGGTCCGTTGAACAGTGCAAACTATTTGAAATCGTGTTTCTCAAAACCTTACAAATTTTTCATCCATTCAGTGATTCACGCTCTCAGTCATAGAAAGGGTGGTTATGATGTGATGAGAGATTACCAGATGAATATGGTGACTGCATTAGTGTTGAACAAAAAGTACATTTTTTCAAAAATCATTTTCCATTACATGAAAGAAAACATTACATCAGACAGTAAAACCTGGATATATCCGAGATTTGTACAAATGATGCTTGATCATGCTTATCCGGATCTAGTGAAAAATGAAGATAATTATTTATTGGCGTTGTATCACATGGATAACGAGACATTGATCATATTATCCAGGTATCACAAAAATCATCTATAATAAAAAATAAAGGCATAATTCTTTGGATTCATAAAGAGTGCAAATTATGAAGATCCAGATCCAGTTAATCATCTGAAGTGGAGAAACGATGAAGAGATGAAAGAGAAAAGTGCAGCTGATGAATTGGCAAAATTAGCAGAATTCAAGGAAACTCGAAATGAGTGGTTTACTAAAGAAGAAAAGGAGTAGAAAGACAACTCCTAAAGCTCAAGCTGGAGAAGGTTCTTCGTCACAACCACAAAAGAAACGCAAGAAGAAAACTGTTGAAACTATGTTGGTCGATGAACCAGAGGAAGATGAAACAGAAGCTGATGCTGAAAGAGATCAAGGTGGTTTATCTCCTGATTCTGAACAGTTATTGAAGTCTCTTAATGAAAATTTTGAAGTTGAGAAAGCAGCTGGTGAGAAAGTGGGTGACGATGAAGAAAAGAGCTCATCTGATTCAGAGGTTGATGAAACTGAACGTTGGAAAAAGGTAATTTCTGATAAAGAAAAACAGAAGAAAAGAAAGAGGAGTGGAGATGAAGATGAAGATGAAACGTATATTACATCTCCAGAACATGTTCAGAATGTTCAAACACCACCATCATCTGGAGGTAGGAAGAAATCTAATGCAAGAAAATGTGTTGTATCTCCTGCAGCCAGAAAGTTGAAAATCAAGTTCAAATCAAAGCCTGCATCAGAACCACAACAACCACTATCAGAACCACAAGCTGAACAACATCAATCACCACCACAACAATCAGTACCTGATCCTATTCCATCACCACCAAAACAACCATCACCACCACATCAACAATCACCACAATCATCACCACAACTTCGTATGTCTACACCAACTCATGAATAACCTGTTATAACTTCACCGCACATTCTTCAAACACCACCAACCACACAACCACCAGTACAGACGACTCCAGGATCATCTATTTTTAAAGATTTTCCACATATTCCAGAGAATATTCCTCTTGAAGACATTGGAGATTTTAACTTTGTGACTGATGATGTTGTAAAGAAATTACAAAAGAAAGTAGAAGTGGTGTTAGTGGATAATAAGAAGTTGGAGAAGCATGTAAAGTCTGTCAAAGCTGAAAACTCATCTTTGTTAAAGAAGGTTGAAGCCGATCAAGCTGATATTGATATATTGAAGGTTCGAAAAGCTGAGTTAGAAGAAGAAAAAGCTCGAAGAGATGAACAAAATGAATACTTCAAGCTGAAGAACAAAGAGTTGGAAGCCATCAATGCAAAGAAAGAACATGAAATGTATATGATGAATAAAGTATTGGAGAGTTTGATCGGAAAGCCTGTGGAACAAAGATTTGAAGAGATCCAGGTTGAGGAAGTCAGAGCACGACGTAAGGCTGAGATTGAAGCTGAAATGAAAAATAAAGGCAAAGGTGTTCAAGTTGAAGGTGTTTCTGAAGTAACTGAAAGAGCAATCATTCCGTCAATTGTTCTTGAATCACCTATTCAAAATCCTTGTCCTATATCTTCGGTTTCTGGTGTTTTTGATGATGATGTAGAAGTTGATGATGTAGTAGATGATGAAGAAGATGATGATGATGAAGATGATGAAGATGATGAAGAAGAAGATGATGAAGAAATTATGAAAGATGATGCAGATGATGTATTTTCTGCAAATAGTGATCATGATGATGACAATGATCAAGGTTCTACGGGCATCAAAGTTACTGAAGCGTCTAATAAAGAAAAGATTGATGAATATCTTCATGATGATGCTAATGAAAAACCTGAGAATGCTGAAAGTGAGGGGGAGCATGATGATGCATAGAATGTTGATGAAAGTAATGATCATGTTTCAAGATTGATTCTCCGTCTTGAGCACGGTGTTGAGGAAGGGGAAATTCTGCACACTTATACTCTAGCAGAGATCATCAAGATGACGCATGTAGATGAAAATGAATTCAAGTTTGATTTTGAAGAAGAATTGAATAAGTTCGATATCAATCAGCAGCCTGAATACCAGTACAAATACGTTGAAGATCCTGATAATTACGACAGAGTTGAAGTTGAAGATTGTAGTGACGAAGAACAATCTGAGAACATTCACGTTGATAACAAAAGTTACTTGCTTCAAGCAAGCAAAAAGGCCACTTTAAACGGGAATGCAAAAACTCTGCTACTGATGAAACTGCCAATCCCTTCCAAGACGATTATTCTCGAAAGGTGGTTTACCATCGAAACAAAGAGGAACCTCCGACGATGAGGCAGATTGAGGAAAATCCGGTGAAAGAAAAATCTAGGGCGCTAGCGGTTATACAAGATGATGAAGGATTTAGCTGGAATGATTATATTCAAGATGAAGAACATATAGGATCCGCTTTCATTGCTGATATAACACTGGTAACTTTCAACAGAGAGAGAGAGAGATTGCACACGTGAGAATGAACAAAATTCACAAAGCATACAAAAAAGCTGTAAAGGCGAAAAGATGGGATACTGACAGAGAGGGGGAGAGATCGAAAAGGGAAGCTGAAGAAATGGCTGAGAAGGAGAGAAAAGAGAATTTAGAGAAGGTTGTAAAAGAAATCATTGATGTGAACGTGGAGATGATGACCGAGAACTTGAAGAAAATGGCTGATCAAGTATTGATGGCAAAAGCTCTTGAGGTATATACCAAATCTGCTTCTGAGTCTGAGTCATCTAACAAGGTCAGTTCGGTCGGTCATAATGCCGAAGCAGGTAAGTCTTAGGATACAAAAACTGAGAGTGATTGCAGAAATTGCATGAAGTCATGCAAAGTCTGTAATACAAATGAGTTTGTGTTAAAATCTAACATCCAGGAACTAACCGGTAAAATCAACAACTTGAAAAATGATATGGTTTTGAATAACAGAATTGTGAAAAGTTCAAAAGAAAGAATTGATGAATTGACAGAAAAGATAAAAAATGATGAAAAAGATGTTGAAAAATTTCGAAAAGAAAATGAAAAACTTGTTCTTGAAGACAGAAAATTAGCCGAGGCTTTTGAAAAACTAAAAAGGACAATTAAAGATTCTAATTCAAGAGATTTTCAAACTCGTCAAGAGAACATTCAATTAAAAACTGTTATTCAAGAAAAAGAGAAACAAATTAACAATCAACTGGATGAGATCGCAAACTTAAAACTTCAGATTGAAGAAGTCAAGATTGAGAATGAACGAATCAACTTGAAGTTGAAAAGTTATCATTCCGCCAGCTTTGTTCTTCAACGTATTGTCCCGAAACCCATCGGGAATAACAAAGATGGTGAAGATGTTTATCAAAATGGAACTGGGGTCGGGTATCATACAGTTCCACCACCCATGAACAATAACTTCACAAAGAAATAGTTTGAGGTGGAAAAAGAATTAAACATGAATATAAAGGGTGAAGTTGACAACCTGCCTGAAAACATAGATGTCACATTTAATGAACCATCCGATGAGGATAGTGTTGAATCTGAGGTTGTGAAAAATGTGGTTAAAAATGTTTTGAAAACTGACACTGACTCCACGGTTTCAAATGAGGATGATGATTGTTTTCTACACAATTATCTTCCAAAATCCAAGTCCAAAAACAACTTAAAGGACGAACCTACCCTGGTCATGTTCCAGGTGTGTGGATCTGATAAGTTGTATTCGGATGAGGAGTTTCCAATAAAAAATGTAAATGTGGATAAACTTGAGAAAGTTTTTAAACTTGTGAAGATCGATGTGTCAGAAGTTGATAGGTTGTTAAGTTCCAAAAGATTTCTAAATTTTCAAAAGGATAAATCTTACTATCAAAAGCCTAAAAACCCGCCATGTTTTCAGAACAACAATCAGAACAGAGGGTACAATGGGCAGTGGGCTGGTAAGCAACAACCGAAAAGAAACTTTCAGAAGTCGAAATTCGTTAAGAAAACTACATTTGTGAAAAGTTCAAGTTCTATGAAAGATAAGAGTCTGAAATTTTTTCGAAGTCAAATGGAAAATTCTTTGAGAAGAAAGCATCACAATCACAGACTGAAGATCCAAGTCAGGTTACTAATAACTAGACATGCTTTAAATGTAATGAAGTTGGACATATGGCACGAAAGTGCACCAACTCAAAACCTAAGTCTGTGGTTGTTGAAAACACAAAGAAACCAAACGATGTGAAAGGCAAGGCACCAATGTTTGTTGAAAAGAAGATTCAAAAACCTTAAAATGTTAAAATCAATGTTAAACCAGTAAAACAATTTGTTACAAAAACTGGTGAATCTTCAAAACGATTTATTCCAAAACAACAAACTTGGAAGCCTATCTCTGATGCCAAAACATATGAATCAAAAGTGAAACAAACTGTTTCAACTTCACAAGTCAAGAAGTTTGATCAAAAGGTTTCTTAGACCGAAACTCTAAATAAACAAACTACTTCAGCCACTTCGGTAAAGAAGTTTGTTCCTAAGAGTTCAGCTGGTGATAAGAAGAAACAGACTTCTTCGACCCCTCCGGTTAAGAAGTATGTTCCTAAAACTGTTCCATCAACTGTTCAACCAACCAAAGAGGAATTTTTCTTATATAAAGAGGTTGAGGTTGGAACAGAAAACGTTTTGGAAGTAAATGATAAGAACTTTCCTTTCATGTCCATAATTAATCTCAAAGTCAAGCTACCCAAGTCAAAGGAGGCTTGGGTTGCTTCATTTAACTGATCGTGTATGAAATGTGCAGGAGCTCCCGAGATCATTCTCTAAGTGGATAATGGATAGCAGAGCATCCAAGCACATGACAGGGAGAAAAACCATGTTGTACGACGTTCGAGGTTTTAATGGAGGTTATGTGGGTTTTGCTGGTAACCAGGGAGATAGAATAATCGGGGAAGGGACGTTATCGAATGGTCTAGTGTCCTTTGAAAGAGTAAACTACATTTCAGAGCTAGAGAACAATCTACTTAGCATTTCGCAGATTTGTGACAACAAGTACACTACTCATTTCACCGATAAGGAATGTCTGATCCTGAAGCCGGGATTTGTTGTCCCGAGGAGTGGATCTTAATGAGAGCATCAAGAGAGAACGACTTGTATGTTCTTGACATGAGCATAACGACTACAACAAATGGTCAACCTTAGTGCTTGGTATCTAAGGCTACTGAAAAGGAGTCGATTATGTGGCATCGCAAAATGGGCCATATTCACTTACGAAAGATGAATCATTTGGTCCACAAAGATCTAGTGAGAGGTGTCAATTTGAAAAGTTTCCACTTGGAAGGTGAGTGCATCAGTTGCAAGAAAGGAAAACAATCCAAGAAGTCTCACCCGAGGAAGCTTGAAAATTTGATCACTAAACCGTTGGAAAGGCTACACATGGATCTCTTCGGTCCAGTGAATGTGAAGTACTGGAAATCTTTATTGCCTAGTGGTGACTGATGATTATTCGAGGTTCTCGTGGGTAACGTTTCTGAAGTCCAAAGATCAAACCTTCGTGAGTTTTTTGAGTTTGTTCCGAAAGCTAGAGAATCTGTACCATCGACCTATTTGTCGTATTCGTAGTGACAATGGTACGAAATTCAAGAACAACGAGATGTGAGAATTCTGCAACAAAATAGGTATTTTGCAAGAGTTCAGTGCTCCGTACGCTCCGCAACAAAGTGGAGTAGCAGAAAGGAAAAATCGGACACTGATTGAAACGGCGCGTACTATGTTGGCTGACTCAAAACTCCCTATGAAATTTTGGGCTGAAGCCGTATCAGCTGCTTGCTATACCTTGAATTGGGTGCTGACCGTGAAACGATATAACAAGACATGTTTTGAGTTGCTTAACAATCGGAAGCCGAACCTAGAATATCTTGAGTTGTTTGGGTCGCCCTGCACGGTGATAGATCCTGATGGGAAATTCGGTGCAAAATGTTTGGAGGGATTCTTTGTGGGATACGCTAGTCCGCTAACACAAGTTTATCTTCCAAGTGTCAACAAAGTGATTGAAGCTCAACATGTGGAGTGTCAAGGTTATACAATGCCAATCCAAAAACCTGGTGACTCATGGTTATTCAACTATGAGATGTTTTGGGAATCATTCCATCTTCCTAAAGAAGCATCTTTTGTAGATCAGATAAGGTTATATCAGGATTATGAATCTTCTCATGTGAACAAATATCCGACCAAGTCTTCAAAACGACAGAAGAGTGCTAATGATCATGAAGCTGGTCCAAGTCTCACTCGTCAAGATGATGCAAAAGTTCAGCAAACTCAGACGTCTTCAGAACAAGAACCTGTTTAGGATAATCAAACAACGGTGTTCGATGAATCAAAATCTGACTCAGATAGTCCAACCTTTGATAGAGGAGATTCAGAGTCTGAGGGGGAGCAGATCCAATCTACAGGTCAGACAAACCAGGTTGATGATCAGGGTGCTGAACAAAATGTTACTAATCTGGATAGCGAGGTGATAGTTCCTGGTGAGGTAATGCCAAGGACGCTATCTTACCACCCCGAGGAATTCATTATAGGAGAGCTACAAGCAGGAGTCAGAACAAGACACCAGATTGACCGAGGCTTTTCTTGTTTTTATTCACAAGTTGCTTCGTTACAAAATGATTTTTCGCTCAGTTGTTTCATTTCGCAGGTTGAACCAAGAACTTACAAAGAGGCGCTGACTGAGGAATCGTGGGTGAATGCTATGCAAGAAGAGCTTAATCAATTCGAAAAACTTGGTGTTTGGAAGCTTATAGACTTGCCTGACGGTCACAGAAACATCAATACAAAATGGGTGTTTAAGTGCAAGCGGGATGATCGAGGAGTGGTTGTGCGTAATAAAGCTCGCGTAGTCGTTCAGGGCTTCAGTCAGCAAGAGGGAATCGATTTCAGTGAGGTGTATGCCCCAGTTGCTCGACTTGAGGCTATTCGTATCTTTATCGCATTTGCATCATGGAAGTGTTACAAAGTATATCAGCTAGATGTAAAATTGGCGTTCTTATACGGAAAGGTAAAGGAAGAGGTGTATGTCGATCAGCTATCGGGCTTCATTGACCCTATTCACAAAGAACAGGTCTATATTCTTGAAAAAGCCTTATACGGGTTGCACCAGGCCCCGAGAGCCTGGTATGAGACGCTTTCTCAGCACCTGTTATCCAACGGCTTCATACGAGGGAAGGTAGATGCAACTCTCTTCACAAAGGAAGTCGCTGGTCATTTTCTGATCGTACAAATATACGTTGATGACATTATTTTCGGGTCTACCAATGATGAGCTCTGCAAAGAATTTGAGAAAATTATGAAGCAGAAGTTTAAGATGAGCTCTATGGGTGAGATGAAGTTCTTCCTCGGCATGCAGGTCAATCAAATGACAGAGGGGATCTTTATACATCAAATAAAGTACGTTCATGATGTTCTGGAGAAATTCAGCATGTCAGGGACCGCTGCAATGTCCACCCTATTAGCGACTAACCATGGTATAAATCTAGATCTCACG
Organism: Helianthus tuberosus; assembly: GCA_030545235.1. NCBI lineage: Eukaryota > Viridiplantae > Streptophyta > Magnoliopsida > Asterales > Asteraceae > Helianthus > Helianthus tuberosus. The sequence goes on from CM060407.1 coordinate 106,221,163, forward strand.
GGAGAGAAGGTTGATAAAACCTTATACCGGTCCATGATTGGAAGCCTAGGCCTGTGGTATCCCAAAGATGGTGATTTAAAACTTGAGGGCTACTCAGACTCGGATTTCGGATGCTGCAAGATCAATTCAAAGTCTACAACTGCAGGCTGCCAATTCTTCGGTCCCCGACTAGTAACTTGGCAGTGTAAGAAACAAACCACAGTCGCACTCTCTACCTGTGAAGCTGAGTACGTCTCGGCTAGCAGTTGTTGTTCACAAATTATGTGGATTCAGCAGCAGATGAGGGATTATGGTTTGCAATTTCTTACCTCGCCTATTTTTGTAGATAACGAGGCAACAATAAATATAACTGAAAACCCAGTTTATCACACTAAAACAAAACATATTGAGATTCGACATCACGTCATCCGTGAATGTTACGAGAAGAAGTTGATTCGAATTGAAAAAATCCACACCGACGAACAAAAGGCTGACCTTCACACAAAACCGTTTGATAAAAATCGTTTTCATTATCTTTTGAAATTAAACGGGATGAAGCTTTTGTCGTCAGGGGGAGATGTTATTGGCGTTGATGAGCATTCCAGTGTAGAGGACGTTGGGAAGCAATCTACTCTGGTTTGTCACATTTTTAAATGTTTTGGTCTTTAGGGGGAGAAAATATTGTAGAAAATACAAAAACATTAAAAAATGGAAAAATACAAAAAAAATAAAAAAATTCAAAAATGTAAAAAACATAGAAAAACCCAAAAAGAGATGGTGTAAAAAGAGGAAACGATAGTACATCAGCTAGACTGTCACGGTACACTAAAGATTTGGAAAGTTAAAAAGCGTTAAGCGGTCTCACTGATGATGTATCGGTAGGTTTTTACACATTCAGTAAACTGAATTCGGGATATAAACATAAAATCATATATCTTACTTATCTCGTGGGGAACGTCTCTCGGATATACGGGTAACCCCCGAAATCTTGTTTGAAAGATTGCCTAATTCTAAGATACTAGGTTTTTATACTCAGTGATATCTAGGGTATTGTACCAGGACTTCTGATATTGTGGAAGCAACGACCTAGTCCTCGTATAATACTTTATGCTCTTTAAATAAAGCTTTCCCTCAGCATAAAAACTGATAAAATATCAAAAGATACAAATCAAGTGTTGTTGTAAAGAAGATTCCTAAGTGGGACACTCCTAAAGTCGAGCCATCATCTCTCTGTCTGAACGGAAGTTCTAACCTGAGCTCTCATGGTCTCGCACTACCCAGATAACAAATATCATTATAGTATATTCACCTGTAAGACTGAATATGGGGAATCTGGATACGAGAGTATATTCTGAGGTGGGACACGTGAATAAGTTAAGTGCTTAAAACATTAATCCCGTATCTTGAATCAGTTAAACTCTGTGTGAGAATTTAAGTGGATCAGTATACTAACAATCTAGGTGAATCGTTTAAAACTTAGTGTGTGATAAGCTCAACGGTGCTAGTGACTCGTCGGTAGCTGATATGATCCTCTAACACAACTCACAAAAATATGTTTGTAAATAGTTTCTTGTTGTTACTTTCAGATTTAAATCCAAAAATATTTTTAGTGTGTTTTAGCATTAAATTTCTAAAGTACAAAAAGATTTTATTTCTGCGTTATTTTCGACAAACCAGTGTTGGAAAGCTGATCTTCAGAATCTCAGATGCAGAGAAAGATCCTGAATGATTGGGTGGGAGCTAATTTGAAAAGTTGGGAAACTTGAAAAGTTAAACAAGTTCACTAAGTTGAAGCTTGTAAATTTCTTGAAAATTTGAAAAAGTTTAACAAAAATGTCAGACGGTTCGTGAATCGGGTCAACCAAGGTCATTAACTTGGACTTGGTTGATAAATTGAGTAACCGGGGTCATTAATTTGGATTTGGATACCCGAGTGGATTTAAAACTGACTAAAATTGAACAAGTGTTTGAAATTTGAAAGTTAAAAGTTCAATTGAGTGGGTTCGAACGAAGGCATAATAGTTCCTTCAAATAAAAGATTTTCAAGTGTTTTTTGTGGCTTCGTACGAAGCCGCGCAACCCCTCATATATAAGGGCTGCCTTCGAATGAAGGCTCATTATTTCACTGTGCCTTCGAACTAAACACTCTCTAACCTAGCCGTTACTCTGTCCATTTTTTTCAAGATCTTACATTGTAGTGTTGGCTTGCACATCAGTAACAATGGGAAAGGTAAATATTTCTTATTTAAACATGTTTTCCCGTTCAATTTTGAGATTGTAACCCTTGGGCCCTATAAACATAGATTTACTTTTTTTAGCGATTGTATCTTGATATTGAAGATATAAAATGCTTAATCGGCATTGTTAGTTTAGTTAGAAACCATCAATTTGATCATAGATTACATTTTTTATGTGTTGATTCTTGAACTGTTCATCGCTGTTTGGTTCGAAGCAACTGGCTTCGTATGAAGCCAGTCAGGATGTGTTGAACTATTAGATCTGTTAATTGTTAAAGTGCTCATCTGTTTAATCTTGTTTTATGTTATTGGATCTAATCAGTGCCTTTGAATAACCTGTGTCTTCATAAATCAGTGGCCTCGTACAAGCCATCCCCTGGCTTCGTACGAAGGCAGCATATGTTCAAAAATTCCAAAATTTTTCTAAGTGTTACTATGTGTGGTTATACTTTTTCGATAAACGTGCAATGAATTCTAATTGTTGTTATGACATTTGCAGGCTAAGAGTTCTAATTTCGACAAACGGCACAACATTTGTTGTCTTTTGGATAAGAATTTACCGAGAATGGAACCTTTTAATGACGTGATAGATTTCATGGATCGTAGTCGAATCAAGAAAGCATTGACAGACAGACACAAGTGTTACCGAACGCACATTGAAAGATTATGGAATAACGCGAGATATGATGAATCAATGGAGATTGTTTCTGCACTGAAGATAAAGGACGAGAACAACAAAGACGTTGACATTGAAGTGAAGTTTAAAGTTGAGGATGTGAGGAGAGTTTTAGAGTTCCAAGATGATGACAAAGATCTGATCCAGCTGCTAGAAAGACTAGTGAAAGGATTGTGGATGAGGATGGGGTACATCAGATACGTGAATGAAACAACTTACAACAAATCAAAGTTCTCAAGGCCTTATAAATTTCTTGTTCACTCAACCATACATGCTTTACATCACAGAAAAGGAGCATTTGATGTGTCATCAGATTTTGTTATGTGTGTGCTAACATGTTTAATACTCAATCATCCATTCAATATTCCGCAGGCAACATTCAGCTACATGGTTGATAATATTCATGGAGAAAAGTTCCTGCAGTATCCACATTTTATACAGATGATCCTAGATGATAAAGTCAAGAACTTGCCAAAAGTTGATGCTGATGAGTTGATATTGGATCATATGGATACTGAAACACTCAAGAGATTGAATGTGTATTAGGGTGTGGAGAAAGACAAAGAACCTCCTTACAGGAAGCAATTTGCTGCTATCTTGAAGCCATACTATGTAGCTCCAGCTCATGATCAGTGGAGGCATGATGTTAGCAATTCAGATTCTGAAACTAAGAAGATGGAGCCTTTCTTGAACAAACGTGGAAATTTCTGGAAGAAAGGTGAAGATAAGAAGAGAAAAAGAATTGTAACTCCAAAATCTTCAAAGCCTACTACACCAAAACCTACACCAAAGAGAGCTTCAAAGAAGAAATCTCCCCTCATTTGTTGATGAACCAGTTACCCATCCAGATTATCTAAATGTTGAAGGAGGTGTGTCTTTTGAAGAGTTAGAGAATATTATAGTTGTTTAAAAAGCTGCAAAAGCTGCTCAAGATGCTGAGAAAGCTAAGTCTGTTGAACAAGCGAGTGATGTAAATGTAGAAGCTACAGCAGGTGGTGAATCAGTGAAAGAAACAGTGGTTGAAGGTGTGGTTCACACAGATTCCAGTGCAACAGATTCAGATATAGGTGTTACTCAAATAGCACTGACGCATTATGTTAGTGGCAAACACAAACTCAAAGGGCCATCCAGGAAAAAGAAAGGATCTGATGAAGATGATGCGCCTTATGTTCCAACTGATGCTGAAGCTGGGAAAGTAAAAAGAGGCAGAGGTATAAAGAAAAGTGCAAAGCCTACTAGTGCTACTCCTCGAAAGTCAAAGGCTAGAAAGATAGTGATTAAAGGTCCTAAACGCAAAGCAGGTGATTCTTCTAAAGCTCCAGAGAAGGTGACTGAGGAACTTCCAATCATTGAAGCACAAGTTCATGTTCCTTCTCCTCCGAGATCACTGACTCAAGAATCTATTCCAGTATAAACAGAAGTTCATTCAAGTCCTCCACAACAATCAATACATGTTGAAGAGCCTGTTTCTACTACAAAGCAATCTACAACTCCAATTCCTCAGAGTTCGAGTCAAAGTTTTCCAGGAATTCCTTCTAATCTCGGTCCTGCTCCATCGTTGGATGATGTTTGTTTCTTTAGTGATGAAAGGGTTGATGGTATTCTCGAAAGAGTTAGTATTCTGGAGAAGGCGAAAGCAGAATCAGATGAGAAGCTGAAAGCAACTATAGCTGAACTCAAAGAAACGAAAGAAAAGCTGAAAAGTGTTGAAGCTGAGAATATAGTTTTAAAGAATGGACTGGCGGCGATGAATGAGAAGGTGTTGGATGATGAAGCTAGAATCAATGTGCTGAACGAGATGTTTAATGAGATATTATCTTCAAACACTGATCTAAATGATGCAAACTCGAAGATGAGTCATGCGAGCAAGATCATGAAGACAGAAATAGAATATTTGAAAGTTAGAGATGAAAACAAGCCGAAATAGATTGAAATGTTGTATGCTTCTATAGAAGATCGACTTGGAATCAACGTTCATGTAGCCTTCGATGATATTGGCTTCTGAAGAGCTGAGGCTCGGAGGATGGAATGCCAACGGTTAGAAGAGGAAGAAGCTGCTAGAGCTGCTCTAGATAAGGGGAAGAATATCGCAGAGGAAGAAGTGTTAGAATCTTCAGTTCAACAAGAGCAGAAACAACCTGAAACTGAAGTCAATGTTGAAAATGTTGAAGTGAATGCTGATGTTGAAGTGAACGTTGCAGAGGTTGAGGTCAACAATGAATTTGCTTTAGTTCCTACATTGTTATTCACTCTCGTTGGTGAACCAAAGACATTAGCTTACAGCAGGGAAGATAATGCTAAAAGAATAAAAGTTGAAAAGCGTCGTCTTAAAGCGAAGAAAGATAAGAAATTTTAGGTTGTTGGTGAAAAGGTTGATGAAGAAGAAAATGATGAAGATGAAGAGGATGATGACTTTAAAGATATTGATGATTATCACTATGATGGTGACGATGACGATGATAAAGATGATGATGACGATCAGGGAGGTAATGGTGGTGCGTTGATTGTGAGACCACCTGGTGCTGATAATGTTGATGATTATCTCAATGACGAGCAGAATGGAGAACAAGAAGATGTTCAACGTTAGGGGGAGTCTACCTCAGGGTCAAAACAAGCTGCTATTCAACAGGTACTCTCTATTACTCCTAAGGTTATCTATCTGAGTCATGACGTAGAAGAGGGAGAACTAGTGGAAAATTGGATGAGGAATGATATGCTAGAAGCATTGGGTTTGAAGGATGAAAATCTGAAGTTTGATATAGAAGACGAGATCCCTGAAGTTCCTGACAGTGTATATGTGTTCAAGTTTGTAGAGGATGCAGATAATTTCAACGATGTAGTTGTTGAAGATGATTCATCCGACTCTGACAATGATGTTCCATTACACTATGAGGATCAAGATGATAACTTTCCTACCTTCATTGAATTGTTTTGTACTCACAACGAAGATGATCTAAGAAGGAAAGTCGCTGAGAATATAACTACTGAAGGTCCTCCAAAGATACTCACAGAAGAACTTAGAGAAGAAAGGAAAAGATGGTTTAAGAAGCCATTGGTCGAAGAAAGAAAGTTTAAAAGACCATTAAAGTTCTTCACTAGGCACCCAAACGAATCACTCGGTGACATCTTATCTTGAGGTTATCTTAAAGATATGAAGGTTTATGCTATTAAACGAAAATATGGTGTTCAGTACTTTAAGTTTTTGAAAGACATTCGAACACTACCTTGGTGGGATGTGGAAGAGTTAGTGAAAACGAAGAACCTTCAACAGTGTCTTCATGGTCTAGAGGTCAGATTCTATGAACAAAGGCAGTGGAGGTATATCAAGTATCAAGCGACATTGAACTTTCCAGACTGGAAGCCTCACAGACCGAAGCGTATTGTCAAAGTTGATCCAGTGACAAGGGAGAAAGATATCAGGCTTCATAACAGAAAACCTCGTTGTATGAAGAACATGCCCTTAAAAGCAATGGAGCAAGATTTCTACAAAGATTTCAAAGGGTGGGTTCTTAATCCAAAGATAGTTGAAACGGTGATAACGTTGTTTGATGGAAAGAATTGGAGATACATTCACGTTCTAGATCCTATGTGGCTCATTAACTGCTCGAAGAAGGATATCGAATGTCTCTTCTTCAACAAGATAATGTATTACAATGCAAATAAAGAGCAGGCGCAAAGATTCCAGAAGCTGGTGAAAGTATGTTTTGAAAAGGATATCAATTCAGGGCGTTACTGGGAATCTAAATGGAGAGACTTAGAACTGGAAGAGTTTCTAAAGGAAGAGCGCCATAATGAAAGGATGGATAAGAAGATGGCCGAAGCAGCTAGGCGTGCTAGATGGATATTGGGTTTGGAAAAGCCAGTGACTGACCAAACGGCAATAGAAAAAGAACGTAAGATTCCAAGATGGTCAAAGTCAATGGATGGAATCAAGGAACAACGTGAATGGTGGATCAATGTTGGGAGACATAAGCGACAACAAATGTTAGCAGAAAGAGCTGAAGAAAGAAAGAGAAAGAACCAGGAAAGGAGGAATAGCAGGAAGCGCTGAATGAAGACTATACAAGACGACTACAGCTACATCCAAGAGGGAGTCTGTAGATGCATATGTCTGTAGCCTTCGTCGAGTATCAAGTCTATATATGTAATTGTATGAACTTGTTTGGTTTTTGTCTTTTAGTGATGCCTTCATACGAAGGCACATATTTAGGTTGGTTGTTGGTTAGAAGCCATGATCTGGCTTCGTACGAAACCACAGAGGCTTCGTACGAAGGCCTATGATTGTCTATAAATAGGGGTCATGGGTTCTAACGAAATGTAACTTTTGGCAACTTGATGTGAAGCTCTGCCGAATTTCTCTTGGGTCTGTATCTTTGCAAAATATCAATGAATTGAACTTTAACGGTGTATGCATGATTCTTATGTCTATCACTAGCACGGATTCCGCACGTAGCTTGTAGATAAACTGAACCGGTCGGAGCGCATAATCGAAGGCGATCACGGTCCTCACAATGTGTTTATGTTTTTTTGGTTTAACAGGTTTTAAAACGGGTTTGATGAGGGAAACGAGTTAAAAGCGGGTTTGACGGGTATTCATGCAAGACAAGAGAATAACCGGGTTTGCTAGAGTCAAGGCGACTGGATTTCTTGGACGGCATTGGGAACAGAAAAAATAAGTGGAATTATTTTGTGGCAGTAATAAGAAAAATTATCATGATATTAATTCAGCCATCCACAAATTCACAAATTGGAGGTAGCTAGTCACGTGAACAAGGCATCAAAAGTAATCTATTTATCATCATTCACACAAATGCAAACCTTTTGGAAACAATATAATATATACACACGCATACATGGACCTTGGGACAATTTGTGGGCTTTGGAGTTTAAAAGAGGAAGTTGGCTAAATGGTGAGCCCAGCGGACGGGGGGGGGGGGTTGTTGTTTGTCTCCATGACACGCGACCGTGATCCAAATTGAGAAACATTATTATGTCAGTCAAAGTTTGTTATTTAAGGAGATTATTCACAAAATCGCATGCTATTAGATGATCAGCCATCATACGGAAGTCAGGTGACGAATTCAGCATTACTTTTCATAATTCTTTTCATCCAATCAACCCTCAAAACATGTTGGATTAACTTGGGATGACAACAGGTGCTGTGAAGACAAGCATGCGCGGTTAAACCACTTGTGACTTCTGCTCGGATGAACGTTTATGCGGTTTGACTTAATTATTCGTTTTTTCTGATTCTTGTAAACTAGTATAACTTGACTACTTGTGTTGGTTTATTGATAAACATTTTATTGTGTTTGAATTACTTGTTGTTTTATCAAGCGTATTGGCAACATACTTGCGTTGTTAGCGGGTTGGTAATTTGGTGGGTAGTTGATACAATTAAATGGGTTGTTAAGTTGAATGGTGAATATTAAAAACTATCCTTAACAATTATTCAAAACCATTAATCCCAAGGCCATTCTTTATGGTGTTTTGAATCAGAAAACGGATTTTTATATTAAAACGGGTATTCGGGATTCCGGGTGGAGGTTATTTCTTCCTAATATTGATAACACTTTTCGTGACAAATTGTGTTTTCTTTGCAATCAAACAAATAAACCCCTAATTAGATAATTTAGTTTTTAATTAATTTCTTTGACACTTACCACAAATTCCCCGTGGATATGATACCCTACTTATGCTATCTACATAGTTTAATTAGGTTTTTAATTGACCCTAACGACAGTCGTCAAAATGGCGCCGTTGTCGGGGAATTCGTACGCTTAGTGTTTGTAACACCCTAACAATTAATAACTTGAAAATGACGTAGCGGAAATATGAGCCCAAAAATTTTCTTTCTTTATTAGCCATGTAACATACTTGATGTCTAATACTAGAAATATTTAATACTTGACTAAAAGATTTACATCATTCATTCTTAATTATCGCATTCATTTACATATAAAATCCCCAGTTATGTGACTACTCTTCCCGTACAATTCTTGCTCTTGACTCAATCTTCAATCATCCAATACTTTATGCCGATGTTAATCTGCGTAACCTACATTCACCACAAACATGCACATCATTAGAATTTGATAACTACAATTCATAATCTATCATACATAATTAAATGACCATGCCGCATTCTTTCTATTCTTGCAAGTCCTTTCGATCATTCTTCCACGTACAATCTAGCATTCCAATTACTCAAAACTGCACAACGGATTTCAATAGCATACCTGCAAATCTCATTTCATTCTCAAGGCATATGATTAGCAACTTAATACTCAAACGTTTTGAAGCTATGTATACATCTATTCAAGCCCCATTCCTTCGTGTACCATAAATACTACATCATGCCTACGTACATCCGTGTGTATACTTATAGTCATCTAATACATACACCCTTACATACGTACATATATACAAGCTCATACATAGCACTTACACAATTCAATATGGTTTACTGACGTGTCCTAATTTCAACCTCCGAGTAATAAAACATGAGTGAACAACTTACATACATACTTACTCCTATTTATAATTACTTACTCACGCTTCCTAAACGCTTTTTAAGTAACTTTCGGGTATATTTCGGATCTTAAATATGAGTTCCATACTCACCCGTAGCTTATCAAGCCATTTAGTAGGGCTAAGGTACATTATAGAAGCTTATCAGGGCTTGGGATAGGTTCACGGGGTCCGAATTCGAAGAGAAACGAAGAATTGCATAAACTTTATATTTTATATCTGACCTCCACCGTAAGTTACGGTAGCTACCGTAGCTTATGGTGGCCATGAAATCCTTACGGTGATAACCTACTACCTTACGGTGGAAAAATGGCTTCAGCTCCTACCGTAACTTATGCTGGCTACCGTAAGTTATGCTAGCGCCCAGATCAGCTTTCCATTTTAATACCAAAACTCGCATAACTTGCTCGTTTTGCATCCGTTTCACTTGAAACTTGTTTCTAATTGTTCATAAAACATTTCCCTACCTAATTAACTAAAAATCCATACCTTGAGGTCCTTAAATTTTATAAATTACATTACCGTTACACGATTCATGCATATATGTTCGACCCGTTTGATTTCGCCATGCACTTTTCGTTACCTTGTGAACTATTAACAACTTATTAAGACTTTCCTTTCCATTTACTTACCTTCTCAATCATTCCTACAAGACTCCTAACCTTCATAAATATACTTTAATTATTGAAGAAACACGAAACTAATTCGGGAGTGGATTATTTTGGTTTATGTTCCTATCATAGTGGTTAATCTTCTTATGGCTACCTGAGCTTCGTAATGATCCTTTGATCCTGAAAAACAGAACACCGTTACTCGTTAAGAGGGGAATATGGGGGTTTCCCTCTTAACCAGGCTCCGGCGTGAGAATAAGCGACTGTTTTGGGGAGATAAGTATGTATTAAGAGTGAGAGTAGAGGGAGTAGAATGTTTAACCTGTAAATTGAGGTCTCTATTTATAGCCGGAGAGATGTAAGAGGATGTGGGCTGATGGGCCTTGGGCCGGTAGGCGACAACATAGAGGATATGCTCCTTGTCTCACTGGTGTCGACCGTTAGTGGCTTCTAGGAGTTCTCCGGTGCTGGCACACTATGATTGGAGCCACGTGTCACGGTTGTCGGCCTGGCCGCCCTTCTGCCATCAGCAGGTAAGTGGAGATCGTGGGGCAGTTGTCTCTGCCCTGTGATTGGTTCCACATAGGCGTCCTCAAGTACTTTCTGTCTCCTGCATGTCAGACGATCGTGGAGCATGATTGAGCAGAACCTGGAGGACGCGGATTGGCCCTTTTCTTCTGCCACTTGTACCTTGTGTGCCTTCTGAAGTAGCCCTACGCTATAGCCTTGCACGGCTCTTGATGAACATGTAACTAACCCGCGTGGTATATGGGTGGTTGAAAGCTCTTGTTCAGAATGCTAAGTGTCGAATGTGGTGTTTTCTCTTGTTGAGACCTCGAGCTAGATCAATATATGACGGTGTAACTCGCGCGAGGTTGGCAGTTAACAAGTTGATGAATATGGAGTATGGTCCTGCGCGCGACGTGAATGAGGTCTGCGCGGCCTTTTTGGGACCATACCCCTTCAAGTCCCCTCAGTCTAGTGCTGCACCATGCGCGAGGCAAGTGGTTGGAGCTCTGGACTTAGAAAAAGAAAAGTGCTGAGAATGCTTGCTTCGTGATGGGTAGGCGCGCGCGTGTAAATGTTTGACAGTTGCTACGACGCGACTACAATGCCTGGCTGTTGGTGATTCTTTGCTTCCCAGTGTAAGCGTGCAGGTTCGTTGGATAACCATGAATCCTGCGTGGCCAGAGTGACTTCTGCTTGAAGCTTTTGGTAATTTTGGGCGGCAAAATCCTCGAATTTTGAAATCTGACAGGTTGGTGAGAAACGTCGTTGATGGCGACGTTTGAGTTGACCGCTTACATGGCTGTCATCAAGTTGTCTCTGACAGTTTGGCTTTCCGTCAGGAGAGTGAGGACCACGCGCGCGTGGTAACCGTCGCTCTGGGATTTGCGATTGACGTGGCAGTCGCTGATTGGGTACGTGCGCGGTGAATCCGGCACGTCTACTCATCGCATTAAATGCGATGAGTATATGTATCCATGAAGATGAGAGGAGATGATCACTTCTTCTTCTACTGTTGCAACTTTCTCTCTATTCCCTTCTTCAGATCTTCAAATCTTCAAGCGATCTGTAGCAGATCTTCAAGATTGTTCATCACATCTTCAAATTTTTCCAGAATTTTTTAAGTTTATAGTCGGTGTTCATGGCTGAAGAACATCCAGAAGAGAATCCCGGTGAAGAGGGTCCTGTTCCCATCCTTAAGTGGGATTTAAGGTTATTTGAGCAGATCACACGTAGTTTCCGGTTTCCACCGGAATGGGATGCCCGGTACCCCGGCCAAAATCAAACGGCCGCCGATGCACCGCCGGGGTACATCACCTTGTTTGAAGATTTCTTTCTTCAGGGCAACTTCCGGTTACCGTCGACGGAGTTCTTGGCCCACATACTTCAGTTCTATGGGTTCCATATTTCGCAACTGAGTCCACCTGGGATGGTTAGAGTTCGATACTTCGAATTTCTCTGTCGATCCCATGGTGTTGAACCGACGGTGGAGAGATTTAGAGACTTTTATCAACTGATCAGAAACATGGGCTTCTACTCATTTGCCAGTCGAGGGGCTGCAAAGAAGATACTCCTGAACCCTCCTAAGAGTTTCCATGACTGGAAACATAAGTTCTTTTTTATTCGCGAGGAGGTGATACCGGTTTCCATGATCTTCCGCCCATGGTCTGAACCGATCGAGAAGGAGGAATTGGCGATTCCCAAGAAGGAAGATTGGTACTTGAAGCTTACTGCCACTCCAAACCGAGTGTTTGGTGAAAATGTTCTGGTTGCGGCGCAGATGAGTGACCAGTGGCCGCATGATAGCGAAGAAGTGCCAGTATTGAAGTTTGAGGATAGAGGTTAGTTGTTACCTTAGTTCTGTTTATTTGTGCTTTATTTAACTGTTTGAGTTTTGAATGTAGAAGCACATCTTTATCAGGCTGCTTTCCCCACGTTTGGTGGATCCATGGGGGTGCGCCCGCTGCAGTCGGGGGAGCAATATTGGTACGATAGAATCAGGCCGCGCTTCCTGTATCCTGTAGCTGGGGCCTTTGCTAATCCTCCTACCGCAACTGAAGGTGCGCATATTCCCAATCCCCGACCCTTGCGAGCTGTGACCTCTGCTGGGAAGGAGATCCTTTATCTTTCCAGCGAGGAGTCTGTACGGTCTTCGAATGGAGAGCTAAGTTCGTGGTCTAACATCTTTGCAGGTGTGTTGCGCGACTTGGGGATTGACCTAGAAGAAAAGAAGAAGAAGCCCTCCAAGCGGAAGAAGGTTATCACCTTAGATGCTGAGGTAACCAGCAAGAAGGGCGGAAGTAGCCGCGCGACCACTGATATTGCTGATAAAGGTACTTTTCGCCTTCGTCAAAGTAACTTGGAAGATTACGTTGTTATCAGTGACTCATTTGAAGGTTTATCGCGTATAGGCGAGAAGAAGACCGGAGCTGTTGGCTCAAAGAGCTCGGGGAGCGCGGGTTCTCGCAACCCAGATGCTGGAGCTACTCCGTCTTCTATCGTGCATGATGAAGAGGAGGAAGAAGAGGAAGAGGAGCCTGTTGCTAAGTTGGTAAGCCGGAAAAGAAGTAGAACTGAGACCACAGCTGGTGTATCTGTTGCGTCGAAGGCTGGAGAGGTTCCCTTGATCGGGAAATAGAGCAACTTGCGCTCTCTGTATAAATTTTCTCCTTGTTAGTTTCTTGATTACCCTGCTTTCCTTGCTGTTTTATTTCTATTTAACACTCCGTTTTTGCAGAGGCCAAAAAGATTACCCCTGAAAAGAAGGGTGTCGTCATCAAAGATCCCTCTGAGCCGGCGCACAAGAGGCCCAAGGTTACCATCAAACCCCTCAAGGCTGCTGGGGTAGAGGTCGAGAAGGAGAAGAGAGTTACTGAGAAGGAGAAAGAGAGAGAGAAGAAGGCTGCTGAAAAAGAGAAGG